>CM075295.1:1410222-2159833 GCA_037672795.1 Lagerstroemia speciosa | reverse complement strand
AATCCCGAGTATATCTTAGGTACCGTCATACCCTCACATTGCCTTCCAATGGTCGGCACTCGGGTTACTCGTATATCTACTTAGCCTACTAACCGTGTAGGCTTAACTGGTCTAGTACAACTCATTAGATACATCAAGCTACCATACTCTTGAGTATTCCACCTGTGAAATACTCTCTCCTCTATTCTTCGATAGATGGAGACTTGGATCTAATGTGTTCTAGCGACACCAGAATCATCTTGTTAAATTTCTCAAGAATTTTGTCCACATAGTGTGACTGACTTAAGATAAGTCCTCTGATGTTCTCGTGATCTTAATTCCGAAAATCACATCAGCAAGCCAATATCTTTCATGTCAAATCTTGCATTCAAACATGTTCTTGTAGATTTGATAATTTTCTCATCACTACCAACAATGAGTATGTCATCTACATATAAACATAAATGACGTAACTATTTCGTTCTTTTATGTAAATACATTTATCACACTCATTGATTTTGTAGCCATTGGTAACATTGTATTATCAAATTTTTCAGGCCACTGTTTTTGGCGCTTGCTTCAAGCCGTACAATGATTTAACCATTTGCATACTCTCTTTTCCTTTCCTGGAGACACAAACCCCTCGGGTGTTCCATGTAGATTTCTTCATCTAAATCTCCATTTAGGAATGCCGTTTTCACATCCATTTGATGTACCTCTAAATACGCAATGCCGCAATTGCAAGTATCATCCTAATGGAAGTTATTCTCGTCACAGGGAGAATAAGTGTCAAAATAATCAAGGCCTTCCTTTTGCTTGTAGCCCTTGGATAACAAGTCTAGCCTGTTATTTATCTATGGAGCCGTCTGCTCTCATTTCCTTTTTAAAGATCCACTTAGATCCTAAAGGTTTACATCCGGGAGGAAGATCGACTAACTCCCACGTATGATTCTGTAAATAGAATCAATGTCACTGTTGAAGCGCTCTTTCAAAGAGGTCCTCTCTTAAGAGTCACGGCTTCTTATATGTCTGTGGTTCTTTTTCCCCAACAATATGTTATAAAATCATCTCCAAATGATTTTTTCCAATCTCGCCCTTTACTACGTCTAGGCTCAAATCATGATCAGAACCTTGATCTGATTCATGATTTTTAATTCATAGCTTCGCGGGTCGTGCGCAACTAGATCCTTCGCTGGATTTATACGGAAAACATCTTCAAAAAAGGAGGCTAGGGCTCGATCCATTAGCGTATTCTTGGGTATATCATGAATTTTTGATTCATACACAAGAAATCGATATGCATAACTGGGATGTGCAGAGCCTATGAAAAACACAGTCCCTGTTTTAGGACCGATTTTACCTTTTCGGTGTTGGTATTGCTACTTTTGCAAGACACCCCCACACTCGTAAGTGTTTGTAGGATGGTCTCCTACCATGCCATAGTTCATATGGCGTCTTTTCCTCTTCTTTCGAGGTACCTTATTTAAAAGGTATTGCTTGTCAAAATAGCTTCCCCCCACATGTTTTGGGGTAACCCTGAACTCAGAAGTATCGCGTTCATCATTTCTTTCAATGTCGATTTTTTCGTTCAGCAACACCGTTTGACTGAGGTGAGTAGGGCGCAGTTACTTCATGGACTATTCCATGTTGTGCACAAAAGTCACCGAATGGTGCTTCATATTCACCGCCTCTATCACTTCTTAGTCTTTTATTCTCTTATTGAGTTGATTCTCAATTTCATTCTTATAGAGAATAAATTTTTCTAAGGCTTCATCTTTGCTCTTAAGCAAATACACATAGCAGTACTTTGTGCTATCATCGATAAAAGTAATAAAATACTTATTACCGCCTCTTGTTTGTACAGACTTTAAGTCACAAACATCACTATGAATTAGGTCAAGTGGTTCGGTATTTCTTTCAACGGTTTGAAAGGATGACCTCGTTAATTTCGCTTCTACACAAATTTGCATTTGTGTTTAGAATCGATCTGGAATGTCGGTATGTGTTCCATGTTAATTAGTTTCCGAATTGAATCATAATTAACATGTCCTAGTCTAACCATGCCATAAACTGGAAGACTCAATCAAATAAGAGGAAGAGGCTTTATCTTTATTGATAATCGTCAGTACATTGAGCTTAAAAAGCCCATTACATTCGTACCCCTTTCCAACATACATACCGGATTTCGTTATTATAACTTTATCTGACTCAAATACTATACGAAACCCATGTTTATTCAGCAAGGAACCGGAAACCAGATTCTTCCGGATCTCTGGCACGTATAGCACGTTGTTGAGAGTCAGCATCTTCCCGGAGGTCATTTTCAGCACCACTTTGCCTTTGCCTTCAACTTCAGACGAGGCAGAGTTCCCCATGTATAGCTTCTCTCCACTAACCGGCTCAAAGCTTGTGAAGAGATCTCTGTTGGAGCAAATGTGCCGGGTGGCTCCAGTGTCAATCCACCATTCCTTCGGATTTGACCCCACCAGGTTCACTTCAGAGACCACAGCAGAAAGGTTGATGTCGGAAACATCTTGGGATATCGCATCAACCACATTGGCCTCGGGCTTCTTCTTCTTTGGAAGCCGGCAATCAGTAGACCTGTGGCCCTTCTTGCCACAGTTGAAACACTTTCCTTGGAATTTCGGCTTGGAAACTCCACCTTTGGGCCCAGCCACTTTGGGCCCAGTCTTGGCCTTGTTCTTTTTGGGCTTTTGCCCATGCTCGACCACGTTGGCCTTCGCAGCACCTGCAACAGGAATGTTCTTCTCGGACCCCCTGTTGTCTTCTTCAATTCGAAGTCTAACGATGAGGTCTTCAAGTGACATTTCCTTTCGCTTGTGCTTCAGATAGTTCTTGAAGTCCTTCCATGCCGGTGGTAGCTTTTCAATTATTGCAGCCACCTGAAAGGTTTCACTCAGAACCATCCCTTCAGCATGAATTTCATGCAAGATTACCTGAATTTCTTGCACTTGACTGATCACCGTCTTGGAATCCACCATTTTATAGTCGAGGAACCGTCCGACGACAAACTTCTTTGTGCCGGCATCCTCTGTCCTATATTTGCGGTCCAGGGAATCCCACAGTGTTTTCGCCGTCTTCAGTGTACAATACACATTGTACAGCGAATCGTGCAGCCCGTTCAGAACGTAATTTCTGCACAGGAAATCAGAGTGGTGCCAGGCATCAACAGCTTGAGCTGCCTGGACATCCGATTGTCCTTCAGGAAGCTTGGGGGCCTCCTCAGTCAAGAACCGAGCAAGGTTCAGTGTGGTCAAGTAGAAGAGCATCTTCTGCTGCCACCTTTTGAAGTTCAACCCATTGAACTTCTCAGGTTTTTCACTGTGGTTGACAGGAACCACAGTAGGCACCGAGCCAGTAGGCACGGAGCCTGTGCCTCCAAGAGGCATGGCTGGGATAGATCCCGAGCCCGGTGTGACTGGGGCACCAGAGCCCCTAGCCACAGTGGCAGCATCAGCAACAAAAGCCGGATTGTTTTCAGTAGCCATCTGAGATAAGAGACAAATCCGAATCAGTCTTAAGTTTGTAATCCGGAATATATAAATACGAAATGGATAATCTCAATGGCTACAATTGAAGAAAATTAATATTATAAATTGATATTTCACAAATTCTTTCTATAGGCACAAATTGTGCAAGAAAGACTTACCGGGAAATGGAATAGAAGAAGATAATTCGACTAAATATATGAAATATATAATAATCGAATAACACAAAACGAAATACAAACTTAAAATGAAAACTTTTACTGATTGAGTCGAGGCCTGTGGCGATCACAGTATCCTTAAGACTGATTCGTCCCCTCTGGTCGTGCCGAGGTAGCGGGGACTTCAATCTCCCAGGATACAACGACTCTGAGCTGGAGGTTGCACGAGACCCGCAACTGGAGGCGAACCGGAACTCGAAGCTGGAAACCACCGAAAACTATGCAGATGCAGAGAGGGAGAAGAGTGAGAGCTCGAGAGCTGTGAAGGTGTGTCTAAAACCTATGGAGGGGGCCTCTATTTATAGGCTGGTGGAGGGCTGGTGGCTTAAATGGCAGAGAACCGGACAATTGAATGCCCGAACGGCCGTAAATGCATTGAACCGGACATTAAAAGGGCTAAACCGGACGTTAAGAGCCCTTAATTGCATCGAACCGGCCATTAATCCGAGTGAACCGGTCATTCAGTGCCCCTATTAAGGTCGGCCCCTTAATGCCGTCCCTTAATACGACCTTTAAGACCCTAAACCGCCCGGAATCCGAAGAGTCGGGAATCCGAGGCAAATTTATTGAAGGAAAAAAAAATTGCCAGAAATGGCAAAATTAGGCCGGCACCTCCTGCCATAGGCGGGAGCCGCGAGAAAGCCGTTTATTGTAGCTGAAGTAGTTACTTATTGTAAGACTACTCTTAGCTTATAAACCCTTTGAAATTTTTATCCCTAACCGATGTGGGATTGAGTTTCTGCATTTCCCTATGTGGGCTCATTGGGCCCTATGGGCCCTTATAGGCCTGGGCCTCTTCATGGGTTTTTTATAAACCCAACCCATAACCAATAAGTCCATGGACTTAAACCCATTTCAATTCCTTCAATTTCTCATTCAATTGGATTTAGGCCCAAATGTAATTTTCAATCCATGAGAACAATTTCTCATTCAATTCAATGCCATTTTTCCAACATAAAGAATTGGAGTTGGACTGGTCTCATCTCAATCTTGTGTCCCAGCGCTGTCTGTGACACGAAACATGGCTGCCATTCAATTCTTCTTTTGCCTAGGGTTTATTAATATATTAGCAAGGTTTAGCTTAACTGCATAGACAAATTAAACTTAAAATCATCGAATCGCGTCGGGAAAGTTTGACGTAATGGCACCATATGAGCATAATAAGTTTTGAATTCGATTTTTATAAGCAGAAAACTCACACCTCTTTAATTCCCTCCGATCCCGACTCTTAGAAGAGAAAAAAAAACCTATAAGAGAAATTTTTTTAAAAAAAAATATGTGGGACTGTGGTTTTGAGGGGATGATCATGATCATGATAAAGGGTTGACCCCACAGAAATAAATTGTCTGTGGACCTACCATCAAACTCTTACTCCCTCCCCACCTATGACTTAAAAAGCTCGATATAATATTTGTGAAATTCGTGAATCCGGGGCGCTTATGTCAGTCTGCCGAATACCCGTCAATCGAGCCTCGAGATTACGTTAAACTATCGTGATTAGTGGATATTGTAAGAAGTTAAGCCCATTTTCGTCTAAACACTTCAATTATTAAGAGACGTTACTTATTTCTCTTATAAATTCAGGATAATTATTTTATCTCAGTTGATATAAGGTTTAACAAAATTAACGTGGGCTTGTTGAGAAAATTTGATAGTTCTTTGAATCAAGAGTGTGCTTGTGTCAGACTGCCGAATACTCGTCAATCGAGCCTCGAGGTAACGTTGCACTACCGTGGTTAATGGACATTGTAAGCCAATATCCACCTAAAAACTTAAGTTATTAAGAGATATTACTCATTTCTCTTATAAATTTAAAACTATTCTTTATCTATGTGGGATTTAACAATGTTAACGTGGGTTTATTGAGAGAATTCGATATTTCTTTGTTCTAAATAAATCTTGTATTTGAAAATTATGAATGAAGAATATTTATAATTGAAAGAATTTTACTTTTTGGCAAGTTGATTCTGATCGAGATGGAACCGGTCAGATCCACTAGATGTATTAAGAACAAATATCCAATAGATAAGGATTTTTTTTTTAATTTCTTTCTTTTCTTTTCATCTGCAATTTCATAATCATCTTCTCCTAATCCAAAACATTAACAATGGGAAGAAAAAATCATGAGGGGGAGAAAAAGGTTAGTGTGACTTCCATTATTAGTGCAACCATAGCTAGTAGTTGCTTTGCAACATTTTTGCTGCAATATCATCAACTTTGCAAATGGGATTGGAGAAACAAGGATCATTTAAATAAACGAGGGAAAAGGTTTAGATGCCCACTTCACATTGACGTGACGAGGAATAATCAATCAAATTACTCTGATTAGTAATAGTTAAGGTCATTGCTTTTCTGTTATAATTTAATTGGTATTTTTTCACAGTCCATGGTGAAGTAGGATCATATGAAACGAGACCTGATAAACTTTATGTTATGTGAAATTCCTTCCCTCTGACCGAGTCACTTTGTGTTGTAATCTCATTATACATTGAATAAACTACCTCAGTTTATTTATTTATCTCGTCAAGGTTGATCGAGTGTTTTAAGCAAATAATACCATAGTTTTAAAAATCGAACCAGGCCAGCCGGTTGAACCGGTTCGACCGGGAACCAGCCATTAGCCTATCTAGTTTTCATTGAAAATCGAAATGCACTGTGAATCCAGTCTGATCCAATGAATCGACTGGTCCAAACAAATTTTTGCTGAACCCATGTGAACCGCTGAATGAACCGGTCTCTTAAAGAATTGGATAGAAACATGAAAAAAGAACTGCCATGAAGAGAAACCCTAACCCAAGAGAACAGAAGCCGTCTTTCTTCTCCACTGTCCATTCCCATATTCTTTCATGGGCCCTCATTCTGCCGAGCGTTTTCTTCTATTTGTTCTCTCTTTCGGTTTCTTCGATTCAATCTTCACTCACACTCATAGGTAACTAAACTTTTCCTTTAATTCTTTCTTTGTTTCGTTCCTTTAAGTGTTCCAGTTGGTTATCTCTGTTTTGTTCCTCTATTCGATTGGGTCAATTGGTCCTAGAAAATAAAAAAACAATTAGGGCATTTTAAGAAGCTTTTAGAAGACCATTTTTAACAATTGAGCAAAAAGGATACCGTTTATAGCTTAGCTCATGTGTTAAGCATTTTAATAAGCCATTAGCATGTTATTAAAGCATTTTAAGAAGCTGCTGGTATGTTAGTATGTCCATGTCTTAGAATGGATACTGCTGGCAGAGAGCATTTTAAGAAGCTGTTATAAAATTATATTCATGTCTTGACATTTCAATTTTCAAATGATGTTGTTAGAACAAATAAAAAATATCACAATATTTTCTTTCTCTATTCCCTTTCTAGAAGTTCAAAGTGTTAGTTTTTATACTTAAAATCCATATTTGTGTTTTAGAACGTGGATATTATGATAGTTAGCCTTTAAATTTGAATAGTAAATTATAGTATAATTTATTTTATTTTTGCTTTTTATTATTAATTTTATACTATTATTATTATTATTATTATTATTATTATTATTATTATTATTATTATTATTATTATTATGATATAAACATGCAGTTGAAACTGTTGAAGCCATGGGTTAGACCCATGAACTCATGCCTTACCCGGTTCCCCATCTGGTCCGGTTTTTAAAACTATGGATAGTACTGCTTGAGTATTGTGAAATTACAGGTAATGTTAACCATAGTAGGATCGTCTGTGACCATAGATAAAAGTGTGAGATTACTGTTTCTGGTAAGTGTGTCGGATGCGTTGACTTTAAAGTTGGTTACATTTCAAGAATCTCAAGTGTTCTGTGCGTAGAGGTCTTTACAGATCATTATAACTATAAAATTTTAACCTGTGTGATGTCGTGATGCAAAAGGGTTTTCAATTGAATATTGTAATATGCAATGCAAAGTTCAAATTACAAATAAAAAAAAAATCTGAAAATTATATCCGACCAAATGGACCTTAGGGGGAGAATTCAGTCATGAATGAAGAAAGTGCTAATTAAGAAGCAAGTATTTATGACATTATTAATTAGGCATCTTTTCGGTGTGTAATTTGGAGGCAGATTTGAAAGGGCATGGGACACTCGAGATGGTCCGGTCCCTGTGTCATGTATACATGGCCCACTACATGTTTTCATATGATCAACACAGGAATGAATATGCTAAATTGAGTTCAGTACAATGAAATTGTTTTTAATTTAAAATTAAAAAGTTTTAGATTTCTCATACTCTTTTATTCCTCTCTCTCTTGTTCTTATAAAGGTTTGTGAGTCTGTCTTGTAACTGAAAAAAAATACCGAATCTTTTAATTGTTGGAAAAACCAAAATCGAAAATCCTCAAGAAAAAAGGGTGCAGTTGATGGATTGTTGGAAAGTATCCTAGTTGATCAATTGCTCGTTTTGGGTCTCAAATTTTCGATAGTAAGGAAGATCTATAAGTTTTAATATAAGGATAGATGATAAAAAATAAAATAAAATGGCATATAACTCTCACGGTGAGAGATCAAGCCCTAACATGTAAGTTGAGACAGAACCTTATACCACTGCACTAAGTTCCATTCCTGTGAAATCAGCATTTTGATAAGCTGCTAAAAGCATACAAAATGAAATATTTTGATTAGGTGCACATGGGATGCTTTTTGAGGGAAAGAGGAAGGCAGCTGTATATTTTTTTCAAATATAAAATTCAAATTATTCAACAAAAAATATATTTCTTTAAAAGACATTCTAATTGCATTATATGACTTTATCTCATACATTGCCCGTATATTAATTAATTAACCAAATTAATTAATATAAAAAGTTTTAAACTGGTAAATTTTGGGACTTTTGGCAACAAGTTGGGTGGAATTGGAGAAAATTTTTAATAGAGCGGTCATGGCTGATGCTGATGTAATATATATGTTAAATCAAAATATACTATTTATATATTTGTCCAATTACGGTTTACCATTTCTTAGGATTTTTATATTTTTAATGAAATTTTAGGATTTAACAATTATATATAATTATTGATTACATATTAAATTTAATTGGACTAATATCTCACATTATTTTTTTGATAAATTAATATATCACATTATTATTGACACATAATATAACCACTTGATTGAAGGCTTTCTAATAGAATTACTGCACTCTGGTCCTATCCACTCCTCTTTCCTTTTTAATCACTTTAATATTTCATTGAGAAATTATTTTTAAGCTTATTGGAAAATCGGAAATATATTTTTCTTCCAATTTATGTATTAAAAAAGTTTCGTTAGGGTTGATGTTGTCTAAGCATTATTTTTCTTTTAAGCAAAAGAAAAAATAGGTTACAAACTTAATAGGGTTTTATTTTAATTCACGATCTATTTTTACGCGCATGGTCTTTTTTTTTTTCCATTCACAACGTGTGCGCATATTCATACGTACAAGCATAACTGTATTTTTAATTAATTATTGTTTTAATTACATTTTTATTTAAAAAAAGTTTTCAATTAATTCAGATACTGAAAAGTGGCGGCCCAATGGGAGCCACCTGAAAACACCTGCGGACAACGTGAGTGCAACTACATAGAAAATGTTATCCGATATATCCTATCAATTCTTGGGGGAAAAAAAGAGTATTCTATTTTATTTTTTGGGAAAAGACAGCGAAAAAAAAAGAAATTATCAAAATAATGTTAATGTTAATTAATTATTAATAAAACAATTACTCCAACCTAAGCCTTCGCGGTCGATGGGGCCTGGAGCAAGAGAAAGTTTCACATATAACGCAGCACTAATATTGTATCATAAACTAACATGATTCGGTTACTTTTAAGGTTATTTTTTAATTTTTTGAATTTTATTAAAAATCTATCTTACAGGTTTATGACGTCATTTTAACATTGTCGAGTGATATACTCGTTATATACAATACTCTCTCCTAGAACGCACAAGAAAGCATTTTGGGTGCAACACCTACCAATTAAATGATACCATTGTGTCGTGAAAATTTAATTTTTATAGGACTTTTTAGGATTTTCAAATTTTTTAATTTTTTAGGGCTATTTATATTTTTAAGAATTTTAGAGTATATTATCAAAGTTGTTATTATCTGTCAACACATCATTTTTTTTAATTCTTTCATATATCTGTCAACACATAATCTTAATGATTAATGCTGAGCTACCTTCCCATTATAGATCAATCAACTCAAACTATAATTAATTAGAACTTATTAAACTTCTAAACATCGGATGATATACAAAAATGCAAGAATGCCAACTTAAGGTTATAAAGATTAGCTTTTGGCTTATCAAGGCCACTCTTTTTTTTTTTTTTTAAATTTAGAAGTTCTTCCGTACTTAGAAAGGAAATTGGTATAGTGATATCACCCTCAATCTGATACTAAGAGATCATGTATCCGATTCTTCATTGGTAGAAATTCGTGTCCTCTAATCCCCTTCTGCCCATTTTTCTAGGTTGACGGACTTCCTGTCCTGTTAAAAAAAAATTTTCGGTCTCGATACAAGCGTAAGAAATTACCAATTAGAATAATGAAAAGATGAAGTAAGTTTTAGTCAATCAAGCAATTACCATACTTATTATTGATTAAAATAATGTTATAAGTGCTTTCTTCCTAGTTACAGTGAGACGTAATCATTTATATTATGTTTGTTATAAAAGAATGGAATGAATTTCATAGAATAAATTACAATAGCATTAGAAAATAATTAATAATTTTTAGTTCATTTTAATAATATGAAGGTATTTAATTTTGACGATTGGTGAAATAAATATTCTTTATATAAAGAAAAAAAATCTATACTAATAAAATGTACATAATAACTTTTAATAGTAAAATTAAGTAATAAATCAAGCACAAAAATCGGGTAAGAGAGCTGCAAATTATGCCATGAACTCAGGAGTTCCTTTACATTTTGAAATTCAACATCCTTTTTTTATTTTTATTTTTATTTTTTTGCAACTTCTTCATCGAAATATGCAAATCTTTTCAAACTCATAGAATAATTATAAAAATTTCCCTAACTGTCCCGAGCCAACCCCTTTTTTTTTTTGGGTAAAATGCTATGTTTCACAAGCTGCTTAATTAATTAGTTAATTGACTTCTATAAAATAATGATGAAATAAATAAAAATTAAAATATTATTTAAAAGCCACTGGAAATAATTTAACGTTGCTCTCCGTGCACGGTCTGTTCCTTAATTTAGATATCGAATTAAGTTTGTGTTGTTGCCCTCAATATGGTCAATAAATCAAGAATAAAAATGACACTCAATGATTTAATTAAAAAAATTCCAACGACATTAAGTTGGCGACATTTCATTAGAAAAATGAAAGCACATTGCAATGCTAGCATCACCGAAAATTGTGATAAAATAAAGAATTTCGATAAATGTAAAATAGCGATAGACAAGTAAAACTTTAAATGATTAATTATAGTTTTAACCGTGATTTTACAACTTTAAAACCTCGATTAATATTTGTCGATAGCACTTTTGGATGTCGCGACTAATCCGATGTAATAATATAAATATTAGTAGTGATTATATAGGGAAGGAAAAAATTACTAAATGTTGTGGATAAATCTTTGGTGGTCCATAAATATTAGTTACTTTTTCTACCGTGTTGTCTGATATTTAAAAGTTTTATAAATCTTACATATGTTCGAGTCGAATAGTTCCACCTGAAGTGAAATTATCAAGTGTTTTCGTTGATAACACTCGAACGCAAAATCGTATTTAAGGAGAAGAACTGCATTTATCGACCAATATTTTTCAATTTTCTTCATTCCCATCTTAAGGTCAGCTCAGGAAGCTAAATGGGATACATCAAAGCGTTAATTAAACGTCAAACATCCGACAATTTACGGAGTGGTTGCTTGCCATGTAGAAAATGTGCTGACAATCTCATATGAAACAACAGTGCTGAAAATGTGATCACTAATTTCATTAATGGAAGTGTGACTGCCTGTCACGAGGCCGCAAAGGGAAAAAAAATTAAATGATCCAACCTCACGGTGACATGACGAGAAAAAAATTAATTAAATTGCTCCGATTAGTAATAAATAAGACAATTGCTTAGGTGATTAATACCGATATGCTAGTTTGTCATAACCCGATTGATATTTCCTTGTACCAGTAGTGAGGTATGGTCATTTAAGAATTCCTTGTCGGAAAGGTCCGCGCGAACGAACACTGTGATGTTAATCGGATCGGAGGGAATAACAAGACCAAATTGTCAATGTCTATTTGTCTGGGGAACAGTATTTTAAAGACCGTACCATGGTGGATCACAAGGAGTTCCCTCAAATTAAGTCATGTTTTGGGGTGCAAAAGGGTTACCTGCACGCAAGTCAGCACTCTCCCTATTTTAAAATTGTGCGGTTGGCCATTGAAATTTGGAAGCCCTTCTAAAATTTCCACCGATTTATAAGAGATTTTAATTTTAATATTTACCCAAAAAATTTAATTTGACGGTTCGTTGTGTGCATCCCTTATATTTTGGGATTTTTTTTTTTAAAATTTCTTCGATGTTAGATTGTTGGATAGAATTACGGGATGTAAGGTGATCAACCCCCTCTAATTTCAAAAAATCTTACGATATATTTCAACGATTTTTTAAATTTTTTAGCTAAATTATAATACTCCGTACTCTTGAATTCGTCTTTTTTTGAGTTTCGCGGCCCTCAAATTTACCTCCTACCTCCCTTAAGTTTCGTCCAATTGAACAATATTTCTCAATCCGCCTCTCATTGTCGACAGCAACCCCAAACACAAGCCATCATACTCGTACGCATGAAGAAAATTCACAAGTAATCACTAGCCTATGGATAGTTAATTGTTATCCTTTGAATATGTATGTGGTGGGGAATAGCCTGTTTCTTTCTATTTATCTGATGGACACGATTGGACCTCGTCTTCTTCTTCTTTCCAGTTAGTTAATATACAAATTGATTAAATCCTAAGACGGATCCAGAAAATTCGTTCACGGAACAAAACTACGCGAAAGAGTAATGTAGGAAACTCGGGAGCGGTGGGATAGAAAAGTTCAATAAAAATCGAAGAAATCAAGTAAATTCACAGGATCGTCACTGCAATTCCCATGAGTATTATAAAATATGTACACTATCTCATGGATTTTTTTTCAAGTTTAGGAGTGCGGTCGCCAGGGCAGTCCCCTAATCCATCTCTAATTAACTCTGGCGGATAAAGTATATGTACTTCTCGTGAGTAATTAGTCACAAAATCGTAAGTGCAGTTCTTCATTTTTATTGGTAAACATAAACTTATTTGAATTTATAAAATTTATGAGTACGAATATAAAAATAAAAAGTAAATGGATACACAAGAATAAACTCATTATATAAAAAAAAAATACTGAGTGAATTTTTTGGACCTTGAAGTTGAACACATGTAAGAAATAAAATGTGAAATGACATCTCATCAGCTGTGGGCATGTGCCAACTTCAATTTTTCCAGGCAAATAACCAACAAAAACGACAAAATCCAATTAAAGAATGAACAGGTCGTCTCTCTAGCCCTGACATAATTACCATTGAATCTCACAAGTCAATGATCTTTTTAATCTGTTTTTTTTTGTCGCCAGCCACGGTATCCAGCAGGTCCCACCAGCGGTGAGATGGCATCTTTCAGCCAACCATACTTGACTAATCCGTTGGTCGCCCCGGGTCGCACGCCTGGCAATGGCGGGTGAGGCTCCCAAGAGGGGTGTCTGCGTACGTGAGGTCTCGAACCTGAGACCTCCTTAAGCGGCACCGAGCTGCTTACCACTCGGCCCAACCCCTCTTGGTGATCTTTTTAATCTGTTGCTTCTTGGAAGTTGTCCGCATGCAAATTTGTCATTATTAAATGCGAAAAAATAAAATATTTTTTTTTCATTTATCGAACGAGCCCGCCCAGTGATAAATCTAAAAAGCAACAGAAAGAATTGAAAAATAAAGAAATACAAGAAGTTCCATCGGAGGAAATCCGATTCTTAAATCTTTTAATCTCGGATCGAGCAGGTGTGGTTCTTACTCCATCGACCCATCTCTCGAACAGATAACCACTTTTTAAGGGGCGAAAGTGACGTTTTAAATTCTGTACATCCCTCGATGGCATCACTCGATTGTGTCATTCCCACAGGAACCCGTTCATCTTTATTTCATAAATCTGCTTATCTCTCATTGTCAGATTTTTTTTTTTTTTGGTCGCCAGCCACGGTATCCAAGCAGGCCCCACCAGCGGTGAGACGGCATCTTTCAGCCAACCATACTTGACTAATCCGTTGGTCGCCCCGGGTCGCACGCCTGGCAATGGCGGGTGAGGCTCCCAAGGGGGGTGTCTGCGTACGTGAGGTCTCGAACCTGAGACCTCCTTAAGCGGCACCGAGCTGCTTACCACTCGGCCCAACCCCCCTTGGTCTCTCATTGTCAGATTGCTTTCTATTATACAGATCTTTAGAGATTTTAAAAAAATAAAAACAAAAATTTAATCCTTAAATCATGTCTTCTTCGAGCGTGCTTCCCTTTCAAAGCCAAAATATTAATCTGAATCCAACCAATCAATTGTTTTTTTTTTTTGTAAATAATTTACATATGAAAATAGTTTTCTTCTGAAATTAAGAAAAATCAACCAAGTTGTGATATTAAAAGATGGTTGACAAAATTTGGATAAGATACGAGAGAGTAGAGAGGAGGAAGACACGTCATGGTTCGAATGTCGAATTCACGGGAGTAAACACCAATTTTTTTTTTTTGTCGAGCAACTCGATAATTATAATAATAAACTTAATTATTAATAAGGACATCAAGAAAGTAAAAAAAAAAATCAAACGGATATGCCCAATGTGATGTAAAAATAAAATTAACATCCATATATTATATGAAAAAAATTTGAGAGCTCTTGGGTGTCTTTCAGTTTTTCAAATAATATTTAATGCATGAAATTTTATTTTTTACATCCATCACCTCTTCACCAGTTTTATTATATACAAATAAATTTATTTTCCTAAATCGGGCACTTTGCATATTAATTATATAATTAGCACTTTATTCAATCATTCAAAATTTGACTTTTCCCATCAATTTTATTAAATAACAAAACTGTGCACAGTACGGGTCGATATCTAGTCTTCGATATTTAAACTATCCTTGTTACTCGATGCGCGAATTCTTGTTTCTCGGGAAAGATGAAAATTAAATCTCCGGTATAGCTCTGAAGAGGAACGTACAGTGTCGCAAAATGCTCATCTTGAATCTTGATAATCAAACTCAATCCAGTGCAAACTTCAAAACATTTGATCACACGTTTTATACCCACGATCAAGCGATTAACTCTCATTTTCTATCCGCTTGGAGAAGTGGCTACCCGTCTTACAGCTCAGTCCGGTTTTATATTGCAGCATCGAAACTACCCAACAACCGTTTAACGCGATGTAATGGGCCGGGTTTGGGCCCGATCTGCCACTAGGCCCATGGGCCGATCTTGTCTAGGCCCGACAAAAAAGTGAACGCCTCAGGCCCACGGTGGACATGCAGAGAAGAGAGAGCGAGATAAAGAGAGAGGGAGGGTAACCTGAAGGATTGAGGAAGAGATACCGCCAAATATAGCAGCAAGAAGAGAGATTGAGTCTTTTTTTTTTTTTGAAAGGGAAGGCAATAGTAGTAACGATCTAGTCATCTCACTAGGTAATATTCGAGTTTTCATGTCCAACCACAAACATATTAGACGGATTGAACAGTCTATATCAACACCGGTCATGTCAATGTAGCACTGTTTAATACCTCATATAGTTGAAGAAGTCAGTGTCAGCGAAAACTTAGGTTCGAGGGTCTATTCTAGCAATGTTGCTTAGGAGACACGGACTTGTGATCTCAATCTCACCAAACTGTACATCTGTGATTTTTGGACCATTAAACCATTGCTTTGGTGGTGGAAGAGATTGAGATTCAACATACGGGTTGAGGGGATTATTGAGAGGGACAAGGGGCAAGAGCCGGATGTGGCGACTCCTTGTTTTGAAACTGTTAGGAGGATGGAGACGGGATGGAACGGGTCGGGTCAGATCGGATCACAAAGCAAGCCCAACTCAACTTGATCCATTGACGAACACTCATTTTGGGCCTGCAGGGCGGGTCAAGATGCCATCACTGGGCCAACCTTCATTTTAGGCCTGCAGGAGAGCGTTTCAGTGCCTGAATACAAATATACATGTAATTGAAAATATGCTCCAAATAAGAAACAAAATAAATAAAATATACTTATTTCACTTCATTGCCATCTACTTGGTGAAATTCAAGTTCTAATTCTTTCAAGAGATTAAAACGCTAGCTGTTTTCACTAGCAAAACGAAAATTCAAAGGCCAGCCATATTTGGCGTAAATTGTAATCCATCCATACAGCTTAAAAGCATACCCACCATAGACAGAAGGCACTGTCCCTTTCTCATAAGGGATGAATATTGAGAGAGTTGGAAAATATCCAGCAAAAGGTCAGAGTTCAAAGGAAACGGGATCGTGGAGAGTACGATTTTTTACAGCAACCTTTCAACGATAAAAGCTCCATGCAAAAGACTTCAGTTGACAGAACAATCAAAATTTCATTTAGCATAGTAGTAGTCTGTCGTACTACATGCACGACTATGATGAGTTCAATTATAGCCATCATCAGCCCAAAAATCTGACCTCAATCGAAGTCTCAGACCAAGAACTTTGACTGCAGAGAAGCGAGTAACAGAACGACAAGGACAAATGACAAACACCATAACTGTATGAAATGGAGTTCTACCAAGATCACGGGCATCACTCTTCCATGGCATGATTTTCCTCAGACTGCTGCTGTGAAACCTTGACCTTGATCTTCGGTAGAGTGAGGGATGGGTCTTGTTGGAGAGCGGCGGGAGCCTTAACGAGGTGGATGTGTTGCTCCAGCTCCTTCTGTGCCTCCTTCTGCTCCTTCGCTTTCTTCCCCTTCATTCTGGCCAAAGTTGCAGTGTAATATATTGAGTTACCTACTGAAACTGCCAAGAAATGCTAACAATTACAGAAAGTGGCAAAACGAAAAGGACCTCTTGGCATGGTGTCTAGCTTCTCTGTCGACTCTGACTTTATCAATCTTCTTGATAGCCTTCAGTGTGTTCTCGGCAAGGTTCCTGTCATATCTTTCAGGCCTGTTTCGCTTCCTCTCGAACTCAAAGGTCGAATCCTGGAGCGAAGGGCAATGAACATTGGAGTTGATAAGATAAGACATTTAACAGCAGAATTTGGAACAAAGATTATTGAAAAATGAAGTATCTCTTCTACCTGAGTCATGTCCTTTCCATGTATGCGTCTGTATGCCTTGGTCCATTTCACTTTACGAGGGTTCCTCTTCATCTTGAAGTTCTTGTGGCATTTAGATCTACAGAACCGGAAGATCTGCAACGACATTTCACATCATCAGAGACTATATCAGAGATGGAACCGCTTGTCAGACCCTTAAGAGACCTATATACTCCTAGTAGACAATTCAACATTCCAGCACCCAAGAACAGTTATGGAAGACATATACGAGGATTCTTGAACATGAAATTTGAGAAATTACACTCTGTAAATAAACTTAAAGGTTCAAATTATCAGAACCAGCATAACGGAAGGGATGCAGAATTTTCTTTGCTGAAACATTACCACCTGAAGGTTACAGAGTTAAATTGCTATAAATCCTACACGTATGAACTATCACTATGAGAACCTCAAAACTGAAGTCTTGAGCATAGGTTAAGTTTAAGCACCACGCTGACATGCAGTTATATTTATTGTCATGCAAACGAAGCACGAACAGTTAAGTTTAAAATGATTTACCTTGGCATCATTGCGAACAAATTGGATGCCATGGCCAGGATATATTGTCGAAGAACAGAACCAGCACTTCTCTAACCTCATTGCCTTCTTATTATCTGCCAACAAAATCAAACATTAGATTGCAAATAACCAACCATAGAGAGGCACTTCTCAACCCATAGAAATAAATTGACTCCCACTTAAAACTATATGTATATCACCTCATCACAATCCTATGCACCACAGGACACTGCGAATTCTATGACCAAGCAGTTCTCAAACCACCAACTGCAGCCATTCTCAGCGAATCTTGTAATATTCAGTGCTTGTCTCTAAAGATTGCAAGAGCTAATCTAACACTTAAAACAGAAAATTTCAAACAGCCCGGACAACAGAATTCACTACAATACTAATCCAAGCAGCTATTCAACCATTTGGTTGATGATTGACGCAACCTCAACCAAGCGTGCTTCAAAGCCATCAACCCAATAACGGGACATCACAGCATAGATACTATCGATTCTTAGAGTCTCACAGAGATTTAGGACGTCCTTAATTGACTATCCACCAATCTTGAACAATCAATTTATTAGAACAGCTTGCCTCCATTCCCAGCCAAAAACTGAAACTTTTCTGCCACATCACCATCCCGAGAAAATCTAATCGCAAACAATCGACTCACTCACAGATTAAAAGGGCGACCCACAAGATTCTAAATCAAAGCCTTTATCTTTATCAATTCCGAGATAGAAAAACCACTACCTGGAGCGGAAGAGAGAGCAGCAGAAGATTATCTGAGCTCTTGAGGATGTGAGGAGAGGGGAGAGAGAAGAAAGGCGGCGCAAGCGAGGATGTGAGGAGAGTGGAGAGAGGAGATAGGCGGCGCAAGCGATGAAGCTCCAGACGGGGTCGGCTTCACTACCCAGCGAATATGTCGACGAACGAGGCGGAGGACCAGCGGCGGACGGCAACGACAGGAGATCTTGAGGGTTTAGGGCACAGAATTGGGCTTTATGGGCCTTAAATTGTTAAATAATGATAGAGAATTGGAGCAGGCCCAGGAAACAGTGTAACAAGTGCTGTAGGTATATATCTTTGTATCTTGAGAGAATCTCCAGTGAAGCGGTTATACCACGTGTTAATAATAATATAATATATCTTTCAAATCAAAATTTGATATGTAATCAACAATTATACAGATATATTTACTAAATATTAAAATTTTTGAAAAATATAAAAAAATCTAATAAATAGTGAATTCTAATTAGACAAGTATATAAATAGTGGATTCTGATTTAATGAATAAACTATACCATCATTAATATGTGGTATGATTGCTCCATTAAAGAATAACTTTTATATATGCAGAGACAGTCTTGTGTGTAACAGTGTTACTACATAGATAACAATAAAATTAAACTAATTTTTAGAATTTTTTCATGAAATCTAAAAAAAAAACACCGCTAAATAGGAAATTTAGTCAAATGTGATGATTTTAAGGTAAATTACCTAAATAACAATACCCATCTCTCTGTTACACTCCAAATATTCTTCTTTCTTACCCTTCATTCTTCCTATTTGAAATTCTATTCTCAACCTTTTTCTTCTTTTTTTTTTTAAATGAGATTTGGGGAACCATTTTCTCTAGCTTTTGCTGATAGATAGAAGCTTCAACGATCAATTTAAGAAGACAATTAAGAAAGGATTGACAATCTTGGGGGTTCCGAACTCAAAATGATCTGGAATTCCCCACCTTTGCGACTTCAGGTATGACTTACAATCAAATTCAAATGTCTCTGGGCAAAGAATGTACCTAACAAAACCCACTAAATGGCAAAACGATCAAATTGCCTCTTCTTCTTCAACCTCATTCATAAGCTTTGACCTATTAGCTAGAGCTTGTGTACATGTCTTCATTCCCCCAACAACAAGAGCTGCTTTGATTGACCGAAAAGAAAATGATAAGAAATAGAATGTGCAGGAAAAAAAAAAGATAAAGGATGTAATAGGAAATGCAAAAAAAAAAAAGATGAAAGATTAAAATCACCCTAAATATAAATATTTTTAAAATTAAAAATTTTAAAAAGAGATGCAGGAGTTGAAAATCTAAAGAATATGATGGTTTGTGTTGAGGGTTGTAGGATAGTTTAAAATTTGGGGAAGATGGATGGAGGATTGTAGGATGATATTTGGGAGTTGTTTAGAAGGAATGGGAATTAGAGGATTGATGGAAGTGGTTGAGAGGAGGAGGCTCTTAAGAGGAGAATGAGAATTGTATTTCTTGGATCATTACATTTATAATGGGTACATCACATATTTATAGTGTTATGAGAAAATTTCTAGAAACCTGCTTCTAGAGACTTACGTATACATGTTCTAGAGATTGAAAACTCTAGAAACATTACTCATCACCTACAATGTTCTAGAGGATCAAATTTCTAGAAAATTCTATCACCTAGAAATATTGAATGTTTCAGAATTATCACACATATTCTAATGCTTTCTAAAATTGTGCACCACAATAATATATAGAATAATTATGGGTATTTTTATTATTTTATTTCCATTTCTTACTACTAATAGTTATTCCCCCTCTATTCTAGGTGTATTTGGAATAAATATTTAGGATATAGTAATTCCACGCCGAATAGATGCTCCTAGGAATAATTAACTAGCGAATCAAATGTGCCATAAGTACTTTCAAACTGTGTCATCTTTTTCTATAAAGGAGAAATACGAGCCTTTCTTTTATAAGTAAAAAATAATGAAAAAATACATGACACAACACTACCTAAACAAATTAAAGCTAGGCAAATCAGGATAACCCGCAAAAATATGCAAGTCAGTGGATTGAGGCATCATTTTTTACTTACAAAGGTCATGGGCAGCTCTATTATGATTCCGGCTCCGCCATTTACAATTCCAAGAATTGAAATAATGTGAGGATATCATGAAATCATGAATCAAAACTTTACAATCCCGCCGTGCAGATTGCTTCTTGGTGATTGCCGTAACGATATTCAGAGCATCAGAGCAAAAAAGAACTTGCCTCCATCCTCTGGAAGACACATGAGCCTAGAAGGGGATGGAATGAAGATGTGATAAAGGAGCGCAGATAGCTTAACTTACAAGAATTGAAACACACGATCTATTGGTCTCTAATCGAGGCAACACTACACCAAGTCCTCTTTCTTCAAGCAACGTTAACTCAATGTGACGTAAAATTCTTCTAATTATAGATTTTCTCCACCCACGAGACTCTCATCTGATTCTTAGCTAAGTAGAAGGGTGTCCGACAATTCCAATCAACACATATTGGTATATGTAGTTCATTCTAAGATGTATAGGTACGCAATCGAACGGTCTTGATTGAACTGCTAGATAGCTGTGTCATAAAATCCAGATCAAAGATTTCGGCAAAGCTGTACATATCAGATACACACACACGTGTAACTTGACCAGTTTGGATGAAGGTGGTGAAAATGGCGATATATATTAGGAAATCATTGACCACGTGTATGATATTGGTTGTTCAAAAATTCCAGAGTAAAAAGAATTATAGTTTGGCACAGCGCTATCACCCTTGAAAGTAACGGTTAAAATGTTATAAATTTAATTTTTATTATTAATTAGAACGTCATATATTTTTTTATTCTCATTTTCCTCGTACTTCTTTTACAACTAACGCGCATGATTTTTCTCTTGAAAAAGCACCGGTCGAAGGAGAGGGGACAGACATGAGCCTTGCGATTTTGTTCTTGAAAAGATATATCTAAAGGGAGAGAGAGGACGGAAGTGTATTACAAAGTATTCTAAATAACAGATACACCATACAATTGTTCTAACATTGTAACACAACAATTGTAACACAAATCAATAAAATTTAGTTATTTTAATATTTTCTCAATAAAGACCTAAAAATTAAAAAAAAAACTATAAAATTAGCTGAATATTATGAATTGTGATATCATGTCAGTATGTTATGTGATTTACCCATACAATAACTTATATATATATATGTATATATATTGGCACATATTTGTGGATATGACCACGATACATCCGGTATATTAGCCGGGACCGATCCCCACTTAGGGACCAGCTTGTTCTGTTGATGAGTCACTCTCATTGGGTTTCAAACTCCTGCAAATAGATTGCACGTAAAGTCCACATACAGAATTGCAGTTTGCCAACTGGATCAAATTCTGTAATTTATAAATTAACAGATATCAGGGCATCAACTTATGGTCTCCGGGAGGGGCCACGTCCGCCGGCATTGGCAGCTGATCCGATTAATCAACATTGCCTTCAGGCAAAGTTGATCGACAGCCATATTGTTCCTGCGGCGGTCAATGGCACTCGACGGTGGTTCTTGTCAGTTGATGGTACGTCCTAGAGCAATACAATAGGAAAAACAGTTGATGATTATAGTAGTAATAGGAAAATGACCCCTCCCAACTAGAGATGCTATTGGGGCGGGGCAGCACGGGCCGATTAATTAAAAATATTTTGATATTATATAAAATATATTATAAATTTATATATTTATAATAATATGATTAAATAAATGTTAAATCCACTTTATAATACTTTTTAAAATAGCGCTACTATATATATATTTTTACTAATTTTTTCATAATTCCCTAAATACCTTCCTTGTTTTCATTCCAAAATTCTCCCTCTCTTCTTCTTCTTCTTGCTTCTTCCTTCTTCTTCCTCCTGCCGTCGCCGCCGCTTGTAACCCCAGTACCCCAGGCCGGTGCACCAGCGCCCGGCGCACCGTCGATCGTCGCGTCGTCGCCCAATGTCAGTTGCTCGATGCCCATCGCGCCATCGCCTCGCCCGACACCCGTCGCGCCATCACTCGTCGCCCAACGCCGGCTACAGAAGGAAGAGGAAAGGTGGCAGAGAGGAGAGAGAGCTCCAAGGGAAGAGAGAGAGAGCTTAAGGGCAAATGTGAAATTTCATATAAACTAGTGTTTTTTTTTTTCAATTTTACATAAACTATTTTTTTAAAAAGTGATTGAAGAGATGTGCTATTTTTAACTCTTAACACTAAATAGTTAGAATTTTACATAATCTTTACCAAATAGAGGGATTATTATTCAATTTATTAAGATTAAATAATAATAAATTAAATAAAATTTAATTTAAAAACATATAATTAGATTATAAAATATCGCAGGATGGGTCGGGACGGGACCACTGACAAATCCAGACCTGCCCTGCCCTGCCCCGCCCACGGGTCACATCGGGTCGACTACACGGGACGGGTCACTTTTTGCCATCCCTCCTAGTACCAACCTCCAAGCAATTACTTGCTCCGTGCAGCGTACTGCAAATATGCACCCCACAATGTGAATGTGGCTCAGGACGCGACAACGGTCCACTCTTATGTATGAAATTATATGGAGGCAAGTGCGCAAGTAAATAACACAGCAATACACCTCTCTCTCGAATAAAATTATGAGTTCGAATTTTGTGAATATAAAAAATACGTATCGGGAGAACTTTACTCTCTTAACGAGTCAATCCGGTCCAAATCTAGATTAATCAATCGTGACCCACTGAGTTTCTCTATATCAGTTAGTGTACATGAAAAAGACATTAGGAGAAGTACCATTGTGAGTTAGCTAAGATGATCAAATACAATTTTGGACTCAAAATTTATTAATAAAATACTTATAATTAAAAGAGTTTTATTATTTAGTAATTTATACTAATGAAGGTATGCCAGTCAAACACGATTTCACGTCATACATTACTCATTTGATTTTCTCGTTTTTTCTTTTTCTTTTGATAATTAATATTCTAATTGTACTTCCTTTTATTATAATTTTGTTACAAAAATAATTCAATACCCAAATTATCCCCATATTTTGATTGAAAACAAAAATGAATTACCAACTTGGGGTTGGTCTAGTGGTTCTCTCACTAGACCCCCAAATGGATGATCCAAGAATCGAATTCCAGGTTGGAAGGGTCGACATGAATTTTTTCAGGTATCCCGGTCCGATCGTAGATTAGTCTTAATGTGCGCTTCGACTGGCCCGAGAATACTGTATAGTGCAAATCCAAAAAAAAACAAAACAAAACAAAAATGAATTTCACTGACTAAGGTGCCATTCACATTGGAACCTCGATGTTCTACGTGTCCTTCTGACTTGCTTCTTTTAGACGATTTAGTTTTTCTTTTTTTGTTCGGTCGGCTTTGAGGCGATGCAGTTGGGACTTCTTTACCACCGGTTCCGTCCGGTTTAATTTTCCTGTCTATGCTCACGGACTTCGGCATAAAGCTATTTCACAAAACGAGGTATCGTTTCTGAAAGAGGATGGAAGTGGAACTACAAAATTGTGGGCAAAAAGGGAATTGTACAAATAAAATTCTCATGCACCTAAATTCATCTGTGATATATAGGAAAAATAACTCATATCTATATGAATTTACAAGAATTTCTGAAAATGCTTGTGACTTTTGAAATTCTCAACAAAATGCGATTTTGTTTTTCAACATAGTCCCAGATGACATTCTCATACTGAAGAATAAATGGATTTCAACCCAACCGAACTTATTAAGGTGATTCAATATTAATTCTTTTTATCTAAGGTTTTGAATTCATATGAACGGACAATATTTGTAACGAGAAAATTTTATCCTTTAGCAGACAGAGCGCATGGCTTTTAATCATGTGCTAAGTGGATTCGATTCTCGTAGGTTGCATGTGGAAATTTAAGCTTTTAGTTTAATATAATTATAATTTCTTACATATACAATCAAAATTTTACATAAATGAAAGTAATTCAAATTGAAATTAATTAAAATTATAAAATTTATAAATATTATGAGAAAATGGAATTTCTTGAAGGCTGGGGGTAGGTGTGAGATTTGATCGATCCACCCCATCTTGCACGCGCCGCACGCTCCTTCCCCTGTCTTCGCGTCTTCCTCTTGCCTCTTCGTTTCTTTCTTGTTTGTATAAAACGCCAACGCCATTTCTGTTTTCTCTCAGCTTGAGGTTCCCTTCTCAAGAGAGAATTGAACTCCAAGCTTTCCTCTTCCTCCTCTCTTCTCTCTACGCCATTGTTGATCTCATAGATTCGATTCTCTAATTCTCTGCAAGTAGTTTCAGAAGGAAGATTGAGATTATCAGTAGATATCAGAGATCATGCAGGCTCTGTCTCCTTCAACTCCCACTCATCATCTCCAGTCGTCGTTGATGCGGAAGCCCCGTCCCGCCCCCTCCAGACTCGTCCGGTGCATCTATAGGTCCGATCCGGTTAACTTTCCCAACGGCATCGGCTCCAACCGCGCCGACTGGCAGAGCTCCTGCTCCATCCTCAACGCGAGTAGCAAGATCCTCTCCCATAAGGACCAGCCCTCCGAGGCCGGCGGCAGCAGTAATGACCATGTCGCCGCCGTTAACGGCCACCAGGCAGCCATCGACCTCAAGCTTGTCCACGTCGACAGCTCCAAAACCTCCGCGCCCCAGCCGCCCAAGCCCCTCACCATCACGGACCTCTCCCCGGCCCCCATGCACGGCTCCCAGCTCCGCGTGGCCTACCAGGGCGTCCCCGGGGCTTACTCCGAGGCCGCCGCCGGAAGGCCTACCCGAACTGCGAGGCCATCCCGTGCGACCAGTTCGAGGTCGCCTTCCAGGCCGTCGAGCTCTGGATTGCGGACCGCGCGGTGCTGCCGGTGGAGAACTCCCTCGGCGGCTCCATCCACCGGAACTACGACCTGCTCCTCCGGCACCGCCTCCACATCGTCGGCGAGGTTCAGCTCCCCGTTCACCACTGCCTGCTCTCCCTCCCGGGAACGCGGATGGAGTGCCTCTCGCGCGTGATCTCACACCCCCAGGCCCTGGCCCAGTGTGAGCTCACCCTCACGAAGCTCTGCCCCCAGGCGGCGCGGGAGGCCGTGGACGACACCGCCGGCGCCGCCGAGTACATCGCGGCGAACAACCTGAGGGACACGGCGGCGATAGCCAGCGCCCGGGCGGCGGAGCTGTACGGCCTGCAGGTGCTTGCGGACGGGATCCAGGACGACTCGGGCAACGTCACGCGCTTCGTGATGCTGGCGCGGGAGCCGATCATCCCCCGAACCGATCGGCCGTTCAAGACGAGCATCGTCTTGGCCCACGACAAGGGGACCAGCGTCCTGTTCAAGGTGCTCTCCGCTTTCGCCTTCCGCAACATCAGCCTCACGAAGATCGAGTCCCGGCCGCACCGGAACCGCCCCATCCGGCTCGTCGACGACGCCAACGTCGGGACGGCGAAGCACTTCGAGTACATGTTCTACATCGACTTCGAGGCCTCCCTGGCGGAGGTGCGCGCGCAGAACGCGCTGTCGGAGGTCCAGGAGTTCACGTCCTTCCTCAGGGTCCTGGGAAGCTACCCGATGGACATGACTCCATGGTGCCCTCATAAAGTGGATTGATTGACAATCATTTAATTCACCCGAAAAAGCAAATCGAAAAATTGTCCAATTAAATTGAATTTCTCGTAATTAAATTATTTTATTTTCCACAAAAGGTAGGGAATTGTAATCAATCTGCCTTTCTTTTTAACTTTTTTTTTTTTGTTTTTCTGTTTTCGTCCGATTTGTTCATCCTTCGTCGCAACCCAGAAAATCAACGGTCGGACCGAAGGAGTCTAGATGTTTGCCGGTAAATAGAAGTCGAGTGTGTAGGTGCCGAAGACAATGTATGTTAGAGTCGATGGATGTTATTCTGGTGTAAAGATCCCCATCCTCAAGTATTTTGTATTTGTGGGGAGCATGATGAAAAAAGAAATGTACTTAATATTAGTAGTTTATTTTTCCATTATGGAAAATATAAACTATCATTTTCATTTCTAATATTTTATATTATCTTTATTTTTCTTTTAATCTAATTTATCATTAATATTTAAAAAATCATAATAATTTAATTTTTGCCAATCATTTTCGTCTCTGATATTAAATTTTCATAGAATCATCATCATTTTTGTCCATGTACAGAATGACTAAATTATTAGGATTTTATAAATATTGGGGGGCGATATTGAAAGAAAAATTAGATTTGAAATAAAAATGAAGGTAATATAAGACATTAGAAATAAAGATGGTAGTTAACTTTAACCAAAAAAGAAACATAGATATCCAAGTTTAGGAGAAAATTTTCAGCGAAGCAGTTATACCATATAAGAAATACTGACGTGGTATACCCGTCTAATCAAAATTCACCATTTATTTATTTATCCAATTAGAGTTTACTATTTATTAGCATTTTTAGTTTTTTTATAATTTATATTTTTTCAATTGAGATTTACCATTTATTAGGTATTTTTTTTGTATATTTTTAGAATTTTTAAGATTTAATAACTATAAATGTATAATTATAAATCACATGTCAGGCTTAAACAGGTATACTGCGTCAGTATCGCTTACGAGATCTGATCACTCCACTGAAAATTTTCTTCAAGTTTAGGGTGTAGCTAGTTAGTCTTAAAAATTAACAGAGCTCGGTAACAAGTCAATTCGCGGTAATATTTAGTTTTAAAAGTTAACGGAAAGTTATTTGTGTACTATCTAACCGAGCACATTCTCTTTCTTTTTTCAATTGTCCTTTTTTTTTAATCTAAGATGATTTTAGGTATTTTAAATTTTAATTATGTTTTCTTTGATTATAGATGACAGCAATGAATTTAGAAGTTCGCACAGAAACAGGAAAAAAAAAAAAAAAGAACAAAGGGACGTTCAAGTCAAGGATCTCTCGAATCGAAATTAAAGGTGATATCGCTATATCAAATTATCTTTCTCGATTCGTACTTTTGTGGACAATTAATTACGTACAGTATCAATTAATTAATGAATTGAATAAATGAATTGGAATTTGAGTGGCCATGCCCCAACGTTGGTTCTTGATGTCACGTTGCCCATAGGGGAGCAGCCCCACTGGTCAGGCACTAGAAGGTCCACCCAGACCTCTCGAATTCGAATTTCAAGATGGGCATTTCTTCGTGGGTGGGAGCTTTACAACCCTTAAACTCGTGAAATTTGTCTTACTTATCCAACACATGTGATTTGCAAGCTGTTATGTGTGTTCCAAGAATGAGGTATTTCAACTACTGCTAGTCGAGTTCGAAATACTTTCGGATACCTTAATTATAAAAAGAAAAAAAAAAGTCATTGATGCCACGCTTCGCTTCCTAATCTCCCTACCTAATGAACCCACTTGTGTTCCCCGGCCGGAAGTTCCTCCGGGCTCCTGCTGCCCTTGTTGTTTTGTTGGTGCTCTTCTCCAACTCGTTTTTCTCTTTTTTTTTTCATTATTATTTTAATTTAATGATAACAGGATAAAATATGTTCCACTTTATTGGAAAGTATTGAAAATGTGAGAAAGAGAGCTTAGCATAACTAGTACCGCTCTCACCTTATAATCTGAAGGTCTTGTTTCGATCTCACCTGTAGAACTTCCCATACCTTTTTTATTATCTCTTTCTTCTATCCCCTAGGTTTGCATGTCTGGTTGTACACTGAAAAAAAAAAAAAAGAGAGAGAAGAAGAAGAAAGTATTGAAAATGTTGCCGTAAAGCTCGTCGAATTATGAGAAAATTAAAAATAGTTATTTTTTGCATATTAACGCGATAAATGGAACCAGTGGAATTCTTTAACTATTTAAATCTATATTCTACCACCTACATAATAATGCATTTAAGGTGGCATTTTTTAGCATTTCATTTGGTCTTTTTAGGATTTCATTTAGATTTTTAGGAGTTTTTATTTTTATAAATGTTGTATAAATAGATATATTGAGAAATGAAGTTCACATTAGATAATGAATAAAAACAATCAGGGTTTATTAGAGAATTTGGTACCACCACGTAATAACTTAGATTTTTAAGTGAAAATGAACTCAGTCTCTTATAGGTGTAGATAATTTTACAAGCTATATCTAATTTCTATATATATATATATATATTGATAAGCAACCGTAACTTTCATTCATTTGACAGCTAAATGAAAATCGTTGAAATTTTTGACTCGTACGAATTTTGGAAGGTTCACTAGACGGACAAATCACCAGGTTGTGTGTTACACCCATGGTTACCTACCGAGCCACTTCATGGGTGTCTCGATCGATATAAGTCGGATCAGAATGCTCGAAATCTCCTATTTTATGAACACGGCTACTTATTGCTTATTTGCGACCGAATTGATGCATGTAAATGATGGGTGTGCACGTGTACCGAATAGAACCGAAACCGTTTGGAACTTATACGATACGGTAGGTTCCGGGTACATACCAATGAAATTCGGATAGAGTCCGAGTAACGAATTGAGGAACTGGTCAGAACCGGTTTCGATTTTCCATTTTAAACCACATAATACTCGGAACATGAAGTGGTATATAAAGGAATCCAACAAATTTATCATATTCAAAATATTAATAGAATTTAGAGATAAATAATAAATAAAAATGAAAATATATTAAAACATTATATAGAATTAACTAAAATTTACTAAATTTTATACCATTATACGAAACAAACAAAACCTGAACTAAAATTCTTAAAAATCTATCATAAACTCGCTCGATTAGTTATAAAACTTACAGATTATAACTGCATTTCGTGAAGTTACAGTAGCGATAGGGAAAAGAATATGTTCCAACATAGAAATTCAGAACCTGTTGTATAGCACAAGTTCCCAGTAAGGTCCGGTCCCTAATTCCACAAAGCATACAGTTCGGGTCCAAAATTTCGAAACCAATCTTATGCAACTTAGGTTCTGGGTACCATAAAAAATACAGTGAGCCGAACTCGACTGCACACGTCAAATTTTGTTGATATTCACATAGTTAAGATATTTGTTTTCCGGTTGTTCAATGGGGAATGAATGAAGTGGCGAGACCACAGACGTCCACCATTACGTTAACAATGATGGGAAGCTTGAGAGATTAGATCATCAAAGATTTTATGTGTACAGGTTTCACATTGTCACCAACCAAAACCAGGAAGAAAGAACAACAACAACCATGGCCCTCGTTTTTCTTTTTTTCTCTTTTTTTTTGTTGGGGAGAGGGGGGGGGGGGGGGGGGGGGGGGGGAGGGATTGTGATGCTTTGATGTGATTTGTTTAGCTTTTGATTGCAAAAGGGTTGTTGGAGAAGGCAATTGGAATATGCTGTTTCCCACCATAAGATTGGATTTTGCAGCCCCCTAATCCTCCCTCTTCCTCAACAACCACCCACAGTTATTCGCCCCCCCCCGTCTAATATGAGCAACTTGCATCTGTAGTTCGAATTGACTCTTACTGATTCGGGTGGATTTGAGACTGACTGATCTGTGAAACGGTTAAATTCTTTTGATTATAGAGTTTCTCCACTCACGAGTCCCAATGCCAAGATCTTTTTGAAGGAGAAGAAATATCAATCTACTTCTATTGGTTATGGTTGGATTTCCTGATAAATGCAGCAATGGATTCCTGAACTAAGATATTTTGTAAGTTGAATTGACTCTTACTAATTTTGGTGGGTTTGAGACCGACCAATCTATGAAGGGATAAAATTCTCTCGATCATAAATTTTTTCCACTCACGAGTCCCGATCCCAAGATCTTTTTGAAGGTAAAGATATATCGAATCACTTCTGTTGACTGAGATTAGATCTCCTGATAATGTGGTGGCGGATTTCCTATTTAAGAGGTTCCGTACTTTCCGGTGTGCATCACTGCATATCCAAGAGTGCAACTATTTTAAATATGAGATGAGTCGGTCCACTGAAGAGTAAAACTACATGAATAGGAATTTTTCAATTTAGTATTCTTTTTCCCCCTTTTTACTCTATTGTAGGAGTGCTTAACAAACGATCTTGATCAAGTAAGAGGAAATTGTGTTGTGAAAGAGCAAATTTCATTATATTAGATGAGAAATTATGAATATATAGATAAAAATAAAGATTAAAAATGAAAATAAAAATGGAGGGAAATAAAAAAAAGGAAAAAGGAAAATGGAAAAAAGGGGTTGGGTGAGAAGAGAAGCCATGAGGAAATATGAAGGGGAGTAGGTGGAAGGAAATTGGTTGGGGTTGGGATTTTGGAGTTGAAAGCTGCTAGTACACTTCGCTGGTGTATCTGACGTGCGCTCCACGTCATGTTGACGCGCGTCGGCAGCTCCTGACCGAACATCTGTTCAATTCCTCCCACAAACTTTGGCCGGTTTTGCAATTGTATCTCGATCCCCCACTCGCAGCATCGCGCGCGTGTGGGATGATTCATTCTTACTTCCAGTTTGCATCCTCTGATATCCAGTGGAACAAATGCTCCCAGTGACAGTTTACAAGATAGCCATTTAACTTCTGGTCTTGGACTTATTGATCACAAAACGGTCTTTCTTTTCTGTTCTCGAGCCTAGACGAGCCGCACGAAAATGTTCAAACACTATGTAAAATTTTCACTAAATTTATTAAAAAAATTGGATTCATATCTGATCTGAAGGTTTAAACTAACAAGCAAATTATAATGACACCATACTCTCTTGCATTTTCATCATTTGCTTATACACTTTCTTGTCAACCGCGTGTACGAAAACTGTTTCTTCTAGTGGAGGGCGATGGGTATATTTGTCATTTGCGAGAGAAAAAAAATGCGTTGATCTTCCTCGTTATAATTCAAAAATCTAATGCAGATTCACCAACCAAACGAGAAACTCTTATAACTAGTATACCACATAATAATTTTGACTTAGTGTTATGAAATAATAAAATTTTAATTATTTTAATATTATTTTTTATATTTTTATAGATTTATTTAAGAAATCTTAAAGTTTTCGAATCCCCGAACACTTTGATAATAAGATTGTGCGTGTAAAATATTCACTTGAACTTGTAAGCGGTGGTACTTCAATTTCCCTGCATTTTATTCCATGTTTCAATCCGTTAATGTTCTAATGTGGGATTAATTATTCAACATCTATCCTCACATGAAAATAGGTTTATATTGACACGTGCCTTGAATACCGTCGCTCAACAACTGATATCGAATTGGGTGTTTTTCTTTCGTACTCGATGAGGGGCTCAACTGATTAACTAATCACAAGTCGGGTATTAGGTTTTGTTACCTCAATTCTTTGTTAATTGTTCAATATGAGAATTTTTTTAACCCTCAAAGTGCCAAGCGAGTGTGCAGTATCCGTGCATTATTGCATTCGAAGTTGTTGGTGGCCTGCGAAGGCACAGGAGGGAATCGAACCTGCGATCTTCGGATTTGTAGTCTGAGTGTGATTGGACTTGGACCGCGTACGCTAATTCCTCGGCATTCATCGGTACATACATACATACATATTTACATTTATGTATTTGTCTTACATACACACATATAATTAAATGCTGCAAGCAACAATTCCAGACAAAATTAAGACCCACCCGCCCGCGCACACACATATATATGGTAATGTTGTACACAGAAATAGCACAAATTTAATATGTGCAACTCCTAGGTAGATGGAAATGTATATGTTGAGTGCATGCCCACACGTACACATTAATCCATCTCCACACGTAAAATTTTTACAAGTCCTCGCCGTTCAAGCTATTAGTTACCCAAATTGCATGCTAGCATGATACTTAGAAAATGAGTTTAAAACTAGTGTTCCGTCTATCTGTAATCAAGAATTCTGAACATACAAGTGCGATCCATTGAGATTTGATGTCCCTCTCTGTCTCCTTTATATGTTAAATATGAATTTTTCACCTGAACTTATAAGAATTTGAATCCGTTTCCATCCGAAAACCTGAGTTGTTAGAAAGCTTAAATCGGCTTTCTCATAAATCCAGAATTTATGTCATAATCTGATTTAGTTTTATTTTATTCGAGCGTAGTCCAATCTATCCACTATGATATATCTAGAAATCCTCTAGCCCATTTCAAGTAGTTGAAAATGTCTTTCCTCGAAAAAACCTTTACTAGAGCAATCCAGGTTAGACTTATGACTTTTAAGCCTATATAAGTCGGATCAGATCCGGTATGACTCATGAAATATTTCAAACTATGCATGAACGAAAAGTGTGTCAAGCCAAGAGTTCAACACACCAAATGGATATCGAAACCCTTTCGAGGGGCAGACTCGTAGATCAGGTTTAGAATTCGAGTCTCTTAAGGCTGGTATTTGAAGATAAATGATAAGCTCCATGCCATGTAATATATCATCTGATGATTTAATCGGCTGTTATCACATAAGAAAAGAAAGTCCAGGCACATCCAGGGTCTAAGGGCTGACCAGAACACTACTCTGACTTGTTGAGGATCACGAGGAGCTAGAATACGTCCGGATTAGATGAGTAATTGCGGCAACGTTACCGAGGAGAGAAAAGAGGGATATGATATATAGATTTAAGATATTTTTGACAACATACACACGCGCACACAGAGGGGACATCTGCAGAAGTTCTTTAGAGGGGGCGAAACTCAATAGTGGTTCGTGGCACGATTGAAACATTCGGGTAGGGTTGCTGAATTAGATTTCTTTCTTTCCTTTTTATTTTGAATTTTGTGACTTATTCTTGCTTGACTCTTCGTGTTTTCTAATTCGACAATGAGCTAAACCCCGATATTTCCGGGGGAAACTTAGTTTTTATTCTTAAACCGGTGTTATATCTATTACTATTTTAAGGGAGGAGACCTCCTTTTAATGTCGCTTTTTTTTTTTACTAAAATACCCTCAATTGAAATTTTGCTAACCCTTATATTAGAATGAGATGGGATCATGATCTCAAGTCTGTCAAGTACAACTGCCCACTTTCCACATTTCTCACTTTTTTATTTAAAAATTAATTATAGATAATTACTTTCTTCAATCGTGCATGGATAAATATTTTTAATAAATTTTATTTAGATAACATGTCGTACATAGCACGGGTAAGACTCCAGTATATCTCTTATGTGGATCAGTGGTATAGAGTCACTGTAGCAAATCCCTTAACCTCTTTCTCTTTTCCCTTCTGTCTTATTACAGTTTTTGTTCGTGTGTACAAAGAAAACACATAAGTTTAGGAGGGGATAGAAGGAAGAACGAATAACGAATAAGAGTCTTACTGATGAGAATTGAATTCAAAATCTCTTGATCTCAAGTCGATGGTGGTACCATCGTGCCAAAGCCCATTTCTCTCTAGTTATCTCCAAAAAAAAACAAAATTTAATTGGAAGATGCTAAATTAATTAATTTAATTAATTAGGGATTGACACCACCCCTTACCTAAACTGAATTGTCAAATGGGCAAAAGGAGGCCTGCCTACTACATCAATGTTAGTTGAAGGGATGGATTCACAGCTCTCACTCTCCACACATTTTTTAAATGCAACATGTGATTATGTTTCATGTATTTATCAGTCCACACGTTGTTCATACTTAATCGAGCACTGGTTCGTCAAGGAACTTTGATATTGGCCGGCATCAAATGACAAATGCTTAATTAATAAAACACGAACCTAATCTCTTGGGGTCCCGTGCGCAAATTTTTACACGGTGACATGGCAGGTCCAGTACAGAACTCGTTGGCAGTTAAGTTCGAGAAAATGTGTGGCTCATGGTCAGTTTACCAAGTACAGAAGAAAGAGTCCGACTCGTATGTTAACCCGAGGATGGAAGACGAAGGGCTCGTCTTGCGATAGTTTTCCCCTCCTTGCCTGAGATCGGGAAAAAAAAATCTAGTTCGAGATCAATCGTTGAGAACAGATATTTAAGAGCTCATGATAATTGAGGGCAACTGCTGAGAATTTATCTAACATTGATTGGGTAAAGAATTTTTTAGTTTGCACCATGCGGTATCCCCGAGCCAGCCGAAGCGCACCTTGAAACTAATCTGCGATCGGACCGGGGTCCCTGGAAAAATTTCCGTCGACCATCCCAACCTGGGATTCGATCCTGGAATCACCTATTTGGAGGTTTAGTGAGGGAACCATTAGATCAATCCCAAGTTATAAGAGGAATTAGTATATACGTAACTGCCGAGACTTTTTGGCTATCGTCCTGGAATTAGAAGTAGATTTGGACAACTAGTCAACCAGTTCTGAGATGAATTGGGCCTTTTGAATCTAATTGGGCCTCCGTCATGGCCTCTTACTGGGCCTGATAAAACTAGTTGGGCCTGACATGGATGAAAAATCCTTACAAATTCGGGCCTATTAAGCCCAAACAATTTTTATATACAAAGGAGGCTCATAGGCCGAGATAAGTCAAAAAAAATAAAAACCGAAACTAAAACCTCTTGGTCCAGGTTACGGTGCGGAATCACTCAACCAAACCCCCTTCTCGTGGGGGTGTGCACAGGTATTCGATTGGGTAGGTTCCGGATAAATTCTAATGGTAACATGAATAAGTTTCGAGTAGAAAAGTGAGGAATCAGTTAAAATAGGTTTCGATTCCGGTCAATTAAAAGTATGCTTGGGTACTCGTGCACACCCCTACCTTCTCAAGGGAGCAAGTCTTCTATGCAACTGTATGACCACGTTATAGTATTTATATGGTAATACCGACCAACAAATTTTAGCCATTTTTAAAAAATTTTAAATAAAACACTTGAAAAAGAAAACTTGAGTTTGCAGACCCTACAGAAAAACGAATTTGACATTTTGTTTTTTAATTATCTTGAAAAGATAAGGGAATGCTATTCGGGGAAAATGGTGAAGTGGAAATTCCCGAACATTCAGAAGGATGGTCCCAAGCAGTTGCCTTAACCAGTGCTTAAGTTTTCGACTTCTCCCTCTCCATTTTTCTAAAGAATTTTAAGGACTTTTTACATTTTAGATCATTTTTATATTTTATATTTCCTCCTCCAATTATATCTAACCAAACAAAAGAATTTCTATCAAAATTTAATATCTATTTTATACCCATTCTTTTTCTCTGCCTATTCTATTTTTTAGAACCAAACCATCCCTAAATTACGAGAAATTCTTAGGAGATCATATCCCACCACATGGTATGAGGAAATAACAATCAAAATGTGACAACTAAAATAGTGTTAATCACCCGAGCAGTTAGAGGTGTGCGGGGTACCGGAGCAAACGTTTAATGGAACTGGACTCGGAATTTATTTTAACTGATTCCTCATTTTTCTACTCGGAACGTACCATATTCCCATTAGAATTTACCTAGAATCAACCCTAGCAGATACCCATTCACACCCCTATGAGCAATTACCATAATTGTTACAAGTCACTGTAATTTGATCGATTCTTCTCTACTACGCCACTGTGAGATATGATCATCTAAAATTTATTCCTAAATTACAAGTTTTCCATTTGCTAATTATAAGTATTTCTTCATGATAGTAATTGTGTTGTGCATCCGTTTGTTCAGTTTGCATTAATTGCTTCATTTTGATGAATATGGAAAATATCTTAAATGCTACTAAAAAGTCAGTTAAATTATTTTAATTAGAATAATTAGAGTAATTGTTTAAGCGATTAGTATCAATTTACTCGTTTGTCATAATTTAATTAATAATTTTTTAGTCATGTATTGGGGTAACATCATTTAAAAAATTTTCTTTTTTTGGTAAATCACTTAATTTTTTTTCGTTAATATGTAATCTTTCTTACATGAATTCCTCAGAGAGAGAGAGGGAGAGGGAAAGCCTCGACGATATAATTGTTTTTTTTTAATTAATTTCAAACAATTACAGATTATTTTTTAGAAAAATACTGAAGAAAACGTAGCCGCATGCATTCTGGAGTTATCTATGTATTCCACTCACCTGTGCCTCGCCTTTTATGAGAAAGGTTTTGACCGTACGGTCGCATAACAATATTTACGTGATAAAATTAACTGATAAAATTTATTTATTTTTTTATAATTTTATACAATTTTTAAAATAAAAATAATACCAAGGATATTTAGATACTTTTAGTCTACATCACAAAATAGGTACTTTCGCGCGACAACAGTATTATAAAAAATACTTTCTCCACCTTTTATGCATCCATCTGCAATAAATGACGCTTCCACGTGAGAACCTGGCCATCGTAAGGTTATGTATTTCAGACCGACTAATAAAACTTAGCTGATTAATGTCATGCTTCATTAACTGAATAATAGATTTCTGATTGACCTTAGAACTAGTTCCTTAAACAATTAGTGACGACTCCTTTCACATATTCATTGATTACCATGACATCGCGAGCAGCCTGTGGAACTTCTCGATTTCGGGGTGCGATGCTCGTCTATAATAAAGTTGATTTCATTACAAGGAGGTTGGAGGTTAACATGTCTTCATCCGTGAGAGCGTAGAATTTTCAGGTTTTTCCGTCGGTAGGTAAATTCACATTTCTTGATTTTAGCTCAAATGATTTTCCACAGGAAAAACACCCGTAGGAAATTAATTCTGGGAAAATAATTTATTTTCACTGATTGAATAACATAATACAGAGATATACATAGAGTCGTATTAATAAGAGTTGAATAATAAAGTTTTTTAACCTCATATCAAGAATCATACTACCGCACCAATTCATTTTTCGTATTTTCCGCATTTTTACTCTGCCATTTTTAGTTGAAAAGGGATTCAGGCGGAGAAATTGCCCCGACGGTACATAAAGTTTTGGATAAGTTCCAAATTGGTTAAAAAAGGAAATCTTTATTTCTAATTACTTCAAAATTATTTTTATATGATACATTCCGTCAAGTTTAAATTAACGCCATGAGTTTTTACTTATTTGGCAGTTGACGTGAACGCCGTGCATGCGTATTTATTGACGCGGCGATTCATTTAATAAAATATAATATAATATAATATAAAAAATTAAAATATATGAAAAGTAAATGCTTATAAAATACAAAGGTAAAAAAAATTCTAAATTTTTGGAAAATTACAGATGAGGTGAAGAGTTCAGCCGACGTAAAAATCTCTCTGCAATCACCAGATGGGACGCCACCATTCATCAATTCATCATTTCTTCTTCAATTATTCGATAAAGAAAGCTATGAATGTACTGAAACGTATTAGTTAATGAAGATTCGATGCTTTTTCACTCGAATGAATTATTACATTCCAATCCTCTTAGTAGATGATCGGAAGCAGTCACCTTTCAATGATCGAATCTGATTTGATCCCGATTAAAAAACATTATCGGAAGTTTAAATCGTGTACAGTTAAAATAAGAGGTTTAGTGTAGGAATACAGCATTCGATCTAAGATCAAGAGATTCTGTATTTGATTCTCGTCGTTGGGATATATTATAATTTTTTTATTATTTCTTTATTATATCTACTTTTAGATTTATGAATCTTTTTGTAGAAAAAAATATATTGCTGAATTTCTTATGGACCATGATGACAAGATGTAAAATATAGGAGGAAGTTGAAATGAATTCAATCACGACAAAATGCATAATTATGTGACGACAAGTTCACATGTGGTCCGGCTCCCACCTCCCCCGGTACCGTTCTATTATATTTCATGCCTACAAGTAATGTCAAGTTGATATTCTTTTTTTTTTTTTGGGATATGCACAATTTAATATTCATAAATCTAATAAATTTTATTCGGAAAAAATTAGAATTAATTATATGATTTTTAGATAAATTTCTTATCATTAAATTGTTGATACGATCATCTGTTATTGACTTGTGATATTGTGTGATAACGCTGTTGCGATACCACCGTTACTGAAAATTCTTGTATATAATGAATATATTACGTGGCAGTACTGTAGTGGCATTATAAACTGATATAATTCAGTTATTTTATGGGTTATTTTTTAAAAAATTTTATTAAAAAATTTAATAATAACTTAATTTAATTAATTTATAATTCGTACTATCACTTGATTTATCCCACCACACTCATGTTGCCACGTAAGCAGTCGGAGTCTATTGTTTATTGAGGATAAACTTGACTAATAACTATTTGATATATATATATATATATATGTATGTTAATAAATATTTAAAAATAAAAAAAATAAAGACTATATAATATATTCTATTAATATATATCAAATGAATGAAATTAACAAATCATGTAATAAAGTCGGCTCATATGAAAATCTAATCTCCGCGCCAATCAGGTGACGACCTTTCACCACCGGAGAAAGCCGGTTATCGGCAACGTCGGCAGTTTTCAGCTCTCCACCCGTCCTCCTGCCACCGGATGTCGCCGGTGAACTACGGGGAAAGGAAAATATCTCAATCATTTTTTCTCATGCACCATCAGCTATTAGAAGGCAGAAAAGGGGGGAAATTCTACAATCCGATCAATAATTATATTTTTTAATTTAATTTGATTCAGTAGATAAAAAAATAATCGTGAATAATTATATTTTTTAATTTGAATTATTAATTATAGAATGTTGGATTAAATTTTTAAGTAGTCAAGTGTCCAGACAGAAGATTTTCTCACATTTCCAATCAAATCGAATTACAAATAGTCTTTGTTTTTAGTTTTAGATCTTCTAAATTCATATTTCACAATATTATTATTATTATTATCTTCTATTACTTTAAACAAAGAGATGAGTAATTAATCCAATTTTAAATTTTCGTAAATATCTTTAATAGCTGTATTATAAACCATACAAAAAAAAGAAATAAGGTTTTAACATAATTCTTCTGAAAATTATAAGTACAACATAAATTCTTTCTAATTTCTCATTAATTTTCTTTTTTAAAATTATATATTTATTTTTATTTAATTATAACTGAACTTTTATAAAATTAAAGAGTGCGAATGAAAATTTGACACTCAAACGAGAAAATATTTTATATTTAATAATACAATTAAAAATTTCGTATATAATACGAGTCACTGTTCGTTTCGTTTTTTGGGTGCCTAATTACCGGTAGAAAATCTCGATTATTTCTCTCCACTACATAAAGCAGCGAAACCCAACACGTTTGGTTCCTCGTATACGGAATCAAGTTTCTCCAAGGAGACCTCTCTCGCTAACTGTTTTATCATAATTACGGTTATACCACTCTAGGTGATGGTAGCTTCCGCCGACCGGAAAACCGAGAGCCGAAGCACCTCCCTAATTCTCGGTTTTCCCCGCCTGAGATTCTTCCGCTACCGCCGCCTGAGGTGATCGCAGCCGCAGCCGCGGCCGGGGAGTGAAACACCCCAACTTCCAGGCCACATATCAAAGACGAGGGGGACGCACATCTGTACCGGTTTCCACCATGCCGACTTCGATTCGTCGGAGGGGATCGCAGGGAAACATCGACAGGACCCGTCGAGGGAGGTTCGTGATGGAGAGACCGTCGTCCTTCGACGGACGGGCGAGCGTGGCGTTAGCGGAGGAAGCCGTGGCGAGGAAGCAGTTGCAGCGCCCGAGGACGGTGCCGGACCTGATTTTGGGTCACAGTGGATCCAGCAAGGTGGGGGAGGGGCAGAGGCCTCGTCTGACCAAGCTGCTGTTGAACGTAACGGTCCGTGGCAGCGCCGGGACTCTGCAGCTGGTCATGAGGCCGGAGTCGACGGTTGAGGATCTGGTGTTGGCTGCGGTGGCGCAGTACTTGAAGGAAGGGCGACGACCGGTGCTAGCGACGGCGGATCCGTCATGCTTCGACCTCCATTACTCGCAGTTCAGCTTAGAGAGTAAGAGCCGTGAATTTCTCCAAGTTAAAATTAGGCTTGATTGAATGCGAACCTAGTTTGATCTTATATTTAAATTTTTTATGCGGATTTTTGTTAAAATATCAGGTACAAATATCTTTCTTAAATTTAAATTTAAAGAATATCGACTTTTTAAATTATAATAGTATTACGCACACAAGATAGTGTTAAGCATGGTTTGTGCACTACTTTTGATATTATCACCGTGGAGTACAGCTAGTTTGTTACTACTGTTTCACTTTCACCTTTTCCATTTAGAAAAAAATAACCGGTCGCGGTTCGAAAACTGTTGCGTCTTGGTTATGCACAGATCTGCATCGGCAGGTAGATCGGTGATCGAACGACCCTTTCTCCGGTGGATGTTCATAGTTCATTGGCTGAATTAACTGATGACCGGTTCAGTTTCAACTTTTACTTGGTGGCTTTAGGTTTAGGCAGGGAGGAGAAGCTGGCAGAATTAGGCTCGAGGAACTTCTTCGTGTGTCTGAAGAAACCGGAACCGGCAGCGGTGTTGGCCGGTGGCACCACCGAGGCCTCATCCTCATCCTCCTCTGCCATGAATTGTTCTCGGGAGGCTGACTTGGGAGCCGGAAGTTGCTTTGATTGGATCAGATTCATGGACTTCCTGTTGTAAATTCTGTGAAAGTATCAGCCATCCAAATCCCACTGGTTGTGTAGCCCTCGTCGGGTAGGAAGTACGGTGAACAGATACGTTTGTGTACAAAGACGAATGTGACAAAAGCATTTGTGTTATCTCTGTGCGGTCCGCATAATTCGTAGTATATATTTCTTGTCCATCCTTCCTATGAAATTAGAAATTAGACTTTCCCGGAACTTACATAATAAGAGTGCTCGCAAGTATAAGATAGATCTGAAATCGATGAGAATATACTCTGTTGGGAAGGTTTTTCATGCATATTGATGAAATTCGATAGGTTCTATAAAATTAATTAGGGGCTGGGTGTTCCGATTTCAATACACATGGTAACTGATATGAGAATTTGGCCCGGTCATCTATTCTAACCTTTCAAAAGTCCTTATTTAAACCCCAATTCTGGAGATGTTTCCATTGAATATTTTTAAATCAATAAACTTTTATTTGATATAATAATTACATATTTTTGACAATTTTATCTTATCTAAATTAGAATAATCTTGTACAGATATGCTTAAAATTATAGTATATTTGATAACGACAAAACAGCGGCATAAAACAGCAAAAATCATAAAAATTCTTATGCCATTACTTTATAACAATGAAACATATGCAAAATATCGAAATAAATTGTATTGTAAAGGAAAATTAAAAAAAAAAATGATACATGAGTTCTCATATATTGCCTGCAACCTGCAAGTTATGGTACTTTACAAGTTCAGGTACGATTCGATTTCAACACTTACTCTGGCCTCTTTATAAGCTTGAGCTTTCGAATGGTCGATTTGGGTCATCGCGCCCGGCTCCCAACCTCGTGATAGAATATAACTCAATCTCTCAATTTTTTATGTTACAAAAGAGGTTCGTGCCATCTTTCCTAACCTCTTGCTCGGGCTACTGCTTGGAAATGGCTATTTTAGTAATGAGTAGATGATACTTTTGGTTCTCAACTGTTATACTTTTACTATTTTAGTCCTAAATTTTTATTTTTTATCATTCACTTCCTCAGCTTTTTAAGTTTTTGTCACTTTAGTCTTACATTTACTTTTTCCATCCAAAAAAGCATATTCCATCTAAAAAAGAATAATTCATTCAAAAATTATATTTCAACAAAAATTATTTTTCAAAAAATAAAGAAAAAAGGAAAAAAGTAAACGAGTGGAAAATATCAGTAGAATTTTACATGTGAGCATATCTCCTTCAAAATTAAGATACATTTCTGATTGGAAATTGTAAAATTGTAATTCATTTTGAAAAAATGAGTTCTAATTTTAGAAGGAATACCTATTAGTAATCAATTTTTTCTTAATCAAGAACCAAATATGATTTTTTTAAAAAATGTTTTTATTAAAAAATAATTTTTGGATGAAATGCATTTTTTGGATGGAAAAAGTAAAGGTTGGATCAAAATGATAAAAATTTAAAATGTTGATGACGTAAATGATAAAAAATAAATGTTTAAAATTAAAATGATAAAAGTGCGAAGGTTGAGGACCAAAAGTGTATTCTTCCCTTTAGTAAATCAACACTTTTTTTTCTTTCACAATTTTTTCATAAACCTTTATTTAACAGAATTTATCCTCAATATTTTCAAAGGGACCAACTTTTGATCCTTTTATTAGTCAAATATTAAAAATTTTGATATCATGACAATAAAAATATAAAATGAAACTGAAAATTAGGGAGCATGAGAGTCCGCCAGCTGCTAACTCTCTCTTTGGGTGGGGGGTTGCGGATCGCCTTTGAGTTGCTGTGGGCATGATCTTCGACTGACCAGATCGGCCTTTGACACGGACCATGGGCCATGGCCCAATGAGGTAAATGGGCTTCTAACTTGGCCCAATATCCTCAGTGGAAACCCTAGTCGCCGCGTCGTCTGCCGTACGCAAAAGCTCTCGCGTACAATTCTAATCCCCTATAAATTCACCATTTACTTGCCTAAACCCTCTCAAAACCCTTCGCTTGCATCCGCCGCTGTCTCCCCCTTGCTATCTTCAGCATCCGCCAGTCCCTCCGAAAGTTGTGGCAAGCTCTGCAATGGAGTTTTGGGGTAAGAACTCTGCGTCATCGGACAGCTTTGTTCATTTTCTGGTCGTATTAACTTCTGCCAATGCTCAGATTATGCTTCGTTGATTCCGTGCCGCAGTGTCTAAGTGTTGGCTGCCGTTTCTATGTGGGATTTTCATTATCCGACCTGCTTTCGGTCTATTGATTATATTGCCACTCATATCTCAATTTGTCCTGTTTAACTTACTCGATGATGATAATGATGGAAGATGGAGTGATGGAAGTCGTTGTTAGTTCTCTGTTGCTTTGTATATTTTTTTAGTAAATGGTCCTTGCAAATTGCAATTGATATATGGGATGTTTTATTGGATATTTACACTGATATAGGTGTTGAAGTAAAGGCTGGGCAACCTCTGAAGGTTAAACCAGATGACGAAGAAATGATACATGTCTCCCAGGTAAGTTTCTTTACTTACATGTTCTGAAGTCTGTCAGCATTTTGCATCTTTCCTGAACTGCGAATCAATATTTCCCAGGCCACACTTGGTGAATCACAGAAAAAGGGAGATGACTCCGTGCCAATTTATGTTAAGTTTGGGGATAAGAAGTTGGTTTTGGGAACTCTGTCTGCTGATAAATTCCCTCAAATATCTTTTGATTTGGTATTTGAGAAGGAGTTTGAGCTTTCACACAACTGGAATGGTGGAAGTGTTTACTTCATGGGATACAAAGTGGCTGCATCAGAAGAATATCCTTTTTAAACATTTCACTTATTATTTCAATTGCATTTGAAACTTAAGATTCTCATTTTGCATTTGTATCTGTATTATCATTTGATAGTAATAGCTTGAATATCAGAGGTCTTTGCAGTTATTAGCAGATTTTGAATGATTTGATCTGTTTGGGACTGTAAATTCATTCATAATTTTCTTTGGACCGGTTTTCGGTGAAGCTTCAGTGACATAAGTTGTAATTTTTATTATCCTAATTTAGTGTTCCATACTTCTTTAAATTCACTGAAACCTTTGCTATCTTTTTTCATCCTTCATTTGTCCTTCCTTGACTATTTTGTGGTCTTTGGGCACGGATGATTTCTCTGGTGAGTCCTGGAATGCTTCAGATTCTCCTCATTCCCCTAAAAAAGAAACCTCCTGATTCTTTTAAGCACCTTCTGCTCTGTATCAATTATTGCTTAATAGAAGATATTTTATTTGTCAGGTATGGGAACAGATTCAGAAGAGGATGATTTGCCAATCAACCTTGAAGAGAACGGTACCACATTTATCTGGAATTATTTGCCTTTGTCCACCTTGCTTTTTTGCATGTCGCAGGCGATTCATATGGTTTTCATATTTAATTCAGGTAAGGTTGCTCCTGGACCTGTGACTGCAAAACCGGCATTGGGTAATGCAAATGCTGTCAAGGTGAAGAAGTCTGCAGAGAAGCCAAAGGCCAATGCAGAAGCAGCTAAGGGTAAGGAAAAAGATGGCGATGGTGATGAGGACGATGAGGATGGCTCTGCTGAGGATGACTCTGACGATGAGGTAGATTGTTCCCGATCATATTTTCTCTATGAGAACATTGGCTGCTTACATATAGCAGACATTTGTAATTATTTCCATATCGTGTAGTTTGCAAATGATACTTAATTGAGCGACAAACTTACACAAAGTGATCTAAATGTTGGAAATTCGTCACTGCATCTATTATACATGGTTTACAACTTACATATAGTAGCAATTTGCAATTGTTTCCACAATACTTAATGAGCGGCAAACTTGCACAAAGTGACCTAAATTTTAGACATGCGTCTATTATACAACTCTATCTATTCTTTTTAATTGTATTATCTTTATTGACTGGTTGGAACATGGGTCTGTTTTGTAATATATGCCATGTACTAATTGCCTAAAAAATGTTTTGATGGCATGCATGGCTTTCCTATTGCTGCCACTGTAATGAGTTTCAGCTAACAGTCGTCTGGCATGATTATGGATACCTGAAAATGATGAATATTTTTGCTGTTATTCCGGTTTGGCGTTAATTGAAATGAATTTCTCTTTATGCACTGAAATGGGGGTTTTTAATTTATTTAATGTCCTGTGTGTTCAGAATTTGCAGACTTCTGTTAAATGTATATACTGTTCTTGCCTTCATTTCAGTGATATTTTCCGATTGCACCATAATAGTATTTTTTTTTCCCCACCTGTCAAAGGAGGGAACCGACAGCGAGGTTGATTCTGATGATGATGAAGAGGACAGCGATGAAGATGATGAGGAAGAGACTCCGAAGAAGGTATTTCTGTTCCCTGGTGTATTGTCTTATCTTGTTAGGGAAGGCTTATCTAAATTCGGTGCTAATGCTCTTTCATTTTTATCAAATAAATGCGTTCTTCTCATTAGGCCGTAGTTGGCAAGAAAAGATCCATCGAGTCTGCTTCCAAAACACCTGATGCAAAGAAAGCAAAATTGGCTTCCCCTCAGAAGACAGGTGAATATTCTATGGCATACGGCATCCCTTTTGATCATTCTTTCTGAGAATATCAATAGTTTTGTGTTACTTAATGTTGCAACCCCCAAAAGAAGCTGCTTTGACCCTTACTATCTACTCTTTCTTTGATGATCATGCTATGGTCAAACCACTAAGCTCCCTTTTTTTGGCCTTACTGCATAAGTTCAAATGATAATTCATATTACGTCCTTTTTCTGCCCTTCGTTCACTGTCTTTTCTTATTAATAATAAATCTTTGTTCTGTTTAGTACGATGAGTTCAACACCTCTTCCCCCCCACCCTCCATCCAATAAATAAGTATTTGAGAACTCTCTAGCTATATCTAAGGGATTTTCCTTTTGCAGACGGAAAGAAGGGTGGCCAGACTGCGACCCCTCATCCTGCTAAACAGGGAGCGAAGAATCCAGCCAGTAACAAGAAGCAGCAGCAAACCCCTAAATCGGGTGGTTCGGTGACATGCAATTCGTGCAGCAAGTATGTCTGCTTTTCCCGGCCACTTCCCTCTAATTCCCCCACTTCTCATCCTTGCTATTGCTCTGACCCTGGCCTCTATTACTTGTCATGTGAATAATAGGAGCTTCAATTCTGAGAGTGCCCTCCAGTCTCACTCCAAGGCGAAGCACGGTGCCAAGTAGGATGGCTCTGCCCCTGTTTGCACCATACAATTACTGAGGCATCGTAATTGTTTTTGTGAACGTTACTTTTAGTTCAATTGTTTTAATGGTAATGGACATTTTATAATGGAAGGCTGTGCCCTGAAAATTTTGGTAGGTTTCAGATTGCAGTGTCATATAATTACAGAATTTGACGACTACGTAATTCATACACGCCCTCAGTTTTCGGATTTGGTTTAATCATATCCTCTCTCAGCACCGCCAATTCCTTCTAATGTCATCAGGTATTGATGTGTCGGTTTTCGGGATCCCACTCATCAGCAGAAAGGCTGAGTGCCGTTAATTTACCCTTATACCACAATGAGCAGATGCAATTTAAATCTAAAGTCACGGACGATGAAGATAGCTATGTGAGCGGAGGGAGGGAGGGCATGGCTTTGGGTATTTGTTTTGTTGGAGAGGGTGTACGATGCTGTGGTCATGTCGGAAGAAGACAGCATTCAAACCGATGAAGAAAGGCGGACCTGCCATGCAGTCCTGCGCACATCAATAATGCAGTAGTGACCTTAATGTGCATAATAATCAATATGTTCGTACGCTCTGCCGGAGTTGTCATTATTGGCTTTGTGATTCAGTGGCGGGGTGGATTGGGGTCCAGTCTGAGGGGTGGTGGAAATTTAATAAATAGTTAAAAAGAATATTTTTAGATAATTTACACCTATTCCTTAAAATAACTATTCCTTACTCCACTGTGACATATTATTCCTTGTCTATTCCGAATACATATTCTCAATCAGAATAGCCGCTCCTTACAACTTTATTTAGCTCAACAAAATTGGATGGAGAATTTATTACCCAAGTGGACGCACCGTTAGTAACGGATCCATTCCTCAAGATAATTATACATCACACCACCATTCTCACAAAGAAGAAACCTGAAATTAGTTGTGAACCATGGCAAGCGTGGTATCAGATTTCTCAATATCGACTACACAGGTGAATGGTAACAAAAGAACATGTACAAACAGCATACCGTGTGCTCAATGTTATGTGATCCACCGCGAGCATGACGACAGCTATAAATTTCTAACAAGAACTACCAGAGACGAAACTGCAGGAATCGAACCCAACATGGAACCAACATTTATGTTTAATATGCTAATTATGCTTAGCCCAAATTTGCTGTAAAAGAGCTGCGCTTACTTTCGATGCAGTGCCGAGCAAATAGATGATGCTCCGTACAAAAAGAAATTTCCAAATGAATTCGGCAATGTAAAAGAGCATAAAAGAAAAGCCATCTTCTTCCATTTGATAACTTATAGGAAGAAAAGAAGCTAAAGGGGATCACTAGATGTGATCGAGAGAGTCTACTACTGAACCCCACTCCATTTAGCCCAGTCAACAAATTGCATACCTCCGTAGATGTTGTTGGCGAACCTCACGCCGACCGTGAAAGCCATCGCCACGGGCGGAACTCTCTTTGCAACAGGTGAGGCTTCAACCAACCGCTCTAGGCCATTTATGATCTGGTAACGAGTGTTTGAAGATACTGCGAGGAAAACACCTAATTTGCAAAGAAAAGTGAGACAGTAGAGAACAAGGAACTGAACAAAATGAGAACAGAATCGGAAAGTGCCCGATCCTCCAAGAAAATGTTACTGTTAATAGAACCAGTGAAATGAAAAGGTTGCAGACAAATGGAAGAGTTTCAAGACAGTGTTAACACGTTTTGGTGACATACTTCGGCCAGCCATACTTTTGAACTAACAAATAGCTGAAATCCATGTGACGAGCGTAAAGCTTACCCCAGAGTGCCGCACTTTGCACAAGAGGTGGCACCGGTATGTCTTCATCTGACTTCTTCATGCTCCTGAGTAGCAATGCAGACAAACAAAGCAGCCGCTACTTTTGTAAATGAGCACTTAATTATTGAAACGAAATGACATCATGAAAGACATGGGAGACACCTGAACATGGTTAGCTGCTAGTTTATATACTATTGCATCTATGTGATTGAAACAGCTACATGCTGCTACGGTAACAAATCATTAGGTACAGATGAAAAATACATTTTTTGCAAGGACTGATGAAGTTGAGATATGATGGTAATTATATTAATAGAACCACAAGCTGTGTTAGATTTACAGTAAAAAAAAAAATGGAATTTACCAAAGAGATTCCTACCTTTTAGCAGTCATGATCAGATTGGCAATGCCTTGACCTATAAGCCCACAACCAAACCCCACCGATCCATACAATACACCCTGGATCCAATATCAAATTTTAGAAAAAAACTAACAGTACAGATTATGGGGCAGTAACAGTGCCAGTTAACAAATTATTCGTTTAGAGAGATGAATGATGCAGGATGGACAAAAACAAATTGATAATGACTAAATAAAACAAGCATCGATTCACTCAAACAGACAACAGGCAAAACCCTCTCCATACCATGTGGCTTTCCTGTTCATTTGCAGCTATAGGCTTGATGAGCAACCAGACAAATAATGGATCACTTTATGAGTCCAACAGACTACTTATTTACCTTATAGAAATATGTAGCAATCCGCTGCTTTACCGAAAACCTACATCCTGGTCTTTCTGCTTCAAAAACGCTGCAAATTATTCAGAAGTTCGATCAGCCGGGCAGCATGCATGCGTCATACTTATAACAGAAGATGTGCACAAAGAAAAGAAACAGGTGAACAAAGACACCATCTGGCCCTAGAGGACATATTTACAGCCAATAAAACTGAAAAAAAGTTATATCTTGAAAACCAAATTGTGGGATTCCATTATAATGGTCAAACAGAAACTCATTCTGCACAAACCTGCTGGGAAGAGAATTACAAGCATGCTGAATGCGTCCAAATAGACCTCTTGACACAGACTGCTTGCCTATACGAGCATAAGGAGCTAACATACCAACTAAAGCAATGTCAACAACCACACCCACCAACAAATCTGCAAGGTATAACTCAAACTCCGCCCAGAAATCCTTTCCCCTTTTCTGAACTTCAGCGAAAGTTGCGCAACAAGAGTCGATCACTATCTGAAAATTCCCACGTGAAAAGAAAGGAATTATGCCTCCTCCAGTTGACATAGTGAAAAACGAAAGAGACTCCCAAACAGGATCATGACAGGGATGGTAAACTTGGACGTTGTCAAATCACACACCATCTACAGGAAGTGTTGAGAAATAAAGATGAGAAGTGAACATTGAAGATCCAGTAGACGGGGGAAGAATTCAACAAACCTCCGTTCCCACTTTGAAAAGAAACGAGGGATCGGCCAACATCCGGTTCCGAAGCATCGAAAAGTGCTTCATCAGAAAACCCAATGGCCAGACTGAACCCTGCAAATGAAATGTAAATACAGGCATTACCAATTCCGGAAAGAGAAGAGCTCCAATCCTTGCATTCCCAGAAGTGACAAAAACTATGATCAAAATTACTTTACATAACAACAGCTGAAGCTGAACAAGTCTATTCGTGCTGACCACATAGCCGTTTTTCTCTTTTCATACTATGTATAAAGAAATTATTTTTTTTGATGCCAGTGAAAGAAAAGGGTACGAGGAAACATTGGGAGGAATCAAAAGACGTTTTAACTTATTGATACACTGTCGGACTTTGATTAAGCACCCATTTCTACAATTCCAAATTTGTTTCAGAAAAGTTGTTGTTGGAAAATCTGTCAACAGATGGAAGGGAATGAAATGCGAGTCCGTGAAATCGAAGAAACCTGCAAATCCAAATATCGCTCAAGAATAACTTTGGGAAGCCCAGCGGTCTCCGCTGCCTCCAACATGTCAGCCGGAAGCTTAGCCCCGCGGGCCTCCGTCTCCCTCATTATATCCGCATACTTCATTACCGGCCCGAACTCCTCCTCATTTTCACCATCACCGTCGCCTCTGCCGCGACCGCCACCTCCTCCACCATTAGAATCTTTACTGCCACCACTGCCAATGCCGTCGATTCTCAGCTCAGGATCAGCGCCTGGATTCCTCGGTTCACCAATAAGGTCCGACTTTGCATCTGATTTTAAGCAGCGAGAGACAAACCGAGGCGCCCTGCTGCGTATCGCGGACAGCCTCAGAGGCAGCGAAGATGCCCGCGGGGATCTAGCGTCGAAGCTGGCCAATCTGAGGCAAAAAAGAAGAACCCCAGAATCGAGGGCGTCGTCTGTCGATGAGGTTGAGAGGTAGGGGAGTTGCATGGTGGGGGAATAGAGAGACATCGTGTCGGAGGGCTTGGAAGGGCGATCGGACTGGAGATGGAAGCAGAACTGAACCGGAGAAGCTCGGATGGACCCAGCGGGTTGAGGCTTTCAGCTTGAGCTGCTCCAAAGAGGGGTGGAGGCGGACGGGAGAATGGAAGGAACAGAAGAACTGAGTGGCGGGCGGGGTGGGGGCCAAAAGGGCAAAAAAAAAAATTAAAAATTTAAATCGTCGCCTGAGAGATTCGAACTCTCGCGGGGAAACCCCATGTACTTAGCAGGCACACGCCTTAACCACTCGGCCAAAGCGACAACTTTGGTATGAGACTAGGATTCTAGCAATATCTAATAAAGACAGACTGGAACCCCAATTTCTACTCGACTAAATGGGGCGGGCCGTCGCGATCTATCTTTATGCATCTAATCAGCGCCGTTTGATCCGATCATAATCTCATTTCGTAGCAAGAGTGGGGATTCTAAAGAAGACGGACTGACATGTGATAAGGAATAAAATATTATTCGGGGTAGCATATCATGACTTCTTTTAGGGATCCATATCTCAAAACTAATATTATAATAAAACGATTATCAGCGTAAAACTGTTTTTTCATCACCCCTATTGATCACGCTCTAGGAGTTGTCTTAGCCGTTTGGCACTATTTCAATTGCCAGCAACATGAATTGACTCTTCATTTTTCTTATAAATTAACTGTTAATGTCAAGCATAAGGTATATTCTAACAACCTTTTTACTCCAAACCTTCTTTGATTCTTTTCATTTCTTATTTGACTGAACTTGGATATTAGAGTGTCATACCGAACCTCACGTCCGCTTTTGATTTCCTTTTGTGAGTTCCAGGTTAAATGAACAAAGAAATGCCAAGAGCAGCGAGTGGAAGATCAATACGACCGCAAGGTTTGCTTAGATTTGAGTCAATGTGGACTGTAATGATGATCGGTAGTTGATCGTAACCATCACAGCATCATCTGCCCAAGATGCAAATGATTTTCCGATTCCGAAGGACAGGTTACGTAGGAGGAAGCCTCAGCCTTTGTTAACACCATAATAAACGATGGCCATGACTGGGTTTACACCAACTGCCAGCTACTGACCTTTCCATTATTATTTCTGGACCTCCATAAGCAGTCAAATCAGTTACCAAGTCAGCATCGAAGCACACACAACCCCGCAATTTTCGACACCCCCAAAATAATTGAGGAAGATCAATAATTTAAATTTTTTTTAAAAAAAATAAAATATAAATTAAATCCTTAATAAAAGAACATATAATGGCGAGATAATACAACACCAACCGACCAAATCTATTTCCCCATTGTAACAGAAACATGGCTTCCTTTCGTGTGAAACCCCCCCAGTGGCAGCTACCAAGACAACCTAAGTAGATCCCTCCGATGGAACACCAGCCACAAAAACTCAGTCCAACTTCCGTTACAAAGAATCAAAAACATACTGCAGTATAACAGCACCTCCACAACGAGAACCCTGGCATGGCGATCAGATTACTGTTCAGCTTGATGCAGTTGACTTTGACATGGCCTGCTTGATAGCCTCAGCGTAAGTTCTGTGCTGATAGGTGAGAGTTGATTCGAGCAGGTCCCAGAGCGACGTCTTGGGATTCCAACCTGCCAAAAGTGCATCATTAGTGACCAGAACGCTTCGCTTGTTAAGATATGGAAATGATACAGATCGTAGTTCAACGTGGCAGATGGGTGCGAAAAGGAAACATACCCAATTGCCTGTTTATGATGGTCATGTCTGGAATCCTCTTATCACTGTCATCATATCCCTCACCGTAGAACACCTTGGAGCTCACGTCAACAGTGGGAACTTCCAGAGGCGGCTCTCCACTGACCTTCGAGTAAATCTACAGGATGCAAAAACTCATCCCTTGAGTTGGAAGAATACAAATCAATGATAGCTCCGCAGAAGATTATGCGATTCAAACAGACTCTACCTCAGTCATCATTTCGGCAAGCTGCCTAACTGTCACTTCATTGTTGGGGTTGCCTACATTGAAAATGTGACCGTTTGCCCTGTCAGGGTTTTCCTGAGAAGAAAACAAAGGTCAGAACTTCGTTTTTGGATGAATGACAAAGCAATCACTTGCAAGAAGCAAGTGAGAGGGAAGACCCACAATCATCAAAAGAACAGCTTCAATGGCATCCTTGATGTAAATAAAAGTTCTCTGGGACTGACCGCCATCAACAAGCTTAAGCTGCTCACGGCGTAACAGAGCCTGAAATGGGAATAAGAATTACATTCTAATTGAGAAGAAGGTCCAATAGAGAGCGAATCCAACATGGAATGGGAACAGGCAGAACTTACATTACTGAAGCATGCCAAAACCCTAGGCACTCCCTCACTGGGACCATCAATGCCAGGGATGAAATCCATCCTGGGTCCAATCCAGTTGAAAGGTCTCACAATAGCGAACTGAAGGCCATTTTCTGCACCTTCAGCTGTAATAGAACAAAGTGAAAGTTAAACAGGCGTACAACAGCCAAGTAAACATAAGTATAACCGGAGGTGGTAGCTCATTACCATATATCAGCCTCTCAATAAGTTGTTTGGCACATGCATAAGACCACCTCTGCTTCTCAATGGGACCAAAAATGCACGGGGAGGCATCTTCCTTGAGGACATAATATGCAGGATCCTGACATAAGAGTACAACGAGCAACAATAACTTCGGCTGTTCTCCAAGTTTCCATGAACAATTTGTTTTAAAATAATGATTAAAAATTAGAACTATAAAATGTTCAGAATGCAAGATAATAATAATTTTCCAATATAACAGTATGGAGAAAATTCCACTATTAAGCCTGACAGGAAAATAAAATTATTAGTTATTGCTACTAAACAGTATCCAGTCGTCACTAAATTTTAAAAATTCCCCTTTCGGAAGAAGCATAATAATCATTACTGTGAAGGCCCCACGGGCCCATTTCTCTAAATTGAACAGACCATATTCTCATTACAACCCAATAAATAAAGCACAATCAGATCTTGCATCTAAGTGCTAAAATGATCTTGCAAATACTTCACTATAAAACAATTCCAAAGAAAAACTGTCATATATGTAAATGGAACAAATAAAAATGGTTACAGTACTCTAAAGTACCCACTGTTGATTGACAGCACAAAGAATTGTGCAAGAGAGATTAAAACACATGATGTCATTGACCATCAGCAAGAGGCTTATGATGATAAGCATGTCTATGCAACAGACACCTGGAAGAACATATACCGTAACTACAGACAACCAGGGCAAAGGTAAATTATTGGAAGATTAATCTCATAGAATCAAGAACATATCACCAACTTTCAGGTAACATATTCTAATTCACCGTGAGGTTTGAAAAGATAGGTCGAAATGTCCAATGCATTAAGTACACTTGGAACATGACAAGCAAGATCCGAACGTATATGAATAGCATCGGGACATGCTTACTGATATATAGTGAGAAGAGACTTAAGAGATCGCCGAGTACCGACAACTACATGGAAGGAAAAAGCAAAGAGAACGACAGATCTGCATGCGTCTCAGGGAGACCATGTTAGCAGAAGGAAAGGTAAGTTTTACCTCACGGAGAGGGCTATCTTTAGGAAGGAAGCTGCCAATAGTTTTCCCATAAACTTCACAAGTAGAAAAGTGGATGAGACGCTTGTTGTTCTCTGAGCAATACTTGACCTGATCTTGACACCAAAATCATACATCAACCTTCAATCAATCAAAATCATACTAAAGCCGCCCCATCTTCAAAGCAGTTGCTATCCACGGAGCAAGCAATTCAACAGAACGGGATATTATATATGTGACGTACCACGGGGAGTGCATCAATGAAATTACTGTATATAGTGTCGAGCGGACGCGTGTTGTAATCCGCTGGAGTACAGATGGCAGCGAGGTTAATCGTCTGTAGATCGAGCAGCGTAAGAAAGACGTCAATGACTTTTAACAAACAAAACGAGCAACGAAAATCAGGTCAGAACCAGAAGTTGCAGAAGATGCAACTGCAAGACTAGGAACCTAATCAGCAAGCGGGACAAGGAAGTTGCAGACGTGAGGAAAGTAACGGCAGAGAAATGATTGCAAGGACACGATTCTTCACATACAACGGTCGCACGCACGCACATTAGCAGCCAACAGGAAGCGACAAATGATGAATGAACCGATTAAACTCGGTTATCAGATCAAGCGATATGAACGCCATTATGAGGAAAACTAACAGAGGCCGCAATTGCTGCCAAGAAGAGACAGAGTGGAGGAGTCACTGACCAGATCTGACATCTTAATGAGGCCTTCGAGGCGAGAGTCGTGCTTGATGTTGAGGCGGTGAAACTGGATGCGACCGGCCCAGGGGAGGGTGTCCGGCTCCAGGAGGTGCTTGATCTTGTCGCTGTAGACGTCGAGGGCGAGCACCTTGTGCGGCGTCTCGGACATGAGCTTCTCGCAGAGGTGAGAGCCGATGAAGCCGCCGGCGCCAATCATGCAAATCGTGATAGGCTTGATCTGCCTCCCGTCCAGATCCAATCTCGAAGCTCCGGTCGCCATTCCCGATCGTATCTCCGGAAAACCTTCCCAGAGAGAGGTTATTGGCTCCTAAGATTTTCTGTTTGCTTGAGGAGGAGAAGGAGGAGAAGGAGGAGGAGATTGGGATTTTTGGGGTTGAGAGGGAAATGGAAGGGAAGCGGTAGGATTTATTGAAAATAGGGGGAATAGAAGACAGAGGCGGTGATGGGATGTGAACCTCTCTCACTAACCCCCTCCTCTCTCTCTCTCTCTCTCTCTCTCTCTCTCTCTCACATGTCTGCATTTATTCTTTTTTTTTCCTTTACTCGCGGCTACAGGGGAGTGGGGTACACTCGCGGTTGTTATAATACACGTGGGATATAATCCATCCATTCTATTATCCGGGGTCGCGCGTTATTGTTAGGGTGTCCTTTTCTTTGTTTATGAGAGTTTTTTATTTTATATTTGATTTATTAGAAAATTACTTTCAAAAAATTAATTGCTTCATAAGTCAAGTCTTTCTCATCGTGAACTTCTGAAGGAAAGTTTGTCATGAGTCAGGGAAGCAGCAAGTGCGTAGCTTTCACTACGGATAGGCTATATTAATTAATTAAATTAATGAATTAATTTCAAATATAAAATTAACAATTGATTTTTTAATAAAGTGATGGTGGGATAATGGGACATGGGACTGGGTTTGCATGGATGAGCTGTGCCCGAGTTTCATGGCAATATTTGATTTTAATTTCTCTTCTTCACCTCACTCCCCTGAGTCACTCGCCTTCTCCAGTCCACGCGCTTCAATCCCAACTGGAAGTACGGAAATATCAATTAATATCCTTAAATTTTTTAAATTTATCATCAACACATAAAATAAAGATAAAATATAGTTAGAAAAAGAATATTGGATTATTTATACTATTACGTGTAAATTCGTAGAAAGTTTGATATATTTTTTATTTTTATACTCTTTCTTAATATAATTTATATATTGAAATTCATATGTATCTGATTTTCAGATTAACGATAAAGTAATAATTTCATTTATTTTCCTCTCAATCCATATATATGATCAAAACACTAAAAATATTTTATTAACTGTTCAGATTCTCATATCATACTATATATTTATAATTTTAGTTGTAAAAATTCGTCACATTTTTTAAATAAATATTTTAAACATATAAAAATAAAAAAGTGAATTTGACATAGTGCATTAATAAAAAGTGAAAGAGTTCTACTTATTACTATAAGTTAATAAATTTTAAATAAATTAAATTATAATAAATTATAAATAAACGATACAATTATACGAATATATCACAGTATTTCACATTTATTTACATTTTTTTTTGTACGTAATACGGATCCGTGTCTAGTTACTTATAATTTTAAGTGGTAGATATAGTGTTAAGAGTGATTTTGAAATTCATGCTCATTTGTCTTTTTTTATTTAGTTAAAAATTCACCTGCCAATAGTATTTTAAGGAGTTCAAAAGTAATATCATAACAATCTTCTCTTCCTCAGAGTAATAATAGATGATCGTCATGAAGCAAAAGACCATGTTATTTTGAAACGATCATTCTTTCAATTAACTATCGGATAGCCTATGCAAGCCACCGAACCCAGCAAAAAATCTTATATGGTTATACCTTATAATAACGTTGTGAGGAAGAACCGATCAAACTATTTTGATTAATATTAATTATGACAACTGCTCGGAAAATTGACACTAATTTACTCTCTTACCATATTTTGATCAGTACCTAAGAATTTCTCCGAATTCAGACTCGGTTTTCTTGTAAGTTTCTCGCTCCAGCACGGACCATGACGGACTGTCCCCGTTACTGCCTTAGTGGACTTCGATCAATTTTGGCAGCTTCTGAGAGCCCGAGTTCTGGACAAAGCTTCGTGGCCAAGCCAACATCTATGATGGTTACAAACATCGTTGCCTTTGTTTCAGGCTTAACTATCACTGAGGACTGAACCAATTTTTATCTTGAATTTTAATTTTTTTTCAATCTTATTTTTGCACTGTCTTCAAATTTTAATTATTTTTCATGAATATTATATTTAAATTTACTTGCTTATTTTCTTCTTTTTAATTTTATTCTGGTTTAAGGCTTTTTTTTTAGTGTTTGTGGTTTTTATTTTCTTGTCTTTTCTCGTCACTTTCATGTATTTTTTTCACATAATTTTTTAAATTTTACTGACGAGACCATAGTTTTTAAAACCGGACCGGGCCGGAAACCGGTCAAGGTATGGGTTCTTGGGTTCAACCATGGTTCAATGGGTCTAACCGGATTTTTACAAATAATACTTATAATAATATAAAATTAGTAATATGAATGTAAGATTGTTATATTCTATACATTAATTCATAATTTTAACTTTACAAATAAGATTGTTATATTTTATACATTAATTTAGAGCTTAGGTTTCCTTTTTTTCTATTTTTGACTCTTGTTTTTTATTTTTTTAATTTTTTATGTTTTTTTCATTGACCGGTTTTTTGACCGGTTCTTATGGGTTCAGTGAAAATCCGGTCAGACCGGCCGGTTCACACTGTCCAACCCGGTCCTGGATGCAAATGGAGTAATTAGTGAAACCGGACCGGGCTGGTGTCCGATTCCCTGTCCGACCGGCCGGTCCGGTCCGGTTTTTAAAACTATGGACGAGACAGTTTCGCTTCAGTGGGGTCTGAAGGTAACTCTGAGAACTCTGCAATTATTCACACGAATATAATTTTAAGAGATTTATATATTTAAAAAAAGCTTGTCCAATTATTGGCAGCTGTAAAGGAAACTTATTCTTCGCATTTTAAATGCTGCAACAGTAAAAAAAAATTAAAAATTGATTTTTTTTAAAAAAGAGTAAAGGTGAATAAAGACTATTCTTCTCTTGCATTGCACCCTGAAAACATGGCACTGGGAAAGGGCCTACTACTTTTGGTCAAGTCGAGACAATAAATTCATGTTCGGAGGAGTCTTATCCTGCCGAGATAATAATCGGGAGGTTAAAAAAAAGGCACAAAAGCTATCGTGTCGCGTCAATACCTGTGTGCATTGCAATCCGATAGAAATCCTATCACGTACCGGACCGATCCTCAGTGAGCCGCTTTATTATCGAGCCCTATGGGCTGCACCGTGGAGCTGTCGGTCCAGGTCGGCCAACCTGAGAACTCGAACACGACACCATCTCTAGAGCTTAGAAGAGATGAAGTCACTGTTATAAAGACGGTTATGGGTCGAGTCGGTGAGAGTATTTAAAGATCCAAACCCGCCCCGCATTGCCCCCTTGACTCGTTAATTTGCTATGTCCCGTGGCCCGTTACAGGACAGCCCAAACTAGCCCGCTCTGTTTTGACTCGATTTATTAAAAAGAATTATATTAAATATAATGTAAGATGTAATATGGACTCACAAATTCATAAGAATAAAATTCAACAAATTTAATATAATGAAAAACCTTTTTTTTCCTGCCAAACGACGCAGCAGAGCTTAATCCATGGGTTATCTGTGATAGTAGAAATTTTTAAAGCTTTTTTTTTTTTGTTTACTGCAATTTATTTGAAACTTTAAAATTAATTACGAATTTCCAAATAAGGAAATTCCCTATAAACAAAGAGATGCCTTCTTTTTCTTTTGCCGAATTAAAATTAAAAAAAAAAAAAGGAAAAAGAGATGTTGCCATTTATTCTTACGCGGGACGACAGAGATTGCCTATTCAATTTATTGCCGTTATGGATAGCAACGCGCAAAATCACCGGCAGGAGAGGCCAATGACGCGCCACAGAGCGCGTGCGAGATTTGGCGTATTTCTGACGTGCACCGACAGATGCGCTGGCGTCTTCGAACAGCGTCGGAGCCAGTATAACTAAATTAATCTAGTAGTTCCCTCACTGAATTTTTAAATATATAATTTTATGATTGAATTTTAGGTTGTGAGAGTTGTAGAAAATTTTTTCAATGGTCTCGACCTGACCGCAAATTAGTGTCAATGTATGATTCGGTTGACCTAAGAATACTGCGTGGTACAAACGATGAAGCAAATATGCAGTGTAACAAGTTGATGATTGAATAAATTTCTCTTTTATCCAGATACGAGTAAAATTTTTATAATTTTATAGATCTAATTTTACACTTATTAAAATCTGAACTGTGCTTTATACAACAAATACGGAGATAAGCATCCATCTGATATAGGGAAAAATTTTTGATGTCATTTTCTGCATACACATGTATGTATTTACACATATGCTAACGAATCACCTGTATTATTATGCAGGATAAATATCGTTGAATACAATTGAAAATAAGAAATTATTATTATGTACGAATTAAACAAATTAACCAACCTACCCCTGTTCCCAGGGACCAGAGCTCTTCTAAACTTGAGATGAAACCTAAATGGTATTGGAAATCAAACATAGGTCTAGGGTTCTCATTCTTGTGAGAAAATTCACCATTAAAAGAATCTTATCTTACTCCTTAACCGACAAGACTTGCTCATGCGGAGCCGACGGAGCTTTCAGACACTGAGTGTTGCAAACTGGGAGAGGAGAAAGTTTGACACTTTATGGTTTCAGAATAAATGGTCTTCTAGGGAAGTTCAATTTTGAACACTTCAAGCAGGAAAAAAAAATTTATGAATTTTAATTATGTTAATTTTATTTAATTATATATTGTTATCAATGTTTAAATTTACATTATTCTTAAAATTATTTTCTACATGAATATTTATTAATTTTTTTAAATTTATTTCGAAACAAGGGAGGAATACCGGACTTCTTTTCACAGATGGGCTTTGGCGTGAGGTTGGGCCTACGGGCTCATCAACGGTCACTTTTCGCGAGTGGGAAGGGCGGGGAGGTCGGTATTGGCAAGCCGAAGAGGGAAGAGCACGAAGACTCGTCGACACGCTTTGGAGTTTGGAGGTGCGCGATTCGGTGGGTCTTCTTTGCAGATTGTGAGGAAACGAAATCGTTCATTGAATGCTCATTTCTCCAACTAGAGAAAGATTGGTGATTAAACGAAACGAAATCCTTTGAGCAGCTTTCTGCCATGAAAAACACTAAAAGGTCCCGTCTTTTTCCTGGGTTTGACATTTTGTTGGCAACAGATTTCTTAGGTATCGCATGGGTCTTCCAATTTTCTCCCATCAGAGTAGACAAACTCAGTTAATCTCTGCCCCTTTAAACGAGGGAAACAACTCAACTTAGGAAGACAGTAACATAGTATCTGAGAGACAGGGGAGGACTGAGGGAGACTTCTTGCTGAACGATGGAGCAGACAGGCGGCGAAAGTTCCAGCAACGCCGCCGCCGCTGGTGGAGGGGGCAGTCTTGTGAGCAAACAGAGGAGAGCGCCTTTCAAGGGGATCAGAATACAGAATCCGTTTACTTTCAAGGTGGGTCAAGTGTTCACAGGCTTTGGCGTCGGCTGCGGTGTTGGTATCGGCGTCGGCCGCCCCATAAATATGGGTACTTCCCCCTCTCCTGTTTCTGCAAGGCATTAAAGCTCATCTCTTTACCAGTAAATCATTGAGAAGATGAACCTGCGAGCTATCTTGAAATCTAGGGTTGGTGCCAGGAAGCCTTGTAATCGAAGTAGTGATCTCTCTCTGTTCCTGTTTTTCTGCTTGTTGGGTGCTTAATACATGAAGTCAAGGCATAGTTATCGTTTCACATTTCGGCTGCCGATAGCTAGTTGATGGGATGTTGCGAAGTTCATATCTATACTGTAATTTTGGTATTTATAATCTCTGTGTGAACTGTATAATTAGGTGCAATACCGGTTGTGAACCAAGTCATGGGTGCTGCAAGAGGAGCCACTGATGCGTTCTCGGGTGTTACGGGGCATGTCAACAACGCCGTGAGTGAAACTAGATCCAATTTCCCCGTGATCCTATCCTGTACTTATATATAGTCATTTAAGCTTCTGGAAATGAATGGTTCTACTGCTTTTACTGCTGATTTGCCAGTTAAGGAAGGTTGGAGCAAAAAATGTCGAAGTTGGCATTGGGTGTGGAGTTGGCTTTGGCCATGGTTTTGGCGTCGGTATGTTGATCATTATATCTTCTGATATTGACATAGATAATCTGGCATTATTTGGACTGCAGAAGCTTTCGTTCAACTATGACAATTTATATTATGCAACTTTTAGGTCTTCTCCAACCTTCAAGTTATAAGTACTTATTGAAAACAGAACTTCTAAAAGAATATCGGTTAATGGGCACTTTGATTTTGGAAATTACGGTCTTTTGGGCTAGGCATTGAGATATTGGTTGCTTGATGTGAAGTTTATACAAGCTTAAATTGCATGTACTAGCATCTTCGAGCTACATGCTGGAATTATATGGTTTGTATTAATATCATACAAATATACTCTCTCCATGAGTCTGAGCATTCAGAAGCTAAAGGCTTTACCTCTTCACTTGGCAGGACTTGCTTTGAAGCCCGGAGTAATTAACCAAGCTCAATCCGGCCTTATAGTATGTACAGACAGCCATCCACATGTATGCATATGTCAATGCTGAAGGTGTACATTTTTTATACTAACATTAAAAACCTGAATTTGCAGCAATTGATGACAATGGTGATGTCCAAGTTCGGGATGGGGCCCAATTTACCTATTGGTCCAGGGGCTCTTCCTGGTTCTCTTCAAAGCGGTATGAGCATGATGAGTGGGCCTCTAAGTCAGAGCACAACTGGAAGTATGATGCAGTCGGGCACATCTCTAGATAATACTTCACAAATGGTACCTGGATATGGTAATATGGGCTTGAGTCCCTTTCAGAATTTTGCTTCGAGTAGCTCTACAGATCTCTCCGTCCAGAGTCGAACTGAAAAGGTTGTCAGCAGCTTTCTGCAGAATCCAGCTCTGAAACAGGAGGGCGATACTGAATTGAATGATTTGGTATGAGGAGGTTATGGCTTATGCATCTTGGACTTGGTTAGTATCTAATTTCAATATAAACTACTCACTAACGCTGTGATTCCTTGACTGCAGGTGGGGATCCTGCGGTCAGAAAATAACATGCTTCAAATGGTAATATTTCATGTTTGAAACAAGTTTTGCTGTGTGTAATCAGATTTCCCATAGAAAAGGAATTGAGTGGTATTGCAATAGGAAACAGTCTGGTCTTATGGATATGACGATTCCTTTCCCAAATGCGTGTAACTCTTGTGCTTGTTTAAGGATTGGAAAGGAAATTGAATGAAATCACCAAGCAAAACTGTTCCATATCTGTTTCATCTTTAGATTCTTCGATTTCTTCATACAAAACACCATCCAGTTTTTGACACATTTGAGCCTTACATTTTACATTTTTCAATTTCCCTTGTCTATTCATGAAGGTTTTGAAGCACCAGCGGATCATCGAAGAGCTCCGGGAAGAGAACGAAAAGCTCCGAGAGATACTCATACAAGATCTAAAAGTCCCTCCTGGCAAGATTTCGGGCTCTCACTCCAGCAAACACAGTTCTCCTTGTACTGATTGTTTCGAATGCCGTAGGAAACAGAGAAGAAAATGAGGAGACATGAACATAAAACTTTGCTATAAGCTAACCAATGGGAATAGGTCCTCGTGTGGTTCGCCAGTGTCTCAATTGAATGAAATCCACCCCAAGCTGCAGGTGATTGACCGCAAGACATTTCAAAGGAATGTTCCTTTGATTGACAAAGAAAGTCTAAACAAGATGGTGGAGCTGCTGACTTTAGCTTCTCCTCAGTGCCAGACATAGCAGGTCTCTGCGGGAGGTTGTTGCTTATTCTTCAAGGTAACGTGATGGGGATTTTCCTTGGTAGTTTAAGCTTCTTATTTTTTTTCTTTGATATTAGATACAAGGTCGAGCTTTGGGTTTGGATTAAAGAGATAAGCGGAACAACTTTCACTTCTTTGTTAGAATTTTCAAGGTTGTGTGCTCTCTTGCTGCAAAAGCTTAAAGTTTAAATAATCAGAGCATTGAGTCTTTTTGCGCATTTCTTGGATGATTCTGAAATTTCTGATGAAATCTAAATTGTATTGGAAATCCAACATAGGTCTCAGGTTCTCATTCTTGTGAAAAAATTCACGATTAAAAGAATCTTATTCCTTAACTGACAAAACTTGCTTACTCGGAGCCCATGAAGCTTTCGGACAGCGAATGTTGTAAATTGGAAGAGAAGAAAGTTTAACACTTCATTGTTTCAGAATAAATGGTCTTCTAGGGAAGTTAAATTTTGAACACTTAAAGCGGAAAAAAAAATTGTGAACAATATCATTTCCATGACTCATAAAGTCACAACACTAATTTCATAAATATTATTTGGCATAAAGAGAAGAAGTGACAATAGGATATACTATTCGGCATAAGGACAAGTAGTGATCACAACTGTTGTGGCAAAATGCCATAAAGAATGACGAGCTTGATCGACTTCCGAATCTATCTTTTGCATTCAACGCTTAAAGTGGATTGTCACCATTGTTGACATTCTTTTCACTTATCAAAAGAAGTGTACTGGGCAAGCCCATATGCAAATAAGAAGAAGATGAGAAGTTAACTGAACGTAGCCTATATAGATTTGATTTACACCACTGATGTTTCTTCAATGAATAATAAATATGACAGGATGAGCAGCCTACAGCACTTGCATTGTGCGATCGGCAAGCAAGTAGATCAATCAACGTATCAGACTTTCTGGTTCGAATATATAAACTGAGGAAGAGACCACCAGCAAAAGCCTAGGAAGGGAGAGAGACTTGCCGTAGCCCGGTCAGGTTAATGCTATAGGCGCTCGAATTTCCCGAAGATTAGCACATGAACAATGGATGCTAACATACCCCAAGCCAACAGGTTCCAAGGTGTAGCATTCCTGATCAAGATCCCGTCGCTCAGATCACCGGTGTTGATGTAGTCGTCTCTCCCTGTGCTGACGGCTGTCGAGACGTTGACTGACATGGAACCTGACATGGTCGGTTAAATTTAGCAGTTAGCTCAGGCCTGGAAGATGGAGCTGCAAGAAAGCTCGAAGAAGTCGAGGGGGTAGCTTACAGTCATAGTTAGCCCACCCTATCCTTTGACCCGCAAGGTCGTAAACAAAAATTTTGTTCTTCAAAACGATATCTGCAGCAGAAGAGGGTAGAGTTTCAAGCAACTGCCTGAAGAATTACAGCAGAGACTTCACCGGAGTAATTTGTCCCATAAAAGAAAGCATCCTAGTAGACATATATATTCCTATCATGCGGTTTGGTGATGCGGAGATCACATGTTCAAGTCTCGCTGTGAGCATTATTATTATAAGAGAACACCGGCTTCTTAAACTACACTAGAGTTTTGGTGGTACAATATTGATGGAATTAGTATTAGTACTGGTTGTTTAATTTTTTTTTTTATATATTCGCGATTAAACACGAAAGTCCGAACATTATGGAGTGAGATGACTGCGTCGCCACCACTATTGCTCTCCTTTTACTCATATATATATATATATATATATATATATAGGGGCCTGGGGTTTTGCATGGAATCAAATATGGAATGGGAGAATCAGCTAGCTCTGATGAGCTTAGAGTAATCAACCACCTTCCATATCTGGTTGTACTAATTTGGCAACTTCTCTCAAATATACTGGCACGGGGACAATTCAATCTTATGAAACAACTAACCATGACAGTTCAAAAGACTCAGAATGACTGAAACCAACAGGGAAAACCACAAGATTTCAGGAAATAAAAGTTTTGGCAGATCACACATACCTCCCAATATCGTTATTTCTTGGCCTTGAATCTTCTGGAACCCCATGCACCACACTGCAGCACCGTCCTACATTAGAAACCATAATAGGTGAGTTGTTTCCACAGAGGGCTCTAAAATACGGATCTGGGATCTGGGAAAGGACTCACAATTGAAGTCTGCTGCAGAAGATAGTCCTGAGGGCCCAAGAACAAGGAGGCCCCGCCCTCGAAGTTCAGGCTAACTTGAGGAAACACATCATTGACACTGCACAATATCACAGACTCAGATTTTTCTAATAGTTTTCTCGATGAACGGATGAAATAGAAAGAGACAGATCAGATGTGTTATGTACCGGACCTCGATGAGGTTAAATAACACTGGTTCCCCTTTGAGAGAACGATCCGTGCAGATTGAGAAACAGCTGCAGTGATCTGTACGGGAAGAACTGACAATGATATTATCAAACCGGACACTATGTTTCTCGACTTCATTTTTCCAGCAGAAGCTCAATATAATCATTCACAATACTTTCCAAATGGCACCTTCCCTCAACAACCCTACTCAAAAATCTTTTCTGGTGAGGAAGGTCTGTAATCTACTTCTGCCAAGCTGAGCCCGGCCTCCAAGGCCAAGGCTGGGCCCTGTCAGGCAGAGACCTGGTCATGCTAAGGATGGGTTCAGACTATGTTCAGACAACAATGGGCAAAAGCTGGAGAGCAAGGGAATTTTCAAGTCAAAGGAAACAAAAATTAGGGGATTTTCCATCAATTGCTCAGATTGGACAGAGGATTAGAGAACCAGATGCAGAAAAATTTTTCTAAGCAGCACAATTTCCCATCTCAGCAAGGCAAGACCTCCAATTTCTATTCTCTATATGCAGTGTTATCTAGGAGACTTACAGCGCTAATGAAAGGATCGTAAGCTTCATCAGTGAGGTAGGCTAAAGTTGTTCCAGAATCAACAATCGTCCCTTGTCTGCTTGTTGTCGCAAAGACCGACGGATCAATTGGCAGTGTTTGACCACCAACAGAAATGCTCTGCAGATTGAGATTATAATGAGGCCTGCAGTTTGACATGAAAAATACACGAAAATATCAGTGAACAATAAACTCAGCAACCCACTTTCAACTAGAAAAACAATCCAAGATCGCCATAAAGCTACAATTGTTTATAGAAAGTGTGGTTGTCTTACTTGTTGTTTTAATGTTCAATTCTTAAGATCCCATCTTACAGAACAATCAGACATTTGAAGAAACTGTTCTCATGCAACTAAATGATCCATATGAGCTCCCTACACCATTCACTCACTCAATACACTAACCATGCCAAGACGACCCGCTAAGCAAAGCTCACTCACTAAATACCCACTGTTACGTCGGCCCACTAAACAAAGGTCCTTGATGCCCTCAGAGGATGTCTTTCAAACTTGGTGAAAATATTTATCCCGTGAACAAGAAATCTGAAGAATAGCATGCCAAGTGGAAAACCTTTAGCAGCAACATTTCAGTTCAGTATACCATCTTTATACAAGAAAAAAAAATTTTAATGATCCCAAAAAAGGGTATATGATAATCATTTTTGCCCCTCATATGTAAGAGTATGTGACAATTGTTCTGCTGTAAAAGACGAACATACTGTGATGGGACAAGAGGAGTGTAGACTATGCTTGGCTCCACGATTTCACCAAGCACCAATATGCCACCTCCATCACCATCTCCTCTTAAGCAGTGAGAGAAAGCCTTGGGAGCTATCCCTTGAGACGCAAGTTGGGAGATAACTGAGAGACCTTGTTGACCGAAACCAAAAATCCCATCCACCGCCCGGTCCGATTTAGTCAGGTCCCCTGTTTGCGTTGTACTGCATCTGTTCCACAGCCCACCAAAATTTATCAGGTTCCAAGAAAATCAGTCAACTACACCTGAAGTCTACTACAGAAATTATTTGATTAATTGGAGAATAACATCTCTAGATTGTGATCACTGGCAAACTCAGGAAACTGGATTAATGAGGCAAAAGTAGGAGCAAAGAATGTTGAGGGAAAATTGAACATGATAAGAAAATTCATATACAGGAAAAAAGTACATGATAATTCTTTATGAAAATCTTCAGTCTGAAGAAGAAGACTGCCTCCACACCTATTCCCTCATGCACCCACTTTAGATTCATCCATAAAGCCAATATAAGCTTTCATAAACATGCTACAATGCAGTATAAATAAACAAAGAAACATAATCCTCAAGATTCCCTACTTTAGTATAGATTTGATGTCCAGTCAAACTACTTTCATATGTAGATTTTATGGTGATTGTTCGATACCCAAATAGGATACGAGCTGTAGAATTAGAAATCAGGGAATTTCCAACGATCGTATCGAAGCTCATCATGTCTGAGATGTAATATCCTGAAGTCCCACTGCCATCTCCATACTGGAAAGTGTAACTGCATGCATTGCTCTGAGTTGAACAGCCTGAGTCTGATGACTGAACTCCTATACTGCACCTTTGGTCAGAGCATGAGACTGAAGATGCTGTTGAAGAGGTCCCGGGATCGAAGAAGTTGAGAGGAATCTGTTGAAAGTCGCTGAATAATAAACATATCTGTCTTCTAACAAGGCTCATAAACAATGCTTAACAGAAGAATATACGGAAAAATATGTTTACTGACATGGAGACCACTTGATTCAGGGCACCCGTTACATGAACTGCAACTGACCCACAGAACGTCACTTCCCGTGTCTATCTGTACATGGAATTCCTTCGGTGGAGAACCCAATTGAACCCTTGTATAGTAGAGACTAAGCATAGAAAAGCATTACAACAATCATTAAGTGCCACACACCAGAAGTATGATTCTTAATTGAACAAAACTCTACTAGGTGCAAGACAAACATTAATCAAGGGTTGCATATGAAGACATATTGCTGTTCATCCCGACTCTCTTTGTGGAATCAATCAGTAACCAATAACTACCACGATGTGCTTTGATGCAGTTAAGCTGTTGGCTTGTTCTGTGACAGTTTCATAAAACACTGGCTTCCACAGACAGCTGAGGACAGAAATTTGTGTTTAGAAGGGGAAAGAGAACCTAAAAATCTAGAATGTTTACAGTGATGGAAGCTTGAGGACATTTTGCAACAAAGAACATCTAGCCAGAAAAATTCACCAGACATCCTTCACATATGACAAAAAATTCATGAAAGAGGACTAGAAATTATTAACGTCATTTCCCTGTTAATTATGCCCTTTTTGGAGACAAATTAAATGCTACGAATTCTAAGAAGGAATAATCAGTACCCGACTTGAAATGGATCGAAGGTGCCCTGGACCTGGAAATCAATGACGCCGCCCGAGGACTGCAGAATCCTCCCGTGCCTGACTCGGTCACGATGGACAAGCCGACTGAGCTCGACCCGGTGGCTCACCGGGAAGGCCCTCTCCAGCACCAGGGTCGCCGGGGACCCGCGGCAGATCATGGGCAACACAGCGACGGCAATGAGGAACACGGCGAGGCCAAAAGCAGCCGCCATTCTCCACACCCCGAGCCCAATTATTACAACCCTTCAGCCCCTTCTACGTAAAACAGAAAACAGAGAAGGAATCTGCGGTATAGGGACGGAAAACCCGGGGAATGAGAATCGGTTTCTTCCGAATCAGAAGACTGTGTGAGAGGGGATTCAGGGATCCGGAGGCAACAATCGAAGCTTCTGACGGCAGGCTTTTGCAACTCAATCAACGGTAAATGACGAAAAAAGATGGAATTTTTATTATTTTGATGGAATGTTTATATGGTGTTGTTGGCTATGGAGTTTCGCAGGACCTTCCGGCTCGCTCTGCTGATGTTCAGACTGCTTTTCTGCCGATCCCACGCTCAGTCTGCTGAGAAATTCTTGTTCCATTTTATTTCATCACATAAAATGAGAAAATATTAATTAAAATAATAATAAAAATATTATTAATTATTTAAATAATTATTATAATTAACATTAAATTTAATTAATTTTTCACATTATGTCATTTTGGGTTAGGACTATTTAAAGTTTTTTCCGGTCTGCTCCGCTCATTGAACTGTGCGCGTGTTCCGCACGCGCCTTTTAAAAACCTTTTCTTTCCTCCTTTATTCCGTTAGTAGATAAAGTTTTTTCCTGAATTATTCCACTATTAGGTAATTGATTATCAAATAATTGTTAAAAAATCTGAATCGAGGTTTATATAATAAAAAAATCTTCGTAATGATTTCATGAGAAAAATTCAGTTAAATTACACTGTTAACAATAATTAAGGTAATTATTCTAACGATTACTATTAATTTATTCTTTGATCACAATTTAATTTATATTTTCTCACTTCACGTAATGATATAATATGGTCCTAAGAATTTCTTATATATATTCAACTCTCACTATGCGTAGCTCTCTATAATCTGTACACTGACGAATTCAGAAAATTTATCCAATGAATAAAACTCAATAAAATATGAATTAGAATGAAATAGATTAGTTTAACAAAAAATAGATAAAATCAAGTAATTATAAACACGATATTTCTAGTGCTTTCCGGAATTTAGGGGACGATCAACCCGTACACTCTCTAAATCCATCTCATTCCCTCGTAAATCCGGCATACCACTGATATCACGATTCTCTACAGTCTGACTAATTCAGTTCGAATCGAGTCGATCTATTAAGAGATAAATTTCTATCAGCATAAAATTTGTCCATTCATATAAACTCGAATTTGAAACTTTCGTTCAAAAGGACATTAGTTATTCTTTTATTTTTCTCTAATCCGTCCCTTCTTTCATTAAAAAAATAAGCGCAATTTATTTGTCAATAGTGGGAACCGACAGGCGTCTCTTGGTCAAACCTCAATCCCCCCATTTTCAGCTCAGCTTTGTTAAATTATTTCACACCTTTTAATTTTTATTTTGCTTTTGTGTATTTATAAGATTCATGCTTTGAAAAAGCTCTACACCATACTTAAGAACGGGACCTTTTTTCGTGTGCATTATCTGATATCCGAAAGTTGTAATTAGTTTTGGATTAACCCATGGGCTCTTTCTTGAAATTATATCCAAAACAATCGGATTTGAAATATCGGATAAAAAAATTTATGTCTCCATTTTCTCTCCCATACTCTCTCACCTAGCTTTCACAGTACTGTACCATCACGATTTTATAAAATTTTCCCATATCAAACGTATACGTGTAGAATGAGAAATTCTAAGTTGATCCTATTTCGTCACTAATTTAAGTAAGTGCCAATCAGATTGTAAAAAATGGGTAAATCAGTATTAATCATGCGAGTATTTTGTGATTCGAGATCATTTGAAATTTTCTCCGGGTTTGTTTGGATCTGGGTGAAAGGAGGGGAATGAAATGGAAGAGAAAGGAGGGGAATGTTTCGATGTGTCATAATAAGGGGAATTGAGGTGAAAAATTTGTCTTGCATGCATATAAACTATTATTAATAGACAAATATATCCTTATCTTTATATGTCCAAGTTCATTTCAAGAAAAAAAATTAAATTATACACATCACACAGCACACGATCATATAAACAAGACATGTATTGTGCCAATGAAGCTAATAATTCAAATATAACATCGTTATAATCTCAATGAGAGCGAGAAACATAGTTTTAATATAAAAACTCATAATTTTTTTTTTTTGTAAATAATTGAGTATCATAAAACCTCTAACTGTTTAACCCATGCTCAATCGATGACCAACTACACATACATTCTCAGAAGTACATGTTGAAAAGTGATAATATAATTTTTTATTGATTTCGCACAAGAATAATTAAGTAATCTTATTTTAATCAAATTTTTGTAAATTGTTTCACCTCCATTCAACCCAAAATTGGGGGTGAAAAGAAGTTGGGTTTTAGAGGGAAATCCCAGTGAAAAATTCTCTTTCATTCCCTTTCCCTTCCATTAAAACTACGTAACCAAAACAAGGGAAAATTTTTCCCTCCATTTGCTGAGAAAGTTTTCAATGAAATGGTCATACCACGTCAACATCGTTTATGTGGTATATTCGTTAAATCACGACTTGACATGTATTCAATACTCACACAATTATGGTTATTAAATCTTAAAACATCTTTAAAATATATAATAAAATCTTAAATAAATAGTGAACCCTAATTGAAAATAATATATAAATAGTAAAAAAATTAAAAAACTAATAAATAGTGAACTCTAATAAAAAATAATATATAAATAGCGAATTCTTATTAAACGAATATACCACGTAAGAAATACTGACGTGGTATAACCGCTCCACTGAAAACTTTATTCTATTCACCCCATCCAAACATAGACTAAGAGGTGATTTGATGGATTTGCTCACTTTTACTTAAATTGATGGTCTATCTTACCAAACTCCAACAAACATGATGTGAAAGGATTTGGTCATGATATAAATATAAATATATATAGAGACCGATTAATACTACGCACTAAAGTTTATCTAATCAAATTTATATATAAAAAAATTATTCATAAATGTTCGAGCAATTTTGTACATGGTGAGGAGAGGAAGGGAGAAAAAAGGGATAACGACGAGAGAGAAAACTGTAATGGACGAAAATAAAAGTAATGAGGGCATTATTATAATATCAGAAAATTTACTATAAAATGTCATTCTCCATTAATGATGTCCACACTCTTAATACATACAAGGAGGTAAATTTTAATTTCTAATTTCATTTTTTCCAAAATGTTTATGCTTATTATATTTTAATTTATAATAGTTAATATATTGGATTTGAATAGGAAAATTATAATAATTGCAATATATAATTTTCTATTTTGCCCTCTCCCACTCTTTTATTGCATAACCCTCTTACAAAATTTACACACGTTCACCCTTCCTTTTCTCAAAATGTATATTTCACCATTTTAACCATTTTTTCACTTGATTAGTTATGACTGGATATATAAATATTTTTAATATAATTCACTTATAATTTTATTCTTCTGTGCAGAAACATGGGTCTGCATGCAGTAATTACTGTTAAAAAATGAAATTTATGTGTTATGTGCGTCTCATATTCGAATATCATAAATGGAGAGAATTCACATCTATAGAGTTTACTCCTAATGAACCCATCCGACTCAAACTGAATTAGTTGAGAGTCGCTAAACTTGTGAATACCACGTATAGCTTTCTCTTCTTTGAATGAAGGTGGTGATTTCATGGGACGAGGTTTGTGGGGCCCGAGCCCTGGCCCACCAATATCTTACTTGAAGGATAAAGTCACCAACCTTCCCCTTTTTTTTTTTTAATATAAATAATGGTCTTTCAGTTTTCGTTCAACTAATTCCCTCATTCATGCACGCATGCCTACAAGCGCACATGACAAGATAAACTCAATGGTACATGTCAATTTTAAGGAGATTTGAAACTTAAATGGAAATGATATTTCACCTTTTCCTTACCATCAAGCAAACTGGTCGAGATTTTCTGAGTTTCCTCTTTCCATTTGCTTTTGAAATGTCTCATTTTCTTAGTGCCAAAAAGGGAGGGAAAAACTTTACCTGAACCCAATGCAATTATTCCCACCCTGCTGCTTTAGGAGAAGGGAGTGACACCACAAACAACCACCTGTTTTTCTACTTTCAAAAAGACTGGGAGCAGTTTAGTGGCCTATGAAATTCCTCCGCAGGAATAGATTCAGTGCAGTGACATCATTTTTTGACTTGAAATTAATAGATTTTGAATTCAAATTTTATCAGTAAAACTCATCGCGTATCCTTTCATTCCCATCTCTCCTCCTACCGGTACATGCTTGCGGGTGGTTTTCTTTATATCTGAAAAGAATAAGAGGGAATTCAAAATATCAAAGCTCAGTGTTAACATATCTGACAAATACTTTATTGACAAAAGCTTAAAAGGCGAAGAAGCCTTTGATTAGCTCTTAAGTAAACATTGTGGGCAAGCTCACTACTGTTGTGCTTTTTGTCTACTTGCACTGTTTTTGTGTTGCCCTGCACTGCAGTGTTCGGACATGGCAAGAAATGCGGAATCGAATTCCTCATCCCTCGTGTTTAAGACGTACTTTTGATCAGGATGGAGACCGACCGACCGACCGACTGCTTCTGGATTACACTCGACTCTTGCTTGTTTGCTGTAGACTTCTGAGGATGCGAACCCTTAAAAATATAACAGTAAAATGGTATAATAAGAGTTCGATCGACCTAACGAGAGAATAAAGGTGTAAAAGTCAAAATGCCTAGCAACAAGGACTCTTGCTCCAAAACTTATACCAGAGGATAAGGCTAGAATCTTCCTTGCTTCACACATACATCACACTCGAATTTGGCGTAATGCGAGCTTACACGGTTGGCTATGACACCATGTGAAATATCCACCTGATTCACAAGAGATTGGACATGAAACTCAAGCCGATACCAAAACTCCCGAACGTTTGCATATAATAGTATAAATATTAGAATTTGACAGGTACTATGCAAGAATTTTGCTATTTAATTAAATTAGTTAATAAAATGAATATGTGATAAATGATTAAATAAAACTTTAATAAGTTAATTTTTGAGTGTTTGATTATTTTTTTTGTAAATCAAATATGAAGAATAAATAATAAATTTAGTAAAATTTGAGTGATAGTAAAAAGAGTATATAGGAAGTATAGAAAAATGAATGTAAAATAAGATCAGAGGAGGAATGAAAGTGGGAATTAAAAAAGAGTAGGTAATTAAGTATTACTAAATTTATTATCGCATTCTTAATTTTTATCAATCTAATAATTATTAAAAATTGAATTTTATGTATATGCGATTGGTTTAGGAAGATGAAAAAGACACAAAGAGGAGTTGCTCCACAGACACATATACTGGATGCAGACTCGTGCTATGCACGGAATTATTAAATATATAGTTGATTATTAAATTATATATTTTTTTTATTTTAGACAATTATGTATATTTTGTAATTCTATATTAATTTTATAACATGTTTAATTTTTATATAATTTATAATGAATGAAAAATAAAAAATATAATTAGAACAAAAATAGAGAGTAGTCAGTGGTAGTAATACTCTTAAACTGATTTTGCACTCTTATCGTTTTTATCAATTCTTTTGCTTTACTTATCAATGGCAGTTTTACAACTCCAAAAGTTAGACATACTACTTTTATCCTCACATATAATAATAGACTGGATGGTGATTCGTTCTTCACACGGAATTGTCAATGATACGTTCTACATAAAAAAAAGTAGTTCAAATTAAATAAAAATAAAGTAGAATCTAGGAATTGGGAAAACTTTTGGTTAAATAAAGTAGATTGTTTTGGAAGTTACAAACATTAGAGAATTTCAAAAGAGTGAAAGGAGAATATATGATTAAGAGAATCGTGAGAAACAATTGAGAGAATAAAATGAAACAGTTAACATGATATGGAGAAATAAATACAATAAATAATTATGTTAAAATTATGAAAATGATGAAAAAAAAACTTTTTCATATGTTTAATTATTTTATTTTAAAATACAGTAAATCAATTATAAGCTAAATTTGATTAAAGACATTTATCAAACTTGAAAATGAAACCAAAACTGTGTTGGATTTGGTTTAAGTAACATAGATATTGATTACTATGGGTTTCTGACAACAGGAAGCAAGAGCGGGCCAGGCCTTGGCCCAGATAGGTACATGCCATCCCAGGCAGGCCCACTAATTGACAAATTTAAAACAATATTAGGTTTTTTTAGACTGAGAAATTTATAAAGTAATAATGTCTCACAACCGATTGAACCTCGACATCTCTCCTACTTACAAATTGATACGAGCCGGCAGGGACAACGCCATTTGCTCGTTGCCTACTGCCACGCCGGCAGAGGCCGCCGGCTCCAGGAGGAGGAGGAGGGACGAGCCTGGTGCTCTCAGAAACAAAACACAACGGCGGGCAGGACATGAGAATTACCGACCCGACCCGAATACCGGGGAAGGAATGACCCGGCCCACGTAACTACCCCTCTGGGCCCGAATGCTCGGCGATTCTAGCTTTGGCCTGGCTTGAACTTTGGACGATCTCGGGCTTCGGGTCGGTACGTTTTGCACCAAATACCGAAGGTTGTCTGCAAGAAACGTATCCGAAATCCATAGGAGAGTATAAAACAATTGTTGGGATTTGGTTTGTAATTTTATGAATTCCGATTGCAGATTTTGTTTAGATGATAGATTTAAATGTTGATTTCTCGACCGGCAAGTTGCGTTAGAACCTCGAGAAGTGATTGGAAGAGATGAACCTCAGGACCCACCAAGTCTTCTTGGTCTAGATCGGGCCAACTAGGAATGGACCATCAACCTCGGGTTTAGAGAGTTGATGATATCTGCAAGTAAATCGGATCCGAGAGATGGTTCCCTAATCGACTCTTTGATATTTAAGTTAGTGAGTATAGTATATACAGAGGAAAAAGAAGATGATTGAACGTTGGTCTTTGAACCATCATTGTTTTGGGGTATTTTATAGGCCCTTGCTAGTGGACTACTGCTGACGTGGGCTGATGTCAAAAATCAACCACTTGCCTTATGGCTGGTGAATTTGGTCAAAGATATGCTTAGTGTTAAGATCGGAAAATGGTAGGAGGAATGAATAAGAGCAGGAGTTATGAATGTTGTCTTATTGCCTTTATTCCGGGTGTACAGGTCCCATTTATATAGGGACGGAGGGGACACAAACATTTAATACGCATTAAATACACGTCGTGTGCCTTGTAGGGGAAGCGACTTCTGCTGTACGGAAGATGTCAGACTGGGGCGAGTCAGGCGGTGTCAGTCGTACGGAAACGCCGCTGGCGGTATGGGCGCCACCCGGTCTGGCGCACAGCCGCGCCTAAGCGCCGGTCCAGCGGTTTGGGCCTACTTCCTGGGCCTTCATCTGAGCAGGGCTTCCCTGAGGGGAGGGCCTTGGGCCCGGCCCCTACACTTGCCCCCGAGTTTCACGCGTCGGAACGCGCGGGAAACTGACTTTTGAAATTTGGAAATTATGCCTAGCCCGGGGGTGACACGTGTCTGGTCAGGGGATGATGAACCGTCCTGTCAGGGGCAGTGGGAGCGTCGCGCCGCCCTTTTGGCTTCCCGGGGCATTAATTGCCCTTCTGGAGGGTAGTAGTCGGCCCCCGCCCCTACCCCTCGTCACTTAGCCCCGAGCCTCACATCTCTCTTTCGCTTCAGCTCTCTGACTTTCCTCCCTTTTCCGATCACCGGATCCTCCGTCTCTTTGCTGCCATGGCCTCGTCAAGTGCTCCGGCTTCTTCCACCGGAAACCCAGGTGATGAGATCTTCGTCAATAAACTCACCCCTCCTCGATTTCTGACCGTTCTTAGGCTAGGGAGAATTGGGGCAGACTTCGCCCCTCGGTTCCCCCGTGAGGGCGAAGAGCCCTCGGAGCCGTGCCCGGGAGAGTTCGCGATCTTTCCCGAGCAGATCCGGGCCGGCCTCCGTTGGCCGTTGGCCGAGCCGGTAGCGGCCATGTTGAAGTACTACCGCTTGGCCCCGGGTCAGCTGTCCCCCACGTCGTGGCGAGTGTGGACAGCGTTCTACCTGTATTGCCGGGAGCAGAGGATAGAACACAGTAGACTCCTCTTTAGGTTTTTTTACCTGCTAGTACAACGCTCAGAGGAGGGCTATTACCATTTCCAACCGCGCCGCAAGAAGATCTATGGAGCGTTGGTGACAAACTATGGGTCCACCAACTCCGGGTGGAAGGAGTCTTTTTTCTTCATGCGGGACGCAGAGGGTTGGAAGTGGCGGAAAGGCCCCGAGAGGGAGTTCCACGACGGGGACCCCTGGGGGTCCATGAAAAAGGGGGAGCGGGCCAATGCTGAGAAGTTCCGGGGCGTGAAGATTGACGCTCGGAACATCATCACAGAAGAGAATTTGATTAAGTACGGCCTCGTGTCCGAAGCGCCCTGGAGGTGGAGCGTCGATGAGGACATGTGCGGCTTGTCCAAGAACGCCTTGGTAAATTTCTAACTTCCCTCTGGGTTGTCTTTGTTGATTTCAGAGAGAGGCGAGTGGACGAAGATCATTGACAAGCTCTTGGTACAGGAGAAGGCCCTCAAGGAAGTTCGGAAGAGAAAGCGTGAGGAGGAGGATGTGCTTCTGATCTCTTCCTCCGCGGCTGGAGGTTCCAGCGCTGCAGCCCAGGTGGAGGAGGTTCCCTCCGAGCGGGAATCTAGCGAGAGCGGGGCGCTGGCGCGGAAGCGGCGCAAGATTCGGTTTACCTCCTCCAGCTTGGTTGGCGCCTCTGCCCTCGGGGCTTCGCAAGGAGAGGTCAACCCCAGCTCGCCTCAGGTCTCTGCCTTAGAGGCTCCAGGGCGTGCAGCGCCTCACTCCCTGGGGCTCGGCTCCCCATCGAGGGGCCCCAGCCCTTCTGAGCCGGCACCTCCGGCGCCTTTCCCGAGTCCTGCCCAGGGGCAGGAGGGCGAGGGATCGGAGCGAAGGGCTTCTGGAGCGGACCAGGGCGAGGAGCACGCTGAGGTAAGTGACGCGTGTTGCCAGGTTCCTTGTTAGAATAACTTAGCGTATTGCTGATCGCCTCTTTTGTGCAGGCGTCCCTTCCTACGACTGGCTCTCCCATCCGAGGACTACTGGGGGACGTGGAGACGCAGCTACGTTTCACCAGGGCCCTCCAGCGCCTCGTGGGGGAGTTGCCTCCACTGGAGACAAGGGATGACCTCTTCGCCCATGCGCGCTACTACTCGCTAATGGTGAGCGCCTCTTCTGATATCCTGTTTCAAATGGTCTGCTAGTGTTCTGCGTCTCATATGCATTGCTGACGATGCGTTATGACAGGGGGCCATGATTCCTGGGCTGCTGATGGACACCTGGAGCCAAGAGCGTGCCAGCGTTCCTGAGCTACAGGCTCAGATCCAGCGGCTTACAAATAAGAGGCGCAACTGGAGGAAGCAGCGCCAGAACATGCGCGCCAGCATCCAGTCCTTGGAAATCCAGGTGGATGCCGCGGAGCAGGAGATGGCTGGAGCCCGGGACGAGGTCGAGGCGCTGAAGACGCGACTTGCCTCCGAGGAGGCGGGGAAGGCCGAGCTCCAAGAGGAAGTGAGAGTCCTCAAGGAGCAGCTGGAGCGGGAGCGGTCCGTCAGGTCTGCCGAAGAGGGGAGACTTCAGGCACAACTGCAGGAGTCTGCCCTGGCGCTTTCTTCGGCTGTCGCGGAGAAGTCGGCGGAGGTGGCGCGTGCCAAGCAAGAAGCTGTGGAGGAGTACAAGGCCAGTGAAGCCTTCACAGAAGAGCTGGCGGCGCGTGGGGGCAGAGCCATAGTGGACTCCCTCCGCTCTGTTAAGGATGACCTCCAGCGCCTGCACCCAAGCGTCGACCTGTCAGAGATCCCGAGCCTGGACTGTCTCCGCCTCCTGGACGAGGCCCGCGGCGCTGCAACTCCATAGGCCTAGGGGTAGTTTGTAAATAAAACCGTGTAAAGAAGTTATGTAACGCAGTTGCCTTTAATGAATTTGGCGTTTTTTCCCGAGTATTGTGACGCTTGCTCCTTTCAGCATTTATTTGTTAGTCACGACCCATTCCCTCGTCTTTGTTTTCAACGCTTTCGAAGTAATAGCTTGCTGCCACGCCGTGTACCGATCACTTTTTAGTATTTGAAAGTGTTTCGGCGCTTTTTCGGCTCCTGTTTTAGCGGTATATCTTGAGGCGTGCGCGTTCCGCGCTGCTTTGCGTTGAGGATGACTAGAGTAGCTCATTGTAGGTCGAAACGCGATAGGCCGGTATCTCTGCGCCGCGGTTGGTTCCTCTTGACATTTTAGCGGGTCTTTTCTTTGGGTTTTTTACGCGCTTGTGTGCCTTAGCGGTGCTTGTTGCCTTGGGTCTCGGTGGCCCACTCGGCGGGAACCTTCGTGCCTCAGGAGGCTTGAGGTCTTTAATGCCTCAGGCGTGCTGAGGTCTTTGTGCCCCCGAGCGTTGGAGGTCTTTTGTGCCCCAGGAGATCTGAGGTCTTTTGTGCCCCAGGAGATCTGAGGTCTTTTGTGCCCCCGAGTGTTGGAGGTCTTTGTGCCCCCGAGTGTTGGAGGTCTTTAGTGCCCCCGAGTGTTGGAGGTCTTTGTGCCCCCGAGAGGTGGAGGTCTTTGGTGCCCCCGAGCGTTGGAGGTCTTTGTGCCCCCGAGAGGTGGAGGTCTTTGTGCCCCCGAGAGGTGGAGGTCTTTGGTGCCCCCGAGTGTTGGAGGTCTTTGTGCCCCCGAGAGGTGGAGGTCTTTGTGCCCCCGAGAGGTGGAGGTCTTTGGTGCCCCCGAGTGTTGGAGGTCTTTGTGCCCCCGAGAGGTGGAGGTCTTTGGTGCCCCCGAGTGTTGGAGGTCTTTGTGCCCCCGAGAGGTGGAGGTCTTTGGTGCCCCCGAGAGGTGGAGGTCTTTGTGCCCCCGAGAGGTGGAGGTCTTTGTGCCCCCGAGAGGTGGAGGTCTTTGGTGCCCCCGAGTGTTGGAGGTCTTTGTGCCCCCGAGAGGTGGAGGTCTTTGGTGCCCCCGAGTGTTGGAGGTCTTTGTGCCCCCGAGTGTTGGAGGTCTTTGTGCCCCCGAGAGGTGGAGGTCTTTGGTGCCCCCGAGAGGTGGAGGTCTTTGTGCCCCCGAGAGGTGGAGGTCTTTGGTGCCCCCGAGTGTTGGAGGTCTTTGTGCCCCCGAGTGTTGGAGGTCTTTGTGCCCCCGAGAGGTGGAGGTCTTTGGTGCCTTTTTTTTTTTTTTATATATATATATATTTTAAGACGAGCGTTGCAGAATAAGGGCTACATTTAACCATGTATGTGCAAGGGTACAAGTAGAATACGGTGCGTTAATAGAAGAACTTTTTGAGTACCTCTGCGTTAAAAGTGTGTGGCAGGGTGCGTCCCTCCATATCCTGCAAAATGTACGCGCCCGGATAAGGGATCCCGTTGATGCGGTAGGGGCCTTCCCATTTGGGTGCGAGCTTGCCCGTCTGGTGTTTGGAGAACTTGTTCTGGCGGAGGACCAGATCCCCCACACTGAATTGTCGCGCCCGGACCCTCCGGTTGAAGTAGCGTGCCGCCGCTTGCTTTGCTTTGTGCATATTGGTGAGAGCCCGCATGCGCTTTTCTTCTGCCAGGTCCAAGTCCTCCCCCCGAAGACGATTGTTGTCCAGTTCTTCAAACGCGGCCACTCGACGTGTGTTTACTGCCACTTCGGCAGGAATAACCGCCTCCGACCCGTAGACGAGGGAAAAAGGTGTCGCGTCGGTGGCCGTACGGGGTGTCACGCGATAGGCCCATAGCACGTTGTCCAGCTCGTCGACCCATGACCCTCCTAGTGCGCTCAGCCTTGTACGCAAGCCGTGAAGGAGGGTCCTGTTAGTGACCTCGGTTTGCCCATTTGTTTGAGGGTGCGCTACCGAGGTGAAGCGTTGTTTGATTCGGAGCTCCTGGCACATCTCCTGGAAAGCTTTTCCTCTGAACTGCGTGCCGTTGTCTGAGATAAGGGTGTGGGGGATGCCGAATCGGTACACTATATGCTTCATCACGAACCTGCGGGATGCCTTGTCCGTGATGGTGGCGACTGCCTCAGCTTCCACCCATTTGGAGAAATAATCCACCGCGACGAACAGGAATCGGCGCTGCGCAGAGGCCATCGGGAAGGGCCCTAGTATGTCGATCCCCCATTGGGCGAAGGGCCAGGGTGACATCATACCAGTGAGTTCAGTGGGAGATCCGGTAGGGTGACGCTCGAATGCCTGGCATGCGGGGCAGCTTCGAACCAAGGCTCGCGCGTCGTCCATCATCGTCGGCCAGTAATAACCCTGTCGGAGGGCTATGCGGGAAATCGCCTTGGCTCCCTGGTGACTTCCCGCAATTCCTTCGTGGATTTCGCGCAATACATAATGTGCCTCCTCTGGACCAAGGCAGCGCAAAAGGGGCTGGGATACCCCGCGCCGATAGAGCGTTTCGCCCAATATGGTGTATCTGGCGGCGCGCAACCTGATACGCCGAGCCTCTATGGGGTCGGTGGGGAGGTGATCTCTTTCCAGGTATCTGTGAATAGGAGTCATCCAGTTTTCCTCGTTCTGGGCGCAAAGCACCGCGAGGGGTGTGTACGTCTCGGATATCCTTCGACGCTCGATAAAGCTGAGGGGAGAGTAAGCTTGCCCTGTGGCTGCCTTGCTCAGCAGATCTGCCCAGTGGTTTTGCTCTCTGGGGATCTGGACGATTTTTGCCTCGTCGAACTGTCGGATCACCTCCTTCGCTCTTTCCAAGCAACGCTTCATGTTGTCCCCCTTGGCCTCACACTCTCCATTTATCTGGCCCACCACGAGTTGTGAGTCGCATTTGGCGAGGACTCGCCGTGCCCCGGCTCCTCGCGCTATTAGCAGCCCAGTGATTAGGGCTTCATATTCCGCCTCGTTGTTGGTTGCGGGGAAGGACAGCACGAGACTGTAGGTAAGCGGCGGTCCCTCCGGTGGTACTATGACGCATCCTGCCCCCGCGACACCCCTGGTAGATGACCCGTCAGCGAGCACTTCCCAGACGTCAGCAGGCGGGTGTGCGGTGGCGTCATCTGGCCCGGTGTTCTCTGCGATGAAGTCGGCCAGCGCCTGGGCCTTGATGGCTCCTCGTGGCTCAAAAATGATGTCAAACTCACTGAGCTCGATGGCCCATCGCACCATTCTTCCTGATAACTCAGGCCTGCGGAGGACTTGCCTTAGGGACTGGTTGGTGCGGACAGCAATGGGATGCGCCTGGAAGTAGGGTCTTAGTTTTCGTGCTGCTACGATGACGGCCAAGGTGAACTTTTCCATGGGTAAGTAGCGGCGCTCCGCCGGAATCATGACTTTGCTCACGTAATACACAGGGCGCTGCCTTCCTTCCCGTTCAACGACCAGGGCGGAACTGATCGCAACGTCGCTTACCCCTAGGTAAAGCCTGAGCGTTTCCCCCTGCGTCGGGGTCGCCAGGCACGGGGGAGAGCTGAGGTAGGCCTTGAGTCGAGAGAACGCTTCCTCGCACTCCGCTGTCCAGGCGAAGGCTTTTCCTGCCTTGATCCCCGTGAAGAAGGGGAAACATTTGTCTCCCGCCTTGGAGAGGAAACGGGAGAGTGCCGCGAGCCGGCCCGTGAGGCGCTGAACCTCTTTGATCGTCGAGGGGGATTTCATGTCTTCTATGGCTCTGATTTTTTCGGGGTTCACCTCAATGCCCCTGTGAGTGAGCATGAATCCCAAAAATTTTCCCGACTTCACCCCGAAGGCGCACTTTTCAGGGTTTAGCCGGAGGTTGTAGCGCCTCATCAATTCAAGCGCTGCCCGAAGGTCCCCTTGGTGCGCCGCCGCCCGTTTGGATTTGACGATCATGTCATCGACATATGCCTCCATGGTATTCCCCAGCTGTGCTGCGAATAGGCGGTTGATCAGCCGCTGATATGTTGCTCCCGCGTTTTTAAGGCCGAACGGCATCACGCGGTAACAGTAGACCCCGTCTGCTGCGTAGAACGCCGTTTTTTGCCTGTCTCCCGGATGCATCGCTATCTGGTTGTACCCGGAATAGGCATCCATGAAGCTGAGCAGCTCGTGGCTGGCTGTGGCGTCAACCAGCTGGTCTATGCGGGGCAACGGGTAGGCGTCTTTGGGGCACGCTTTGTTGAGATCTGTGTAGTCCACGCACATCCGCCATCGTCCGTTTGGCTTGCGCACTAGGACAGCGTTTGCGACCCACGTTTGGAAGCGGACCTCCTCGATGAAGTTGGCCGCCAAAAGCCTCGCTACCTCCTCTCGGACGGCCTCTCTTCGTTCTGCCCCCATAGAGCGCCGCTTTTGAATGACGGGGCGGGCGGTCGGGTTGACTGCAAGGCGATGGGTGATGATTGATTGATCGATACCCGGCATGTCTGCAGGCGTCCATGCAAACACGTCAGAATATTCTTGCAATAACGCAATTAAGCTTCGCTTACTGGGGTTGTCCAATTCTGCGCCGATCCGGACGCTCCTCGTCGGCGTCAGGAAGACTTCCTCCAGTTCACCCACCGGGGCAGGTCGCTCGCATCCATCGCGAGGGTCAGGCTCAATCTGCAGTGCGGGGCGAGCCCGGGTCTCCTTCAGGGTTGCCAGATGGCAACGCTTCGCCACCTGGTGGTTCCCTCGCACGCTTCCTGTGCCATTGCCGGTAGGGAATTTAACCATTTGATGGTAGGTGGATGGTATGGCTCGGAGAGCATTCAGCGCGGGGCGCCCCATGATCGCGTTATAGGCGGACTGGATGTCTACTACCAGGAGAGTGGTCATGCAACTTGACGTCTTGTTGCCGTCGCCTAAGGAGAAAGGTAGGGCGATGGTCCCCTTTGGGTACACCGTTCCCCCATTGAAACCTATCAACGGTGTATCCGCCGGGGAGAGGTCAGCGTCGGTGAAGCCCATCTTCCTGAACGCATCGTAGTACAGGACGTCAGCCGAGCTCCCATTATCAACGAGGATCCGCCGCACCTCGAATCCCCCGATGTCGGCCGTAATCACCAATGCTTCGTCTCGCGCTGAGGGAGGTACGGGCGCGGCGTCTTCGTCTGTGAACGTGATCGAGTAATTTCGGTCTAGCTCCAGGCACTGCATCTCGTTCGCGGGGCGCTTGCTTCCGGAGGAACGCTCGCCGGTGATCACGTGTATCGTTCCTCGACGCTCCCGGGGTGAGGGGGCTCTGGCCGCCGGCCTCTCATTCTCCCGCCTGTCCGCCAGCGTGTTTCCGGCCTCCGGGTCTCGTCGCCACGTGTTTTTGGCGGGCGGTCGCTGTACGTACTCTTGCAGATGTCCCCTTTGGACCAGCCGTTCTATTTCAGCCCTCAACTGGCGGCAGTCTTCAGTGTCGTGGCCCGACGCCCGGTGATATCGGCAATATCGGTCCGCGTCCGGTCCCAACGTTTCTTTGGTGGTGCGAGGGGCTCTGATCAAGCGTCGCTTCTCCCCTTCCGCAAGGACAACAGCGCGCGGGGCCAACAGTGGGGTGTACTTCTCTCGTTTGTTGTCCCGTCCCCGCTCTTCTCGCCGATCGGTAGGGGCTTCTTTTCGCTTGGTGTCCTTGCGCCTCCAGTCGGCCTCCTCGATCGTCATGAAGCGTTGAGCCCGCGCCGCCAGATCGGCAAAGTCGCTGGGGGGGTCGATGATCAGGTTTTTTGCGAACTCCTCATCCCTCAGGCCGCGCTGAAATGCGGCCATTTTTTCTCGCGGGGTCAGATCATCCACTTCGGCCGCCACTCTAACAAATCGCTCGTACCAATGGCGAAGGGATTCCCGGTCCCGTTGCTGCATTCCGAAAAGTTCCATGGGGGTACGCTTGATCCGAAGCGACCCTGCGAAGCGCTCTAAAAACTTTTCTTTTAGTGAGGCGAAGTGGGAGATGGACCCGGGTTCTAACGAGTAAAACCAGTCCGCTGCGAGGCCCTTCAACGTCCCTGGAAACAGGAGGCACTGAATTTCGTCCGTGGCCCCTCTCCCTAGGAGGGAGTTGACATGGGCGCGCAAGTGGTCGCGGGGATCGGTCTTTCCATCATACGCGTCGATTTGCGGAGCCTTGAACCTCGGAGGTAAGGTGACCGCCTGGATTTCGGCGGAAAAGGGGCTGGCGACATCCTCTTCAACGGCCGGGAGCCCATACCGGCGGCGGTTGTTGGCTTCGAGGGCTCTGGCCACGCGGTCCTCGACTAGTTTATGCACTTCCCTCATGGTCATGCTAGTGTTTGCTTGGGAAACGTTGTCCCCTGAAGGGGTAGGCGTCAAACGCGAGCTTGCGGCCGCCGCGGGGGGAGGGGGTGCACGTGGCGCTCCCGAGGTGTCCCCGGCGCCTTCCTGGCGCCCATTTAGATGACGAGATAGCGCGGCATCCACTAGGGTGGTGACCCGGCGCTCGACAAATTGCTCCACTGCCTGGCGGGTCCGAATAGGGAGGGCTGCTAAGAGCTCGTCCTGGTTGGGATCGGGACGCGGGGGGCCTTCGGGGGTGTTTTCGGTGGGCGGGAGATTTTGGGGAAATGCCTGCTGGTCACGTGTGGAACTGGTTGCTCTGCGATTGCTACGAGTGCGAGCCATGACTTTTAGTCCGTGTTTCCCACAGACGGCGCCAATGTTAAGATCGGAAAATGGTAGGAGGAATGAATAAGAGCAGGAGTTATGAATGTTGTCTTATTGCCTTTATTCCGGGTGTACAGGTCCCATTTATATAGGGACGGAGGGGACACAAACATTTAATACGCATTAAATACACGTCGTGTGCCTTGTAGGGGAAGCGACTTCTGCTGTACGGAAGATGTCAGACTGGGGCGAGTCAGGCGGTGTCAGTCGTACGGAAACGCCGCTGGCGGTATGGGCGCCACCCGGTCTGGCGCACAGCCGCGCCTAAGCGCCGGTCCAGCGGTTTGGGCCTACTTCCTGGGCCTTCATCTGAGCAGGGCTTCCCTGAGGGGAGGGCCTTGGGCCCGGCCCCTACACTTAGATCAAGCGGCTTGATTCTAACCATATGATGGATGGTGGTGGGGCATGGGTGCTCTGAGTCGAGCTTTTGACTAACCAAGATCGAATATACTAACTCGTCTTATGTTAGGATCCCTTCTTTAGGTGGAAGGGAGCAGGGGTTTGGGTCAGGCCCGGAAGGAGTCGGTCAGACTCGGCTTCGATCGATTTAGAGTGCACAAATTTTCATGATATGATAAGATATTTTTTTTTTACTTCTTTTTATTTTTAGAATTATACAAATTAGTTTTCAAACTAGGAAATCGAGATTGGGGGATCAAACTTAGGAGTGTGCATGAGTGTAGAGTAGACTTGTAACTGATAATGGTAGGTTCTGAGTAAATATTAATGAAATTTAGGTAAATTAAGGAATCGTCAGTTCCTGTCCAGATGCACCTGTAGTTTTTCACAATACTAATTTTAATCATTCATAACTTTATCGTTTAAATTTTATTCATTAAACCATTTAAACCATCATATTTTTAACTCAATAACATTTCATTTTACATAGTAATTATGCATATTAGATGAGTTTATCTTATCTAAAATATAATTATAATTTAAAAATTAGCAATAAATAATAGTTAAATATACTTAATTTTTAATATATTTTATTATGATAAAATAAATATACAAAATATTAATAATAATGGAAATTCTTTAAACACAATTACTTTTTAATTATTAAACATATGAAAAATTGGAGTAAGTAAAAAAAAATAAAAACAAATTAGTTCTGGACAAGGTACGATTCCAATAATCAATAGGGTAGAATTCGAATCCAAAATTATCAATTGGCATTATGTAAAGTAGGAGTTCGAGTACCATGAAAATACAGGGAACCAAGACTCCATCACCGCTAGTCTCGCTGACTACGTTGATGAGTTCGTTGATGACCTCATCCTAAGAGGTGGAGACTACATTTTATAGATTTCTAAATATTGGTCAGTCAATGCAAAAATAAATTTGGTTGGAATGCCATTTTTATTTGTACACAGATAAAAAAAATGAGAGTTGGATAAAAATAGATAAAATTTATTACTATTGTAGAATAATGTCGAATTTATTGTTGTAAACATACTCTGGTACTTTTTTTGGCTCAGGTGCAATAGTATTCTCTTTATAAATGAAGTGGGATTTTTTTACTGATGTGTCGAATAGTTATTAACTGGGCAACCATTCTCACAAAAGTCGAGATCCTTATAAGCTCAAAGCATCATCCATGAACTCGATTAATAATCCTTTTGGGCTTTGTTTTGGATGAGGGTGAAAGGAGGGGAAGGGAAAGGAGGGGAATGGAAGGAAAATATTCGTATTGTTTGGATTTATGGTAATAAGGAGAATGAAGGTATAAAAAATTTACTTTGCAAGTGTATATATATATTACTATTAACAAACAAGGGTAAATTACTGTTAACAAATAAATATACAAGAAAAAAATTTAAATTCTACACATCATCACAAAATACGCAATCACATAAACAAGACATGCATTTTTTTTTCTCGATCACACATACTAATGAAGCTAATAATCCAAATATAACTTCATTAGACTCTCAATTGGAGCGAGACGTATAATTTTAATGTAAAAACTTGTAGTTTTTTGTAAACCACTAAGTATCATAAATTTCTAGTTATTTGACTCATTCTCAAATGATACTTATACTCTCAAAAATACATGTTGAAAAGCGATAATATGACATTTTATGAATTTCGTACAAGGGTAACTAAGTAATTTTATTTTAATCAAATTTTATAAATTATTCCATTCAACCCTAAATCAGAGTGCAAGGAAATTGGGTTTCGGAAGGAAATCAGAGTGAAAAATTCCCTTTCATATTTTTAACTCAATAGCATTTCATTTTACGTAGCAATTATGCATATTAAATGAGTTTATCTTATCTAAAATATCATTATAATTTAAAAATCAGTAATGAATACTAATTAAATGCACTTAATTTTTAATATATTTTATTATGATAAAATAAATATACAAAATATTAATAGTAACGAAAATTCTTGAAACACGATTACTTTTTAATTATTAAATATATGAAAAATTAGAGTAAGTAAAAAAATAAAAACAAATCAATTCTAGATAAGGTACAATTCCAATAATCAGTAGGGTAGAATTCGAATCCTAAATTTATGAATCAACATTATATAAAGTGGGAGTCCGAGTACCATGAAAATACAAGGAACCGAGACTCCATCACCGCTAATCTCACCGACTACGTTGATGAGTTCGTTGATGACCTCATCCTAAGCGGTGGAGACTACATTTTATAGATTTCTAAATATTAGCCGGTCAATGCAAAAATAAATTTTGTTGGAATGACATTTTTATTTACACACAGATAAAAAAGTGAGAATTGGATAAAAATATATCAAATTTATTAATATTGTAGAATAATGTCGGATTTATTGTTGTAAACATACTCTTGTGCTTTTTTTTTTTTAGCTCAGGTACAATAGTATTCTCTTTATAAATGAAGTGGGATCTTTTTAATGATGTGTCAAATATTTATTAACTGGGCATCTATTCTCACATAACTTGAGATCCTTATAAGCTCAAAGCATCATCCATGAACTCAATCAATAATCCTTTTAGGTTTTGTGTTGGATGAGGGTGAAAGGAGGAGAAGGGAAATGAGAGGAATGAAGGTGAAGGGAAAGGAGTAGAATGGAGGAAAAATATTTACATTATTTGGATGTATCGTAATAAGGAGAATGAATGTGTAAAAATTTACTTTGCATGTATATAAATTACTATTAACAAACAAATATATTATTATCTTTATATTACACGTTCAAGTTTATTTCAAGAAAAAAAATTTAAATTCTACACATCACACAATATACGGGCACATAAATAAGACATGCATTTTTTCTCGATCACATGTACTAATGAAGCTAATAATCCAAATATAACTTCATTAGACTCTCAATCAGAGTGAGAAGTATAGTTTTAATGTAAAAACTTGTAATTTTTTTTTGTAAACCACTTATTATCATAAATTTCTAGTTATTTGACTCATTCTCAAATGATGATAAAAATATTTATACTCTCAGAAATACGTGTTGAAAAGCGATAATATGACATTTTAAGAAATTTCATACGGGGATAACTAAGTAATTTTATTTTAAATAAATTTTTATAAATTATTCCATTCAACCCTAAATCGAGGTGCAAGGAAATTAGGTTTTGGAAAGGAATCAAAATGAAAAATTCCCTTCCATACCCTTTCTCATCCATTAAAATTATTTAGCCAAATAAGGGAAAATTTTCTCCTCCATTCTCTTTCATCCAACCATATGCTTACTATATTATTGAAAAACGTATCACAATCAACTTTTTTTTATTTCACCTTTTATAGATGAAATGAGATGTTTCACCTATGTGTCGAATAATTATTGGCTGAGTAAATATTCTTGACAAATCGAGCTTATAACATCATATATAAATTTCGTCAATAATTACCTAACATATTAAAAAAAAAATTATCCATCTTTTATAGATGAAATATTATTTTTTACTAACTTGTCAAACAATACTGGGTTTTGTATGGAAATACTGTACAGTTGAAAAAACTGTTCTGACTAAAATATTTATGTTTATACAATCAAGAGAACACATGTTCAACATGTTATCTCATTTTTGTATTGAGACCGTTGGTTCAACCTGCGACAAACTGATGTTGCGGATTGAACCTGTGATCTCAGTTCAATAAAAATGAAAGCCAGTTTTCATCGTTAAAGACTTCGATACTAATTTGGAAAAACCTAACTGCCAATTGTTAATTGTACAAAAATAGTAAATTGTCCATAATAAGATAAGAAAATTATTGTAAACATAATTGTCCCAAAATAAGTCAAAATGTCTAATATCAATTGCACATCTTAAACATAATACACTTCTAGACATAATATAGTAAAAGAAAAAACAACATATGATGGCCTCATCCTAGTTCGCCTCCTATGGTAATTATGAGTGGGATTCTTTGTCAGTGGTCACTCTGTCCTACTCGAACCTGCTACTTAAGATGCTTCTTCTACTTCGTAGTCATGATATAGCGATGCCTCACACGATAAGTGCTACGATGACTCCCGATATTTTTGAGGAGTAGGCGTAGTCACCATGCTCGATTGTGATGCACCAATTGCATCAGGTGTGTAGAAGAAGGACATAGTGTTTGGCAAGTCCTGATGTGAAGAGAAGGGGAGCGTGTTGGCTCGGGAATAGGAGAAGGGAAGCATGTTGGCTCGGAAATGGGAGAAGGGGAGTTAGGTCGCTCTGCATTCTGGCATCGACCCCTACCTCAAGCTTTACATCCTCTACCTAGGAGCGTGAGGTATGCTTGGCCACTGTTGGTGTTCTGGAGGAAATAGGGTGACACCTCCATGATCTCCAATGAGAAGCAATCCAATATCGACAACTTCACGAGCATCCTGTAACAAGGGCGACGCTTGCCGAATTCATTGAAGAGATTCAACTTGGAAAAAGATAATATGAGGTCATTAGAAGTTAAATATATTATCATTAGTTATAGGAATCAAACTATAATGTACATGATTTGATTGAAAAACTATGACATGTCTGTGAAATACATTTGCTTCAGATGTGGCACCATCAACTCGTACAATTGTGCATGACCTCTCAAATAATTCCTCATATCTTGTATTATTTCTCACTTTGATTTTTTTTTTCTGTGGTGACTTATCGTAATATGACCTATCTTTACAACACAAAATATTTCATGAGCGTACACTGCAATTTTAACATGATTAACTGTTTTCAATCTAATAAAAATATAAAACTATAAATATTAATGTGTATCACAAGTGCTATATCATAACCCAAACATTTCATTTCACAATTTCAAAATCACTTCACTTTATTTCAATATTTCACAATCGCTTCGCTTTCATTTCATTATTTCACAACCACTTCATTTCATTTTACTGTTTCACACCACTTCACTTAACCAAAAATTTCAACCTAAACCCTAATTTATCCGATCAACAATAATTATACCCAACAATTCACATTCCACAAACTACCAGCACAATTATCAACAAATAATTCATTCATTCACTATAAATTGCCCTTAATCAATATCAAATAACAAACCCTAGATCTTCATAACCCTAAAATTTGAAGAAAAATAAGACACAATCAAATAAAGATTCACATACCATAGAGGAGACAGAAAAGATTGCAATGGAATGTCGGAATCAGGAAAGATCGTAATGAATAATGGAGTTAGAGAGTAGAGATCGCAATGGAAAGAGAGGTTTTGGGGAAGGAAAGTTGGGAGAACGCTACATCGTTCTATTATCGGGACCATTTTGTTGACTGAAACTTAGGGCAGAACGCAGCGTTTTTGGCAAGCAGAGATCGCAGGTTGAACTTGCGGTTTCAGTACAAAAATGATATCGATCTTTTGATAGTATAAACATAAATATTATAGTTGGAACAATTTTTTTCGACTTTACAGTATTTCCGTACGAAACTCGAATGATATCCGACTTAACCATTTATCTTAATCAAGAAAGAGAACGAAAAACAAAAGAGGGGACTCCCATTCTACCCGTGGTGCGGTCGACGGTCGGGTCGTCGAGAGCTGCAAACGGTCCACCGACGGCGACCATTATCAGAGGAAGACCCCAACCCACCACTCAACAGAAATCTTCCTCACGTCTCGTCCAATCCCAGGTTCGATCCTATTCTTGAGGAGGCGACAGCAGGCGGGTCATCGTCATCTTCTCAGCCCAAGTCGGGATCTTTATCGGATTTATTTACTCAACGTTCGATCTACTTTTGGTACGGCTATGGAGTCCGATCTCGGAGCTTCGAGCTAGAATGCAGCCGAACCTGTTCCCCTTCGGTAGCGTTCTGGGCAACCCGTTCCTGTTCAATGGCGATTTGAGCGAGGGTGGATTCGAGACCTCCCGGGTTTTCTTCTTGCTCCCTCTGTTTCTGTCCCAGGGCGGTGGAATGGACTTTTCCAAGGTCGGGGAGAAGATTCTGAGCTCTGTCAAGTCCGCGCGCTCCCTTGGGCTCCTTCCTTCCACCTCCGATCGCCCTGAGGTAGGCTGATCACCGAGCTCCTCACAATCTGATCCGGCCCTCCCCTGTCCTCACAGTTCACTGATCAGTTACCACTGCGATTTTGGTTTTTTGCTCGGAATTTTACACTACACTGATCAAACACTGGCTGAGCCACTGATCCCTGCTGCACACTGCAGGTTCCGGCTCGAGCAGCAGCTGCGGCAGCAGTTGCCCGTGCACTGGCAGGATTACCACCGCATCAGCGATACAGCCTCTCGTCTAGTTCGACGGAGTTGAGCTCCATATACGGAGCTCGACCTTCTGGTGAAGTTGTCCCGGAGCTGGAAGATGAATTCTATGAAGAGGTCTCATCTGATTTTGTTAACTGAAGAATGGCAATGTTGAATGCTAGGATAATCTTGCAATGAGAGTCACTTTTGTCCTTTCTGACCTGGCACTAGTTTGTTATGACCATACTGACAAGGCAGTAACTAGATTAAGCCACTTTTGTCGTGCTGGTTGGGTTCGGGTGGTTGGGTGCAGTCCACAACACATTATTCCCTTCTCCACTGTATGATTGGATTCAAAGTTGTTTATCTTAGTCGCTGAAGTCGTTTGTTTTTTCTTTTTAGTTTTTGAATGCTTCTGTTTTAATATCCTACGAAATTTATTTTGCTGTAAGTGTATTGTTTTAAATTTACACCCGTACATGGTGACAAAGAAAAGAAAATGAATTATCTAGTGTTCCAAGACGACATAAAAACTGCATTCGCCAATTGTTTTCTAGGTCTTCACTACTACCTTGTCAATCTATGCAGGAGTTTGATCCGGTAAGGCATGTTTTGGAGCACACTCCAGATGAAAATGAACTGGGATATTTTGAGAAACAGGTGATGCTTAAATTCTAACTACCCTTTCAGCAGGTGAAAGGTTAATGATCTTGTTTATGCTTACTATTTCTAGATATGCAATACCTAATTGGATTGAAATTTTTACAGGCTGCACTTAGATTGTCACAACTGGATTTAGTTTCAGAACGCTTATCCCGGCATGTTATGGAGCACCATGAAGTAATGGGTTAGTATCAGATAGTTCATTTAATTTGCCTCTTCAATTGAAGCCTCTAACTTACTTCCATCTTGATCTCTGGTTGCCTTTGAGATATTAATGGACAAACGATGAGCCAGGAAAAACTTTTTATTATAAATGGGCGCTTAAAATTGAGATCAACATTCACTACCACCTTTTGGTGGCACTCTGCTATGCTATCGGTGGTGTACAATACTTTTTATTGCTAATTTGGCACAATCTTTCTCTCAGTCACTGTGCTATTTTATTGGGTAAATTGATAAATCCCTTGTTGGGATGGAGGTTAAAGAAGGGCACAGAAGGGAAGGGAAAATTTACCTTTTTTTTATTATCTAGTTTTAATGGAGGAGGTAGGGAATGAAGGGGAATTATTTACCTCCATTCCCCTCCAAAAGCCATCTTACTTTCAACCCTGATTAGGAGTTGGATGGAGGTGAACGGAGTTAAAAAAAATTCATGTAAAACAAAATTACCAAATCACTATCGTAGTACTCTAAAATCAAATGGATACACAAAACCATACTTTCACTTCCCATTCTGAATTTGTAAATTGGAAGTGGCTGTGAACTCTGCAAGCAGTTGCTCTTCACCGATCTGGGGGTGCCTTAGTATGTCTACGCACCATTATCCCCGCCCCTTTCAAGAAAAATAGTGAGGGACAAAAATTTGACATAGAGAGGGTAAGAAGGGACGAGATATATATATTTTTATTAATTAATAATATATCCAAACAGGGTTAATTTTTCCCTCCCTGCCTATACTAAGTTGTATTCAAGTAAGTTTAATTTTTTCCCAATTCACCTCCTTCCCCTCCCTCCCCTCCCCTTGTCGTCCTTGTTATGAGCCTCATCATGTGTTTCTTTTTCTATGTACTCTACGTTTTGTCTTAAACTGACCACCTGAAGATGATAATGCACAAATGCATATCATTTTGTCAAGCTTCTGCTTTGGATTTGTAAATATATGCTGTTTCCTTTTCACATTTATTCCGAGTCTTCTGAATAAATGGGCTGAGGCTGAATTAATAGGCACTTATCCAAATAGCTTTCTGATGATCTGAACTTTTGATTAACTCATCAAGACTTGCATTAAGTATGTTTGTAATTGTACATTTCTGATGACTTGGTCTCTGGGTAATAGATACTCTTAAAACATCTACTTATATTCTGGGTTACACACTTAGCAATATTTGTGATATGATTGACAAGCTATGATTTTGTTCAGTGAAGGGGATGAATTTGGTGAGGGAACTGGAGAGGGACTTAAAGGTTGCAAATGTCATCTGCATGGTAAGAACTTGGAAAGCTGACGTAAATTTATATTTGGCCTATGATAGGAGCTTTATGTCATCCACATATAGTTAATGTGACTCTGTATTTACCATAACTTAGAAGATAATACTGATACTGTGTTTGCAATCATGCGAACTTTTGTGACAACCACTATTATGGTTTTCGCAGAATGGAAGGCGGCACCTGAACTCATCAATGAATGAGGTCTCAAGGGATCTTATTGTCAATTCTTATTCCAAGAAGAAGCAAGCTCTATTGGTAAATTGAATTACCCTTAGCACTCTTAACAAAATTAACCTTCATTGATGTTGTAGACAAACAACATAGAAACTAGGTGAATCTACTGAAAAAATGCAGGATGTGTTGCCTGTGCTGTCTGAGCTTATTCATGCAATGGACATGCAAAATGCACTGGAATCTCTTGTTGAGGATGGAGACTTTTGCAAGGTGGATATTATGATTATCTGAATGTGTTATTTATATCTTCGGCAATCCTGATTTCTCTGACCTTGATTACCTTGTCATTTCTTGGACAGGCATTCCAAGTTCTATCTGAGTATCTTCAGCTCCTAGATGGATTTTCAGAGCTGCCAGCAATAAAAGAAATGAGCAAAGGTGTTGAGGTGAGTGCTGGTTCTTGCTTGAGAAGCATTGTTTATTGATAGCTTATTTTCTGATATCTCAAATGTAATAAGCTGCTTATTTTCTTCTATCTCAAATATAATAAGCTTAGTAGACATTCCTTATGATCATCTGAGTTTTGTTCTCTCTCTCTTTTCCTTCTATTCATGTTTTTCAAGCACTGTGCTCATATTAGGAGGATGAATATCTACTGGCTTGTGCTCATACAGGTGGAAGTCATGACCACAGCTTTCTTTTTTATGTCATTGTAGGTTTGGCTTGGGAAAACACTTCAAAAATTAGATTCACTGTTGTTGGGAGTATGTCAAGAGTTCAAAGAGCAGAACTACATAACTGTTAGTATACCAAACCTCCAATTCTACCGCAGGGTGGCTCCCTTTTTTCTTTTTTGTGGTTTTTCTAAGATGGTGACTTGTGAGAATTGATGGTTATATACCTTATCACATTAGATTAGCCTCTACAGGCATTCTTATGCAGTAGTATCTAAAGTGATTGACCGCTCCAGACAAGCCTTTGAATGGCTATTGGAATAGTTCCTGACCAGCCGCAACAATATCCAGATCAATAGTTTCAGGACAGCTTCATTTGTTAACATTATTTTTCGTCAGAGGAGTAACTGTGGGTTACTTAGACAAGGAATGGCTTAAATTCTTTGCTTGATTGGTTACTTTAAATTCCTCTTCCAGCTTTTGTCCATTGTTACCCGACTTTGAATAATCAATGCCATTGCAATTATGGAATGTCAGTGTTCATTACTTGAAAATATTCTAGCATTTCAAATGTATATTCCTTTGCCATCACGACCTATTTTCTTGTGAAATATGAAGTTTTACGTGGAAAGAATAAGTTCTTGAGAGTAAGTTGATCATTAGATGAATGCTGCATGTTTCAGGTAGTTGATGCGTATGCTCTGATCGGGGACATTTCTGGTCTTGCTGAGAAGATACAGAGCTTCTTCATGCAAGAAGTTCTTTCAGAAACTCACTCTGTTTTAAGGATGGTCGTACTAGAGGTAAGCTAATGTGTTTTAAACCTTCAAGGACAGTGAGTGTGTGTGTGTCAGATTTTGTTTCTTCTTCCTACCATATACATCTATTTAGTTCTCTAACTTCCAGTGCCTTGCTCTTTATTGTATTTGTGATTTTGCTGCTAATGCACGGCATTTATATTTCTTAGTATATGGTTTAATTTTCTTTAGATGACTAACTTGACAGGACCAAGAACAGAACCAGCAAAATAGCAGGTAGATTTGTAAATATACTGGTAACAGATCTTGTTCAATATCAAACAACCTTTTGGCTTCTAACATGTTTCCCTTTTTTACCATTTGCTTCTTGTAGACTTACATACAGTGACCTGTGCCATCGTATTCAAGAATCTAAGTTCAGGCAGTGTTTATTGCAAACACTAGCTGTCTTGTTTCAACTGATGTGTGCTTACTACGAAATCATGAGCTTTCAACTGGAGAATGAGGTAAATCTTCCCCCTTCCCCTCTCTGTTCATGCATATACAATGAATTGCTGATTCTCCGTTGTAAGTGAACTTTTGTATCCATATCTCAGGGTTCAGCAGCATCGACCACTTCCTGTTTGAAGCAACCAGAAAGCGATGCAGATGGAAAAGTTTCTGTTTCCCAATTTGGTCATGCCATGAATTCCGAATCTTCTGACCGGCTGCACAGTTTACAGCTCTTGGAGGAATCTGCCAATAGCACTTCTCATTTTGAATCCTCGAGAGATTCATCAGTTGACATGGCACGGGACAATGGAAGTGCAGCCTCAGCTAGCGGATCTCCATGGTATCAGTTGAGAAAAGATGCTACGCATTTTGTTTCACAGACTCTTCAGAGAGGACGGAAGAATTTGTGGCAGCTCACAACAAGTCGTGTTTCTGTTTTGCTTTCTTCTACTGCTGTTTCTTCAATGAGCATTCACCAGTTCTTGAGGATATATGAAGATCTTAATATCTTTATCTTGGCTGGCGAAGCCTTTTGCGGAGTTGAAGCAACCGAATTCAGAAACAAGCTGAAAGCTATATGTGAGAACTATTTCACCGCTTTCCATCGCCAAAATGTCCATGTGAGTACTTTTTCTTTCTTTCCCCTTGATAAGAATGTCTTTATGAGTTACCTTCACTATTCTAATTTTCCTCCATCAGTATCTTAGTTATGTAAATAAAGGCTGAATATAGAAGTGTTGTCTTTGTTCAACAAAAGATACATGAAGAGCTGCGGTGTCATTAAGAGTTGCCACGCCCCCCCCCCCCCCCCCAACACACAAATGATGAATCCTACCAAAGTGCAACAACAATAGTGATAGAGTCATAAGGCAAGCTAGAGCATGTAACCGTCGGTGGAGGTGATCTAGTGGTTTAAAGCTCACTCCCATGCGGGTTGGTGAGGTCGAGATCCTAGGTTCAAGTCTCACTTTAAGCAATAATGCTTGAATAGATTATTGAGTTTGAGCATTGGTGGACACCGGTTTTCTAGATTATAATAGGCTTTTGGTAGTGCTACATTGACGGGGTCGGTCTTAGTACTTGTTGTTTAGTTTGTTTGATGTATTTGCCGTTGAACACAAACGCCCGAACATTATGTAGCAGGGTGGCTGGTTAGCTATTACTGGTGCGCTCTCTCATCGAGCAAAAAAGTTGTTAGACCACGTATCCTTTGTTGTGTATAAGCTTTTAAAGTGCAAATTGGGAAGGAAATGAGGGATATTAATTTAGTTCAAAGTTCAAACACAGTAATGAAAGAATAATAATTCTTTTAGTTTGCAAGAAAAATGTCAAGTTGCAAAATGATCTAGCTGGGAATTCCAGTTCATCCAGTGGAATTAATGTCAATATTTCCCTTGTATATTTTCCAGGCACTGAAGATGGTACTGGAAAAGGAGAATTGGCTTAGATTGCCACCAGAGATGGCCCATGTTATTACTTTTGCTGGATTAGTTGGTGATGGTGCAGCCTTAATTGTTCCGGGTGTTATTACTGCAAGAGACCTACACTCTGATAAATCAGTGAAATCCATTGATGCTGGCTCTCGGAAGAGTGGGTTCTCTCACTGGATTAAAAGTGGAAACATATTTTTGCAAAAATTAACTGGACTCTCCAATGAATGTCAAAGTCCAAACATGCTTAATGGGGCGGTAAATCGAGGATTTGATGGAGTGATTCCTGATCATCTCCATGACTACAGAGGCTCTCCAAGAAGTAGCGATGGGAATCATGTGAATGGGTATTCCGCTTTGGAAGAAGAAAATGAAGATCTGCTTGCAGACTTCATTGATGAAGATAGTCAACTCCCCAGTCGTATTTCAAAGCCCAATCTTCCAAAAAGAAATCCGCATGTCAGTGATGAAGATAGCATGGCCCAAACAGGATCTTCTCTGAGTCTGTTAAGGTGAAATGATCAATACAACTTGAGAGTTGCTGAAATTTTAGATGCCAAGAGATAAGTATATGCACTGACCCACTTGATGTTTCTTTCTAGGTCTATGGATAAGTATGCCAGGCTCATGCAGAAGTTAGAAATAGTAAATGTCGAATTCTTTAAGGTGAGCTTCATCTGAAATTGACTTTTACCATATCAGTAGTACAAAGTCAATGATGCTTCATTTATCCTCTGAATATTTTTCCTGATTGAGTTTGTTATTGCAGGGGATGTGCCAGCTTTTTGAGATCTTTTTCTACTTTGTATTTGAAACTTTTGGCGCACAATCTTATTCAAGTGGGAAAGGTCCTAATGATTCCCTTAACTGTGAGTATCATTTCTTCCTCTCCCTGATCATGGATTATTCAGTCAAATACGTTCATTTATGAATTGAACACTTAGTTTTGCAGTATACATTTTTTTGTTTTTATTACACTGATGATTACCTCCTCCTTACTGTGATATGCTTAGATCGACTCAAGTCAGCTATGTCCAGAATAGCTCAAGATTGTGATCGGTGGTTGAAACCACAAAATGTTCCAGCAACTTCCTCTTTGAATGATTTAACACCCACAAGCCCTACGACATCTTTTGGTCACCTATCAGGGGCAGCTTTAGGTCTCAAGGTACCTGCACTTATTTAACATATTTTTAGATTCATTTTTTGGGTAAATGTTGGTCAGATGATTTTGAATCTTCTTTGCTGTCATGGATTGTTTGGACCTTAGTTTTTTCTTGGTTTTCTACCCAGCCTGAGATTATTTTTCTGGTTTTTATCAACCTTTTCTTTATGCAGGTTTTAGAGTGATATCCTTACAACATTATTTATACATTCTTTGCATGGTGTTGCAGGAGAGATGTACTGGTGCAGACACTGCATCTCTGGTCGCTCGAATATTGCACAGATCCAAAGCTCATCTCCAGACTATGCTGTTTCGAAATAATGCAGTTATAGTTGATGATTTCTATGCAAATCTGGTATTTTGTCATTTTCAGAACACTGTTACCTTCTTTTGCATTGTAACATTGACCTTGGCGAAGTTCATTTGGTTTTCGTGGAATGAATTGCAACGATCTACTACTTGCATAGCAAACACAATCATCTTTATCTTTATCCTATCATGTTTTGAAATTTGTATTAGCCTCGATCATCTCCTGTTCTTTTAACTTGCACTTCATATAAACACTTTGTTTGCAAATTGTAGTATCTATGTTTGGGACAACTATTTTGATAAAAATATGTTTTCATCAGGTGGATACTGTACCAGATCTCGTGGAGCACATCCATAGGACAACTGCAAGACAGTTGCTGCATATTAGTGGGTAAGAGCTGACAGAACGGGCAGAAGTCCTTTTCTTTTCTGCTTCTATTTGGATGAGGAAAGCTTTAGAATTTTGTACGATATTTGAATGAGACTCGAGATGGAACGCTCATCAAACTTGAGCTGACTCTGGTTGGACTTCGTGCAGGTATGCTGATCGGATTGCTACTGCAAAGTGGGAAGTGAAAGAGCTTGGCCTAGAACATAACGGGTTAGCCACCCGCCAACTTACCTCTTTTCTCCATAATTCTTACATTGGTCTTTAAAAAAAATTTTTCTTCATGTGTGCTGCCTGTTTATTCTGGCTGATTCTAATGCCTCCTGTTTGGTTAGTAAATGCTGCTCATTCCATGTAAAACATAGGTATGTTGATCTGATGTTGGGAGAATTCAAGCACTATAAGACAAGGCTGATGCACGGGGGAATCCAGAAGGAGGTACTAATGGTGCTCAAAATTTAGTGGGACATCACTTGTTGAGAACTGAGCTATCTGCAAAAACCGAATATTAGAAAAAGATGGTCAAGTAGGCTTTTTATTACTGCAAAAACCGGAATAGACTCACTGGTACGATTTATTTTATGCATGTCTAGGCTCAAGACATCCTTTTGGAACACGGTCTTGAAATTGTTGCGGAAACTCTCACCGAAGGTCTCTCACGGGTCAAGAGGTGTACTGATGAAGGACGGGCTTTGATGTCCTTGGATCTTCAGGTTCCTTTCCCTTAGAACCTCTGCGATCATTATGCTCGCTGTTTCTTTAGAGCTTGCATGTCTAAGTCCGGTAACTTTCAAGATAACTTCCGATTCTTCGTTCAGGTTCTGATTAATGGGCTGCAGCACTTTGTTTCTGCAAATGTGATGCCGAAGTTCCAAATAGTTGATGCCTTCATCAAGGTTGGATTTCAATACCGTTTATATTTGCTGCAACTATTTACTGTGCATTTTCCTACATGCATCACTGCATAGCAGCACAAACAGCAGAACTTTGTATTTGAAAACTACTCTGGTAATATCGTAGTAATAGAGAAGCTCCGCTCTCTTGCAGGCTTACTACCTTCCAGAAACAGAATACGTACACTGGGCCCGTGCGCACCCGGTAAGCAAGTCACTTTTTATCATTACAAGAAAGGGTTTCAATGCTAGTGGAAGATCCTCCAGCTTTCAGGGCTTCGGTCGCTTTTGAGTCCTAAATCATAGAACAGAACTGAAAAACCGGCTCGGAAATCAGCTGCCGAGACAAGTTTCTAACTTCGTTCTCCTGTGCAGGAATACACCAAGAGTCAGATTGTTGGGCTGATCAACCTCGTGGCAACAATGAAAGGCTGGAAAAGAAAAACCCGGTTGGAAGTGTTGGAGAAGATCGAGTGAGCAGGCACTCGACCTTAATCTGAACCGCACAACCTTTCAATCCTGTGGATCGTCCCTCTTGAATTTTTGTTCTTTTTTCACCAAGCGATGTACATTTCGATAAATTACAGAGGCAGTAGCTTTAGATCATTTTTCGTGTAAAGTCGTTTGAGGTGGCTGTATATCTCCAGATATCCCAAGCTTGTAATATAATGTAACCCGGAAATAATGAGCTGTTATCGTCGTTGCTCGGCGAAGCTGTTACTACGTTCTTCTCCTCTAAACCCTGTTTTCTTCTTTTGGTACATCAGATCGGACAACTTTATGCTGACCATGAACTATTCAGTATTCAGCGTTCACGTGGTAGAAGTCCTGTTCATGTCGGGCAGCCTCATCGCTGAATAAGGTGACCGCGGGGGGTGTCAGAAAAGAATGACGGTTTTCAGGGGTGTGTATGGGTATAAAGTAGATTTAAAGCGCGTAAAAATCTACCGTATTGGGTAGATATTTTAATGAATATATGGTAGGTTTCAGGTGGCTTATGAAGGAGTCAGTTGGTTCCAGTACGCAGTGGAACCAAAAATGGAACCTGTCAGCTTATTCGCGTAGTTAATTTTAATTATTTATAATTTTCTTGTTTGAATTTCAAAATTTACGAAACGTTTAAACTGTTATATTCCTAATTCGATATTATATGAAATGATAATAATCATCTAAAAAATATTGAAGTAATTAATATTTTAGACGTAAAAAGTAAATAATAAATAAGTTCCAATACAAGATTATAGGGTTCACCATTTATTTAAGCTTTTATATATTTTTAAAAGATTTTTTAGGATTTAATATCATAATTGTATAATTATTGATTACATGTCAAGTTATGATTAGATGGATATACCATGTAAGCGATGATGACATGGTATGACCGCTCCGCTGAAGACTTTCTCTTGATTTAGGGCTGGTTGAATCAGACCTGTACATGGGTTACATGAGTCTGTAGTATATATATAATATAATATCATACAGTTTTGTATTTCTAATAACTGTTATTAATTTATAGCGTTTAGATCATTTCGATGGATAATGTGCATGAAGCAAACGACCTGATTATTTATACTAGATGTGCACCCGTCCTACACATGAAATTGTTAAAAATGCAATTTATTATTAAAATATTTTTTTATTGTATATTTTGTAATTTTGTATTAATTTTTATAAAACTTTTAATTTTTAATATAATTTATCATGAATGAAAAACAAAATCTATAATTAGAAAAAAGAATTAGAGAGTAACTAGTGGTGGTTATACTCTTAAAATAATTTTACACTTTTACCCTTTTTATCATTTTTTTGGTTTACTCATCAAGGGAAGTTTTGAAACCTCAAGTGAGACCAAAACTACCTATTTTCTCCAATATCTATTATTATTTTATGGGAAGAAACCACATTTTGGTGCCACTCTTTTCTTTCTAAAAATATCCTTGTACATATAAAATAAAATATTGCTAGCCCTCAAGATAAATTGATGGCATAATCGTAAATTTAATATGAATAACTATTTACTTCTCACTTTTTTTTCTCTTGCTTGAAATTCTATTCCCTCCGTCTCCGCATTCCTTTTTCTTAATATATTTATTATTAATTTTTATTTTTATAACCTATTATTATAACTATCTAATTAAAAGTTAAGCATATATTATTTTTACTTGAAAATTTAATTATAAATAGTTACTCTATTCTATCATGAATAAAAATTTCGAATAGTTTTTATTAAGATGTCACAAATCGTGTATCACACGAGTAAGCCTCTAGTAGTAATAAATGAGATCGATTCCTTTACTTAAAATAAAAAATTAGAAATAAATAATTTTAAAAATTAAGATAGTACCTATATCAAATGTAAAATAATATTGAGAATATAATTTTAACTAATTAATATTATTTCAAATATTTTATTTCCTATCCTTAATATCCCTAATATTATGGAAAGATCAAAACAAAATAAATCTATAAGTTTGGAACTATAATCAACAAAAATGGGTAAATTGTATATAAAAGCATGTAATTTGCTCATTTTCTTAAAAGAAGTCAAAAGTTTCAAGTTTAAAAAATAAACTTAAATGATTTCAGTTTATTCCCGAATTAACCCAAACCTTTCAAGTTTGAACAAACAAATCATATAATTTTATTTTATATCCAAAAATAAGCAAAACTTTTCAAATTTATAAAATAAACCATATTACTTTATTTTTTTATAAGTTAGACTAATATATTAAAATATAAAATTATATGCTTACATGATATATTTTACTCAGTCTTTCTTATCATTTACACTTAAATCGATAAAATTAGATTATTTTTATTTACAATTAAGTTAACAATTTTCTCATAAGTTAAGATTAATATTAGTTCTGAGAAAATATGAAAAGAACTTTATATATATAAGAAACTGGTGTAAATTTGAAGAAAATTTTGAATATACTTTTATTTTGTAGCGAAGAAAAATATTATGAAATACTAGTCGCCTAATTATTTAATTTCAGGTTAAACGAATTAGAATAATTCAATAGTTAATACAACAATGTTATTTTAATTTTAAATTATGAAATGTTGGTTTAAATTGAGATCAAAAGGAAACCATGTATTTTATTTTCAAATTTTGGAAGAATTGGTTTAATTTGGGTACAAAATTAAATTACATGATTTTATTTTTCAAACCTGAAATGTTTGATTTCTTCGAGAAAAATGAGCAAATTACATGCTTTTTATGTAATTTATCCATAAAAAAAATCTAGGATACATATTCAAAAAGAATAAAAGGTAGATGAATAAAACTAAAATTTCCATTTTCCTAAATTGATTTCCTTTTGCTGAATTTTCCTAAAATGAATTAGCTGATGAAGGTAGATGGCCGAGGCACAGCGTGAGCCACGCGCCACGAGAGTCGCGTGGGGGGGAACTGATCCTTTTTGCGTAGAAGCCTACTTCAGTAAATTCCGGAAGACAATCTCGTCGCGATTTTCTATTGGCCTAATCTTTTGCTGGCCGAGCCGCGAAAACTCGCGCCGTATAATTCAATTTTTGGTAGAAAAAATAAACATAAAGAAGATGAAGGACCCAAAAAGAAAGCATGGTAAGGGCCATTTTGTGATTAATTCGCACGTCGATTGACAAATTTACCCTTTTTCTCTCAGACGCCCCTTCATCTGTGTGAAATAGCGGTGGCGAGGCTCCAGATTTTCAATAATTACTTGCAGGCGCCCCTTTGCGGCCACTTCTTCATTTACACCCTCCCCTGTACGCTCTATGCCTACCAATTCATGGTGCATAGATTTACCACTAGACTAGACACTGTAATATTGAAGGAATCACTGAGTTGCCCTTAAAGGAGCATTTATTAATTTTTCAATCGCAGCTGAAACTCGAACATATTAATGATTTTAATTTAACCCACTATATTTACCATGTAACATGAACAAGTAAGATTAGGTCGCGGCATCTTGGATAAAGAGAACTTAGTCACATTAACTTCTTATCGCTCAATCTTTTTTCCACCATGTTGCGTGATATCCATAAATATCAAATTACCCATGATTACTCAGTGTTTGAAATGACTTGGCCTCTAAAAGGTGAAAATTTAATAATCATAAATTTTATACAGTAAAAAAATTTAAACTCGAAACCTTATTTTTCTCTTTTATTATAAGGGGGTTATGTGCGCGTTCTTGAACTTGCATTTTCCCAACATTCAAACATTTGATTAAGTTAAAAGTACTACCACATATCAAAAACAAAAGGGGACTGTAATGATATAGAGAAAAATGCGAGGGACCTGTGCTGCAAATACTCCAAGAAGAAGACTGCGGCCTTAGCTCAGGGGTAATTTCGGTATTCAACGGCCGGAGGGCAACCCTCTTTCCTTTCTCCGACTCCGAGCCCTTCCCTTCCGCATCCATACTCTGTTTTTTCCTTCTCCCAAGAAACCGACCGTCAGACTTCTCTCTCCTTCCCTGCACATTCTCCTTTGATTCGAAACCCTAACTCTCCAATCTTCACTTCAAACCTCCATCCTCGACAGCCCAATTCGTCTGCGGTTCGCAATTTCGGTGGTAGATGACGCATTGATTGCGTTTGGTGCTTTACGTCTCTCTTGTTTTTCATCTATCTGTGCTGGAGGTTTGATGGCGAACTGTAGGGACTCTGAGGAGTGCGCGGTGCTTCCGACCGTGCGTCCGGGCCTAAAGCGTGAATTAGCCTTCGCTTTGAAGGCGCAATCTGAGATCTGCGGTGGTGCATTGGGTCGGACCCGGTCGAGGAGAGCGCAGAGCGATAGTCTGGGCAGTCCGGTCCCTTCGAGTTTCTGCAACAAGCGTTTGAAGATATCTGCTGATGATTCGAGGGAGGGCGAAGATGATGCGGGGAAATTAGGTTTGGGTGCCGGGAACTCTGCTCAGACTGCTAATGTGGCAACTGGGCCTTTGGAGGATGGCGAGAGAGAGAAGTCGGTTAGAGTAGTGGAGGGCGCTGGGGATTTGATGAGCGAAGAAGAAGCGAAGAGTGACGTGGTTGATCTTGAAGATGAGCCGGAGAGAATTTTTGAAGATTTGTCGGGTGAAAGGGCTGTGATCAACGTGGATGGTGTTAAAACGGGCCATTCATGTGAAGAAGGGCACTGTAAGGTGGTGGCAATTGTTTCTGATGGGAATGATAAAGTTATGAAGAAAGAGAGCGATCTAAGGAAAAGCCCAGCCAATGAATATAACAAAGATGGTGTTTTGTTGGAGAAGCCTTCCAGGCGGTTCACTCGGTCATTGCTGAAGCCAAAGGCAGAGCAGGAGGATAAGTCTGCACAGAAAAGAAAAGCGAAGTTAACAGCTTCCAAGCTAGCAGGAAATGTTGGTGAGAATAATCTTGGTCCTTTGGTCAGCACAGCTGGAATGATCCCAACAAAGCTAGAGATGAAAATGTCAAAAAAGATTGGTTTGAGGCACGCCTTTCTGGCGTTGAAAGACTTTCTGGACACTGGTTTACTTGAAGGATTCCATGTGAAGTATTGTCAGGGTTCAGGGGTAAATTAGCCTTTGCAATGTACTTCTTCTACTAGTTTGGCCACTTTGTTGTCTTGATTTTTGATTTGTGATTAGCTCTTTTTAGGGCTTCCAGCAAGGACGAACAGGTCTTGAAGGAGTGATCAAAGGGAATGGGATTCTGTGCTCCTGTAACCAGTGCAGAGGGTTTCAAGTACGCATTTTATTTTACCCGTCCAAGTAGATGAGCTCTATTCTGCCCACTTGTTTAGATGGGTCAACCGTTGTAGGAATGAATGTTTCTTGGGCTGATTATCCAGGTTGTCTCGCCTACCATATTTGAATTGCATGCTGGTAGTTCAAACAAACGACCACCAGAGTATATTTTCCTCGAAAATGGAAGAACACTCCGTGATTTGATGAATGCAGTCAATGATTCTTCACTGGAAACACTGAGGGAAGCTGTTCAAGATGTCCTTGGTGCCTCATCCATTAACAGATGCACCATTTGTATAAATTGCCAAGGTTGATACAACGGTTATCTGTTTGTATTCCATATGCGATTTAATCTTTCCCTTGAGGGTACTCTCGAAAGTAATATTGCTATGTTCTCAGGACCTCTAAAAGAAGTTGAAGGGGAAAGATTGGATATACTATGTAAGATATGTTCGGAGTTGAGAGAGTCCTATGCTTCCCCTTGCCAAGCACCAGATGCTACTGATCTATCAAAAGAAGTGCCAGATACTACTGACCAATCAGCGAAAGAGCTTGATACTGCTGACCAATCAAGAAAAGTACAGGATGCCATAGAGCGGTATGATTCATTTCAATTCCACCCTTCTTGGTAATATATATTTTTGTGATATTAGGTTACTTTTGATACGAAAGAATGGACACTAGTGGAATGGAATGAATTTTATAGTATAAATTACAATAACACATGGAGAAAATTATTAATCTTTATGTCCATTTTGGAAATATGAAAAAATTTATTTGTGATAAGTGATGGAATGATCATTGCTTTTCTTTTTTCAAGGAAACATCATTCCATCAACTTGAGAGAAAAGTTTACACTAGTGAAATGAGTATAATAAGTTTCATAAATGTAATCAAGTAAGAAATATAAAAATTAATGCCAAATTACTCATTCCATTCCATTCCTTTCTATTCTTTCGTACTAAATGCAACATTAGTGAAAATAAATGGTTGCTTAATCATAGATGCCGAAATGTACCTATTAGGGTAGATCAAAATGCACGGACATTACTCGAGTGATGGTGGATCGGCTTCCTTTTTGGCCTGTGATTAATGTTTGATGTCTGTAGTTGTTGGACTTCAGTTTTTTGATGTGAATACAGATACATAAAAACTGATTGTTCTCACTCATTCAGGGTTGAAAATTGTGGGCAGGGTCCTGAATGCTCTTCTGTGTAGGGTTTTAATCTTCATATAATCTTATTTCATGTTCTCGTCTTTGGTATTTTACTTGATAATTTCAGGTCACCGGAGCCATGCCTCGTGAGAAAATCATCTGCAAGCACCTCAAAATGTAGCTCATCACAGATTAGGAGTCACGGGAGGTTAACTAGAAAGTAAGTATTCCAAAAATAGTGTTTTACCCTTTCTTTTCCCTTCTTGTCTCACTTATATGAACTGGATTTATGAAACTATCATGGATGCTCCAACTGCTCTTTTTGGATGAGGACTTATTTCATTTGTCCTAATTGGTATCTGTTCTGTCTTTTTTTCTCGCTTTAAAGGGACTTAGGTTTGCATAAACTGGTGTTCGAAGAAGATGTGTTGCCTGATGGAACAGAAGTTGCCTATTTTATTCAGGGGAAGGTACTGTAAAAAAGTTAGCTTGATATCTTTGAGGTGAGTACTCCCTTTGCATAACACAGAAATTTTCTGCAGAAAATGCTGGTTGGCTATAAGAAAGGGTATGGAATCTTCTGTTCATGCTGTGAATCTGAGGTATTGATACTTAAACTTTTAGAAGTCTTGCTTTATTTCTGTGATGAAGATTATTGTAATACTCGGGGGTAATTGTTGGAGCAGATCAGTGCTTCGCAGTTCGAAGCTCATGCCGGTTTTTCTTCACGCCGTAAGCCGTGAGTATTCTTTTTAAATTTTTGTTTATGGCTATATATTTGTCTTTCAGGACATTTGTGTCCTACATTTAGAATGTTGCCTTGTAGATATTGAATTCTGCATTAATTTGGGCCACCTGCTGATATCGTTATGATAATTAGGATGAATTTTCTACTTATCATCCATTTTGCTTCTGTGTGCAGTTATATGAACATCTACACATCTAACGGTGTGTCCCTCCATGAACTCTCTTTATCTTTGGCCAAAACGAGGAGGTTATCGACCACAGACAATGATGATTTGTGCTCCATTTGTTTTGATGGAGGGGATCTGTTATGCTGTGACACTTGTCCCAGGGCTTTTCACCTAGGTGAAGTACTTTCGTTGCGCTCCTAGTGTATACGTTGCATTCTCACTGCATTACTATTTGGGGATTTTTGAATAATTGAATATGGCAGCTTGCATCCCCCAAGAGAATCAGTTTACTACTTGCCTTTCCAATGGGCTTTTCACTGTACAAGTATAGCAAATGATCTATTTTCACTAGGTTTGCTCTTCTTTTCTAATTTTCTTTGGAGTTATGGTGTGATAAACATACTGTTTCTTTATGTTGTTAAGAAAAGAACAAGATATAGCTTTTCTGTGAAATTAGTCTAGGTATTCATACACATTTCATTGAATGATTCAAATATTTATTCTCAATGTTACGACTTGCAGAGTGCATTCATCTGTCAAGTCTCCCTACTGGTTGCTGGAACTGCAGATATTGTGAGAATATGTTCCAAAAAGAGAGATACGTGGAGCACAATGCCAATGCTTTGGCAGCTGGAAGGGTTGCAGGAGCTGATGCCATACAACAGATTACCAACCGATGCATTCGTATTATCAAAACTCCAGAGACTGATGTTGGTGGATGTGCTTTATGCAGGTTTGTCTAAATCGATCTCTGTTTTTATTTTAATTTTTAAATATAAGATATCATAAGGAAAGGCACTGAGAAAGCAAGTACGCTGACCTGTTTATTAAAATTGGGAAAAGGTATCAAGATGTCCAAACAGGTCAAAATTACATGACACATCTTTTTATATGAAAGATGCATGCTATATGTTTAATCCTGGCCTTTTAGGTCAAGTGTTGCTTTTAGTTTTGCAATGACTGTCTCTCAGTAAAAGTTGATTTCTTCCAGATTTTGTATACTAGTGTGTTTCCTGGCTGCTGCAATAATGTCCATTCTCATGCGATGCCATTCATGGTTGAACTGTAATTTTTGTTTCTATAGGGGTCATGGTTTTGCAAAGTCTGGATTTGGCCCTCGCACTGTAATTATTTGTGACCAGGTAACTCTTTTGCATTTTGAACTTTTCTTTAGATTGCAGATGGACATTCTAGATCAGTTTCAATGGCTTGTTTTAATATACAACATTTTCATTTTCCTAATACTGACTGACTGTTTTTCATTGACTAGTGCGAGAAGGAGTTTCATGTGGGATGTTTGAAGGATCACAAAATAGCTAACTTAAAGGTGTAACTGCAGTTGCTTCTTATATGCAATTTCTTCTTATTTATTTTCTTCCTTTCTTCCTCTTTATTGAGAAAATGGTTGATGCAACAGCAATTGCCTGAAGGGAAGTGGTTTTGTTGCACTGATTGTGAGCGGATCCATTCTGCATTGATGAGTTGCGTACTTCGAGGAGAGGAAAAGCTTCCAGACTCTCTTGTGGGTGTTATAAGGGCAAAGCTCAAGGAGAAAGGCTCAACAGATATTTGTGATCTTGACATTGGATGGAGAGTCCTCAATGGGAAGATGGATTCTTCTGATGAATCTCGACGTTTATTATCCAAGAGTGTCTCCATTTTCCATGTGAGTAGCTGTTTGGTAGTTTCTCACTTTTTTCCCCCCATCTTGCCTATAGAAATTTATTAGAAAACTCAGATACTTTGAGGTTTGAATTTGTTGATTAACTTAAATCATGTCTGGTTCTCATTATTGCCCTTATTCGGCCTATATTGAAGACTTTTTATATTTACAGAGATATGGCATTAATTTCTCTTAATTTCTTGGGTGTCCTTGTTTTAGGGCAAGCTGTTTTAGTTGGTATTGCTGATTGGCTCCGTGTTTTGTTGATTCAGGAACAGTTTGATCCTATCACTGAATCTGCTTCTGGGCGGGATCTCATTCCAGCGATGGTCTATGGGTGAGAACATTGTCTGTCTTATCTGCGTTATAGTTAGTAGTCATTGTAGCCATTGGGTGAATGATTCTACTGCCATGTCATCTCAGGAAGAGCTATAAGGGACAGGAATTCAGTGGCATGTTCTGCATAATACTAATTGTCAAGTAAGCAGGGGTTTTTTGAACTGAGTTGCTTATCCATGTTACGGGCTGGCTGGTAGGGTGATAAACAATGTCTTTGTCTGCAGCCGAGAGGTTGTGTCAGCAGGGCTTCTTCGTATTTTCGGGGAGGAGGTGGCGGAGCTTCCTTTAGTTGCCACCAGCTCTGATTGTCAAGGACAGGTAATCGATTCTGTCAGCAGTAGTGTCCAAGGAGCCATCTTGAGTCTTAACCAAGAAGACTCTTGTTTGTGCAGGGTTACTTCCAGTCTCTGTTTGCATGCATGGAGAAGCTTCTCACATCCTTCCATGTGAAGAAACTGGTGCTGCCTGCTGCAGAGGAAGCCGAATCTATTTGGACCAAGAAGTTCGGGTTCGACAAGATTGCACCCGAGGAGGTGCGCGTAATAAAATTTTCTTCATTTAGCCAGAAATGTCCATCGTCATTCACACAATTCGTCCTTTTTTTTGGTGTCAAACTCTTTGCAGCTGAGGGAGTTCCGAAGGAAGCACCATATGATGATCTTCCAGGGGACATCAGTGCTGCAGAAGTCTGTTCCTGGGCCGGGAACGGAAGTTGTGGATAATAGCAAGGAGGCCGAGTGATCACTCACCACCGTGCTCACTGCTAACTTTTTGTTTGGGAACGGAGGACTGACCTTTTTCTTTTTTCCTCCTGTGTTTTGCTGCGTGGCGGGTTTCAAGATGTACAGGATAGACTTAGATGCCTCATTTTGTACAGAGGATCATGGACGCGACTTCTCGACCGTTGCCAACTTTTGGAAATTTTGTTTTTTTGGTGGCGAAGAGAAGGGATAGGAAAAGGTGGTGAAGATACTCGGCGGGCGGGGTCGTTAAGAAACAAAGACAAGTAGGAATATCAGGCGAGAAATTGTTGAAGAAAACACTCTTGCTTTGCAGTCATTATATGGAGCTTGCATTTATTTATCAAGATTTTAGTGCTTCGTGAATGCATTGGTTGCCAGTCCTCGGGCGATTTGGCTGTAATGAGAGATGCGTAAACACATGGGTTTTACCTAAAAAAGAATCCTCGATGTCTTCACGGGTGTCTCGGTTCAGGTTATGATTTTGAAGTTCGAGATGTGATGTGTAACGTGGTCAAATGTGTGTTCCTGAATTTGACCGTATTTTTATAACTGGTCGTAAGCTTACTTGATGTGCAACGGTCGTATGAACGACTGGGCGGGGATTTTTTTTGAAATTTAGCAGCTTTTATATTGGCACCTTCCAATTAAAATAAATAAATAAATAAATAAAATGAAATGTGTATAAAAAATTTTGAAGCCGTATCTTGCAATCCAATCCTGTAAAACTCCCTTATTGCCGGACGGTCCCTAGCATGGCGGCCTTTAAAGTTTAAAAACCCTGCTATCGATTTCAAATTGAGCTGTTTCTTTACTTGCTTCCGCTTCCGGGATCCTCGCTTGTCGATCGAGCGTACGACCTTTCTCGGAAATGGGCCAGATTCAAATCTCCAAGAAACTCTTCGATGACATTTGCGAGTACAGCTGTTCGATTTGCTCCGGTTTCCGCACTTCCTGATGATTCACTGTTGGCTGACTCGACAGCGTGTAAGTTTGTCGTGGCGAAGCTTCTTCCAAAGAGTCGGCTCCTCACGGAAGTAAGTTTTCCGTGATCAGGTGTTGGATTTGGTTCTTTCTCCTGATTGTCCTTGGATGCAGAGATTCAAGCAGTTGTCTGATGGAAAAGCACGGCTGAACTCCATTGAATGGAAAAATGAAACTAATTGGACTGTCGATCACGATTTCGTTGTTTGGATGCTGATTAGACTGGTGGAAATTGCCGTTTGATTTACTAGTGGAACCAGAATATGCTTGCAAATGGTTTCTTAACCGTACTCCTAGCTATTGCTCCATATACAAGCAACCATTCTGACCAGTCATCTCCTAGAATCCGACTCGGTGTCTGTAGAAGTAGATGCCTGGAATGAAACCACGACCACTTCCGACCACCGAGTCTCGATTCTCAGGCTGTCCTTGAAGCTGGGCAAGAAGCGGCCACGGCATCAAGAGTAATCCTGGTAATCTCCAGAACCAGCTCAGCTCTTTTAGCCATTACAGCAGCCGCCTCACACTTCAACATCACAAACCTGTCATTCATCTTCTTGAGCTTCCCTTCCTCCTGCCCTCTAAGCACTTGTTTCCACACTCCAAACATTATATTACTCCAATAATCTAAAAGTATTTCTAATACAGGAATTTCCCTCAAGGCATTCGTACATGTTTTGTTGGTATTATTGCAAGATAATATCTATATATTGTTCTAACTGTTACGTTTTTGTTTCTCATCGCTTTTCAATTCTTTATCGTTCTGATACATGCCATGTTGATTTCGCATTAAAGACTGCCCTACCAAATGCTCTTGCAGGTTAAACACTGCGGTACTTCTCTGTGATTCTGAGAACAAATTCTACCAATTCAAGTCTCCCAAATTTCAGATGCATGGTTTGGCGGTTCCTCTCATGGTTGGCCGGCACTGGTGGATGTGGATGATGCCCTCCGTATTTCCCACTACAACTCTGTCATCCATGAGAAGATTCCGCTGTCAAAGTTGATGGAGTTGTCTGATGCTCAACCTTCAATGAAAAGACAAAAGTTGGTCCCAGTCCAAACTCGGACGTGGAATTCATGAGATGGATGCCTCGCCATCCATCCTGTATCGAACCAGAATGTTCAGCCTCAGGATGTTGTCAGGGTAACAAATGCCAGGTTCACATTTTTATAGATTGCAAGATAAAGCATTTGATAAAGTTGGCAGACAGTGGGAATATCGACATAACTCTCCAGGACAGGCTCGATGTGCAACTGATTCCACGAACAGAGTGATTGTTTCTGGTCCTAAATTCCCGTCCCGGTTAACTGAGAGGTTTGGGTTATAAGCAAACCAGATGCAAGATATCTAAGCTTTTGCTCTGTTAGGGGAGTAGCGATTATTGATCCCTACATTTGCTAGAAGGTTGCTGGATCAAATATGAGACTGGTTTGCTTTCTTTTGCTATTTTCAGTTCCGATGACATCAAACCAGAGCTTGCTGAGGCATTCAACTTGGGTAGCTAGGCTATTTTTCCTGACTGCAGATTGCTATCTGTCTCTGGTTATGTTCCGAAGTTCTGAAATGCAGAGGAATCTGCATTTACTTCCTAGAGAATTCCAAGTTGTGGGACTGTGTTTATGTGCAGGACAGTGATTACGGATTGCCCCAGTTTGACTCGGAGAGCAGTAATATCGAGCTGCTCATTTCACCTTTGTTGCATGTCGATGATCTACCTTACGAGTTTATGCAGATTGCTTGGTATATACCCCCATACCTCTTCACTGTTTTTCTTAAACTTCCCCTGGTGCTTCCATGTCTTATACAGAAACAGGTTTGCACATTGACTCTTCATTGACACAAGTCTCTTTGGATAAACTGCAGTGACTTGGAAGACAAGCCAAAGGTGAGCTCCAGTGCAGATTCCGGATGCAAAGAATATTTCTCCATCGAATCAAACCTTCTTGGACACAATCGAACTTGAGAACAGGGAAGAACAACCATAGGTGAGCTCTGTGGGTGGGGTTTTTCTCCGAGTCTGGTTGCTCGCTTTGCCATCGAATGGAAGAGCTTTAGAGCATCACCTTCTCTTCTACCTGGTCTCTCCATACTACAGCTTTTGAAAATCGAGCTGGATCGACATCGTTCTCGCGCAGGGCTCGATGAGGTATGACCCAAGAAATTCATCTTTACTGTTGCCCGCCCGGTCCCAACCTAGGAAAATCTGCAGAGACCAATCGTGGATTTAGCGAATGGTTTGTATGAAATTGATGCGCGTGAGTATGGAATTAATGATTAAGGATGAAGATGATGCAAAGGGCGGGCACCGGTTACAGGTCGTGCACATGTACATGTAATATTCAGAACCACTATGAACACATTCTATTGGGTAGGTTATGAATAGATTTTCGTAGGGTAGTTTCTGAGTAATGAATTATGAAATTGATCAGTTCCAATTTCGGCAAAACTATTCAAAACTGGAGTCTGCTAATTAATTTGTGCAATTAATTTTAATTGCATGAAACATTCTTATTTGAATTCCAATTCACGAATCGACGAACTTTCGTTTTATATAATAATTATGTATATGTATATTTAATGAATTTGTCATGTCTGAAATATCAATATAACTTATAATTAGTAATAAATATTATTTAAATGAAATACAAACATACTTAAAATATACATGTTTGATTTTGATAAAAGATTATGTAAAATAATAATAATTATAAAAAAAATTAAAGTAATTTATATTATAGAGATAAAATAAATAAATAAAAATAAATTCTAACAACATATCTGGAACCTGTGATGTCTTATAGGCTCGAAGTAGTGTTCGGCTTTGAGGTTCAATAGGGTAGAGGCCGATTTCAAGATTCAATAGGATAATGTCCGGATTCAAAAGTGAAGGTACCATGAAAAAGTATAACATACCCGGGTCTGATTACCTCTAACCACTGACTCGAAAAATTTCCCGAATGGGGATCGACCCGGTTCCTGCCATGACCCAGGATACCGATCAATCGGGTCTAGTCTGAACAGTAAGACCGAAACCATGAGCTTCTAGAGAGTGCTCTGTCGACCCAACCAAGGCAGAACTTCCACACGTGCACGCAACTAACTCCCCTGAGTCTTCCTGGCCCGACTTAAAAAAAATCCCAAAGAACGGAGCACAGAGATCTTCGATTCGTGCAGTCCACTTTCTGGAATAAACAATTCCCAGAAATGTCTCTGCTCTCATCTCCCCGGATTCCAGCCACTGTCGCGCTTTTGTCACCGCCGTCTTCTTCGTTACCCACCAATAGATCTCCCACAGCAGTTTCCTTCTCCTTCTCCAAGTCCCCGAATTTCCTCACACGGAGACCACCCACCAGATCAAGAACCTCAAACGCCCTTCCGCCGCCACGTATCGCTGCTCCGACTACCCCTCCGGCAACGTCGGAACCTGAGCAGTCAATTGGGGTTGAGGAGCAGTTCGGCGAGGAGAGCCCGTCGTCCAGTTTCACCTGGAGAGATCACTGGTACCCTGTTTCCCTGGTCGAAGATCTTGACCCTGGATTGCCCACTCCATTTCAGCTGCTGGGTCGGGACATAGTTCTCTGGTACGACAGATCGACCAGCCAGTGGGTCGCCTTCGACGATAAATGCCCTCACCGCCTCGCCCCATTATCTGTATTACGATTCTCTCATTTTACTCTGCTCCATTTTGTATTGCAGCTAAAAATTTAAACTTCCATGCTCGGGAACTGAGCTACAGGATTAATTCCTTTTTTTTTTTTTTCGGGTTTCCAGTGCTGGATGTTTGCGATTCAAGAGTGCAGTTTCAGTTCTTCATTTGGAGATTTTCTATAAACTGTGTTTGATGAAGCAATTCGGTGAAACATTCCCAGTTTTCGAAACTTACATCAGAATTGCATTTGTAGTTGAAATAGGACAATGCCTAGCAAAATAGCAAAGATGAAAATAACAAATTTTAAGGTTTTATTTGCCCTGTCTTATGAATTATGTTATTATAGTATTATGCTTTAACGCACTCCTAGAAGAAATGGAGAGGAGTCTAATGTGTTGGAACTAAAGCCTGTCCTTTCTTTCGGTCCATAGGAAGGAAGGATTGATGAAGATGGGAATCTGCAGTGCTCATACCACGGATGGTCCTTTGACGGCTGTGGATCATGTACTCGTATTCCACAGGCCGCATCTGAAGGTCCTGAGGCCCGTGCTGTTCGATCTCCAAGAGCATGTGCTACGAGGTTCCCGACTAAGGTTTCTCAAGGTCTGCTCTTCGTCTGGCCAGATGAGAATGGTTTTGAAAGAGCTGAAGCGACTGAACCCCCTGCGTAAAGTTTTGCATTCTTGGGGACTCTTGATTCATGTAGTATTTGTTTGCCAGATGAAAGTTTTGTTGATCATTGATTGTGGCAATCATTTCAGGTTGCCCGACGACTTTGATAAGCCCGAGTTTTCATCAGTGACAATTCAAAGGGATCTGTTCTATGGCTATGACACACTGATGGAGAATGTCTCAGATCCTTCTCACATTGATTTTGCCCATCACAAGGTACAACATTGATTTCTCAATCTTATAAATCGATCTGATTCAGGAAGATAGATTCAATCAGTTATGCAACTTGAGGATTCTTATGATGCCTAGCAATTTCAGTTAGTGGTGATATTCTTTACAAGGTTGACATTCATCTTGGATCTATTCCTTGTTTCCGCTTATAGTGTAAAGTTATATTCCTTTTAGGTTACAGGAAGGAGGGATAGAGCCAAACCTCTGCCATTCAAGGTGGAGTCAAGCGGCCCCTGGGGCTTCTCTGGAGCTAATGATGATAATCCTAAAATCAGTGCTAAATTTGTGGCACCTTGTTATTACAAGAACAAGTATGATCTTTATCTGCTGCTTTTCGTTTCTGGGTGCTGTGCTGCTGGTTCCAATCATTATAATTATTGTCCAAATGCCATGTCCCAAATTTGAACTTGCTGAACATCCTTTTGTTTTCCTGCAGAATAGAGATAGATACGAAGCTTCCTATCGTCGGTGACCAGAAATGGATCATATGGATCTGTTCGTTCAATGTGCCAATGGCACCGGGGAAGACCCGCTCAATTGTTTGCAGTGCTCGGAATTTCTTCCAGTTCACAATGCCAGGGCCCGCATTGTGGCAGGTGTGAACTGCATTTGCTGTATTTCTGTAATAAAGTGCTTCCGCTGTTGAGATTCTGGGTAGTGAAATTAAGTTATATTTCAATGATATTTTATTAAGTCTTGCCCCTTCTCATACTAAGCAGGTGGTTCCTCGGTGGCATGAGCACTGGACCTCGAACAAGGTGTATGATGGGGATATGATTGTACTGCAAGGCCAGGAGAAGATATTCCTATCGAAATCAGCTGAGGGATCAGAAGATGTAAACAAGCAGTACACTAAGATCACTTTCACTCCCACGCAAGCAGATCGCTTCGTCCTGGCTTTTAGAAAATGGCTTATGCGTCATGGGAACAGCGAGCCTGAGTGGTTCGGGTCCAGCAAACAGCAACCTTTGCCTTCAACCGTCCTGTCTAAACGTCAGGTATCGAGATAGCATAAGAGATTCAGATCCCAAATTCCTTTGCTTCTTTTGCAAAATACAAGCTTGCTAGATAGATTCTCATAGATCCCATATGGCAAAACTCTGATCAGGAAATCTGTAATATGTCATTTTCTTCATCACTCTCTCCTTTCATTTGTTGCCCTGTAGATGTTGGATCGGTTTGAGCAGCACACGCTCAAGTGTTCATCGTGCAAAGGAGCATATGAAGCATTCCAGGCATGGCAGAAGGTCCTGATCGGGGCAACCATCGTGTGCTGTGCAACTGCTGGAATTCCTTGGAGATTCAATTCCGCATTCTCCTGGCTGGAATTGGACTTCTCGGTGCTGGGGTCGCCTATGCTTTGCACGAGCTGCAAAAGAATTTTGTGTTCATCGATTATGTGCATGCCCATGTCGACTAGAGACCGAGTCTAGGACCCGCAGAAGAATTTTGCTGAGTAACCAGAACTCGAGATACTAATGATCATTGATATATATCAGAGAAATGTATAGAAACATGTACAAGTTGCGCGCAGCTCTCGTTTTTTTTCCCTTTCATTCTTCCTTTTCATTTGAAAGACCACCACAGGAAGTTATACCATCGTTGATCAGAATCTTAAGAGAATCCAGCTGAGAGAGATGATCAGATTCCATGTACGCCTGGAAGGGATCGGTTTGAGCGATAGTTTCTTGCAACCGGGCTTCATTGTGGCCCGGCCCGACCAGACCCGACCCGACTCGACCGCCTATGCATGTACCGGGTCGGGCCTGGATATGCCCAACGATCCGTCTCGACCTGCTAAGTTCTATTGTTTTTAATTATTATTTAATTTAAAATTAACTTCTATTTGATATGTGAAGATTTTTATTTAAATAAATCGGACGATATTTGTTTTATTTTATTGCAATTGTGTAAATAATTATGTTACTATGAATATATGATCTTACATTATGTTTTGATTTATATCCATCTATTATTATATGTGAGAATAAAAGTGGTTAGTCACATTTTTAAAATTTCAAAAAACCCTAAATAAATAAGACAATATAAATTATAAATTGGTAAAATAGTAAAATTGCTTTTAAACTATAACTACTAATAACTACTTTTTGATATCTTTTTTTAATTATATATTTTATTTTTTATTCATGATAATTGTAAAATATAAGAAAATATACAAAATAAAAAAGTATGACCTAATAATCAACTATATGTTTAACCATTTCATGCGTAGTACATGTTCGCGTATAGTAATATTTATTGAATTTTTTATAATTCAGATTGAAATATGATGGGTCGAGTCGGTCATGCCCTTACATAGTGGGAGTGTAAGTAAAAAATCGGAAATCCAAAAAAATCGACCGAATCGATCAGGAAAAATTGGATTTATCGGTTCCGAAATAAATTCAAGACAGTTTTTTAGTTGAAAAAGACCAGACCGAAAAATGTAAGCCCTGACACAAAAAACCTTGTGGGGCTCAAAATCGACTTGAAATGTATGTTGAATTTATATTATATGTAATAAACCATTTTATTATTAGATTTTGACAATACAAACAATATTTTCAATATTTTTAAACTTGAATCCTTATTCATATTTACTTTTTTGATCTTCTTAATAGACTAAAATATTTATAATTAGTATTTCTCGTTTACTATAATAAGTTTTATTTTATTATTTTGTATTTATTATTAATATATTAAAAATCGACACATGAAAAACCTGTCCGAAAAAATTGAACCGGATGTGATCGATTTTCATAACTCATAAATGATTTTTGGTACAGTTTTTCAAGTTGAAAAAATCGGATAGAAAAATGCCGGAGCGGTAGAGAATGGGCTAACCCAACCCTTCCTCTTCCAAGGCCCATCAACAAGCAACAGCCCATGTTGCTCACTCCCCTCCACTGCACAGCACAGCCGAGGCGAAACAGATAACACAGAGAGAGAGGCGCTGAGAGGTGACTTGGTCGAGTGCTGTCAGAAACCAAGAATTCGTAAAATGTCGTCACCTGCAGCGGCGCTTTCGTGGAGGAGCTCCTCATCACTGTTTGTGAGCATCGGCACTTGCAGCAACGAAGCCCCTAAGCTGCCCGACAGGAGAACCGGTCTGCTGGTTTTCGCCCAGAAGAAAACCAAGAAGACCCGCAAGGTAATGAATGAATCTCTCTGGCGATTATTTTCAAGAAAGAAACAGAGGGAGTTCTTGCTGCTGATCACCCTGAAAATTCCCATTTCTGCTCGCTAGATTTTGTTGGGAAATTCTAATACGCTGTTTGGGTGTCTAAAAATGGGTTTTTTTGTTGTTGACTAATTCTGGGGAATTGAGTGAGGGTAGAAGTTTACGATTTGGGGCTGCTGATTTCTCTCTGTTTTTTTCAATTTTTTTTGGGTGGTATTTGATTCAGATAATATTAAAAGAGGACGTGGAGTTCCTGGGAAAGAAGGGTGAGCTGCTTGATGTGAAGGCTGGGTACTACAGGAACTTTCTCTTGCCCACGGGAAGAGCGCAAATTGTTACTACTACTTTGCTCAAGTAGTCTACTCAAACTGGCTGAATATTTCAATCTTTCATCTTTGAAATCTGACTCGGTCTATCACTTTGTAATGTGACTTCTTGGGCTGCGAGAACTGATTGACTACGTATATGTCTGTGGAGTGAAGATGTTTCACATGGAGGATTGATCTAAATGACAAAAATCTACCTGACATAAGCTGCCTTTGTCAATGGAGGAGATGGAAGTCTTTGAGCCATCTAATGTGATCGGACTGTTCATAAATCATAATCCTAGGATAGCCTTAATGTTGTTCTAGGTTCAATGCTAATTTGTGGTATAATCAGGTTAAAAGAGCGCGAGCTTATGGAAATGTGGCCAGCCACATAGTTTGAAAAGTACCCATTTCATCTAGGGTCAAGTTTTGCTACATCGATAGTTTCTGCACCACATGGTATTTGCTTCTGTTTTTGTGCCGGTGGAAGCCTTTTGACTTAGATGACCCTGCTTCTGATAGGATTATGTTGCTGCACTTTCATAGTGTTCTGAGGGGGAGATTCCAAAGTCTAATTTGCAGAATTAGCTGGTTTGTCACCGTACTATTGAGTGCTACTGGACAAGTAATTGTCACAGGATTATGACGTTGTTTGAATGTGAGGCATTGAGAATATTGATTCACATCAGCTTATGCTAGTATGTTACTGATCCTGCATACTTTGAGGAGACAGCTAATAATCTATGCTGGAAATAGTATATGTTTCTCTGATTTCTTATTCTTTGTTTCCTCTTACAGGGAAATGAAAATTGAAGAAGAAAGAATCGAGGCTGAGAAGATCCGGGTAATTAAGTCTTACATCCTCACTTGTTTGCCGTGCTATTTTCCATTTCTTATAAATAGTTCTGATTCACATTTGACATATTGTCATGCTGATGGATAACAATAATTATCATACTCCATTGATCAAAAAGAGATATTATCTTCTCAGGATTGATGCAAGTTGTGTGAATAGACACTTCCTGCCACATACTCAAATACGATATGAAATGCATTGCAAATAAAAATCAGTTTGAGAGGATCGATCATCCATCCTGCTTTCTGCATGGAGTTCTATCATGCGCTTAGTTTCATTGATCCATGGGCTCCAAAATATAACCCAAAATGACCAATAAATTGCCCTCAGTTTTTAAGATAGAAACTTCCGTGTATGAATTTCTCAAGGTGATCAAGTCATTTCCTTTGTCAGGTGAAAGAAGAGGCCCAGCAGCTTGCTCTGATATTCGAAACTGTCGGAGCTTTCAAGGTGAAGCGCAAGGGTGGAAAAGGAAAACAAATCTTTGGAACGTAAGCTGACGTAAATCAAGTACCAACATTCTATTCTCTTCACGGTCGAAATACTGAGAATTGCGCCGGTTTTTGCAGCGTGACAGCTCAAGACCTTGTGGACATCATTAGGGCCCAACTTCAGAGGTAAGAGCAGACTATCTTCTTGCTTGTGTTGTGTATCTTAAGTTCTTCATTTCTGCATCTCACCAAGTCGTCTGATCTACAGGGAAGTAGACAAGCGGATCGTATCTCTTCCGGAGATAAGAGAAACAGGGGAATATGTGGCAGAGCTGAAGCTTCACCCAGAAGTAACCGCTCGAGTGAGGGTGAACGTGTATGCAAACTAAGGGACATTCGATGCCCAGCTCGGCCTGATCCCTTTAACGACCTCGTCTCACACAGGAAACTTGCTTCTCTTGATTCGGGGAGAAGCAATGAAGAGAATGGTTCGGGGGATGGAGAAGTAGTGAGTGTGTGTAACTTTAGAGTAAAGCAAGCAGGGGTTCCTTTGTGAAACAGACTCCTTTTTGTATCTGAATTTTTGCTGTATTAAAAATCAATAAAAAAATGCTTCTCATTTGTTTATATATATGTATACGTGTGTCTATACATCTGTCACATTATTTTACTAAATAAAATAATTGAGATAAATGTTGCTGCCCAGGATCGAACTGGGGACCTTTAGTGTGTAAGACTAACGTGATAACCACTACACCACAGCAACTTACTTGTCATGTTTCTCATGAAAATCATCTTTTTTAAGTATAATTTTGGACAGACACAGCACTTTACATTTTCTTGGGCGAGTATAACCAGCTCTTTGACCTATAAATAGATTAGTTTAAATAATTCGACATCTCTTCTGTTTGAACTTTTTCGGTACGGATTTAATCCCAAACCTTTTTATAGGAGTACACTTCTGATTTTCAATTTATTTTAATATTAATTAAAAATACTCATCAAATGGCAAAGACAATGATAAAAAATAATGAAATTTATAAGGGAAAAAAAAAAGAGAGAAATGAATGGGAGAATTTATCGGTAGTCACACACCTCCATCGGATTTGCCTGTCACCGGTTAGAGACTGGAGAGGGACCACCGACACTAAGAAACTGAAAATTCTTAACCGGAGGGGGAGGGAACTTCGCCACGACCACAGGCTACCATTCTCCTCCGATGAAGTAGTCAGCCATCGTGGTCAGAACGTTTCTTGCAAACATCTCTCACCTAGAGGGTTGGAGTCCCCTCCGGGGGGGCTACTGTAACTAATAACTGGCAATCCCCGATGGGAAGACATGGTACCATAGTCGCTCCTTCTCTCTTCTTCTTATTTGTTTTTTCGATTTCATTATTTAATTGTTATTTAAATAATGAAACTGGACAGGTTTTAGGTAGATCTTAATGAAAACATGGTAGGTTACGGGTAGCAAATGAAAAAATCGATCGGTTCTGGTTCCGGTTCCAGCATACAGGGTATCTGGAATCGGAACCTGTTGACTTATTCGTACGGTTAATTTTAATCGTCAGTAATTTTCTTACTTGAACTCGAAATTACTAACCATTTAAACAATTGTATTCATAACTCGATGAACTTTCATTCGATATAATAATGATGCATATTGGATAGATTTTTCATTCGTAAAGCATCATTACAGCTTAAAATTAGTAATAAATAGTACTTAAATATAATGTAAATATACTTAAAGTTGCACATATTTTATAATTATAAAAAATTGATATGAAATAATAATAATCATGAAAAAATATTGAAGTAATCCATATTTTAGACGTGAAAAATAAATAATAAACATGTTCCAACAGGGTATCTGGAACCTGTGGCACCTTACGCGTTCCCACCGGTTCCGAATGAAGTCATGTTCCAAGATTCAAAGGGGTAGGGCCCGGATCCAAAAGTTAGGAACCGATCTCATATATGGTAGGTATCTCGGTATCATGAAAAAATATACGGCACCCGTACCCGAACGCCCCTAATTATTTAACCTATACTTTTAATAATAATAATATAAAAAATCCAAAAGTGTACTGTTACGAAAAAGGTTGAGGGGCAAAAAGGATGCTTTTTCACATTGAATTTTCACCAATTATTTATCCTGTTTCCTATTAGTGATACTGGGGGAGGTTCTTTGTGGTCGAAATAGAAAGACTTCCAATATGATAACAACTTCGTATCCTTTCTTCCTTTTTAACATAATTAATGTCTGTCCAATCGATCTTTCAATTTCCCTGATGATCTCATACGCTTGTCCAGCCTGTCTCCATGGGATCATTCTCAATCTCTCTTTTAAGATTAAAAGAAATGAATGAAGAAAGACACACATGTTTTCCCCTAAATATGTACTTTTTTCGGTCTGAACCACTGGTGTCCAAAAACCCAACGAGTCATGACTAATAATCCAGCTCGAGTTGGGAGAGCCCACCAATGGGTAAACACTTCCCAAGGTGAACTCTCCCTGTTCATCTTAATATACATTTTTGGATGTAGAGCAGTTGTTCAAGGCGGAGTGGATCGAGAAGACCAAGTTAAGGGGCGAAACCGAAGGAGGGATTAGAAGATGGAATTCGGGGAAGCGAAATAACATGATTTAATAAAAATATATTGATAAAATTAGTAAAATTTGTATAAGATCTGACGAGTCTTTCTGGTATTGGAATCCATCCTCATGTCCGAGTCGTCCGTTGAGTTTATCCAACGTAACATAAGGAACATGCCCCGCATGCTGTTCGTTATTATCAATTGCAAGTGATCCTGGCTATAGACAAATTCAGGCGTGCTTATGACAAACTCTTCTTGCACACACTTCACACATGCATGTTCTACGTAGTTGAGTGTCACATAGGAGAAAGTCTCCCGTATAATAGGTATAAAAATTTAAAAATAAAAATAAATTTTATTAGTTTATAATATCATCTAAATACTGTCACGCGATATACCGGTTATATACAAAACTGTCTCGTCAGACAGACAGTTACATATATATATATATGTACATACATATATACATACATATATATAATGTATGTAAGTTTCCATGAATCATATATGAATCATTTAGTACTTAATGACAACACATGGATATGCCCACCCAAACCAAAGCACAGCTCGATGCATTAATTGATTGACAAAAAACCACGTGATGTGAAAGTAGTTCTTTGGAGAGGGATTAAGATCATATTATATGTTCCATGTATTTAATGATATTTATAATCTTTCCAGATTTACGATTATAATCTCAAACTCACTTAGTTCACTCCCGTCTGTCCAAACTGGACACGTCAATGGACCGACCGATTTGAACTGTGATTACTTGAAGTGTATGAATCTTTCAGATATCGAATGATATAAAAGGGTCAACTTGTTGGGGGACCGGTGATCTTGGGACCCTTTCAAACTCCTGCCCCCACCTCTGTGCTTTCACATTTCCTTCTATGTAACGGTTATATCATATGACCGTACTTATTTAGTATCATAAGACTAATAAAATTTAATTTTTTTTAAATATTTTTAGGATTTTGTAAAAAAAATCTTAAAATTACTGAAATTTATTAGTTCGTGATGTTAGGTAAAAACAGTCATGCCTCATACACTCTTCATGATCACCAATATGAATTGTGAAGATAGGTGATCAAAATCATGGCCACATCCACATTGGGATCAGTCCCACCTTCCATTCTATCAATTTAGGGTTTTTCTTCGTTGTTGGTTCGGTACATTGTTCAGTGCGAGTTCAGCTACGGGTGAGTTTTATCGGTTATCGGAGTCTGTCGAAGAAATTTGAGGTGGGAAGTTGTGGGATTATTATGCGGATCTAATCGAATTAGGTTAGTCGAGCAAGTTGGCTTGTAAGTTGAGAGATGGTATGCAGTTGGTTGATTAGGTGTAACGGGTCTGCCAAGAGAACTAATTAGTAGTGAGGCCGACAGTTAGGACAGCTGATATAAATATTATAAATAAAAATAATAAACGAAGGGCCAAAATGAAAAAAGCCATAAAAGATCTGTGGAGAAAAATAGTAATTAAAAAAGAATGGCATAGAGTAGAAACAGTACAGGTGGATTCACAGGGCTGTGGCCGCTTTGCCAACTCATTAGTTGTGGTCTAAACGTGGAGAAGAAAATCGTGTCTCTAATGGATATATTACCTATTATTACAAATTAATAAATTCAGTTATTTTTATCTATTTAATTTTTAGTATTTCATAGAAAAAATAAAAATGGTCGAATTTAAATGATCTGTGATATCATGTAAGTACTGCTGCGTGGTATGTACTCGTTACAGAGAAGGCTCTCTCATGATATTAGTGTGCGAGATTCCTAAATGAGACAAGCTCGTCATTTTACCTGCGAACTCAGTTAATGATCGTTTGACATGATAAAAAGGTGTCGCATGATTTTTTCCTGTCAATTAATAATATTCACTTTGTTAAAGATGATACAGACACTTTTTTATTGACGTGCCATGTAATCATTGACCGAGTTAACCACGTCTTCCGTGAACTCGGTTTGCCCATGATTTGTCTAGAGAGCTTTATGTGTAATGGATATATTATATGATATTATTATGTAACGGGAATCAGACGAGAATTTCAGTTGCTCATAATAACCAGTATCTATTTGTTCAAATTATTATTAACTTATTACATATATTACGTGATTTAGATACAGTTTTACATTTTAGATCTCTCAATTTTTTTTTAAAAAAAGATTTGCAGCGTTATAATTATGCAATCAATGAAAGCCTCCCAAAATCCAACCTAATCCAACCCCCTCTCTGTGGTTGTGGTGTTGGTTCAATCCTGCCAAACCCTAGCTACCCGTGCCACTCAATGAACCCAGAAGACATGTGGTTCATTTGTATCTGTTTGATCCTGCCTAATCGGACTCCCTGTGCCTAAAAGTAGAACCGTGCTGTCTGTTTGTTCGAGATCGTATTCGGGGCTGGACGGTCATGATCGACCCTGATCGAGTTGAGTTTTTCAGTGATGTCCATATACTTCACATCGCCCCTCCCACTTGAAGGTAATGAAAACAAACCTTTTCTTAAAGGAAGGAAAGAGATGCCTCTCACTCACTCACGCACTCAACTTTCCGTGAGTGAATGGCAACCATGAACACTAACCACTCACTCAAAGTCTGTCTTCTACTTCCAACTAAAAAGATGATGATGTATGGTACAAATTTTACGGTTCTGTGGTATGGTGAGATTGAGATTCCAATTTCAAATTCCTTCTATATATTTTTGTTAAATCATTTGCTAGCTAGAAGCACATTCCTTTGGGGTTGGACCTTGGTAGACGACACCAACTTCTACAACTATACTAAACATATGGACCCGAACGTAACAAAACTGGGTGGCTGGATCATCGGTAGTGTTACATTCCTTTTTGTTCATAAGAAAATGTAAGCGTATTTAGTGTGGTGGCATCATCCTCAATATAAGACCAAGTGGTTTGAAACTCAATTCTCACTGATAATACTTCTCGCTTCATTTATTCCTCTCTATGTTCACAAAACTCATGACCCAAAAACCATCTCACAAACACAAAGGTGTTTGATACGATGATACCATTTTCGGATTGGAAACAATAAGTTTTAGAGTCAATTATCATTTGTGAGATTTTTCGTACATCTTTATTTTTTCCTTTTCTTTTTTAGATTTAAGAGTTTGCTTTATAGTAACAAAAAGTTCAAAAATTAAATCAGAAAAATAAAGAGAAAAAAGGCTTATAAAGAAAATAAAGAATCCCACATATTATACTCATGAACTCGTCATCATGATCAAATGAATATGGTAATTTTACAGTGACAATTAATGAACAATGTGATTTAACACTTATGGCGATCTATGTATGTTCATCTGGATCATCTTTAATCTCGATCCGTCAGTAGTGGCAGTCCACCATGGCCGGGGCAGGGAATAAGAGTGGCTTCCGGGTCGGAGCGGCTGCGAACTGGAACTTTGAGTCGATCTCCGGTGCTGGGAGGTTGAGGTCTAATGAAAGCACACCCCGTTCGACGATGTGAGAGTCGTGGCGGTGGTGATCGGTGATCACAGAATAAGGGCTTGTAGTCGCCTGGCCATCCATGGTGGGCACGGCCACGGCAGCCCTGTGCCGCCGCATGTGGCCGCCGAGTGCCTGCCCTGAGGAGAATCCCGACCCGCATATGGAGCACTCGTGGATCTTTGGCTTGTGTAGTTTGCTTGGGAAGGTAGGGATGGAGCTAAGCGGTGGAGGAGCCGCGGCGATCTTACGGAGCTTCCCTTCTTCTTCATCTTCGTCAGAGTTCGGTTCCGGGGACGACTTCTTCGTGTCCTCTGCCGCTGCCCTGAGCTTCTTGTGGCTGGCCCTGTGGCCACCGAGGGCCTGGAACGAAGGGAATGTCCGGTTGCACGTCTTGCACTCGTACACGTCGAATCCTGCCCTGGTGGCAGTGCTGCCGGCAGCAGCCACCTCGGAGAACTTCTTACTACTCGTAAAAAGCTTGCCGCTGGCGGTTTCAGCATCAACTTCATCGTCCGTCCGCCTCCAGGTGCCCTGAGCTAGCAAAATCAGGCAGTAAGCCATGTCTTCCTCCTCCTCGGTGCTCCCCATCACAGTTGACCCCGAGTTTGATGACAGGGAAAAATCACAATATCCGCCACCGCCACCGCCACCGCCACTGGTCGATGAGCTTGACACAGCAGGCGTGGCTCCGCCACCACATGGGGATGGTGTCCTTGGGCGCTTTGTGCGCTTGCCCTTGATGACAATCGAAGAATGATCATCGGGCCCTGGCGATGGCTGCTCCTCCACCTCGAAACCGCCCATCAGATCGGAGTAATATAATTCTAATCGATCTGTGCAACCAATCGCGGAAGAAAGAAAGAAAGAACCAGGTCTGATAATTGGCAAGCGAAAGAGCAGATAGAGATCAGAGAGAAGAGAGTGAGAGGAGGGCTTATTGGTTGAGTGTAGGGAGTGAATTATGGTGAAGAGTGCATTTATATTAGTGGTTGAGGAGAGATAAGAGTAAATGATTAACTATTTAAAGAATAAAGTTAATTTAAATATAATTTTTTTATTTACTATTTATTTTAAAAAACTAAGTAGGAAATCACTTCAATTAAGTTATATTAATAAAATATTAAATTTATCTTTTCAGAGTTTTTCGGTGCTTCCTAGTCAGATCTTTCTTGGGAGGTGTTTCCATTCTTACTTTCAGGAGCTGTCCTTCCTCACGCGCTTCTACACTGCTCGTTGAGTTAGGGCATGCAAAAACCGGTTCGGTCTCCAACCGGTTTTGAACCGAACTTAACTGAAAGAACTAGTTCAATTCAGTTCAGCATAGCAAGTATGGATTGCAGCTGGTTTGTGTGGAAAAAAATGGATTGGTTTAAAACAGTTCAGTTGACCGATTTGAACCGAATTAAATTGGTTTTGAAACGACTTAGTCCTGTTCAAAATCGGTCAAGTCGAACCGAACTGGTTTTAACTCAATTCAATTCTGTTCGAACGGCACTGGATTGGTTTTGAAATTGTATTTTAGTATTATTATACTGAAATTGATCCGGCACCAAGAAAACCACACCAAAGTAAAATTGGTTCTCCCTGAATAAGTTCTTTTACAACCTTAATGTCGAGACATGCGATATCAGAAATTCCAAAATGAGCTCGGTTCACAGAATTAAACCATAAAATCCTCAAAATAAAAGTGTATCTACTTTGTTTAAGCCCCATCCAACAATGCGTCAGCGGCGAAGACACGTTCCTTGACGTAGCTAATTTGGTTTGGTCAATCAAGCTGCTATCTATCTCTCTATTACATACAAAGCTCTTTCTTGTTTTTATCGGCCTCTTCAATCTATGTGCCCTTTGTCGTCGCTGTGCAGACGATACATAAGCGTGTTCTACATTGAACCACGCAACATGTTTGATCGCATGACATAAAATCACAAAAATAAATCGCCGCCTCATTTTTCGATGCTTGAAGAATGAAGAACATATATATATGTGGCTCTGGTGGTGGCAAGGTCGGGAAGTCGATATCGATCCCCTAATTAGACAATTTTTCGATGATGAAAGTTCTGTAAGTTTGCAGTTAAGGACAGCTCAATAAAGGTTGGTATTGATGTCATAGGCTGCGTTTGAAAGTCTCCCATATCTTCCCTTCCTCTACATATGAGAGTCTGCCATTCCCACGAAACAAAGTGAGAATATTATATATAACAGATATATAATGGAACGTATGTCATGGTTGTTTAATACATCAGTAAAAATTTAGTATATTCTCATCGATGTTTTAGATAACATTGACTTATAATATATGTCACGTCATATACTCGATATATATAAGATTTTTTTTTTCCAAAATAAGGTCATCCATGAAAAAATATCCCGCTAATGAGAAAGTCTTATATATAACGGGTATACCATATGACAGTGCTGTCCTTGTATCACGAACCAAATATTTTTAGGGTTTATTTTTTTTCCTTTTAGGTTTTATTAAAAAATTCTAAAAATAATTGAATTCTATTGACTCATGACACCACGTCAGCACTACCACGTGTTTTACACACAAGACTCTCTCCCATCTAACACCCACCATTGGTTACATGAGATATTTCAGATTCCCTTTCCTTTAAATAAAGTCTCGCATTCAAGTATTATATACAGAGATTATAATACACGTTTAGAGAAATTTTACTCCTTAGTTAATCGAACAAATTTGAACATAGATTATTTACTGTCTGTTAGATTTCTCTGTATTAAATGGTAGATCGATATGTTTTAGATATGTGTGCATATATATATATATATATTTGCAGTTGAACATGAAGAAATAACGAAAACAATTAAATTTACTCGTAGTGTTTATATATTAAATGGCGATCGATCATCCGTCTCCACCATCATCCACTCTCGAGCTAATCGCAGTTCCTCTCATACGACCATTTTGCTCGCAGTTGGATCAGATTGTTCCGAGTGGAACTGTTGTCTGATTGAAATCCTATTATCAGTTTCATCTCCTATCAATATACTTACTGTTCCCATTTGTATTAAATAATATTACCGTGCAAAACCCGAATCGTGTGTTAGCCTCAATGAAGGGAACCCAGTGTGAAATCAAGATAAGCATTTTGTGCACATATTCTGTCACACAACTTAATTTTTTTTGTAGCTTGCGAGAGCTTTGCGGGGTCACCATGTGACCATTTGACCCTTCCACATAGATTAATATGACCCAACAACTTGGAGACCCTGTTGTTTGATCGGTTGAGTAACCTTTAAATAGAATTAATTTTGAGTAAGGATATATGGATCACAGCTTCCCGTTAAATTAATTCCGATTAGATCTTGTTTATTTGCAGCGGATATGTGATACTCAGCCGAACCCTTTCAATCAGAATTGATTTGAGTACGGTTTTATGGGTCACGGTTTTCCGTTTACATCAATTCTGATTAGGCCTTGTTCGTCTATAATGGATGCGTAATGCTGACCCGATATATGTAATGGTTTTCTATAACCAGCTATGCAATTAATCGTTTGCTTTAAGATTTTGATAGGTTTCAATCAATGTGAGCAGACTCCTCCCAATTACAGGGTATCTCTCTCAATGATTAGAGAGTTGCATTATTGGGAATTATTAGATGGGTTGAAATTAATGATGCGTGTACTATGTGTCCATATTTAATTAGTCGATGGTAGTTTGGCATCTTCATCTACGCGATTCCCGTGAGAGGAGAAATTTTTCAGTTGAACGATCATATCACATGGGTGATACTGCCGTCGTATATTTATCTAATCAGAACTTTATATGTAATTAATAATTATAAACTTATGTTATTAAATTTCAGGAAATCTTAAAAAATATAAAAAATAGTGTAAATGAAGAACCCTAATTAAAAAAATATAAATAGTAAAAAAACATACTAGTAAATGATGAACTATAATTGGACAAACATATAAATTGTGGATCTTAATTGGATGGATGTACTATGTCAACATTGCTTACGTGGCATGACGCTCCATTAAAGACTTTCTCCCGCGAGAGAAATAGAGTTGCGCATATATAGTCGGTATCACTCTCTCGATCTGAAACTAAGAGATCCTGAGTTCAATTTTCACCGGCGGGATTCCCTGTACTCTTCATCACTCTCTTCTTCTACCACCTTGTACACTTATATGTCCATTTTATATATCGATAGAAAATAAGCAGGCCCTTGTGAAATCTTAGCTAGTAATTAGGGTTTCAGAAAGACAACAAGTCTACTTTATTTTGAGTGTAGATCACTCACTCCACCTAATTGGCATCTCCAAGCAATGCATGCAAATGAACTAAAGCAAGCACGACGCCTAGACGTAGGCATGACAAAATGTTTAGTATTTAAACAAGTGGTTTTAAAAAGCACTACGTCTGTACACCGCTCGTTTAATATCAAATTAACAGGTTTATCTAAAGTTACATATCCACAACATGATTAATATGTTCAATATTAGGTGGTATTATCCACTTTTCTTATAGACTGGATTTCAATATCTTAACTCCACGAAGTAGGATTTGATCCTCGACAAACAGTACGAAGAGTGAATTCGTTATAGTAGCATCATCTTAAATTTTGTATCTACTACAGTAAAGATGACTGATTTATTATATATAAAAACAGAGAAATATCAGAATCTCTCAGAATAGATTCAAGTCTTCCCACATTTTATTATTCTCTCCTTTGTATATGATTCTTGGGCAAATTAGACCAGTTCCGAGCATAGTGCTGAGGCTAGCTAAGATCCCAGCTTAAAAGCAGTCTCTAGGGCAGGTTTCGGTGTAATCTTCGTACATTCAATGTACATTTTGTGTATATCATGTTGAAGTTCAATGAATAGAAACCAATTAATGAAAAGAAATTGGATCTGGAGATACCAAACTCAGTTGGACTTTTACGATTTATTTAGGAGTCACTGGGTTCGGGTACAATATACTTTTCTTGATATCCAGACCTACTTTTATAAAACTGATTCTCGAGTTTCACATCCGGACCATAGCCTATGAAATTAGGAACTATACCGTATCTAAAGTATTATATTACAAGTTCCGAGTATCATGTTAGAACATATTATTTTTTCCATTGTCGTTACAATAATTTTGCAATTATGTAGTTATAATTTGTAAGATTTATAATTAAACAGTAGAGTTTATGGTAAATAATTATAATTTAATTTAATTTTTATTAATTTATTATAAATGTACATAATTTAGTGAAAATAACTTAATTTTATATAAATTTTTAATTTGTTTGATTATTATTTGTTATTCATTTCTAAATTATACTAATATTTTATAGAATAAATTCATTAAATATAAGTAAATGAATATTTATCGAATCAGAAATTCAGTAGTATAAATAACATGAAAGCTAGAGTCCAAATGAGTGAATTATAGTCGATTGGTGCCGATTATTTCCTTAATGTTCACGGTTTCGATACCAGTTCTGAATACGTGTTGTTGGAACTAGTTCTTCAATTTATTCCTTGGACCTTATCCGAATTTCATTGATGTTTATCCAGAATCAACCCTATTGGTTCTATCTAGTCTCCATGTACATCCCTGAATTTATTCCTGACTCGTCCTTATCAGGAGAAACGAGGCAAATACTGTATAATCGAAAACATTATTAAAAATATTATTTTTGTAAAACTATTTCTTTTTATATCTTAAAGAGATCGCAAGTTCAACATACAATATCTTAATAAATAAGAATTTACGTTACCATAAAAATGGAAGGTGAATGCCAAAATGTAAATTTAGTTTTTTACCCAAAATTACATTTTTACGACACGATCTCTATGTAAATATAAATCGTTTACATTTAGTGTTAATGAACAGATCATATTTTCAGGATGCACCAACGTACGATCTTCAAACAGCATTTTAATAAAAAAAATTTTAATTCATATATTATTTAAATTTTTTTAAAACAGAAATACGGTGTTTTTGCTCATGTCACTCCTCACCGGACCCGGTTTGTCGCCGTCAAACAGGAAAGGGATAATGGCGGCGGGATTTGGCGAGGAGCGCGTGGGATGCACGCTGGAACCGTGAGAGTCTGGGGGTTTGAGATCAGACGTCTCGGCGTAAAAGCAGTTAGAAAGAAAGAAAGGAAAGGCACTTTTAATTTAAAACCCACACTCCACTCCCACTCCACACCTCACACGTCACTCGCGATAGCCGCTTCTCAGCCACTCATGGAAATTGTAACCACGTTAGTTCCAACTAAAAAGCAAGCGTATTCATTCACCGCAATATAAAAAAAATGTTTATGATGACATCGAGAACGGTAATTTATGGTTTAAATTTTATTTTTATATAATTTAGTGAGGTGAAAAAAGTCCCGGATTTGATGTTCGAGTCTCACTTTAAGTATAATTGTCGGAATGGACTCTTCGAGTCGGAGTTCTCGCGGACACCGGTTTTTTAAACTGTACTGGGCATCTGGCGATTCTTCGTCAAGGGACCAAAATTAATATTGTTTGTTTAGTTTATCCGATATTTTTGAGGGCTTGAATACATAAATCAGAATATTATGCAGCGAGGGTGTCTGGGTCGTCACTACTACTGCCCTCCTTTTACCAATCAAAAAATTGTCTGAGATGATTTTACGCTCTTTTCACTTAAAAAAGGCCTTGGATTCGAGTTGAATAAATGGTGAAAATTCGAGATTGAGAGTGTTTTACTTGGTAGTGGATTGGGCCGAGTTAAATATGAGTTATGTGTTTATTTTAATTTAAAGAATTTTTTATGGTTGTTGGAGAACAAACGAAGAGCCCAAAACTTCCTCCTGCCGCCTACTGTTTTTCTTGGTTGTCAGTGAACTAACTGTCTCTCTGACAACAATTTTTTTTAAAATAAAAAGAATAAAAAAAAAAGAAACAGAAAAGAAGAAGAAGAAGAAAGGAATCCTCATTTTTCACTCAAAATATCTCTAAACTTGTGCATTGGATCCAACAACTAAAACACACCCACAGTGTTGTTTTGTTTGGTTGATCTAAGAATGATTATAATTACTGCTTAAGATTTATTGAATTTTTGAATATTTGATGACGTAAATTGAAAAAATAATATTGAAATTTAAGTTTTAAAAGTTGGTCCGATGGTTAGGTAACATGCCATTAATTAGATAGAGCTGAGAAGTGGATGAACATGCAGAAGTCGGTATAAACTGATTTACAATCGCACGCTAAAAAGAAATAAGATTCTCGAACTCTTTTTAGACTACTCGAGAGCTCTCCCCATCTTCAAGATGTGATTATTAAAGAATAAAACCGTGCGTAAATCACACATAAAGTGAATGATATGAACTGACTTCATGAGTTGGTGTTTTCGTTGTGAGTCGAACTTTAGACCTTTATCCCATATAGGATTATGATGGGCATTGATTTACAATTCCACATGGTAAACGAGCAAGAGCCTTGAGATTTTTGTAAGATCCAAGAAGGAACTCCTCCTATTCTTCAAAAACATTTTCAATGATAAAAAATCAAATAACCATACCCAGAGTGGACAATACCTTTCTGGGGATTGCAATTTCACTCCGACTTGCAAGACCCGACTTGCCCCATCTTTGGGGTAGGTTCTGATCTCTGTTTTGACCCGCTCTGACCAATATAATAACATAATATTATATCATTGCATGTTTTAAGATTAACTAATTTTATTTAATTCATAGATACTCTTATTTTAATAAATTGGATGACAATCAATTTATTTTATTAAAGTTATATAAACTTTAATTATTTCACATTTATTTGACATGTTATTATAAATATATGAATTAGTACAGTATTTTAATTTATATTTTATATAATATTCACTATATCTTTTATAATTCGAGTTTTATAATTCGAGTTTGACTGGTGCCTCGCCTTGTCTTATATGTCGACTGGTGGAGGGTCAAGGGGGGTGGGCGGGGGTGGGCTCGGGTCTTCCAGTACTCGTTCGTCCCACTCCATTGCCATTCCTGTACCTAACTTTCCATATCGTGGTCTTTGAATTCATCATGATAAGTCGGCCTCATGATCATTCAATCACACTAACATGAGTTTTGCTTTCTCCACTTCTTGCAGAGATATCAAAGTATTATAAATTTTTTTGTTAGTATCAATATTTGTTTCCTACGAAAAAAATATGTATTTTGGTGATGAATATTATTATATTGTACGTGTCGGTGGTGAGAAGTTGGAGTGATTGCTTGTACAAGATAAGACCAGCTAATACACAAGCACTGCCTTACTTTCACACATGAAAAGGTAGCCCTACTTCCAACTCCCACCCTGCCTTCTAAATCACTCCACTCCATTCTGCAAAAGAGCCTCGAACAGAATGGATGGAGATTCATTACAGTACCATCATTCTCAATCATAAATTAAGAAAAAAATACAGTGTTCGACTCCGGTCGATGGATTTTCCATATCCTTCTGTTTATTTCTCCATTGTATCCATTTCTCGTCCTATGAGGCTCCTTTATAAATTGTGAAAAGCTTCCAAGCAATAAATTTATCATGTATGCCTAGGCAAGATCTGCTTTCAAGAATTTAATATGATATCAGAGTCAAGATTAACCTCCTCAACATGCTGCAGCTGAGGGGGTTTTGAATCTCGTATATACTGGATAAAAACTAATTCTGAATTTATAAGAAAATTAGATACCACCACCTAATAACATATACTTTTGGATGAAAATGAGCTCGGTCTATTGTAAGATTTATTAATTTATATTCTTAATATAATAAAAGAGGGTTACAACCTTTTTATGCCGCTATGTGGCAGCTTCCTAAAATTTTACCTTTTTCTGTTCTTTTTTTTGAATTTTCCTATTCGGTTGGGGGACCACACATACTAAAATTTTACTTTTTTATTTTCATTTTTTTAAAATTTTGTATTCGGTTGGGGGACCACACAACCCTCCAGGCAGTCGCTACCAGTGGAATTTTACTTTTTTAAAATTTTTTAGTGCGGTGGGGCCCACACTCCACTCCATCGTCCTTTGCTTTTTATCTGCCTTTCCTTTTCTTTATTTTCCATCTTGTTTTTATTTTCTGCAAGAGAAGATCGAATCAGATCTTTTACTTTCTGCGGAAATGTAAAAAATAATTTATCTTATTTTAGATGTATATCGTTTCTTCACATTATTGTATATTCTCTTTACTATTATTTTATTTTAACAAACTATAAAATTTATATTTTTAATAATTTATATTCTGACTGCAAAGGAGAAATTTTACACTAATAATAATATTAATATCAAAGCACCCTGGGTTTGACCCGACTCTATCTTAACAATCTTTTGCAGTCTTATCCTGCCCAGCTGGCGCTAAGCCCGTAAGGTCCGGTCGCAACACTTTCACAGTTCTTAAAGCCAAGGAGCTGCAAATTGTCTGACTGATGCAAGAGACTGTCGATATTGGAACGAGGCCCATCAACTGATTCCCAGGTCTTGGATCCAACAATCTCTTGTTTTGGGCTGAAAACTGGATCAGTTGCGGCCCAAAACCCAGGTCTTTTAGGCTGAAATCAGTAATCAAATTTATGATCGAAGCCCATTGTCATCCTTGTGCTTTCAGTCAGAAAGTCTTAACGGATTAAGATTAATCCAGGCTCGTGCCGACTTAGTTCGTTAAATGATAAAATCAATTCAGTCATGGATCTTATCGATTCACGTGATTCAACTCCGGGAATTTGTTTGAGGCGAAGAGGTGTCGGACTGCTTCGACTCGTAAACCTGTTGTCATTCTTCGTTGGATCTTATCCAAGACGTACACGTGTCGCTCGCACATTCTTCTGGAGGCGTGATGCTTAGCTGTAAGCCCCGGGCCCGGGCCCAGACCCATAACCCCAGTCGATCATCGCAACTACCAGTCCAACTCTCCTATCCACCATTAATACAAAGACAGAGAGAGATAAATATCCAATCTCTGGTCCATATTCTTCTCTTTGTGTGTGCTTTTTTAAAACAGAAAATGAGGGTAGCGATTCAATCACTCTGCTACGTTAATGTTCTGATTTTTGGTTCAATTATAAGTAGATTAAACGAGCTGAACAACTAGTACTCAGTATTGACCCGTTAACACAACACAATTGTGGATCTACTATAGTTCAAAAAGTCGATGCCCTTTGCTCGAGTCTAATGAGTACATCTCTAACAAATATTCTTTTACGGATGCATAAAAGAGATTTGAATTCTGTGATATTATACTCACCAAACTATATGAGAGTAGGACGCGGCTCTTGTTGGTGGCCCAAATTCATTTGCGCTGCGGAAGATATTCAATGACCTTTTCATGTCCATAAAAGGGGGTGCAATCCTCATAAACTCCCCATCTGGTACAGAAACCCTAACTCACCACTTCCGGTATAAGTCGTAACCCGGCAGCCGGTAGTCCGTTCCTCATCGATAACAATGCCGGGTTGGGATCACGTGCCGTTCAGCCGCGTCGCGGTCGGGAGGCCCCAGGAAGTCTACCACGTCAGCACGTTCAAGGCGGCACTGGCTGAGTTCATAAGCACCCTTATCTTTGTCTTTGCAGGTCAAGGGTCCGGGATGGCCTTCAACAAGCTCACTGACGATGGCTCCTCCACTCCATCGGGCATTATCATGGCCGCTCTTGCCCACGGGTTCGGGCTCTTTGTTGGGGTCGCCATATCTGCCAACATCTCCGGCGGCCATGTGAACCCGGCGGTCACATTCGGGGCCTTTGTCGGAGGCAACATTACATTGATACGCGGAATAATGTATTGGATTGGCCAGCTGCTCGGTTCTGCCGTGGCTTGTTTGCTCCTGAAATTTTGCACTCATGGCATGGTAAGCAAACCCATCACAAATCTCAAATTTAAGCACGTGCAAGTATATATTTGTCAGGAGAAAGCATATAATGATATGGTAATTTATAAGATTGTAGATCTTGTTGTCCGGGAATTTGTTCATCTACTTGAAATCTTGGATTTAAATCTTACCGGTAGTTGTGATTCACATCAATGTGTTAAATCTCTGTATAGACATGACTTGTTTGGATTGGTCAAGTGATAACACTTCACCGTTATATAACAAATCGATTACCTGATCACCAAGTGTAACAGTCTAATGATTGAAAACTCATTCTGATTTAGTTTGGTGAGCATGATGTCTCGGGTTCGAATGCCTTCTTTGTGCTTATGTGACAAAATGCCTCTTGAAAGTGTTTGCTCTGTGAACTTATGCTTGGAAGACATGTCATTGTTGAACTATATTATGACAAATTCTTTGGTGAGCTGAGTGTGTTAATGATATGACAAAGTCTGTGAATAATTATTTGACACGTCATGTCACATCATTTTTATAAAGTAAACATTATAAATGGGGAGAAAAAGATGAATGTGACACTTTTCATTAGTGGTGAAACAATCGTTTCCGTGACGAATTCGGCTCATATTTGAATCTCTTCTTGTATTAGACATTTGGTGGGATTACACTAATGGAACTAGAATTAAGCACCGATTATTCAGTACGTTTGATATATATTAGTGATTGAGCACAATAATTTGAATATTGCGGTAGTTGGGTGTCTACATCGCTATTACTGCTACATCAGTTTCATGAACTAACACGTGCTTATTCTTTTGCCTTTACCGCGAAAACTTTCACAGACAACTTCGGCGTTCGCCCTGTCGTCGGATGTTACCGTGTGGAACGCGTTCGTGTTCGAGATAGTGATGACATTCGCTCTGGTCTACACAGTATATGCCACGGCGATCGACCCCAAGAAGGACAACGTCGGGATCATCGCTCCCCTGTGCATTGGCTTGGTGCTGGCCGCGAACATCCTAGCTGGCGGGGCATTCGAGGGGGCCGCGCTGAACCCGGCGGTTGCATTCGGGCCGGCCCTGGTGAGCTGGGACTGGACGAACCACTGGGTCTACTGGGCTGGACCCCTCATCGGTGGCGGCATAGCCGGCGTGGTCTTTGAGACCATATTCATCAGCCGCACCCACGAGCCACTGCAGAGCTCGGAGCTCTAGTGTTGACGGAACCAAATGAGAATTGGATCGATGTCATTTAATTGATGCCCTGTTTCCCTAAGCTTATGCTCCTTGTCTTGTCTTCGCCTCTCATTTTTAGTCCAATAATTGTCATTAATTCCATGGGTCATGCCTCCATTTGTAAGCATCTCTTTCAATGAAATCCCGGTCTCATCCCGCGCTTTTCGTAATTCCTCTCTACCTTATCAAGTGTCTCATTCCGAGATATCAAACACCTGATCAATCGAATCCGCCTGAACTCAACCCGTGCCCTGCTTTCAGTGATAAACTCTCGAGGTTTTCACGGACACGTCAGTTTAGACACAGAGATCCGCTCGCAGTTATCGAGTGCAGAGGTTGCTAAACACGTTGTGCCAACTACTTTTTTTCCACTCTCGATCAAGACCGTGGTAGGGTTTTGTCCTGTAGCCTCTAAATTCCGTTCCCTCCGAACCCGATAAGGATGCAAGGCCAAAGCACCATGGATGGGAGGGAGACTGGAGAAGTCTCTTGAAGGAGTGGGGGAGTCGTCCGACGGATTTGTCCTGAGGGCAGACACACAGAGCTGGAGACAGTGACATCGCATTGTTCCTTCACATGGCCTTAGATTGTCTCAAATTTCAGTAGGGCCTTCCTCCTCAGATTTTGGTCCCTTCCCACTTCCAATCCCAAGAATCCTAACAGTCAAACTCCTACTCAACTGTCTTGGCTCCTATGCCAAAAAGATGACAATTTTCCACTCACAAAATTGACTACTCAGATTAAAAATTCAGCATGAGAAAATGGAAGAAAAAAGGCGTTGAAAAGGTTTTACCGGTAAAAATCAAACTTGGAACCTTTGATATTAATTAGGTGGAGAGTGATTGCATTGCACTGTCCCATTTTTCTAAGGATGTGCCTGTTTTCTTATGTAAACTCTTTGGCAATCTCATATCACGAATCACAATATTTTACTGTAAAGTTTATCGTAATTTGAAATTGGATGAGCTTAACATTCTCTTGTAGATGGATTTACGAGGGACGCATGTAATCACCCTCTTGGATTTGGACAACGGTGAAGTATTATATAAAATTTACCCCTTTTTTTAAATTTGTTTTCCCGTTAAGTTATTTTGATTCACCCAGTAAACTTGCGCTTTTACTCTTACTTGAACCTCCAGCCAGTTTCGTCTTTCTTAAATGAATTTTTTAAAGCTTCATACTGACTTTTCTTGATCTCGATGACCTTCTTTTGGTCGAACATTCTCCGTTTGGTACCCTGATTTCTATGGAAGCTAGGGTCTACCCTAGAAGTTTTATCAAAATCAATTTTCTTTTTTTCAATCTGTACATTGATATCAGAAGTTCAATGGATCCTAACTAAATCTAGTTCGACCCGGGTAGATTCATTAGGAGGTCAAACTCTTCGTTCAATAAGATTAGAACTCGGGACTTTATTTAAAGGAAAGACGAGAGCAATTCTACCTGCAGATATACAAGGGAGCCGACTGATTGCAATTCCATCAAATTAATAAGAACCCAAAATTAAATAGACTGAGCTATCTGATAATTAGTGGCTGGGAACTGAGACCCATAGACAAATTAGTCAACTTTGAATAATTCTCCACGGAAGGAAATGACAATGGAAGCCTTTAAGGTATAGTTGAACGTTCATTAGTACCATCTAACGATTTACAATTAACGATTCAAATTAAAGAAAGAATCCAATGACTCATGATCGTGTTTTCCACCTACTCAACCATCTACCTATTGGATCATAGAATTTTCTAGCCGACAATACCTCCCCTTTCTCCAAGACTTGTCAGGAATGAGAACTTGGAGGTGAGATGACTTCCATATAATGCATCTTTCCCAATCATTTGTAATAGACTTCAGATTAGATTCTACTGACAGGAAACTTCAAATAACTGATTTTGTTTTAGAGTCAAAACTCGTAGACAGCAATCGACTCTCTGCCGATCGGTCACTGAAAAGTCTATGCGACATGAGAATGAGTTCGAGTTCACTAACTTTGCATTAGGTATCGACTTAAACCATCTGGACGAGTTCGAATCCCTGGTTCAGCAAAGACCCAGTAATCCACATCCTCAGGCTCGGCAGACTTATGTCCGGTTCACCTTCTTTAATCTATTTCAAAAATAAAAGAAAACGAAAAATTCGGAATCAGAAAAATATATATTGTTAAGATAGGAGTATATAGGCTGATCATGAAGTTTTTTGCCTTACATTCAAAGTGAGAGTGAGTATGAATCTGTCAGATGAAGATGATGATGCCAAATTGGAGTTCTGAAAAACGATGGAGCTGCCTAGAGACTCGAGAGCCTTGTAGAGCGAAACCGCCACCCCGACTCCTCTGTTGCTCACCAGTCGCACGTAAAATCCTCTCGGTTCCACTTGTAACATGTCCATCTGTTCGATCATATTGCACAAAACGATCAAACAGAATGAGTCTACTCTCGACCATCTCTCTATAATGTTCGGATGTGGAAAAATCGTACTCTTCTTACCTGCAGTATCTTTCTGGGGATGGAAACTGTACTGTTCGATGCTTGGTGGATGTTCTTCAAACAATTCTCGGGTTGGCCCTGGTGATGTTTCTGGGATCCGGCTAGGGATGCTTCGAGGCCTGCGATGTCGGCTTTCAGCTTCTTAGCTTGCATTTGGAGCTGTTGCACGTAGAGCACGGCATCTCCAACAATGGAGGCCTTGTCCATCTACGCACGAGACATCCACCCATGATGTAACAAACAAATTCAGATATATGGTTTGCACACGTGACAATTACAAGCCTTCATCTCAATTAATATTTTATAAAAACTGATATCGAGGTATTGAATCTGTAGTACGATCAGTATATACACCTTGGTTATGTTGGGGACTAGGGCACGTAAAGCGTAGAGCTTCTCCTTCATTCGACCCCTCCTCCTCCTCTCTGACATCAGTGTCCTCGACCGGTCGAACGGCACCCTAGGGCTGGGAGTAGCAGCAGTAGCAGAACTCGTGCTTGCATTCATGGTCATGGCAGATGAATGATCACCATCGTCTTCGTCGTTAACATCGTATTCTTCCCCATTCATCACGTTCTCAGCAGAGCTCAGGAAACCATCGAGGATGAAAGTCGAACTTTCGATCGCAGGATCCTCGAGTCCAAACATGTCTTCCGGAAGGGGACCGAACTGATGACTGTAAACCACGCCACCATCCGCATACCCAGGAATGGAGAGACTGCCATATAGCGGAGGGTCGATGAGGGTATCTCCGGGAATCGGATCCACAAAGGGGTCGAAGTCTGCCCCGTGTTCAATGAAGCCGGGCCAGACAAAGTCAGCCGTGTGCGCGAGAAGGAACCCGGATGTATCATCAACCAGATCCATAATCTTTGTATTTCCTTGCTACAGACCTGAGGAAACTGGAAAGCAAATGCGATGTCTTTGGGTCAGGGACAGTTGACAGGTAACTTATATATGGCTAAGGAGAGATTCCTCCATGCACTTACGCTTGCCACACTATCCGTGAACTATACTAATAAATATTTAACACATTATTGTTAAGTATCAAGTCACATTTTTATATTCATTAATAATATTTATTTCTTATTATAATTTAAAATATTTATTTACATGTTAAATATTCATTGGCTAAATTCACCATATTATCTGTGAGTTCGACTCACCCGAGAATTTTTTTGTGGCTAAGGTGTGAAAGGAATCGAGAGAGAGTATCCCTGACATGGCAACCTTAGAATAAAGAATTTGGTGAGATGGCTGACATCTCTGAGACAAAAAACTGTCACCCAGACTTAATCAATTTGGTATTAGTCGTTTATTTAATTCATAATTGGGTTAATCTTCCTTAATTAGTAGCAATATATAAAGGAAGTCATGAGAGCTTCTGGACTTCTAGACATGTTCGGGAACCCTAGATTCTCGCCGACAGCAAAAGTCCACTAACCACTGGAAATTTTTGGGTTGATTCTATTAGAGAATTGAGTAAAAATACAGTTTATTTATGAATAAATTGCTAAAAAATAATAAATTTTAAAATGTTTCTATGAATACAATTTTAAAAACACATTCTAAACATGTACTTTCAGTTACATGACCGAGATATTATCAATTAAAATACAGTACAAATACAAAATTTACCTGCGATTTTCATAGTTATTATTGATTAAATAAATATATTAATGATTCATTATCACATTATTATTATAAAATAGAACATTTAAGATTTTCTTATCAGTCTCACACCCCCTGCAAATAAGTCTCGAGTATTTAACATTGTCACTGCATGATATTACTTACATGGTCATACAAATCAATCAAATTTAATTATTTCTAAGTTAATTTTTTTATTTTTATAATTTTATAAAAAAATCTTAAAAATAGATTAATTTTATTATTTTGTGTCTTCATGTAATAATGACGTTACATGATCAAAAATTAAAAGGAGTTGTCATCGATAATATCATTTACGATTAAAAATTAAAGACGCCTTGAAGTTCTGTTCTTGTGGATAGAACTCTTAGTACTCTTGTTACAATCTCTCTTTTGAAACTCATCAGGTTTTGATTTTTCTTTCTTACCGAAAGAAGTGAAAATTGACCTCATCTTGTTGTTAATGGGTTTGCATCCGCATTTCTATAGCACTAATTGTGAGATGCAATCAATCACTATCTCTCTCAGCCGGTTAAAGTTACTGATCTTTTTAGAGATGGAAACATCAAAAGTCATGTATATTTATCGATTCTTACAAATGAGTCTTAAATATTTCGAAATATTAAATCAGGTCCTATATGTTATTTACGTTATAACATCGAGTCCTTTCCGTCACCTATCGTTATTTCAAGCTGACGTTATTTCAAGCTGACGTGGCGCTGGCGCAGTAGTGATACACGTCGGCTTAAAGTAACGACAGGTGACAGAAAAGACCAGATGTTGTAACGCGGACAATATATAAGACTTGATTTAACACTTCGAAATATTTAGGACTCATTTGCAAGAATCGGCAAATATAAAAGACTCTTGGTGTCATTATCAACTTCTTTTTAGGATACGATCTTAGTACGATAACACAATGTTCCAACTCATAGTCAAGAGATTATAAGTTCATTCCTCACTATGAGAATTAGGTATCTTTCCGATCCAGTCATCGAATTCCGCAACATCCGATCATCACACTCGCACAATTCCACAGTTGGCAACTTGATCATCTGTCATACTCTTCAACTATATATATATATATATATATATATAAAATGTATGTGTGGTCTTCAAGTGTCCTTCCACTGCAGCTAACCGTTATTTTATGCATAGAATTCTCCTTATGCATCTAAACATGAAAACTCACTTGAAATTGTTGAAATAGTTCGGTATCTCTTTACCTTAATTAACCTTATATTCGAATTTTATTACAAAAGAAAATTCATGTTGCGAGAGAGATTTACTGCTACGTTGCCTTGTCTCAAATTTGAATCAGTCAATGTTCTTTAAACTTTTAAATATTAAATAGCATATACAAAAAAATACACACATATATATAATGGTTTAGAAGCCTCATTTTACAATATGAAACCAATAATTTGATTGTAATTCAAAATTACATAAATTAAAACTTTAATATATGGCCAATAAGCATCCAAATTACGTAGAATTTTTTTATTTATAATTATCTTTGCGACAATTTTACCTCCACTTGCTTAGTACCGTGGACTTACCAAACTCAATAATACATCGAATAAAAATTGTACTAAAATAATAAAAAAAAATCTCGTTATATTCTTAACGTTCGTCGCGATTTGATCAACAGGACACAAACCAAGCGACGTCCAAATGAATGGAACCGGCTGCGAGAATATAATCATTTAACAGTTCCTGCCGACAAACGACAAACTGCTGAATTTTTTTTTTTTTATTTACTGAAAAAAGACAACTTGCTCGTTTAATAGGCTCGTTTGTGGGAGAAAGTTTACAGTGGAGCGGTCATACCACGCGGACAATACTAATATTGTATATCCGTCCAATTAGTGCTCGATATATCGTCAATAATTATACAGTTATAGTTATTAAATCATAAATAATCTTTAAAAAAATATAAAAATCCTAAATAAATTGTGAACTCTAATTAAAAATAATATATAAATAGAAAAAAATATTTAAAAACCTAATAAATGGTGAACCTTAAATGAAAAAAATATGTAAAAGACGAATTATGATTAGACAGATATATCACGTTAGCATCGTCTACATGATATGACCGTTCCATTGAAAACTTTATTCGTTTTTGGAGGGACTGGGCAGGATTTGTTCTCCAACTAATTTTTAAAAATTTTTGAATTTGGAGAATATTAATATATATAATTCAAGATATGTATATATAGCTGCAAGATCGAATTTCACATGCAAATGAAGGCCTTTGGAGAGACATCCGACAAAACATATTCAAAAGTAGCAAAAAAATCTTAAACAATGATATCTCATAACGATAGATAAAAGGACCTAATTAAATATTTTGATTAGAAATAATTGTGATAACTGCTCGGGTGATAAATATTAATTTGCTCGATCGACGCATTTTAATAGGTGTTTCTCACGTCACGTGATGAGATAGAATCATTTAAGTATTTCCCTGAAGGAAGGGATCTTAAATTTATATCAAGAAGGGGTCCCTCACTCAGCATCCAGGTTTGTCGAGTCAATGTCCTTATCCCTAGCCAGATCCATCAGGGAGAGGGAGCGCCGTTTGATTAATATCGAAATGGAAAGGGTCGGGAAATTTCGGAGTGATGCATCGGAGAAATGTGGACCTACCTGAATCGATCAACCCTAATACCGTGTGGAGATTAAAATATTATAAGAGGAGGAGAAGTGTGTAGATTTATTGAAGATAAACATGATCGATAATTATACAGTTATAGTTATTAAATTCTAAAAGATCTTTTAAAAAAATTAAAAAATATTAAATAAACAATGAAACATAATTTGAAATAACATATAACTTGTAAAAAAAATTAAAAAATTAATAAATAGTGAACCATAAATAGAAAAATATGTAGAAGAATAATTCTGATTTGACGGATGTACCACGTAAGCAATCGACTGCTCCACTGAAGGTTTTATCCATCCTTAGGGGAAATGATGAAAGGAGTATTAATTTTTTTTCCAGACCGTACTACTGGTATCTAAAAATATAACAGATGTTAACTAATCGTGTTCCAGTGAGACCGCCGAGTAAAAGATAAACCTCTCTCACTTCTTGTTTTTAGACTTGCCCTCCTTTTTCATATTAAAAAATGTTGACAACTCGGGAAAATGATCATTAACCCTAATTCATATTCACGTCGTCTTTAAATCTATCATCTCTCATTTTTTATTAATATTTACTTAATTATTTATTTAATCAATTTGATATTTTCTCACGTTACATGATCAGTTTACCGTACTGATAAGATCCTCGTGGGCCACTCAGTCGGCACAGGCAAAATTTCGAATGACAAAGCCATGCCACGTGCCTGCGCTCAAACTAATACTTAAATCTTCCTCTCTTGAAGTGTAGTTTAATTTTAGGTTAATGTCCTTAGCCTCGGGCGCCCACGGGTTCTCCTCGTGCCCATCCTCCCTTCAGTAAATCAAATCGAAGCCCACGATTCTCAACTTTACTTTATTTTCAGAATTAAACTGAGAATTTCTCTATATTTAATTTACTTTTTCATTTTATTTATTATTTTAAAATTTTTGCTACATTTTATCTTATTGATTTTAAAAAATCATAGTTTCCTTTATTTCCTTTTTTTTATTTTGTAAAAAAATTTGTTGATATGTCGCTAAACACATTATTTAATCGTCAGCGGAAAATTCGGACCACATTAAGTAAGATGAGAATTTGTGAGCTAGAGAATCAAAAGCGTAACATTTTTTGCTATTATTAAAACACGGGACAATGCATAAAAAATCTCGAAACTCGACATAATTTTTTCTTAGACAGTTTACCCTAGTAGATAATTCTGTCGTAATTAGGTTATTTTTCGCTAAATAACCCTTATGTTAATGTTGTATGTCCATTCCGTACTGAATTGTGTTATTGTTTTCGATTTTTTCAAAAAAAAAAAAAAGGGATGTATTCCTCATCAAATGCTATTTCAGTCCTTTTATTATCTATCATATAAATAGGACTTTTTTTAAAAAAAAATGTACGATTATCTTAACTTGTAAGCAAATATTCAATGGACCGTAACTAATCTAATTTCGAGTCAAGTCGGTTAATTAAGAAAATAAAACTCTCATAACTAAAGATTTTTCTTCATTTATAGACTCGAACATAATACTTTAATCAAGGGAAAAAAAGTACTGGACCACTATAATTAACCTACATTCAAGAACGGATTTAAGAAATTTGTTCGACGAGCACAAGACTCAATGGAGAGCGAAAGGACGTTTTTAGGGGTTAACACATGAGTTCAAACGACGGAAAATTATTCTGCAATTTTTCTCGAGTTCAGTGGGATGGCCAGCATATATCGGCACTTTCTTAAACAATTCGAGCTACCAAGTATCCCACCGTCGTCTAAGGTTTGAATCTTCTTCTCAATAAAAAAAAAAACTATAAGAACTTAAATAAAAAAAAAAAGGTAATATGTAAACCCACTCCAACTAATGGATCTAAATGATATAAAATTAACGAGTGACGGGCGGTATCGTGGAAGAGAAAGAAGCCCACAGTTTCCTTTTCAGGCCTGAAAAATGTTGACCTTCATCTTAATTGAGTGATGAAATAACTCAAAAGTTAGGTCAAGTTGATAGGAGATCGGAAATTCACGAGATCTGAGATTCGATTCCCCCCTTGAGTGCTAGCCCTTGGTGAGACTACCTGTACATGTGCTTTACACATGGGATTGACCTAAATTCATGGGCTCGTGGGATGTTTATGGGTCCGAGAAGAGTAAACTTATCATTATAATAATAATAATAATAATTATTATTATTATTATTGAGTGATGGAAGAGATGATTTCATCTTTCCATGCGAGACATTCGACTCGGACCTACTTAATTTAGCATCATGACGTGAGCAAGAGAGAGAATATAACTTTTTTTTCAGTGCATAGAAAAAGTATATAAATGTAGAAGGTGATCGAATAAATTGGAACAAATGGTACAAAGAGTCGTACTGGTAAGAATTGAACTCAAGGTCTCTTCGTTTCAGATCGAGGGTGATATCATTTGTATCAAGCCTCATTGACCATAAAATTTTTGATATTATGAATCTAAGTAATGCCAAAGTCATTGAACAATCAACGGTGTATTAGAATATAAAGAAGCCCCACAAGTTTACTGTCGCATAAAAGTCCACAGTTCGATCGTGCGCTGGGGAGATGGACGTTGATCGGATGTCTCAAATGGACGTGGGCCAGCACAAGATGGGCGCGGTGGACCTGCCTATTTCAAGGGCCGGCACAGATCCGGCTGGGGCGGGCTCATTCAATCTGGGCTCAAATTTGCCGGGCTGTCAGCCCATGCCGTCCAGCCAGCCACCAGCAGCAGCACAGACCAGAGCCCGAGTATACCATGTTCAAGCTCGCCTCTCTTAGCAATTTGCGATCTCGGGCCAGAGCTCGAGGTTGGGCAGGCTGAATATTTCAAACTCAAGCTCGGCTCGTTATAATAAACAAACGATCGTCGAGTTTATAAGAGCCAAGCTAAGCAGGTAGAAGATGTAGGGCAAGTGCGGGCGGATGTGTCAATTGTCTTGAGTGTGGAGGAGGAGAAAGTCTTCTGTATAACGGTACTATCGCGTGACAGTACTTACATGATGATAATTATTGGGTTTGACTTGCATTGTTTAATCGGCAAGCCCAAGTCGAGGCTAATTCGAGCCCGTTAAGATCGAACCAGATTCAAGATTTTCGTCGAGCCAAATGCGAACCACTCGCAAATGAAATGACCTTCGTGCATTATCGGACGGTAACGCGGTGAGGGTGTCGATACTGCTTTATTGCTCCCTTTTTTTTAAAAGACTTCTGCTCAGAAATATTTATTCTTTCGATGTGGAAAGTGCCATTTGAAAGCAATGCGGACTCAAATCTGTGGGATTTTCCAAAATATTTCCTGACGGATTCTGATGACCTCATCCGTAATTCTTCCACATTATCTGATCCACTCAGCCGGTAAAGCCGATGCCAAAGTGCGAACCTTGCAATTGCTTAACCAAAAAAAGATCAAAGAAAGAAAGAAAGAAAGGGGGCAGGCATGGCAACGGATGTGATTGGCAGAGGCCATGGCCGAAAAGTAAATCAATATTTGCAAGTAACTTTAGGATGAAAGAGAGAGGTGCGTATGGACCCGGCCGGTCGGTGCGGTTCGACCTTTTAATAAGTTTTCGGTTCGAGTTACATTGGTAAAATCTATAGTTAAAAGAATTTTGATCCGACTCGATTCAACCCCGGATGCCCCATTCACTCCTTCCCACTCAGGAAAAAAGTCTTGCATGTAATGTATATAGTTAGGGTAATATTACAAGTCAATATGTTCCAATTATTTTTTGAGTTGTCCTTTTTATTTTTAGGGTTTTGTTAAAATATATTAAAACGACTAAATCTTATTAATTTATAATATTATATCAGCACTATCACATTATATGCTCGTAATAGGAATACTCTCTCCTCCGGTAGGTTGAACTGAATCGAATATAAATTAGCCAGTACTCGTTGGGCTCTCTATCGATTTATAATTAATTAACAGAAGAGGAAATATATATATATATATATATATATATAATTAAGCTTAAACAATAATCATAATGAGGATTCATTACAAATCACACTTGATTAGTAGATCCTGATTCTGACCTGACCTGTGGGATCCAAAGCAAAGGGCCCTCTCCCTGTCTGCCTCGGACCCTTTGCTTGGTGGGTCTGGTTCCCTTTTTCACCCAAATCCCTCCCCTATCCTCATCCTAACAACTCCACACCCAAATGTCTTTTGATGTGATCTCAACAAAAGACACACAACACATCCACCCCACTCTCCAGTCCGCTACCGGAGTGTTCCCGATCCGAACCCGGCCTAAAACGGGGGTCGGACCGACCCGCATTCTTCATCAATCGCACGATGTTCCCGCCGAAACCCGAGAGTCGTAGCACAATCTGGATCACACTAACTACATGGATCATCAGCAAAATGTGAAGGCCAAAGCGTCGCAAAAAATCTCCAATGACCCGACGATTCGCAGCAACGGCCTCAGCACCGTCCCCTTTGATCCGTCGTCCTTTCTCAACCTACACTAAAGGTTTCTGAAGTACACTGACAGAGTTACGAAACTATAGCAAGCCTATGTACAGAGGGCTAAGATCAGTCACACTAGCATGCCCATTTGAGCAATTTCTTCAGTCGTCACTCTCTAGTCTTGTGTGAATATATATGTAGTGTAGATATATATGGAGTTTCTAAGGAAGTTAAGTTTTTGGAGTAGTCAATTAAGGGCGACCCTCTGGAACTTGGTCTCGCCCGGCGAATCGGATCCCTTGGACATTCCCCTCTTCCGGCTCAGCTGGCCGCAGTTGGCCGTGATAGGGCTGGGGAGGAGGAGAGACGGAGGCGGCGGGGGAGGAGGGACGGAGACGGGCGGGATCTCGAAAGACTCGAGCGGCGGAGGAGGGTGTCTCCACTGCGGGAGCGGCCCTGCGAGCAGCAGAGTCTGGAGCAGGGGACCGGCCCTGATCACTGCCTGCAGGAGCTTGCCCTTCTCCGGGAGGGGCTTCTCCGGCAGGAAGGAGTCGAGCTCCGGCAGCCCGATTAGGGCCCCCGCCGCCGCCGAGGGGGACGACACGATGCTCTCGTCGCAGTCGGAGGAGGAGAGCCCGTTCCGAGGCTCGTCGTCGATGCTCGAGACACCGGACAGGGGAGGCTGGGTGGCTGCAACAGGAGAGGTCAAATTCTGCTGCTGCTGGAGGAGGAGCTTATCGAGGAGGAGCTTCTGGAACTTCTCCTGGGCCTCGTCCCGCTCTCTCATGGTCCGGCCGAGGAGCTCCTTGAGGTGAGCCAATTGGTCGTCTCGCTTCCGCAGCTCCTCCTGGGCCACCAGCCTCGTGTTCTCGAGCTCGAGCGTAGTGTAGAGTAGAGAATTCCTCAGTTCCTCCATTGTCTGATGTCGAAAGCAAGCACTCTCATTATCAGCCATCACTTATGCCTATCGAAAGAAAGATCGAATTTTGAGCTATCACACTTACCTTTCCATGGCAGAAGTAAGCCCAGCTCAAGAGGGGGCTGCACTGATTCTCCATGCTCTGCTTTTCCTCAGCTTCTCCTTCTTCTTCTTCTTCTTCTTCTTCTTCAATGGAGAAAGGAGAAATTTCAAAGACGTCTGTTAGTGACAGGGAGCTGGAATGGGGAGGAAGAAAAAACGGGAAGAGACAAGAAAGAGTTGTTGGATCGGAGGCGAGTTTTTGGGAGGGAAATGCCGAAGCTGCCTCTACCGCTGCCAGTCTTATAAAAGAAAAGAAAAAAAAAAAAAGCCCCTACTTGTCTTTTTACTGTTTGCTTTTTCGTTCTCGCTTTTCTTTTTTCCGCGTTCTCACTTTTGCGGCCAAGTGGGCATATATTTACATTACCGGGATATTCGGATTTCATCCTACTATTTCGAACGGTCCCTTATATACGTCTACAAATGCACATTTCAGATTAAGCCAAGAGATGCATGCTGATCTTAAAAGAATTTAGACCTGAATGAAAATGATATTTCGCATTCTTTTAATCGTTACATCGAACGCTTAGGGCTGCGAGCAAGTGACTCATTATCCATGGGAGCTTTTCCTTACATGAATTAATTTTGACCGGACAATAGCTAATTACCGTGAATGAATGATACTCGTTCAATATAAATTCGATGTGGAAAATGCACAGAAGATCATGAAAATCGGCTAAATAGAAGCTCGCGGAAGGGCAACTTCCTTTTGTTTGCTTGAAGGTGTAGCAAGTTTTATACATAATGTTATCCTCATGTGATAGTATTTATGTAGTGATATAAATTAATCAGGTTTACTTATTTTTTTAAATTTTTTTATAAAATCTAAAAAAACTGAAAACAAAAACAAATCTAAAAATTACTGAGAGGACTTTCTCACGAGGGTGAGGTGAAAAGCGACTGTGCTGGTGTAAAAGAGCAGCGTCCATTTCTGAGAATTCTAGGGTTGCCTTTTAAGAGTCGGTTTTAGTTGGCCTCCATGCATTAGTTTTTCTTTCTAAGTAAATAAATAAAAAGAAGGGCAATAGGAACGACCATCTCACCAAGAACTTTCATATTCAACTATTAACATATCAGATGTACTGAAAAATCAGTGTCTAGCACTGGTCTGATCAGTGTATAACACCATCAAACACCTCCAAGAAACCAGAATTCTCCAAACCTAAATTTAAAAAGTACACTTCTAGTAAATGATTTAATATAAATGTGTAACAATTTTTTAAACCTGAAATTTGTTCTAAGTCAGGGACAAAGAGAGCAAACTGTTGTTAAATCGGAATCAATCTTTAAAGAAATATAAAGAATTCAAATGGCTCTATCCTCAGCCGGAGAATCAAAGAGCAAAGAGAATCAGCAACAGAAGCAGGAGAAAATATTCCCCTCATGCCCTAGAGGCTAGCTCTCCCACGTTCTTCCTTTCACCCAATCATGACAGTAGGAGGCAAAAGTTAGACTCGACAGCTGATATCACATGATATCCGGATGTCTAATAGGTACAGATATTTGATCGGGGACATTGACATCCTCTTTCAGTAGGATGGTTCGACTAGTTCTCTTCTCCACTGTCCCGAGCCCTTGTGGGCTGGCATAGGCGTAGCCTCCAAGGATCCGAGTCGGCATTTGTCAGTGTTACACCTATTGAAGTTTTCAAGCAAGTTTCATTGCGGTCATGGATGGATCCTGAAAACTTGTTCAGAGGGACGAAACTATGTAAGAAAGTAATGTGAAGAATTCAGGGGAGTGAACTATATATAGTTCAATAAAATTTGAATAAAATCAAGTAAATTTTGTATACAATCTCATAGAATTTCCCCAGTTCATGGGATGGTCATCCCTGTGCGCTCCCCTAAACATATCCCCGACGGTGGTTAGTGGAACAAATAAAACCTTGGCTACCCATTTCTGACTTTCTAGAGACCGTAAATATAAGAATTATATGTTCATCGATGCTTAATACATCAAGAAAACAATCACGTGTATCTGACAGATTACAAAGATCACACCAATATTCAAAATATTTATTGACGTATGATATATACCGTGTTATGTACTCATTACACAAAAGATTCTCGTGAATGGCATGAGCTTCTTCTGGTCTCATATAGGATTTATTAATTAACCTTTCCAAGGATATAGGAAGTCTTTATTTTAACCTTAAATAGCCAAGTGGCAAATATATATATATGTATATAAAATAGCTGTGGTTAATGTTAGGATTATATAAATTCTCCTGCCAAAGACCAAAATATAACTACTTTGACCCCTTTCCTAACACTTTCTAGTAGAAAGAATTTCCCTATCAACACGCCCAACATTTCCTACAAGGCAATTTATTTCAAATTTTTAATTAGTTCCCAACACTTAAAAGGTACATCTGTAAGGAACTGATTTTACTATAGTGACATCCCTATCGGTTTAAAATTGTTAAGTCTTAGATTCGATCCTTGCCATGGAGACTTTCTGTTCCTTTTAATTTCTTTTTTCTTCCTACCCAATCTAAGCTTGTTGATGTTCTTTATGATCGAAATGAAAAAACACATTTGCAAGTGAAAAGGGGAGTGGAGCAGTAGCATTGCCCCCGATATAGAATTAATCAGTGAAACAACAAATACCTCTCTATTCTGCAATAATTGTTATCCTTTTAAACTTATAGATCTTCTTTTTAGTAGGAAACAGAACACAATTATATGTAATATTCTAGAAGAGAGTATTATTTATAAAATTCTTATGAAATTTCAACTGAGAAAAAGAGGAAAAGGCTTTATCCGGAGAAATTCTTATATGATCCTAACTTATCATATAATGTGAGAAAATATTAATTAGATTGTGTCAAATAAAAAAAATTAGTATTAATCAGTTGTAGAATTGTATTAATTTTAATTTAATTAATTTTTTATTACATCACTGTAAGATATGATTATATAAGAATTTTTTCCCTATTTGGTGGAAATTTCTTTCACGTGGGCTGCCCCACCAGTGAACTCCAAGTCCAACTAGGTTTCTGTTTTTCTAATTTAACCCCTATATTTTTCCGAAATTTTTTTTTTGCCTGTGAGAAAGAAGCCAAATTTCTTTTGATTTTTCACTTTCCAAGTAAACTGAAGTCTGATTGGACAACGTACAATCCGAATTTACAAATCGAAAAAACACACATTCTAGATTACAGAGAAAAAGGGTCTTAACATGAAATGAAATACTTTTTTTTTTTTTATGGATAGTATTCAAAAATACTATAAAAATTTACAACTAATTCAATTCGACTCAAGCTAACCCATTAAGAGACAAAACTTTCAGTGTACAAATTTTCTCTATTGATAAGTACTCAAGTATGAGACTTTTACTTAAGAAGATTACATGTCAAATCACTTGAAACATTTCGTAGGGTGACAGTTCCAATTCAATTGATGTGGCTCAAAATTTGTTTACTTTTTAAATAACATCTCGGTTCTTAACTTGTCATAGAGAAAATTCTTTATTCGAAAAGTTTCACTTCCTAATGCAAGAGCAACTCTTCGTGTAACGGTGTCACTGTGTGACAGTACTTACGTTATAACATTGACGGATAAAATTTATCGATTCTTAAAATTTCCTCATACAACCCTAAAGACGGATGGACTTTATTAGTTTGTATCATTATATAAGTACTGTCACAGTGTGTACAAGGCTATCTCCATCAGTGAACTGATCCTGCTAGAATGTAAACTAATTAAAATTTATTAAGTTTCTGAATATAAAATAATGTATATGGAAAAAAAAAAAACTACTACTCAACTGTTTGACCGTTTAATAAGTCTCAGGCCAAAGGGCTCCGAGTCTGAACAGTGGCCGCCTAATACCCACAAAAGTATTAATACTTTAACGCATAGTGACCAATTCATTCGTACAATCAAGAGGGGTTGGGCCGAGTGGTGAGCAGCTCGGTGCCGCTTAAGGAGGTCTCAGGTTCGAGACCTCACGTACGCAGACACCCCTCTTGGGAGCCTCACCCGCCATTGTCAGGCGTGCGACCCGGGGCGACCAGCGGATTAGTCAAGTATGGTTGGCTGAAAGATGTCATCTCACCGCTGGTAGGGCCTGCTTGGATACCGTGGCTGGCGACAAAAAAAAAAATTCATTCGTACAAATATTACAATTAAAAGTCATGCTGAAACATTTTAATAATAACATTAGGTAGGCCTTTTTTTCCCCATTTTTTAGCCGCTGCTTTGAAATTCGAGAGAATTTTTGTTTCTTTTAATAAATAAAACATACATTCCACTAATAATGCCAAGTCACCGTGCCTTTTCGGTCAATTCAATTCCACATAATCAATTTTCTTTTTTTTGGTAAACAGGGAGAAAATCGATGGTTGCATATGCACGAAAGCAAAATTTTATGTACTTGACGAGTGTAATGTCACACGTAAAAAGGCACACTTCCTACTATGATTAAAACCCAATTCAAGACTAACCATGTCTAGCAGAGAAAATTTTAGATGTTTTATTTCATAGCGTGCCATGAGTAAACCATTCACGACATAATTCCACAAAATTTTTAATCCATCATTTTTTTTTCTGTTCAGAAATAGTTCATTCTAATCGCAATTCTGTATAAGACAAGAAATTGGAGGAGAGGTTTTGCCTCGATGAATACATGATTTTTTTAAAGTTTTTCTAGGGTTAGGTCTTATAGTAAGAGCTCTGGGAGCACTCTTATTTGCTAATCCAATTTATTCTGCCTTTTCATTGGGATTGCCCCAGCACTATGGTTCGCAGCCATGCGCTCTAATCTTCTGAGCTACGGGCCTTGCCCCGTCTCAATTGTATCTATCTATTCCCGATTGTGCCCTTAAAAAAAGGAACATTTCCTCTCTCCGACCATTTCATGAGAATATACAAATAAAATTTTCTAATCAGAGAGAAAACCTGCATTGTAGTTAGCCGTCCCGTGTCCAGTATGAAAGAAAAATGCAAGGGACGAGATCAATTGTTAAGAGCGGATATTTAAGGACACAAGATAAGTGTAGGTCACGCTGTCATCACCTGATAATTTAGACTTTTAGTATTGTTATGCTGATCAGTAGGAAAATGAACACTCATTTAACCATTTATTGTAATATAATTTATGTTTTATCACGTTATATGGTGAGATATGATAATCGAAAGATTTCTACTACTTGGAGATATTATATTATGGAGGGTCAATGAAATCTACTTTCAAATGGGTCAGAAAAGGGAGCTGATCACCAAACTTTCCCACCAATATTTTTGCCAAAGAAAGGCAGTGGACCCATCTCTTTCTCTTGGATAGGGAAGGGAAAGGAAAATAAAATTAAAAAAGAAAAAAAAAAGTCATCAATGAAGGGAACATGGTGAGGCTTCTACTTTGACTTATTTAAGACTACCATGCTTGCACACCCATTTAATGTCACAAAATCTGCCAGACACAGAGAAAGGGTACTTGATGCAGTCGGTATCATTATCAATCTAAGATCAAAAGGTCTTGCCTTAGACTCATCGTATATTTTTATTCTCTCATCCTTATATCCCCTTTCTATACACCAATATTCGGTACACAGAAAATGGAGTTTAAATATGTATTGCATAAGCGAAAGCATGACTTATATATAAATGGGAGTCGGCAATCAACCATCTATCTCATTCATGAAATTTATAACGAATATACTAGAAGTTTAATTGGTATTCATAAAAAAAAAATTAAATTAATAGGTGGCCATACTCTTGTATCTTGAATAACCAAGCCAGGTGTGTAGGGCCATGATTTCATATAAAAACACTTTGCTTAGGAACAGGCCAATGAATCGTGGCCGTTGGTTATTGTTCAATACATTTGGTGGGTGGTGGCTCTGTTATGATTGGGCATCCGTGAATGAAATAGACATCATTGAAAATAACAGTAGTAAACCACATATTTATATGTTTTACATATTTTTCTCGAAATTCGAAAAAGTAAAAAGCGATGGATGGGAAATTCTCAAATTAAAAAAAAAAAAAAACAAAATGGGCGCCGAACCTTTATGTCCCATCTAAGCCCTCCAAGGTTGTATCTCGGTTTTTGTTTTCTTATCCCCATGTTTTTATTCAGCCAAAAAAGAAAATTTGGGTCTAAAAATACGATACAAGGAAGAGAAAATAAATAGATTGGGATCGAATCTCAGTTTTTTTGTCTAACGGTTTAAAACTCATTTTTATATAATTTGATGAGGTTAAAGTTACAAATTTAAGTAATATTCTAAGTAGAATTGCTAGGAACCATCATGGAGATTGAGGCTTCGCAGATACTGGTTTCTTGAACTATTTTAGGCGTTTATTGATGTTAGTTGTCAGTTCGTCTGATGTATTTACGATTAAATACGAAAGGCCCAACGTTACGTCATAGTAGGCGAGCGAATCACCGTTACTACTACCGTCCTTTTTATTTATAAAAAATGAAATACCAAGCTTGATTATAGGCATTTCTTTCCCTTTTTTTTATTATAGAGGGAGGCTTCTCGCGAGATTAAAATGGATACGAGGTAGATGGAACTCAAAAGACAGGAGAAGGTTTGCCAATGAGAAATGAACTTAAAATTTAAATAATTAACGACAGCCGGAGCAATAATAAACATTCATTATACCAAAGATTGCACACTTCATCATCATCAATAACAATTTAATGGAATAATTAAAAGGAGAACCTAAAACATGCCTAATTAAGAGCCATGGAGGAAAAGAGATCCAAAGAGGGTCGCTTTTGAGGGTTAGTATAGAAATTTTACACACCCCACGATGGAAAAGCAATTTCAATTGGTGGACAGGTTGCATGATTACACTATTGCTTTTGCCAGCATTATCATCTTTGTAATATGATTATGGAATATTTTAGCACAAAGATTAATGTATAATTAATGGGGATTCATCCATCGGTGTTGGCTCGAATATTTGACATCCTTTTCTCTTAAATAAGTTCTCCGATTCCAAGTCCTATGAGTTAAGAAAATTCGCAAGTGGAAATGTTTTACCTTTAACAAGGTGGTCTTACTCGAACCTTGATTAAACACGACACTATGTCGAGTTTATTGTTAAGTTATGTGGTGTAGATAAAAAAAGAATGCAGTGGGATTCGAGCACCACAATAATATATGTAAACTGTGAATTTATTGGTGGGACCTGGGTCATCTTTGAAGGGATTAAATAAATTCGTGTATATCACTCATTCATTGTACATGTGAAGAGATAATTAAAATTGAATTTAGTGGAAAAATGATTCTACTGTAATCTCACGTATCCAACTTAATCATATTTTTTCAGTCTATATCACCGATATACAGGAGTTCAACTAGCTCTGACTAATACAGTTCGACTCGGGTAGAGCCATTAGAGGTGAAGCTCTCTTAAAATGAACTCTCTCAGCTCACAATACTGAATCCAAGACTTCACTTAAAAGATCACTATGGTAACTTAAATCAAATTTAATTGACTCTTTCACATTACAGTAGACAAGTAATATACATGGAATATTATCTCAAACAAATTAGGACCCACCTAGCTCTAAAGTAGCATCTGGGGAGTGGCTAAGATCTTTGATTAAGCACACTACTTTGGGTGGCTAATTAATGGGCAAGTAGATGATCTAGTTTGCAATATGGGCAACAAGGAAACGTGAACAAGCAAAACACGCGCCATGTCCTAAACCCATTCACATTTCCCATACCAGCAACTCTCCGAATCATCTAACCGGAGTTATTTTAGAATCGTAAAAAAAAAATAACAATAATAATTTCAGACCCGACATCAATTTCTCGAATTCACCACCATATATTGGGCAGGCTCGCCAAGGGTTTCAGAATACGAACACCTCTCGAAGTCGAAGCCAATAGGGTTGCGTATAATGATGGTCGAAATCGAGCGCAATCTACATGGGAAGAGAAGAAGGGTAAGTAATGCCTTGAATTACAAGTAAAAATGGTTCTTTGGGGGAAGCCACTTTGATTTCATGATGCTGGCTGCCTCCAAAGGAGTAACAAGTTGCACATACAAAAGGTAAGAACAAAATCATAGGAATCTTTGAAAGGGGAGGTGGAATATTAACTAACTCCTTGGGAGGCAGTTAAAGGTGGGAAACCGTCCTTGTTAAGGTTATATACTAAATATATATGAAAAAATGATACCTAGTACAAAAAATAACTTATTCCTTTGTTCCCTTCCCCCTCTCTTTTGGGAAAAAAGTGGGTGTTTGATTAAATACCTTGCTTCATTCATTTGCCAACATTGGGTGAGAAGCTAGTTTGTGCTAAAAATGCCTGTGAAAATATTGCCAATGCTAGGTAATGAGGGTCGAGGCTTTTCCCGTTATGAAAAGAAGGTCTGTAAGTACAGAAATGGATAAATGTTCAATTTACGAATTTCGGGCCTCTTGGACTTGGGACAATAGTGATATCAACTGCGAGGAACTTCCTTTGTCTGAGAATTGTGGATTTGCCCATCTGAAAATGTTCTTCGATGTGATATTTTTGTACCGTGTGTGTAGGTTAAATTTGACTATCGAGCAATAAAAGCGAGTATGTACATTTTCTACGTGGAAGAATGCGTGTACCAGTCTAAATTTGACTCGAATTTGAAGACGTATAAGATATAACTTGCGAGTGAACCCAAATTATATAAAGATTGCAGTCCTCTTTATAAGATTCCCATGCCACGGACAGTCATCAACTTGATTTACATACCTTAGGAAAAAAATGATTGTAAAAGTACGACTAGTCAATTTTCCAAAATAATTATGAATAAATTATTAAATATTAGTGGGTAGTGAAAAATACTACAGTCCAGTCATTATAGCATTAAATATGTAAGAAATATGAATATAAATTATTAAATTTATTTTCTTTAATTTAAATTGTTGGATTAAATTGTTCAACAATCCAGCAATAGAAGCCTCGGAACTTCCTATTTCAAATATGTCAATGGCTAGATTTGTTCATTTCTATCTTTTTCAACGTTAGAACTTAGATGGTTGGAGTTGACTAATCGAATCCAGTTGCACCTACGGGTGCAAATGTCTTACCGACACGAGACCATAGTGTCGTTCAAATAGAAATAAAAGGAACAAGATACAAAATAGAGAGTTGCAAGTTCATATAAATACTCGTCCCTTTTCTGCTTAGGTTGATATAAAGCCGATCGAGTAGTGATCTATATGGATCGTACGACTTGGGATGTAGGGAGGTGGACTCAGTGGAACGAGTAATTAATCGTCGGTGAATCCGAGCCTCGTGCTGTCGATGTCGGCTGCAGTTTAATTTACCGGTGGCAACGGCAACTGCCTGCCTATACAAAGGGACCTATGGATTGATTCATGGATAGGTGCCAACTTTCTTTTAATTCCGCGTGGGTCCCCAATGGCGCGCAGAGAGGAGATGAGCAAAAGGGCAAACTAAAGAGGATAGTCGTCTGGCGGGGGTCATGGAATGCTATCTTTAGTCTTTATCGGGTCGTCAATTCCATCTCAAATCAGTTGGTACCTTTTTGGAATCCCAAGCTTTCGTATACTGCCCGAGGTACAGACACCCAGTCATAACGAACAGTTATTAATAAGGATAAAACATTATCCGAGAAAAAATATCGAGATTATTATATATTTATTATTTCTTACAAGCGAGTTTTCTAAAGTTTTAAAATGACAAATCAAGTCTTATATATTATTTGTTATTATAAGACCAAGTCTTTTCCATTACCTGCAGTTATTTTAAGCTGACGTGGTATTATCATGTAGATATTAGTATGATGTGTTAAATTTTAACGCTGATGTGGATAATTTTAATATGATATGTACACGGTGAGTAGGAAAAGAGTGATTGTAATGTTTTGGAATAGAAAATTTATATTTCTAAATTAATGTGGACAAGTTAAAATTATCCGCGTCAGTGTTAAAATTTGACATATCATACTAATGTCTACACGCCAATACTACGACGGTTTAAAGTGACGGCGGGTAACAAAAGGGACTTAATCTTGTAACGTGAATAACATACAGAACTTGATTTGTCACTTTAAAATATTTAAGACATATTTATAAGAAATAACAAATATATATGACTCCATATATCTTTTTTCTCAAACATTATTTGAGAAAAAGAGTTTGGTACAACTGATATCGCTCATAATATAAGACTAAGAAGTCCCGGATTCTATTCTTACTCGTGGAACTTTCCATGTTCTTGATTATGGTCTTCGTGCTACATGTCACATTTGTAGTGGTCAGTGGTCCTATACGGACTTTCCATCTTCCTTATAAAGATCTTGACGTGCAACTTGTGATACTCTTTGATAACTCTATGTTCTATTACTTTTGCCTTTTAACACTTCTCCTTGTACACTTTACTAACTTAATTATCAGAGATCCAATCGAATTTGTTACGTCGGACTTGAATTTCTTATATTTTTCAGGACTCTGAACTCGGAAGCGTTATCTACAAGGAAATTAACGGTGAACGATAACATGACAGTACTTACTGAACTTTGTCACGTGGAACTTGCACAGTTCGGCCGAGATGATCGTACCTTTACCTCGTACTCTTCCTCAAATCGTCATGTATGCCCATTTCCATAATTTCTATTTAAAATAATTTTGATGCTTGAGCTTGCAAGACGGATCCACCTCTTATGAGTCCACTACAAATTTGATGGTCGCGAAATTCTTAAATGCATTTAATTTGAAATTGTATTTGTTTTGAAAAATTTTCCATTAAGTTCCATTTTGAAAAAAAAAATCATGCGTTTACAATAAGATAAGAGAATGAAAGGAATAAAGAATTATGCGGTAAATTTGATTCAAGAAAATCAATCTCGGTACCTCCTAGATTAGACGAAGAGCGATCTCATCATGTCACTGTACTAAGTTCTATTTTTATTAGAGGCATAGTCAGAATAGTTTTTTTTATTACAAACAAGATTAGATAGGAAAAAGAGGGGATTAAAATCACGCCGAGTCATATGGGTGAGAATTCAAGCTAGAAACCCTAATCCTATTCCTGTGTCAGATGACAACACCAATAATACATCTAGAAAGTCTTGTATATAAGGAATATATCATATAATCGTATTTAAGTGATCTTACAGATTAAAAAAATTAAATTAAATCTAGTTTTTTTTTGTTTTAAAAAAATCTTAAAATAATTAAATTTTATTAGTTCATAATATATCATATAAAATTATCTCGTGGTACACCAGTTATACGGAATACTCTCTCCACTGCAAAACCTTTGCCCAGGAATAGTCAGTCATAGAATATCCTTTTCGAGCCTAACAAATAACAGTCCAACAACCGCGTAGCCCAGATTGACCCGATAAATAAAATATAACACTTTTTTTCCTAACAAATTTTCTTATAGATACAACTTTCCTTGCAATAACAGGGTTGAAAGACACCCGAATCACTTTGCGGCTGTGCAAGTGGCACCTATGCATGGATTAATATCGATACATCAGTTATCGAGGACACTAAAGACTCACCGAAGAAAATTGTGGAAAAAAATGAAATGGGAATATCTGGACTGTTCTGTGAGTTTTCGCGGCTTCTGGGATGCGAAGTCTTTGATTAAGAACGATGGATCTTACAAAGACGATTTAGTATAATTGGTACCACTTTCGCTTTATGGCGTGGAGGTTTTGAGTTCGATCTTATTAGTGAGATTTCTCGTGCGCTTTCTGACCCTTCTTTCTTCTACTCTTTTTAGACTTATGTACATTTGTTGTACTCTGAAAAAAATTTGATGGATCTTTCTGTCATTTGACAGAGAGACGGAGAGGAGAGAACCCTATGGAGTTGCCCTAATAATAAGGAGAAAGTATTGTGTTCTCCCTATCCAACGTGCAAATCCCCTTAAATCCAACCAGTACCTCTAGGTTTATCCTATAATGTTATTAAAGGGGAAAAAAAGACAGAGGGAGAGAGAAGGTGTCTGTGTGTCTGTTTTGTTATTATTTTTTTTATTTTTTATTTTTTGTGCTTTCCATGTGAGGCATGAGGGATGATTAGTAGTTATAGGTAGTTGAAACATGCATGCCTCAGTCTGTTTGTTCCCATCATGGTCTGGTCTCCCCACACTTTTACCTTGAAAGTGATGTTTTCGATTGGATCTGATGCAGCGCAGCGAAGGCGGGGGGAAGTGTCCGATATTTCCTCTAAGACGATATCCCAGGATTCGATTCAATCTATTCGGCATGCTCAGGAAGGTCATAGGTTATTGTATCATATTTGGCTAATCATTCAGGTTTTAATTAACATAGAAAGTGACTTCGTAAAGGTGTCGATATCACCGGCTGTGGATTGTAATGTTGCTGTCCTGTGGATGAAATGGGAGAAAAAACAGCCACTCAGGAGGTAGGGTTTTCTAGTGCTGTGATTGACTGTGGCTTGTGGGAGGTGATGATCATGATCATGATCATGATCTATGCTTCCATGTTGTCTATGCAGGACGCGAGGCGAGGCCTACCACGCGACAGCTTTTCGTATAACGGATTTATCACGTGAAAGTGCTTGTATAATATTGCAAACTAACAAAAATCAGTCATTTTAAAATTTTATTTATGAAACCCCAAAAATAAAAAAAAATAACCTTAGAAATAATTGAATTATATCGTTTGTGACACAACGTAAGAACTCCCTGTTAGATACAAGGCTTCCTCGGCGGCATACAAAATTTTCAAATTGGAAGTATCGTGAAATTGTCAAGAATCTAGTCTGTGTGAGGAGAGAGTCTTTCTGTGTAACAAGTATGTCACGTGAGAGTGTTAACATGGTGTCATGAGTCAATAGGATTCAGTTATTTTTAGAAACTTTTAGTAAAACCTAAAAGTAAAGTAAAAAAAAAACCTAAAAATGACTTGATTTCATTGGCTCGTGATACAACATTAATACTGTCACGTGGTATTACTCGTTACATACAATACTTTCTCCTATGAGAGAGAGAAACCACGGCAAGAAGTAACATAATTCAAGTCCCGGGTGTTTGACAACTTATATTACCTATAAATAATCCTCACAGTGAGGATTGAACTCTCAACCTCTAAATTATAAGATAAAGTCTTGTACCGCTAAATTGAAACTTGTTGCTCTATTAGTTTGAGCTTTTAGTATGGCTTACAATGGCCTCGATCATTTCTAACTAAGGATTTCCATCGAGGAAAGAAAGGAATAAGAATGGCAGTAATTAGGGCAGTAAATAGAGTAAATCTCGGGGTGCAGTAAGTGCATGACATCAGTATTATCTTATGGTGTCACAAGTCAATAAAAATTGGTCACATAAGTAATTATATTATGGGTAATTTAGACTACAGAGAATGTTTTCTAATCCATTTTTCAGGTTGAAAACCATAGAACTCTTAGAAATCCTAAAAATCGGTGCTCGATAATTCTCGGCATCCTTCTCACCTTCTCGCTAATTGATGTCAGCATTTCTTAGATTTTTAGTGTTTCATGAATTTTTTACGTTTATTTAGGTTCTCTAGTATTTTTATGTTCTAATCAGAATAAAAAAGGATTTAAACATGTGTTTTGTAACTTAAACTACCCGTGATGGAATTGCTGATGCGATCAATTTTTATAATACCACCGTTATACCCAAGACTTTTCTAGAATATAGACGCAAATTGGCCAAAATCATGCGGCAAAACAACGTCGTAAGAGAGGGGAAAAAAAAAACCCTTGTAGTTTACCGGGATGTGGCATAGGCACCAAATAGACCCGAAAATGGTCGGAACTATCCGATAGGATAGGTTCTGGATAAATATCAGTGAAAATCGGGTAGTCCCAGCAGAAGAATGAAGGACCGGCAGTAATCTAATGTTTTATCGAGCATTTTAGTCGCTTTGCGACCTACCTAACGGAGGCCCATGTCGGACAGTGCTTGGCATGGCACCGACGTGCATCGGTGCTTTCCCGTGTCAACATAACGTGAAAGTGACTAAAGTGACTATAAATCAGTTGCAGAAGACATCCTCGAAGCTACAAGGAAATGAGGAAATTAATAAAGGCATTTCAATGGTTCAGCCTACAAGAATCTTGAACCCTTTTTACCCGTAAAAAATTTAAATATGAATTGACGGTACCCAATTATCTCACAAAGACTTGCCCTCGATAACTCTTTATTGAGCCGGACGTATTCCTTTCAATGTCAGGTGAGGCGGGCTTTCTTTTTCTGTCCTCAGTCTAATGCATGAGTCGACTATTTTTCCGTAATTGATAAACTGGTCACGGGACGGCATTTTTCTCGCAATCTCGGTCATGATTGATTACACGCTGTACGCTTGGGCATGTCGTGGTGGGGCCCAAATGAAACTCGTTTTGATACCATGTAAAATATCCACATGGCTTTATAAAAGGTCGAACTTATTTCCACCAAAAAATCTAAACTATTAGATAATGCTATCTAGTCGGTTCTCTTACAAATTAGGTTTCGGCTCATTGTCTATCCAACGTGACATTCTCTTATAAATTGTCAATCTAACATGGGATTTAATACTCAAACGGCTGCATTTGGATACGAAAAATTGTCCATGCTTTGTTATGATTGTGGGATAGTACGCCATGTGCAAGTGGCCATGTCCACAGGATACTGTGTCACACTCAAATAAGTTTGCAGCTCTGCTTTGCTTTGACCCAGAGACTGGTCTATATCCACCAGAGAAAAAGCAAGCCAACGGGGGGTCCAAATGGCAGCTACAACACAGCAGTAGTCCCACGGCAAACATGCCATATTGATCGACACTGGAGTCCAGGACTGAGCATACTGATTATGTAGGGGCTGGACCTGAGGCCCTCACCCTTGCTGAAGGCCGGCCCAGGTCATAGCCCAGGAAGGAAGCCCATTCACTTGTTCGAACGCCTAGGCCTAGCTGTGAACGCCGCTAGGGCGGCGTCCGTACCACCAACGCCGCCTCGGAGTCGCGTCAGTCCGTACGACTAACGCCGCCTGCACCCCACAGTTCTGACATTGTCCGTACCACAGAGGTTACTTATCCCATAAATTACATGACGTGTATTTAGTACATGTGTTTCCACCCCTATATAAAGAGGATCTGTACAATCAAAGTGATAAATACAAGATAACCTTCATAACTCATACCTCTTCCTCCTCTTGATCACCTTCTTACAACTTTCGAACCTAACAGATTACAAGGCATGTTTCGATCCACCGGAGTGGCTGTCAGCTCCGGCTATGGATGATGATGTGGATTGGAGACAAAGGCTAGCTCAAAGCGCAGAGGAGCACGTTACCGTTGAAGATAACGGGTCAAGTTATGACGCTTTTAACGGGCCAGAAGAAGAAGCCCAAAGGAAGTGTGCCCATTCTGGGCCAAGAATGGGAGCCCACGGACTATTGGTTTCTGCAAGGGCCCAAAGGAAACTAAGGCCCCAAAAGAGTAGAAAGCTGAAATCTAAATTCTGCGAGTTTCACTGCCTAACACAATTTTTTAGAGTTAACACATATTCTACACCTGAACCAAAAGTGAGAAAAAAATGGTGAGGTAATTAATTTATGTATCAAATTATATGCTTTTCACAATGCTTATAATTAATTTTTTAATTATAGTTTATTATAATTTCTAATAATTTATGCATTAATTTTTAAAAATATTTGATGAACTAGCCAGAGCCCTGATTTCGAACCAAAACAAGACAGTTTCAAACCATTCTTAAACTGTCCTAGGAGCTATTTAGGGTTGATTCCATGCCTGTCTCCAAACCGTGGCTAGGCCTACTGGTACGTTAAAGTTGTAGATTAATGGTTGAAATCACTTTTTACTGTTAATATTACATTTTTATATTGTTTCAAGACCTGTTTGTACTCACCAAATCCTTAATTGAACGCATAGATCGGTGAAATGTAACTTTACCAATTAAATTCCCACATGATCAATTTTTAGTGTTAACTGAATAGAAGGATCTAAAACCACTCATGGTTAGAGGTGCCAAATTCAATCCTATACAATTTGGAGATATCGATATCTCATGTTCAAAATTTTTATGCGGACTTGTGACAAAATATTTGATAAAGTGCGTTCTTTTGGTGTGGTACTTGGCAGATATCAATTTCTTGAGTTATGCTAGGCACTAGAGAAGGCAATTTGGCCTAGTCGAGGTCCAGCACAGTAAGATCATGCTTGGGCCAATGGCTATAGGGCCACCTTCTTATTCAATGTGTCTGTCCTGCCCGAAAGCTTAATGTGTCATGCTCATACCAGGTGAATTTAGGCTAGGTAGGCCAATGACCCAACAACAAATTATATATATATATATATATCATGGTCTGACCCGATAAGAAAACATGTCATATTGGGGCCTTATCTTATTACCCTCCCTTCTTAACAAATCGTGTCTGCTAGAATTACCACTCCCGCAAGGCATTTGGTGGTGCTGCCCTTATAGGGCTAGTGTTGAGTGTCGATTGTTAATTCACTTGATATATTTGTGATTAAATATGAAAGTTGTAACATTTTACAATAGATGATTATATTGTCACTACTATTATATTCCTTATATATATATATATATATGATATTTTATATAACTTTTATTGGTAAAATGAGGTAGTAGTACATAAAGTTTATGTTTTTATGCACAGCCACAGATATATGAGACGAATTGGATAGTCCGTGTTTAGCATCGGTCACACCTCTAACAAATATTTTTGGCATATACTTAGAAGGATTTCAATCTTTTAAGACTTGAATTCTCCGAATTAAATGAGAGTAAGTTTAAATAAGAGTAAACCATCTAAGTAGTCTTCAAATTTGTAATGAGCCATCAGTTCAACCCTCAAAACTTCAAAGTCATCACTTTGGTTCTTACTATTCAATTCCGTCAGTCAATTTGGTTCATGTGTTATAACGCCCTTTACGAATGCGGACTTAAAGGTGGTTTGCCACGCTAGTGGCCCCCCACATGCCACTTGGCAATCAGTAAGTGAATAAAATTATATTTTATTTTTAACTTCAACCATTCATAACTCGTCACGTAACACGTGAGACTTGCTGATGTAATAGTCACCGTTCACGTCAGCACTTGCAAACAATATTATAATGTATACACCAAATTGACCGATAAAAGTGAACAATGATGATCAAATTGATGGTTTTCAAAATTTAAAAATTAAACTGATGATTGTTAAAATTTTAAGGACTAATTTAATTATTTACTCTCTGAATAATTACCATTTTGTATATGTTGTTAAACTGTTAAAAACCCAAAGGGCTGGTGATGGAGGTCAACCTCTCACCTTCCTGGTTTCATCCCGCGTCAACTACTATCGAAGATCCAAAAACCCTGAATTGCAGCTCTTCAGATCTCCAGCGTAAATCGGCTCCCAATCATCCTTATCATCGTCGCCTCCTCGAATTTTTCCGTCGTGAATCTTGAAAAGGAAAAGGAGGAAGATGGAGAAAGTGATGAACATGATAAAGCCGAAACCGAACCCCCAGCAACAATTGAGGGACTGGCAGCGTCGCCTCCGCCAAGAGTGTCGCAACATTGAGCGTCAAATCCGGGGTAATTGATCATTAGATATTGATAAAGGTTGTCCTTTGAGAGTTTGTTTTGACGGGTGAATTGATTAGGGTGAGCAGATTGAACCTTTGACAGCGCTCGGTTTTTTTGGGTCTTTCAGATATACAGAGGGAAGAGAAGAATGTGCAGAAAGCAATAAAAGAAGCTGCAAAGAGGAATGACATGGTCTCTGCTAAGGTCTGGACTTGAATCCTTGTTGTTTGTAAGATCCAATTGTTCTGATTTATGCTGCTGGATAAACTGAATTGTACATGAAGATTGCATATGGAACGTGTTCTAATGAACTCCAGCACTTTTGGATTTATGGGTCAACCTTGTTCTTCATTCTATTGGGATTTATTTGCAGGCTCTTGCTAAGGAGATTGTGCTATCTAGGAGAACAGTGAACCGGCTGTATGAGAACAAGGCACAGATGAACTCGATCTCTATGCATCTCGGTGAGAGTGTGGGTATGTCTTCCAATATCAACATAAATTTATTAAGCTTGCAGTAGGCTGAGTTATATTGTATCTAGAATTTGACTTCTTTGTGATTTAGGCTTGTTAAGTTGCTCCTGGTTGATTTGAGAATGAATAATTTGTGATGTATTATAAGAAACTTTTCTGCTGAAAGCACCGTTAATTCATTTCCTAGACTTGCCAATAAATAATGGACCACTGGTTGACCTGATCATCTTTGTCACCTGTCTTATGGCCTTGCTCGGATGGATTTAAAGCAATTGCACGGACTGTTGGTCATTTGTCGAAGAGTGCTGAGGTGATGAAGCTTGTCAACAATCTCATGAAAGCTCCAGAAATGGCAGTTACCATGCAAGAGTTCAGCAAAGAAATGACAAAGGTATTGCCATTGATGATGTAGCTCTAGCTCTTGTTTGAAACCTGCATCATCTCGTTGTGCCGGGTATTCTTTTGCATGATATTGTGTCCTAAATCTGGAATCAGTTACTAGGTCTCTATTGAGAATTATCCCATTAGCTCTCTTTAGATCTTCACCTTACTTTATTCAGCATGTAAGGCTTTGCCTTTCTGATGTTTATGGATTGGATAGTCTACTCTAATAAAATCGCACACTTGGTCCGTCATATTATCATTTTTCTGATATATTGTTGACTTGGATGATGTTTGTTTTTATGGACATCTAAGTTGACTAGTTTCAGACTGCACCTATAAATGATCCGTGATTGATGGCTGCCTTCACTAACAATGAGAAATGAAGAATGTGAAAATTTATCACATCCTCGTTTAACCTTTCAAGCAAGAACCCTTTCATTTATCCTCCACAAGTAACTTTTACTTCTTCGAGCAGGCAGGAGTTATTGAAGAGTTTGTGAATGATGCCGTGGACACTGCCCTAGATTCAGAGGACATGGAAGAGGAGATTGAAGAGGAAGTTGATAAGGTCTTGACTGCCATAGCTGGAGAGACAGCTGCACAGCTTCCAGAGGCAGTAAGGCAGCAGAAGCTGAAACAATCTGCTCCCACAGCAGAAGAGGTACCCTCCAGGCCTGAAATCCATTTCACCTAAATTTTCATCAATTCTTATGAATTTTCTAGGAGAACGAAAAAATGGTTGCAAAAATTCATCTGATTCTTGTAGGACGAAGCCATAGCTGAGGGTGTCGACGATGAGGAAGAGATGGAAGCAATAAGGGCACGACTTGCAAAGGTTAGGTCGTAATGCCATTGGGTTTACATGGACACAGTTAAGCTTCCTGTAGCTTAACTACCATTGTGCATCTCAAGCCATTAATCCTCCGACTGGAATGTCATACTAATGTATTGATATAAAGGAAGCTGCCCTGTCTTGAGTTGTTGTCTCTCTGTATAAGTACAGAATGAGATGTAAGCATGAAGCTTTTAATTATAACAATCAAGAGCTTGGATCATCATTTAAAGATCTGTCCTGTAAATTTTCGACACCACCTGTGCTGTGACCTTGAAGATTAACCAGAGAAATTGACCACCAACCAAAGTCTTTTACGTATGGTGAATCGAGATGAGCCCAATGAAGGTGTTTGGTTGAGGAATGGGAATTTCCATGTTTCGTTGGAAGGAATGGGCGTATATGGAATCGGTACATCAGATCCATTGTCCATAAACACGGAATAGCCAAAACCTTATTCCTTCACGGGGATTAGTATTTCCAGGATCCGAATACACGCACAATCACATATGTAACCCAACTATTTATCAAAATTTTGTTTTGTGCCAACTGCCCGTCTCCACCGTTGCATTTGCCCTCTGTCATTGCCATCAGCCAGCCAATAACCTCCTCGAGCCTTCCAGAGGTTGGAGGTTGTTGTACCAGTAGAGAGAGAGCCCTGGGTTTAGGTTGCCTTGACCCAGTAGCGAGAAAGAAACATTTTCATTCATTATTTAATTCTATTCTCTATCTATTCTTTTTTTTTCATATTTATTCTATTTCCCATCAATTGTTTTTAGCAAACTAAACACAGGAGCCTAAGATCTGAAACGAGAATGCCTTTGCCCTTCCCATACAATCACTGAATTAAGATCTCAACTCTTACAAAGCAAATCAGATTGCCGGCTAAGGTTTTAATCTTTTGTATCTTCCAAAGTGAGGCAGTTTTTTTGGTAATTCCAGCAGGGGTTATTTCTACAACACTGTCACTGGACATCAGCTTCGAGGGCTGTTGGATCGCCCTGAGCAACGTGATCGAATAGCTGTGATGCAATGACTGCAATCCAACAGTCCTCGTCGCTGGTGTCCCGAGACACTGGTAGGAAGGGTCAGTGTCGTCCTCACTTTTCACAAACGGTCTTCTCAGATTTAGTTCTGCAAGGAATCATGATTAACTCTCAAACACGGGTGAGAAATACATTGTCACGACTCAGGGAAATACATGAACTTTGAGCAGGAGACTGCCTATCACTTTATTCTGCCAATCGGCACATCCGAAACAAGTCTCTGTCGAAAACTGGAAACAAGGCATGATGTGTTCTATGCTCAGAAGATCTCTAAACAGCTGCATACTCATCCTCGAACTGTTTCAAAATGGAATTATAATCTCAGGCAGCTGCTTCAGTCACTTTGCCAATGGTCTTGAGGTCGAAGATCTCGATCCAATAACCATCAGGATCCTTGATGAATGCTATCCCTTTCATCTTCCCTGCAGCTCGGTTGACAAAGCTTTTAGAGCATGTCGAAAAAGGTGCAGGTGCTCCTGGATGAAGGATCAATTAGATAAAAGAATCTCAAAGGTCACGTACCATCGTCTGGCTTTTTCACAAACTCTACCCCAAGCTTCTCAAATCTCTCGCAGGCCTTGCACGTATCATCAACAGTGACGCCAATGTGTCCTTGGATAAGAAAAGAGTCAGATAAGATACGCAAAATGTCCCAAAGTCGCATAATTATTCAACTGAGCATGTTAGGTCACTCATGCCAATCACTAATCAGCTCAAGGGTACAGAGTTCAGAATCAAAGGATAAGCTTTAAACTGATGATGTTGCAAGAGACTTTTACCAGGAAGATAAGAAAAATAAGTAAAACCTCTGTGAATTTCTTTTTTGACCAGTAACCTCTGTGTATTTCGCTCACCTCTTTTTTGGTCCAAAGGTAACTGAATGGCAAAATCAGGCCACAAAGTAACTTTATCGTGGGAATATTAGCTTAATGAGCTGTCATATTTCGCCTTGATCATTATGTCTTGACAATATTCGTTCACTGCCCTTAATGAATTGAAGAACACAAGTAGAATACAAGCTAAACCTCTCTCTCTTAGATATTCCCATAAACGAACAGATTTGCATACATTAAAGAAGAAACAACTCCAGTATGTGTAGCCCATGAAATGTCCTACTAAGCCACCTTAAATGTCTCATTTCACCCTCTCAACTCCCTGCCACTAGTTCCTAGCATTCACTTCTTGTTGTCACAAACTATAAAAGGTCTTTCCAAATAGTTGATACAGAAACGCAACTGAGAGTTCTAGTACTTATGACTTAAATACGCGATAGGGTATTGCAAGTGGCAGAGTGGTCTTGCTGCCACGATCCACTGAGATTCAGCCCTTTGTCGCTTCGATTCGTAAGAGAAAATTAAAGAGAGAGAGAGAGAGAGAGAGAGAGAGAGAAAGAGAGAGAGTTCTAGTATCTGTTAACCCCCGCCACCACACCAAAAAGGAAAGAAAATAGCCTAGTGCTAATCAATTTCATGCATAACACCATTATAGCGGTAAGCATTGATGAATCAACATACGTCAATAGAAATCTTCTACTAGATTGAAACATAAGAGAACAAAAGTTTAAAGTGGAATACCAAAGCCACGAGGTTCCGAGTTCCCATTATGGTACCCTTTGAATTCAGGATCGCTTTCAGTTCCCCAGTTGCTGCAAGAAATTTCAATTGGTGAAGCCGCAGTACACTTTCTTTTCTTTAAAAGAAAGATACCAGTACTACAGATGGAAGGGGAAGATATCATGGAAGCATCAGCCTTAACTGTGTCAGCTCAATTGTTGCTTTCCGGCCAAATGTCCAGACTGTTCTATCAACTGCATTACTCGGAGCACATGATGTATCCTACGCCAACAATAAAGAGAAAAACAAGACCTTTTAACAATAAGATATACTCGCCCGAAGCTCAAATTAGTAACCAAATTCATAAAATGACAGTGCGTACCTCGTAGCCCAGAAAATACAAGCTGAACTTCATTTCTGGGAAGTCCAACCTCTTAAGCAACCTACATCATCCAAATTTTATCAACTTCAATCCACTTATCCTTAATAGAGGTATCCATAACATTACATGACATCTAAAATTACAAGCATTTGCAATGGGCCTCAATTTGACTGTATCAGCAGATAGTGCGTGACATTTCTGTTAGATCCCACATCAATCAAATAAGATAATGATCATGGGTTTATAAGATAAATTGGGTACCACCACTTGATAGCTTAGGTTGTTAGGTGGTCCTCTCTGCACTCTAAGTCGCCTACTCTGCCATCGTCTGCTTGCAGTACAAAATTCAACAATTTCAATCAAAGAACCAAGAAACAGAAACGTACGACATTCCCAGGACGCGAGAGTAAAAATCGAGGCTGACTTTGGGATCCTTGATGCGGAACATCTGCCAGTCAAAGTTCGGAAATTCAACAAAGAAATATGAAAAATTAACATGATGAAGGTAGATAAAAGGAAACCCATCAAGAAATGGGAAGTTACCGTTTGCTGCATGAAGTAGCCTTTGGTGGCTTCATCGGGTGTGGCATGGAGGCCGGGATTGTTGGCGGGAGATTCTTTGGGCGATGACGCCATCGAAAACACCCGGAATCTGCTAATCTCCTGAAGAACCAAACAGAACGAAGAGGAAAAGAAAGCTCATTGCAATTGAAATGATAAGCATCCGTGAGTATCGTCCAGGATACTGGGACCTTCGATTTGGCGCTGACGAAATGAGAGGGAACTGGAGGTAACGGTGATCTGCTCGAGGTGAACCGGAACAGAGAAAATCGATATACCGAGCTAATCAGAGAGGAAGCTGCCATGGCCATGGGATTACCGGAGCGGCAGAGAGGGGAACTGTGGAGGACGAGAGAGCTCACCTTTCTTCTGGAAGCAGCGAGCGCCCTCTGTGGCTGTGGCTCAGCGTTTGCTGTGTTGACTGAGGCTCCTGGTTACGAAGATAATTAGCATTATCGAATGATCTCGTCTCCGTTCCAAACCGGTTTGTTACCGAACCGGCCGGAATCAAAATGGTTGAGTAGTCCGGTCCGGTCCAGTAAGATTTGGAACCCTAGAGGCTGGCCCAACAGTTGCCAGGCCAATCACATCGATACATGGATTCCACAATTAGCAAGCCATAAGGTCAATCCTGATGGTAGAAGAGGAGCAAATTGGAGCTTTGTGTTGAAGATATTATAAATTGGAATAAGAGGTGATGGAAAAAATCTTAAACAATCCTACCTTACAGCAACGTTATAAGAAAAAATTAATTGAATTGCTCTAATTAGTAATATTTAAGGTGAATGTTCGAGTGATTAATTATCGTGGTTTGGTTTTATTGGTTTTGCATGGACGAATACATGATTACTACTTTTGATCTCAGGCTACACGAGATGTTTGGAGTTAGCAATTTGAGTGGGAATGTGCAAAACACATACGTAGGTGGCCTTATCAAGGGTTACATGGTTGACAAGGATTTGAATTTCCAACATCGTAGAGTTCCACACGAGTCGTATGCACTTCTTATCCGCTCGAGCTAACCCTTAAGGGTTAACCACAAGTTACAGTGATGAGGCTGCACAAAGCAATCGAGTGTAAGAGGTTAAAAAGGAGAAATAAAATTTTGTAACAACAACATATTGCAAGAGAGAGCTAGCAATAGGGATGGGTTAAACCATGTGAAGGATAAATAAATGTGAACTGTGACCCTACATGGTATAAAAACGCGAGGTTTAATATAGTTGGTACTACATTCGCCTTATGACCTAGAGGTCATAAGTTCAATCATACTGGTGGGATTTCTCACACCCTTTTTATTGGTTGTAAAGGTCAAGTGGAAAGCTTGTGATATTCTGACTGCGGAAACTATTGAAATAAAGAAAGGTTGGTGCATGCTAGAAAACCACCAATGGACTTCTTTTCTGGTTTGCACCATACAATATCCGCATGTCAGCCGAATCATACATCAAGACTAATTTGCTGTCAGACCGGAATACCTAGGATAATTCTTATCGACCCTCCCAACTTAGGGATCACCCATTTATTGGGGACCTTATGAGGGAACTATTGGGCCAACCTCAAGTTGAGACCACTAATGGACCTCGACTACACCTGGAACAGACTTTGGTACTTTATGGACATGCATCCATTCTAAAGAAGATTGTTGATGGATTGTTGCTCAGGTCATACAAGAAGTCAATGCTATTAAAGCATCGATGTAGTAGATTGTGTAAGTAAATTAGATTAGCAAGGAGGCTAATATAATATCTGATTATATAGTAAATCGGAAAAAAGAAAAAAAAGGATTTTTTTATCAATAAAAAATGAGAATAGCAGTAGTAGTGACCTAAACACTTTCGCTATGTAATATCCAGACTTTCATGTTCAACCGTGAACATATTAGACGGGCTGAGCAAGCACCAACAGTAACACCGGCCCTATTAGTATTGCTCAATATGAGACTTGAATATGTAACATCAATCTCATCAAATCATATAGCAGTGAGTTTTAGGCCATTAGGCCATACTCTTGGTGTAAAAAATAAACAGGTGTCCACATAATTAGATGACCAATCCCAATGTCATTTACTTCATTTTCCTTCTAAAGATTTGTAGAGATGAAATGAGCAAATATTAGCTAAGTGCTACTTAGCCACCTTGGCCGAATAAAAATCACAACAAAATCAACATTGTATAGAGCTCAAAGATAGAGAAAATCACCTACTCTCTCTTCTTTGCTTTAAAAAATTCAGTGAATTTCTCTCTCCTCTCTCCTCCCTACTTACCTTTCCCAAGTGAATTTCTTTCTCTGCTTCATCTTCACTGGGAGATCTATAATAAAATTTTACAAGGGAAGCTAGTTGAGAATTCTGAGGGGCGGGCACGAAGATGATATCAATAAGGAGGTGAGCAGTGAATCAGTTGAAGAACAAACTCTGCCTTGACCTCAAGCTCGGTCAGAGTGTGGTCAAGGTAGCTAGAGCGCAGTCACCTTGACCTCAAGCTCTATCTTTGGATGCTACCAGGAGCTACCTCGAGCTACCGGATATCTAGCAACTTGACCCTCTAATTGCTTTATCCAAAAATAACAAAGGACTAATGGAATTCGCAGGGAAAGAGAGAAAACGAGGAGGAAGAGAATGTCATGACTTGAGTTTGCTAAGCTGAAATCCCTATAATGAAGATAGGAGAAGACATAAAAAGAGAGAACATGGAGATGATTTTATCTTGTAAAGGGATAAGAATGATTTTGCGGGGAGAAGAAAAGAGAGAGGAGAAAGAAATTCACCGACTTTCTACAAGTAAAGAAGAGAGATTGGTGATCTTCTCACTCTTCCGAATCTTTGCACATGTTGATTTCTTAGTAATTCTTCTCACTCTTCCAAATCTTTACACATGTTGATTTCTTAGTAATTTTTACTAAGGTAGGGTGACTGAGTAGTACTCACCTAATATTTGCCCGAGATGAGGAGGTTGATTGTAACATGGATGATTCTTCTTTGGTCTTGAATGAATGAATAATAAGCAATCTTGTCTAGTAGTAAAAAAAAAAGCCTACCGCCATTTAAGTTGGCTGGCTCACAAATCGTGGGTGTTGTCGTGTCTGACAACAATGTCCACTCCTACTATATATATATATATATATATGATATCTCTTACCTGCCACCATAAGAGTTGGGCAGCTCACAGATCGGGCGTGTTGTCAACGCAACGTCCACTCCTCCTACGTGGGGGTGTGTGTATATATGTATATATATATATATTATTTAGAAAATTAGTTTTTTTGGGAGAAAGCAGGTTTTTGATAAGTAACATGATAATGGAATTAAAGTGAGATCAAAGATTTACACAACGAGAATAGTAAAAATATGATAAAGAAGATTTAATACTTCAATCTACAGATTTTAGTGAAATTTTACATATTTCTTTATTTTATATTCCTTCTATTACTCTAGATATTTATGGGTATCGTTTATATGAAAGACTGCTGGACGAAATCCATCCACTTTCTGCGGGTATATTTATCCAACAAGGGCACCATCAACTTGACCATCCCTTCACCAGACAAAACGCGGGCGGGCAGCCAGGGTCTGCGGCAGGCCCACTGCTTCTTATAAGCTCTGGAGCTGTGTGTGTTTTTCTCTTCGCCATCCATTCCCTGTTTACACAATTAAAAGTACCTCCTTTGAGTTCGATTTTGCCTGGTTCTTGCTCAGCCTCCAATGGAGAGATCTGGGTACGGCAGGGATGGAATATTCCGGTCGCTACGGCCGCCACTGGTGCTCCCGAGAGAACCCAACCTCTCCATGGTCTCGTTCCTCTTCAAGAACTCCACCTCGTACCCGGACAGGCCAGCCCTGATCGACGCCGACTCCGGCGAAACTCTGACCTTCTCCCAGTGCAAATCGGCTGTCATTAAGGTCTCCCACGGATTAATCCACCTGGGTATCAGGAAGAATGACGTAGTCCTCATCTTCGCCCCAAACTCGATCCAGTTCCCCCTCTGTTTCCTCGGAATCACTGCTATTGGAGCAATCGCGAGCACCTCGAACCCTCTGTACACAGCAGCTGAACTGTCGAAGCAAGTGAAGGATTCAATGCCGAAGTTGGTCATTACCGTCCCCGAATTGTGGGACAAAGTGAAAGATTTCAATCTCCCCTCGGTATTTCTGGGCTCCAAAGATTTCTCCCACATTAAATCAAGGTCAAGAATCATAGGATTCCAGGATTTGATAGACCTGTCGCCCGCATCCTCGGACTTCCCAAAGGTCAACGTCAAGCAGACGGACACTGCCGCGCTCCTATACTCATCGGGCACGACAGGGACGAGCAAAGGCGTGATCTTGACGCACAGGAACTTCATTGCAGCCTCCCCGATGATCAATATGGACCAAGAACTGGCGGGAGAGACGGACAACGTGTTCCTCTGTGTCCTTCCAATGTTCCACGTATTCGGCCTTGGGGTCATATCCTACTCGCAGCTGAGGTCGGGGAACACGCTGGTGTCGATGTCGAAGTTTGAGTTCGAATCAGTCTTGAGGGCAGTGGAGAAGTATCGAGTGACAAGCCTTTGGATCGTGCCCCCAATAGTTCTTGGCCTGGCTAAGCAGCAGAGCCTATTGAAGAAGTATGACCTTTCCTCGCTGAGACATATAGGGTCGGGGGCTGCTCCGCTCGGGAAGGATGTGATGGAGGACTGTGCAAAGAACTTCCCTCATGCTGCTGTTTCTCAGGTAATGGCTAAATCTTGTATGAGTTAAACATGATGGAGTGAACCATGAATGAAAAATGGACAATCTGTTCATGGAACATGTTTATCCTACTAGTTACTGGCCGGTGACTGATAAGAAGCTCCGTGCTTTAGTATGCAATCATATGCTATTGGAAAGAAAATCTATAGCCAAATTTAGTTTGATGGCCCTGCAATAAATTTCAGGGATATGGAATGACGGAAACCTGTGGAATCGTCTCGGTGGAGAATCACAGAGTAGGCACCCGGCACACCGGTTCAACTGGAATGCTTGTCTCAGGAGTTGAAGCTCAAATTATCAGCGTAGATACGCTGAAGCCTCTTCCACTCAATCAATTGGGAGAAATATGGGTCCGCGGGCCAAACATGATGCGAGGTAAAAGCTACTTATGGATTCGATTTACGTCAAAACCATTCTTGTTGGAATGCAATGCCATGTAAAAGTACTCATGTGATTTACCGGTATTGAAATTGAGGAGAAAAATTTGGAATTCGTTCAGTGACCAAATTCTCGTTTTAGGCTACTACAACAATCCACAAGCAACCAAACTGACCATAGACAGTGAAGGCTGGGTCCACACGGGAGATCTTGGCTACTTCGATGACGAAGGACGATTGTTTGTGGTCGATCGGATCAAAGAGCTGATCAAGTATAAAGGCTTTCAGGTAATGAATTTGATGATCTATGGGGGGGAAATGCTGAAGGCCATCCTCTCTTTTCAGTAATCTAACTGTTTCTCTATGACTCGTTCTTGCAAAGATTGCTCCTGCGGAGCTGGAAGGTCTTCTTCTATCACATCCTGAGATATTAGATGCTGTTGTCATCCCGTAAGTTGAATCTCCGAGTTCTCTCCGGGCTTCATTGTTTCTCATAGTATTCAACTGCCTGGAAGAAATTTGCATACAGTTCCAGTACATGACATTGAACATTTGAGCTGCTCCGGTCAACAGGTTTCCTGATGCAGAAGCAGGCGAGGTCCCAATTGCCTATGTTGTTCGGTCACCCAATAGTTCACTCACCGAAGAGGACGTGCAGAAATTCATTGCAAATCAGGTAATGAGATTGAAAGAAAGGAAAAACTAGTTCGTTAGGGTCTGGATTCATCTATCAATAACAAAGGTGTGTGGTTGTATCTTGATTCAGGTTGCACCATTCAAAAGATTACGAAGGGTCACATTCATTCAGATTGTCCCGAAATCAGCATCGGGGAAGATTCTGAGAAGGGAGCTCATAGAGAAAGTCAAGTCGAAAATGTGAGATGGACCGGTTAAGTTACTACTCTACTTATATTTATGCATCTTCTCTTGATTGAGATGCACTGAGATTCATTGCAAGAATAAGTACTGCAGATCAATGGATGAATAGAACAGATGTTTTCCCTTCCCTTAGCAAAACATGTGTTAGTGTCTCTACTGCAAACAGCAAAGATTCAGAGGGATTAACGGAACCTCATTTTCCCCCTTGATTTCATGCTTGTCCTTCCCTAAGATGCCCCCTGATGTTGAATGGATGTCAACCAGATGCCTCTATCTTTTCCCTCTCAGCTTTTGGGAATAGCTCCTCTATAGGGAAAACAATATATGGAACTGTAAGTTATGCGCCTGAATATGAAACTTGCAATAGAAAGTGAATCAAAAGGATGGAGCGGAAGTGATCAAACACCGAGAACGATAACCTCTATGAGCTTGCTTGGCACCAGAAGCTACGATTGACAAGAGGATGCTTGTCACGAATATGTAGATTTAGTTTTGATCCTAGAAGATTATTATGAAATGCGGTAATCTTCAATATTTTGGGATACAGATGCATGATGCCACCATCTTCCCAGTGCCATATGTATTGTATGTTATAGTAATGAAATTATTAGATTATTGTAGTGCACAATAGTGCTGGCCACGGGCCGGTTTGGGCCCGGAACCGGCCCTGAACCGGCCCGTTCAAAACCGGCCCGGAACCGCCCTCGAACCGTGAGGGCTAAGGTTCAGGGTTGGTTCCAGCTGCCTTAGAAACTGGAACCGCCGGTTCCGAACCGAAACCTGAACCGGCCCGGAACCGGCGGTTCCAAACCGGAACCGTAGAGAAATAAAAAAAAATTTGTCTAACCCCCAGCTGCCAGGGGTCCGAACCGCCGGTTCCAGGCCACCGGTTCGGAACCGGATGGAACCGCGGTTCGGAACCGGAACCGTCCGGTTCCGAACGGCCCCTGAACCGTCCAAAGGAAGGTTCAGGGCTGGTTCCAGGGGGCCACGGAACCGGAACCGCCCGGTTCCTGAACCGTGGCCAGGCCTAGTGCACAATTCCTCTAGAAAGTATTAGAAGATATAATAATTCTAGAACTTTAGATATTTGTAGGTGGTAGATAAAATTCATGAATCTTCAAGAAGTTTGTTCATCTAGAACATTGTGGATTTTAGGAAATGTTTCTAGAGTTTTCAATCTCTAGAACATTTACATGCAAGTTTCTAGAAGTTCAAATTTTTAGAAGTAGGTTTCTAGAAATTTTCTTATACTATCATAAATAGGTGATGTACTCCATTTTATACGTAATAATCCATGAAATACAAGTCCCTTTCTCCTCTTAAGAATCTACTCTTCTCAGCCTAACATTTTTTTTCAAACACCATAGTTTTACATTTTAGCTCATTTTCTAAGAAAATCTTATCCTAATTTAAAATTTCCCTTTAATAATTTAACAGTTTATGTAACCCGATAACCCCTAAACAAACGCCCACAACAGCTTAAATACAAAAAATGAAAGAGCAGCTCTCTTAATTTTCTAAATGAGGGTTTATGTGAAAAGTTACCAGAATTTTAAATTTCAAGAGGGAAGTCAAAAACATCGAGAGATCTAATGAAGAGCAACTCAGAAATCCAGAAGCTCACGAAGTGGCAATGGCTCGGACACTTACCTGAAACATTAACAAGTTCTCGGTAACGCCATTTCATTGAACCGATGAAGAGATCGATATATGTTTCATCCGCTGCAGATCAAGATGTATCAATTGCAGACCAGGAAGACAAATATAATCATATGACGATCGACTGGCCACGAGGAAGACGAACCAAGAAAAAAGAAAGCCGAAATGGCATTCACCTGCACCTGCACCTGCACCTGCACCTGCACCTCTACCTCTCTCAAAGCCAAGATCCTGCATCATTTCATGCATTGACGTTGCTGCTAAGACTCGACATATATATAATTTTATTGAAGTTATCGAACATTATCTCGAGGATTTCCCCTTTCGGTGGTCGGAGGGAAGAAGCCGAGTTATGAGGTGCAGGTGCAAATGCAGATAAAGGCATCCCGGCCGGCTATACTACTGCACTTGTACACAGTGTTGTCTGTGTTTCCACTGGTCGACCTCACGAGAGCTAGGGGGAAGCTCTATATATAGGAAAGGAGATGGAATTTAATGGCTTTACATCGACTTTTTTGATGGGGATGCCAACGCAAAGGTTAGAAACGGAAAGAAAGTATTGTAAGGTATCAATTCAGGTCATCCACATCCTCAGATAAAATTTTTCAAGCTTATGAATTTTTTGACTAATTCATGTTAATTCAAGTAAGATTTTTCGATGCGGATCACTTGATATATAAAAATTTAAATATCTAAAATAATTCCCATCATCTATAACTTTTTTCTGTGAATGTATTGTTTCATCTTGTTTTAATTTCAATGTAAAGATAGATATATTTGTGTAAGTATGGTCGGAAGGAAAAGATAGAGAGTCCAAGGATACATTCGCTTGTATAGTATCATCATTTTTAGTTTTTTATTTAGAAAAAAAATACCGATAATCATATATATTTATAAATTCTTACAAGTAAGTCATAAATATTTCAAAATGATAAATTAAGTTCTATATATTATCCGCGTTACAACATTATGTCTTTTCCGTCACCAACCGTTACAATATCATTTTTAGTTTTTTATTTAGAAAAAAAACCGATAACCCTATATATTTATAAATTCTTACAAGTAAGTTCAAAATGTTTCAAAATAATAAATCAAGTTTCATATGTTATCCGCGTTACAATATCAGGTCCTTTCCGTCACCTACCGTTACTTGAAGCTAACGTGGCATTGATACATATCAACTTAAAAATACAATAGATGATGAAAAGGATTTGGTTTTGTAACACGGATAACATATAAGACTTGATTTAGTATTTTAAAATATTCAGGACACACTTATAATAATTGATAAACATATAAAACTAATGATATCTTTTTCTCGAAAATATATTGTACAAGATTTGGACGAAATCTATCGTTATTTTTCAGTAGAAAAATGATACTAGACATCCTATACATTTATCATTTTTTATAATTGAATCGTATAAAATTGAAAATGACTAATTTAATCTTATAAGATCAATTCCGTTACACTTCAGCTCGAATCGTCATTTTTCTGTCAATGAAACTATTAACGGTGTGAAGTTCAAGTTAGTAAAGTATTGACGATTTGAAATGAAAGTATAATAAATTTAATTTTATAAGACTGAATAAATTATTTTTAAATTTATAAAATTTAACTGAAAAAAAAAGGATAAATATGTAAAACCTCCACTATAATTATCTCTTTTTTTTTGGTTATAAAATACACTCATAATCCAGCCAGAGAGATGAAGGAGAAAAAGGGAATAAAATAGCATTAAAACCCACAATGAAAATAAAATCGAAATCCCTTAATTTCATATCAATTCTAATGCCCTTACACTAAACCTATTTTTGAAACCATTTCTCGGGGAAATATTTATATATAATAGTATTATCACATGATAATATTTTGGTTATTAATACTAATTAATAAAATTCCATTATCTTTGTAAACTTTTTTTAAAAAAATTTTATAAAAATTTAAAAATTACTTAAATTCTATTAACTAATATCATATATCGACACTTCTACGATGTGGAGATGTCGAAAACTTGCTCCATTCATTTACTGTCCCGTGCCAGTCCTAAGCAGACAACTGGTTTAGGCCACGTGATGGGAAGGCTCTTTAGCACGTGGGCACTGAACCCCCAAGCTAATGGGCTTCTGCCACGTGTGACCGTACACTGCCGTTTCAACCCCAGGCGCGTGGTGCTGCTAATTTAGGTTCTGCGGTGAATAGTGGGGCGCCGTTGGACGCAAGGGAGCCGAAGAATTTCAACACATGAAATGTTTGCCTTTTGGTCTGCACGAATTGGTTCTGAGTATTTCGGTATTTAACTTCATTAGATAAAGAATTCTGGTTTTAAATATTTATGAGTAAAAAATTTATATTATGAGAATTTTATTTATGATTAGTCTGCCCACTTGACTTGAATTAGTCAGAGGCCCGTGTACGTTAACCTAATACAAAAATAAGAAATAAAGATAAATAAAGAGAAAGATAACTCCATAGTGAGAATTGAACTCATAGAAATTTTAGATATCAGTAGTGTAAGGGAAAAAGGAGAGATCTCCTAACATCCTTGTAAATGATGTTATGAATTTAATCAATTAATATTTTATGGATAATTAAATATTTTATATCATATTTAAAAATAAATAATATCAACTAATAGAAGAAATGCGATTTGTCATTTAATGGGAATGCACTTTGCTGCACGTTCACTATCGATGTTCACGCGTGACACGGTGACTTGTCTCGACAATGGTAGTTGATTTGATGAGAGGAGAGGGAGAGCGAAAGAGGCAGATGAGGGAAGAAATTTAATTTCCAGCCTGTCGGTGGGTCCCATTGTCATTCGAAAGAAAAAGATAATTCGAGAATCGGCCGAAGATAATCTTTAAAGACTCTCTTATTGGAAAAGCGGAAATGAATGGCTCCTTTTTTTTATTTTTTAAATAAATGAGTTATTCGAACGTCTTCTACATTCAATTCGTAGTAATTACGGCACCTTCTCATCGGGTACATAAAATAGCCCATAAATTACGTATCAGGTAAATCAAGATAAATTATAGCATCGGATGGATCAAACCCTTAAGCTGGAAAATAAGGGAAGTGAAGAGAATACCTGTTTGACAAGTCATCGCAAAAGCTATTTATCATGAGAAATTTTCAGGCCGGCGAGTCATTATATTATGTGGTAAACTTATCTAATAAATATTTTAAATTATATTTAAAAAATAAATATTATTAATAAATAAAAAAATATGATAAAATTTAATAATAACGTGTTAATTGCTCATTAATAGAGTTTACGAATAACATGATAAGTTCAACTCACCTAATAACCTCTCTTTTACCGTGGACATCATCCATGCAAATTCCAATAATTTTCATTTGTCAGTAATTTGTTTTCGTGAATCATGCGGGGCTGATATTATTAGACATATTGTTTGATTGTTAATTAGGAAAAATAAAATTTAAAAATATGACTGTAAAATAAATAGGATAATTAACGTCTTCAATATATTCTGACACCAACTTGATATTACTTCGATGTTTTCATCATATTTACCTCATAAATTTATTGGGTTAAACCCTGTAACAACGGGGCTACTTTATATAATTCATTGAATTACTCAATTTGACAAAATTTATTTTAAATTATCATAGCAGATTGACCCCAACGAGTCCGCTTCAAGCCATTAAAGTCTGTAGTGTGCACTTGATCACGCTGTCTAATCACCGTTTGCAGAAAATGAAAAAGAAATGAGTTTTTTAAATTAAAAATTTCATTTAAAACCATCTAGACAAAACTCATAGGTGAGACCCTATACCTCGTCATAGTTAAATGAGCCGAAAAACAGCATCCGAAACCCTAGCAGATGATTGAAATATCCGAAAGTAGGCCTGGCAAAATTTGGCCCGGCCCGATAACCCCGTGCCTAGGCCGCTTCTAATCGTGCCAACTAGTTAACGTGCCGGGCTAGCCCGGTCGGATAATTTTATCGGGCGTGCCGGGCCGCTCTACTATCGGGCAGGACCGGCCTGATAGTCCATTTAAGCTTTAAAAAAAATCCCATTCAATATGAAAAAAGTCTTGATCCCCATCCCCTCCCCTCACTATTAGGCCTCCACCTTATCCCACTCCCTTTGCAACGACCTTTTTTTTTTTTATCTTTAACTTTTATCGATAAAAAAATTTTAGCTTTGAATGATTAGCTAAAACTTGCAATGGAAGATTCGTGCTACGGGCCGTGCCGGGCGGCCCGGTTTAAAATTCGTGCCGTGCTCGGGCCGCCCTTTATCGGGCCACGGTCTTATCAGGCTGTGCTAGCCCGGCCCGATAAGACCGGGCCAGCACGAATTGCCACCCCTATCCGAAAGTTCCTTCCTCTATATACAATAAATGGAACAAGATCAAATCTGAAATAAGAGTTTTTATAGAGATAAGAGAAGAAAAGCTCATTTTTTTTCATTTGTGTTGTTGTATAATCCGATGATGAAGAATTGTCCGACAAATTAAATCAAGAAATCGCAAGTTAAACTATTGTTGCAAGATAAATATTTCATGACGAGTCTACGTTCTTTTTTAGGGCAATATTAGAGATCTTATTTGTTGTTAATTATAAATAGAAGATTAAAGAATAAGACCTTATTGAACAAATAGGTTGATTAGGTCTTTAAAATATTTTGATATTACTTTTATATTTTCAGTTGGGGTGTGTAGAGAACCGGTTGGGGCCGAACCGGTTTTGAACTGAACCGAATCGAACCAAAAGAACCGGTTCAGTTTGGTTTGACATATTCGGCAAAGAACTGAACCTGTTTATGTTGAAAAAAAACCACATTGTTCTAAACCAATTCTGTTAACCGGTTCGAACTTAATTGGTTTTAAAACGGTACGATTTGATTCGAAATTGGTTCGAACAGAACCGAATTTGTTTTAGAATGGTTTGGTTCGAAACAGGTTTGAACCGAATTGAATTGGTTTTTAAACGGTTCAATTTGGTTCAAAAAAGGTTCGAACCAGTTCGATTCCGGTTTGGTTCTCCCCGAACCAGTTCGATTGCACAACCCTAATTTTCGGCATATTTATTTCTTAAATTAATTGAATATAAAAATACAAAGAAGCAGCTGTTCTATATAATTCACTGACTTACTCGATTTAATCAAATCCACCTAAATATTTATTTCCTGTAAATAACAAAGCACTTGTACCGTGGATCTTGTCAAGGTTTTGGACATGATGTAACCTTCTAAACCATATGAAAAGATATTTTCATCTTATAACTTAACCATGCATGTGTTAATGGTTCTCATAAGTGTTGGTTAGATGATTATTAGATTACGGAAAATGTCAAAAATTACGGGGAATATCTTGATCAAACTAGTTTTTTCTTGAATTATACACCGAAATGTAAGATTGTGATACTTGGTAAAATATGGAATAAGTTATATTATTGAAAATAAATGAAATGGTTGTAATATAAGAATTTCTCATATTTGATTATAAAAGATATTACACAAAATACATTGTAATACCTTAACTCATACAATCTCATTTTATAATAAATTTTACGATCAAATGTTATAATTTTTTTTTCTATTGGATACGAAAAACCGAACATTACGTATTGATGATGGTCGGGTCACTATTACTGTAACCCAATAAACCTTCCTTTTTACTGATAAAAGAATATTATAATTTTTGACAATAAGCTTCACATTAAAGCAAACAGCACCTTAATATATTGTTAGATAAGAGATTGGTTTTGGTGGATACCTACAAATGTAAATATATGAACATGAACATGCATATATACCAGGCTTTGGCAGTTTGGTGAGGTTAAAATCTTATATCCGAGTCCTTACTACGCAGTATTTACTAGAAGGGGCTCTTTGGGTCGGGTCATAGCTAGCGGATGTCGGCTTCTTGAATTACGCTGGGTCATTGGTAGTGCAGTGTTGACAAGGCCATCGTTAATGCTGGTTATTTAGTTCTTTTGATATGTTCACAGCTGAACACGCAAGCCCTTAAAATTACGTAGTGAAGGGTAACTCGATCGCCGCTACTTTTACCATCCTATTTACTCAGCCAAAAAAAAAAAAAAAGGCATGCATGTATGCATGTAAATGCGTATGTACTTTGAGGAGCCCACCACGAGTTAAAAGGATGTTACACAAATCTGGCAAGCACCGACTCCTTATTTCATTGGTTTTCACCGATATCGCAGTATCAGCAAATAAATAAATAAATAAATAAATAAATAAAATTCTTAGATGTCCTATCTCACATGACATGATGAGGAAGAACCAATCAAATTGTATTGATTGACAATAACTATGGTAATTACTCGAATGATTAATATTAATTTGCTTCTTTGTGACATTTTGATTGGTATTTTTTCACGTCAAGTGATGAAATAGAATTGCCTAAAAATTTCTCCGGTATAATAAGGTGCATTACAAACAATGGTAATAAAGTGGAAGACAAGATGAGGAGTGAGTGCTACTATACTATACTAAACTAGCACGGGAACTTTGGGAGTTGGATGGACACTTCACTTCAGGGTCAGACCTAGAAATTTGATTGGGGAGGCAAAATTTCATAGGAGACTAACGAAGTGAATTCAGAGGACACGAAACTCTATAGGACACTAACCTAACAAGTTCAGGTGTCGCGAAATATTATAGTTCAATGAAAAACAGAATAAAATCAAATAAAATATATATAGTATATTGAGAACATTCCTGATTTCAGGGGACGATCGCCGCCGTGCCCCCTAAATCCATCTCTGCTTCACTTGATGTTTACGGCCCTTTTACGTACCAATTGAATCCATTCTATTATATTTCTTTCTTTCTCTTTTTTTTTTCTTTGCTATATAAATATATTGGAAGAAAAATATTATCTCTCACTTTGTTTAGGAATGTGACAATGAGAATGATAAAGAGGTACAATTTAACAAAGGTGAATCCAACAACACTTGACAGATTCGGGGATTGATTTGGGAGGCCCCTGAACTCGAGAAAGTTCACGAACCACTAATAAATTTTAATTAATTTTGTCTAATTTTTCATTAAATTATCTTTTTTCACCCTATGAACTCGTAATATTTATTTTTCAAATGAGTCCCGTCCACTCCCCTTGGATAAGATTTCTAAATCCATCCCTGCATGTGCCCACTACGTCTCAGGACCTCAACAACCGCTAGGAGTTCATCGACTTCATCCATACCCCTCCCGAGTCTTAAGAAACTCTTATATGTAACGGATATACCGTGTGATAGTACTGACGTGCTGTCACAGATCAACGATATTCAGTTATTTCTAGCGTTATTTTTTTTTTATTTTGTAGGATTTCATAAGGGAAAAAATATTAAAATAACTGAATTTTATTGGTTTATGAAACCGTGTCGGCACTACCACGTGGTGTGTATACCCTTTACACGGAACAGCGTCAACACTGCTTGATAAGCGAATCGGACCATAAATGACCGGCTCGGGCCGTCAAAGAAATTGTTATTAGGTGGTGAGACCTAACGGATCGTTTGATATCTTTATTTTTATCTCAACTTTATTAACGAGTTAATTATTCATAATTGAATTTTTTTTTTGAATATTTGATTAGATTATGGCATTTTAATTAGTTATTATGGCCCGACCAGGTGGGCGGCCCAATAAGGATCGTCCATTGTCACTGTTTTATCGTGCCGGGTCCAAAAGACTGTAGGAGAACGCCGATGCTTAACGGGCCAGGCCCATCACCGAAAGAGCCTTATTGGGCCGAAGTATTTTGCGAACTGGCCCAAACGAGCATCCACTCCAAGTGCAAGACCAAAAGTGAGAGCTTCACGGAAGTTTTCATTAGCCGGAAATGCAATCTCATAAGCATTCCCCTGACATGGGAGGAATAATTGCGTCAGTGGTACGAAACCTTTTATAAATATAATATCTTGGTATAAAATTTTTAAAATGTAACGTTTGGGTATTGGTAAGATCATTTTTCTCGAGGGATAGGATTTTTTTACCTTGGTTGTAGATCCTCTTATGCGTAAAATCGAGTGCTTCCCGGCAATCTTACTGAGTTTATAATTGAAAACATGAAATAAAGTCAAATCGGGGAGCGGGGACCACCTAATTCGACCATCCGGCACTCAAATCAGACACCGATAAATAAAGGATATAAGTATAGAGTTGAGTTAGGGTTCTAGAATGCATATTTCGTACATGAGTAAATGAATATTTATAGAGAGGACATGAACGAATCATGTGAGATCAGCTAGGATCATAGTGGTATTTGTGAGAGCGAATCGTGGGAGATCAGTTAGAATCATGACAATATTTGGGGAGTTACCAAGGGTAAAAGAATAATTTTGTCTTTGACAATTTATTTCCTTATCAAGTATAATAATACCTTTAATTATATCTTAGGGGCAATTATCTTGGAATTTGTCCGGTACACCGTTCTGAGAAAGTCTTCAGGGAGCGGTCATATTACATAGGCAATGCTTATACGATATATCTATCCAATAGAGTCTTAATCAATAATTATATGTTATGATTATTAAATATTAAAAAATATAAAAAAAATTCTAATCAAATGGTGACCATAATTAAAAATAATATATAAATGGCAAATATTCTTAAAAGAGAGAGAGAGCTTCCCTCTCCAGCCGATAGGATTGCTCAGAGTCTTGTTGATCAGCGACTAAGGCTGCATGGGTTGGGACAGATCTTGATCTAGTATGATTGTGTGTGGGAGGACGAGATGGTCGGAATCTTGTTTGTTAATGACTCGAGTTGGACAGACCGGGAAAACATTCGATCTAGTCTTGGATTGAGGAAGAGTTTTATCCTTTAATGAACTTATCCAACTTGTAATGATTAGTCAAAGGTCTATAAAGTATCGAAACATCTTTTTTATTTTGATAACATAGGTTCAATTCTACGGCCCCAACCAACCTTTGGCGACGGTATCATGGTACCACTCTCACTAGGTAACCTCCCAAGGGTTTTGCGCATCCCTGATGAGTCAAACCCCTAACCTGGGGCAAGATATGCCTAAGAGGGAGAAAGCCTCACCAGTGGAGCTGGCCCCGGGGGCTTAAGCATGCGGATATTGATAATACAGACAACAACAAAGAGCTAGCTATATCACACAACTAATTGGATTTTTTTATGACTAACAACCTCCAACGCGAATGCAAATAAAAAAAATCTCCTGAGTAAACTTCGAGCCAGGTGGTCTTCGTAACAGAAGGGACATTTGACAATAAACATGTGCTTGTTTGGAGGGATTGTCATAGCCAAAGCTACTCATGTACAAGGAGCAATGTACTGTAACATAACTGAGAAATCTGTCTTTTAAATGTCAGATTTTTAAATTATAAGATAGTGAAAGCGATACCAACTGTTTTTTTTTTTTTTTTTTTTTTTACTGATGAAGCACATTTGGATGAAGTGAAAATTGAAAGTACAAGGAACAATTCTGAGAGGTGAAAAATGAAAATTGGCCTGGGACCCGGCAGCACGTTCCCATCTGTGAACACGTGGCACAGTAATTTGACGTAACTACCCTCCTACCACCTTCCCTCTCTGCAAATAAGCCACCCTTCCCCCAATCCATCTTACTCCTCGTAGCACTGAACTGAACTCTCTGGTGAAGACGAATCGGCGACTCGGACTCACCATGGCCGAGGTGAGTGAGTCGGCTCGGCTCGCCCCTCTCGTTCCTGCAATCATCGCCGCCGCGTTTCACCATCTCCTAAGATAATGAGACGCCAGTTTTGCTGATTTCCCCTCTGCTGTTTCTCCGCATCGTTGCTTGCAGGAGAAAGATAATGGCGAGAAGAAGAGCAAAGCGGGAGAGGAAGGGAAGAATGACGAGAAGAAGAATGGCCCCAGCGCCGTTGTCCTGAAGGTCGACCTGCACTGCGAGGGCTGCGCCTCCAAGATCATCAAATGCGCCAAGGCATTTGAAGGTACTGCGCCTGCTCTCGCTCGTTCAGTCGTCCCCTTCGCATTTGGGAAAAGCTCTGTTTCGTGTTTCTAGAATGCTAGGTCAGTGCTATATACAGTTTCTGCTCAGGGTGTTCTTTCCTGCTTTGTCTTCCACTGGCTCGGTGTTCTGAGTTCTTCTGTCAAACGTCCGATTGCCGGCGTCGGCTCTGTTTTCCATTGTGCTGTTTTCCCTCTGTTTCCGTTCGTAAATCTCGGCGTAGCCTATTCTCCGATTTTCAGATTTCCGTTCTCTGATAACGGACTCTGCACCCATCAATAACGCGAAATCTACGCTCGTGGAAGTCGGGAAGATATTCTCCAGGAAAACAGAAAATGCAGGTCATGGATGTCTATGAAAACGAAACGGAGCCAGTTTTTCCTGAAAACGAGAACCGAAACTGCCGCTCCGAGAGCTTCTTCTTCCATTTTAATAACTGAACTGTTCGTTTTTTATTTTCTGGCGGAAGGAGTGGACAAGGTGAGAGTGGAGTGGGAGGCGAGCAAGCTGACAGTGGAGGGCAAGGTGGACCCGGCAAAGCTCCGGCAAAGGCTGCAGGAGAAGACGAAGAAGAAGGTGGAGCTCATCTCTCCGCAGCCAAACAAGAACAATAACCCCAACAACAACAGCGACAGCAGCAAATGTCAGGAGCAGAAGAAGGCTGACGAGAAAAAGCCCAAAGAGGTATAAACTTTCGATCAATACCTTTTCTGGGGAATTCGCACCTTTCACACGTAACTTTCCCCATTCCAATTTCTGCCAACTTTTTACATTGATGAATCAAAGTTCCACTGCATAATTTGATAATGTAACCTTGATGTTTAAAAGCCTCTGCAGAATTTCCAATCGTTCATTTGGAAATCATGGATTTTCTCTGTTTCAAATTTCTGGGCTGCCAACTGCTGATCGATTTGATTATTGTACCATGCTTTTCTGTATGGTCCAGCTACCTGTGACAACCGCCTTTCTGAAGGTCGGGCTCCATTGCCATGGCTGTGTCCAGAAGATTCACAAGTTCATTGCAAAAACTTCAGGTCTGAATGCTTCCTCCATTGATACCAATTAGTTGGTGGTACTTGCAGTTTCGAACTCGGAAACTGAAATGGGGACTTACGTCTCAGGGGTGAAGTGCGTGATGGTTGAGATGCAGAAGGATCTTGTTATGGTTACAGGCTCAATAGATGTCAAGGCATTAGCTGAGGCGTTGAAGGGGAGGATGAAGAGGGAGGTCGAGATCATTCCACCGAAGAAGGAAAAAGAGAAGGGAAGCAACAATGAGGAGAAGAATGGCAGTGGCAACGGCAATGGTGGAAGTGGAGGGAATGAGAAGGAAGGTGGCGGCAACAGCAACTGCAATGGCAGTGGTAATGCTGGAGGAAGGAAGGGTGGTGGCGGCGGCAAAGGTGGAGATGGTGGCAATGCCGGTGTCATCAAGTGCGAGGATAACTGGTATGGAAGCATGGAAGGGAGCCGGATGGAGTGTTATGGGAGAGTTGGGCATCCAGTGAACAATACCGGGTATTGGTACATGTACGGTGAGAATGTGCATGCGCCGCAGTACTTCAGCGACGAGAACCCGAACGCTTGCTCGGTTATGTGAAGAAGTGAGTTGGGATACCCGATGCAATTGCAAAAAAAAATCAGTGGAAAGGAGGAGGAACGTCGTATAGACAGAGAGGAGATGTGTACATACAGGGAAGGAAACAGGTAAGGTAGATTTTTGGTGGGAGGATGAACTCAGGGGTTTGATTTCCCTTTGGAGGAAGAAGAACATTGATGAGATTTGTTTTCTTTTGGTATATGTGATCTTTTGGGTTTTGAATTGGTTAAATGCTCTCAAGCTTTTGTCATTTGTTTTATTAAATCTCCCCCATCTGTTAATTCTCATTCTGAAATCGCCTTTGCCAATGTCACAAAGTGGATGCGGTTACGCTAAAATCTGCTCAGTGGTTCTCTACATTGCGTTCTTTTAGAATATTGACTAGAAAAAAAAACCAGGAAAAACACCAAAAATCCGACGCGGTTGCCAATGTCACTAGGGACAGTACTCAACGTCCTGTTACAATAAGATCTTGATTCGAATATTATGAATGAAGAAAATTTATATTTAAAAAATTTTTACATCTTATTGTAATGAACTAGAGCTTTTTGCCTATAAGGGCTGAGCAAACAAGCCCGTCTCTCGGTGTTAAATAAATAAATAAAACAGCTTATACTTAAGAGAGAGAGAGAGAGAGAGGCAAGAGCTATACATAAATTGAGCAGGAAATAAAAAGTAATCTGCTGGTTTGATTATATGGATTTTTAGACTACTGATCGAAGATCTATGTTCCTATCTACATGAAATGGTTGAGAGATCATTCCATTCCTTTCATTAAAGTAAAATTTCAGGCTCCAACTTGGAGATTGAATCTAGGAAATTCATTTGGGAAGGGCGGAGTTTATGCGGATGAAATGGTATGATTTAATAATAAATCAGATAAATTTATACAATTTTTTTAATAGAATTTTTCAAGTTTAGGGGGGTCGATTCCGAGTTTATATAAGAGGTTGTCATGGTAAGACACTCATATATTATAGTATTGATAATGACCTTATTAAAAAACTAAGCTTGTTTCTAAAAAGAAAAAACCTAAGCTAGTGGGTAATTGTACATAGTTATGTTATGAATCCTTTAACGTTCTTTTATTTGACAAATATAAAATCTCACACGCAGCATGTTAACGGGCCACTTGGCTCCGATACCGTGTTAAATTATATTATTGTGAGAGCGGACCGTTTGGTGAAGTAATCACTGGACCTAGAAGAGACTATCGGGTTTGTGAGATCAAATCAGTGGAAATAGGCTCGAGACTCTTGTAAATTCAGGTAAAAAATTTACATAATACCAAAGCGAGTCGATCCTAAACTCATACCACGTCAAGCTTGAGCAAAGAACTCGTGATCCCGTCAAGCACAAGACCAAAAGAAAAATGCATCTCGTGGTGGTAGCCCGAGGACAAAAGAAGCCCGACTTACATGTTAGCTTGGGGACGGAAGAGAAGTTTCATCTCGTGATAATTTTAACAGTCGACTTCTGGTACAATTCATTTGTTCAACTTTAAACTTTTCCCAATTTAGTATCTTATGGCTAGTACGTACATTCACATACGCCTTGAAGGGATAAAATCAAAGAGAAATAAAGGGAGGCATGAAGTCCTACAAGTAAGAGTTGAACTATGACCTCTCGATCCAAAGTGAATGGTGGTACCAACTGTACGGAGTCTCATTTCTTGACTAGAACATATTTTACATACTAAACGAAATAAATAAAATACATGCAACAATAATATTTCAGATTGCTCATCCTTCCAAAACAATAAAGGGACGCATGAAGTATTCTGGGTGAGAAATTCTTCCTGGACAAAGCATCTAATTCAACAAATAAATAATTGAGCGTTAATCACTCAAAAGTGATCAACGATTCATTGCTAATTATATTAATCCGAAAAGTTCTTCCTTGAGATAATAAATTGAGGGATAGATTTTTTTATCTTTTTATTTGTTTAACAATGTTTAAATTCATTTATGACGGGTAATAAATTGTGACAATTCCAGCATAAAAAACGAATTGTCACAAAGGCAAGCAACCCAAATTACTGACATTGAATAGGAAAAGTTCTTCGGGACTCTTAACGACATTAATTTGGACAGTACACTGATGTCCTCACTGCTGCATTTTCACCCATTGATTTTGTAACCCTCTCAACATTAATGCTCTTGTTCAGTTGTTTCTGTCAACCCGGAAGAAGGGGAAAAATTTCTGAGGGTCAATCTTTGCCAAACTGACAAGTCTCACCAAGACTATTCAACTGATTGTAAACAAGGCATACTGAAAGATTTTATCTATTGAAGTCATGATCATACCATTTGCCAGAAAGCCCAGCACAGGTTTCATGGATCCCCCTCCAAATTTCTTGTTGGTGGTGAATGAAATCTCTCCTGTTTCAAACATAATTTAAACTCAATTTGGCATCAATGGATCGGCAAGAAGAGAGATATCAGTGTGTATCGGTACCAAGAGTATCTTCACAAACTGAGTTTAATACGATAAAATGAGAAAATATATGACATTAAGAAGCAGAAGACAACTGGCTCCAGCATGTGTAATGCATACCATGTAGAGTCACTTTCATGGCTTAAAGACGTTGCAGAGAAGAGACGAGAAAGGACTAGAACCGATTCAAATAGCTTGGATGGGAAGAATCCTCGTTTGCCTCATCATCGAGTATCAGCTTGACACCATTACTCCTGAGGGCATTCACGACTGCCCACACCTTAGTCTTGCTCACAAGACCCTTTTTCTCGATCTCCTTGGTCACGTCCACGTGAATCCCGCGCCCTTGCCCGAGCTCGAGGCCTTCCACCTTGAGCCTCATGGCGAGGACCTCCCCTACGACCCCTGCAGACTTGGCATTACAGGTCCTACCGCACTCTAGCGAATTCTTGATCGAGTGTTCCACCGTTGAAGCTGTTGCCACGATCCGCCCATTGTTCCGGTCCACCACATTAGCTGTGATGTACTTGAGCGATATGAAGAGCCTGAGGACGTATCTCTTCAACACCGTCATTCTCCGGTCTTAAGCCCCTGACATATCTTTATGGGAACGATTCGTGAGAACGGATGATAAGGGAGATCCCAGAGCTGCTACCTGCTTAATAAATCAATAAAATCAATCAACGAAGGAAGAGCCACTGGATGGAAGCAGAGTTCCATCTCTTGAGGAAATGGTGATCTTAAACAGTAGAAACAGCTTGATTAGACTGAAAAAAAGAAAACCTAACAGCGCCATTATATACACTAACAACAGAATTAAACGACTGAACTCCGAAGATTTGCCCTAATTTATCTCATCTCAGATATGCAGGTTCAAAGATTCCCAAAAGATTACTTGATCTCGGCACCAATCTAACAAGCAATTCACTCTATAGTTAGGGAACCAGAATAAGAGCGGAGCGGAAGCATCAGCCCCCCATTAGGGCCTCTAATTGATAATCGATCACTCAACTGAGCTAGACATCTACGAAACGATAAACTCCAGAGAGAAAGTTCTCACCTTCTCGGACGTCGATTAGCGGTTCTGGAGGCGGACGAGGTTGCTGCTGCAGGGCGCAGACGGTGGCCGCCGAATATCACCGAAGGAAAACATCCAACTTTCAGTCCGCGAGAGGGAGAGATTGATTTACGAAATGGGCCTGTTTTGGGCCTGTACGTTGCGGGAAAGGGCCCGTGAACTCAATTCCATGGACAGTGGGCCCACCGGGAATGGCTTCCATTTCTCTTTCTTAATGGGCCTGAGGGCCCAACACAGACAATGACGTCCCAGGGATGGCAACTTGAGCCCGACCCGTAAGAGGACCAACCTGCCCCCATCAGGTTCAAACGGGTCTTAACCTGCGCTAGATCAGGGCGGGTCCCGAGCCGACCCGTAAACTGGTCAGATTAGGTCGGAGTCTCTCTTCCGCTCTTATACTATTATATTATATAATTATATAGTCAAAAAGGGCACAGGTCGGAGCACAAGCCAGCTTGGGCTAACCAGTAGTGGCAGGGTCAACAGACTAAGGGTGCGAGGACATATCGGCATTTTTAAGCACCAACATAAACGCAACTCATTGTCACCGTTATTTCTGTCAGGTACTAAATACAGTCACATCATTCCTCACTGTAATAGTATAAGACTCCATTCCGACAACTAAAATATTGGAGATTCGATATTTAGCTTGTCTGTTTTTTTTTTACTTCTGTTTGTCTCAAAAGGTAGAAAAAAATGGAAAATAAAAGGGAAATGGAACCTCGTACCTAGTCCGAATAAAGAGCTTTTCAAAAGCAACATTGTTCACCGTACAGGCGACCACCCTCCAATGTTCGGTTCGCAGCATCTTCTTCTCCTTCTTCTCCTTCCACGGCAATGTCTAACCCTGTCCGTTTGCAGCGCCTCCTCAGAACTCTCAGAACCGCCAAGAAGGGTGGTCTTGGTCCTCCGCTCCTCTGCCAAGAAACCCTAGACCTCATCTCCCAGTCCTCACCTCCCTCCTCCTCCTTAACCCCCTTCTGCTCCGAGCTCGACCTCTCCTCCCTCCACAGGATCCTCTCCGACCACTACATCCCCTCCTCCGCCTGCTTGAAACTCTTCAATTTCCTCCTTATGGACCCTTCTTCGCTCTCCTTCGAGCCCGATCTTCTCTCCCACCTGATCCTCATCTGCAGGCTCCTCAAGGCCACTAACTTCTCGGAAGCAGAGAAGCTGATCAAATTCATCTCCGTGGATCAAGTTCTCAAATACCCTTTCCCCCTCATTGCCGATGAATTCAAGGGCTGCCTCTGTAAGCGGCGAACCGCCGCCAAGTTCTTTAATCTTGTGCTCCAAGTTTACTCCGATAACTTGCTGTTTGACGAAGCTTCAATGTCTTTCAGTTACATGACGGAGAATCAGATTCAGGTTAACGAGAGGACCTGCACCGTGCATTTGTTGGCTCTAAACAGATGCGATGAGGCGAAAAAGTGTGTAGAGTTCTTCCACCGGATGCTCGAGTCGGGTATTCCGGTCTCCGTGTATTCGCTAACTGCTGTGGTGGATGGGCTCTGCAGAGATGGGGAGATCAAGATGGGCAGGGAATTGGTGGAGGAGATGCTGAGGAGAGGAACCGTGAGACCAAATGCTGTGACGTTCAATGTTCTCATTGCAGCCTGTACTAAGAGGTGGAATTTCGAGGAACTAGAGTTGGTGCTGCGGTTGATGGAGAAGGAGGCGGTAGGATTCAACCTCCAGACGTACAAGTTCTTGCTCGATGGGTTCACGAGCTCCGGCAAGGTCGAGGAGGCCGGGAGGCTGCTCGTCGAGATGAAGGGTCAGGGCCTGAGAGTGGACGTCCACATGTACAATCTAATCATCAACGCATGTGGCTTATCCGGAGACATGAAGAGTGCAGCTTTGATGTTCGATGAAATGACTGAGAGAGGCGTGCGGAAGAATGCTGATACTTATCGGGCCTTGATAAATGGGCTCTGCAAAGCTGGGGAAATGGAGGCGGTCAAGGGATACATTAACGAGATGCAGAGACAAGGGATTGAGTTGGAAAAGGTCACACTGGAGACGGTCATGGAGGGTTTCCGCAGGAAAGGGATGGTTAATGCGGTGCCGGAGATCCGACTTCAGATGGAAAGGAGTGGGTACAAGGATGATTCTCGCATGCTAAGTCGTGAAAGGAAGGCGAGACGGCTGCAGAAGCCGAGCCAGAAAGGCCGGTTGACAAAGTGCCAGCGGTCGGCTGACCGGAACAGGTTCACAGAAGAGTAACGGGGCTACCATTCTCCCAACATCGAACTACCAACCGATATCTGACGTGTCTAACCGATGGTGTGGCAAATGCACCATGGCCTGCAAAGGATGAGAATTGGGCAAGAAGAGCTTGTCAAAGAGGACAGAGTGACAGTCGATGGAAGCTTGTCAAAAGAGGGTTGAGTTCTGAGATGCCGGGCTTCTGAATAATAGAAAGTTTTGAATGTTTGGCATATGCACTGCAGAAGTATAGGTAAGAGCAACATCCTATTTAATCAAGGCAGGTAAAAAGGACTAGATACGAAGTGCCAGTTCTAAGCACAAATATGATACAAGCGCAGTGGAAGAACTGACTACCGAGAGATTCTTACAAGAAACAAGAGGGCTGACAGAAAACTAGCCCTCTTCTCATATTCCTCCACTAACTCTGAGGAGCAACGGTGAGGATCGGATCACCGGCTATTGAACCTTGCTTCCTGAAGACCGGGATACTGAGGGACGCTTCCCTGTTTTCCCTAGAGGTGGGAGCATTCTCCTGTCATTGTTCTCCTCCATCAGGAGAGAGGAGTAAGAGTACAAGGGCTCAGAAAGTTGCTCGGGGTTCCGGGTCCTAGGAACCGCTCCTGGTTTCGGCTATAGTTATCATCCGAATGTGCCTCGGGGTAGGGGACTTGCTTATCTCTCATTTCCTCGTCTTCATCCGTCCAGTACCCATTTTCCTGCATGTCCTGCATAGCGAGGTCATCATACTCTTCGTCCGATTTTGTTGATTCCTCATCTACTGACCCAACCTGTTAAGACATATCATTATGCATCTCAGTGAGATCAACAAAAATGTGGCATCTGCAGTGCACAAGAGCAAAATGGCAATGACACAGAGGGAAGCAACTAATTTGCAATCCAATTCCACTACATTGCAACTTGTATTGTACTCTATCCCATCACTTTGCCACTCTCTTTGAATAAATGAGATGCACATCTCAAAAATGCACCTCTTCATGCAGTTGTTTACGATCATCATCACTCATATCATCATCAGTGTCCAACTCTGGTGGGTCATCAGCATCCTCATCACTTCCGTGGACTGACTGCTCCTCTTTTAGCTGAAAGCGCAATGAACATCAAAAGCTCATCAAATAATCTCTAATTTATTCGCTATGCTCTACCAAGTTGATAAGCCTTTCTAAATGACCACGTTGAGGAAACAAGAACTAAACCAATCCAAACCATTACCTCCTTAGCCGGTCCATCAGAAATTCTCGGTGAGCTACAGCAGGAAGAGTAGTATCTACTGCCGGTGTCGGTGCCATCAGCCCTCGACTCATCAACACTTCCAGCATGACTGGTCCCACCGTCACTAGGCCAAGCGCTGATTCCAAAGTGACCGAACTGAATATTGACAGGCTCAGCTTTACCAATCTGCAGTGGTCCATACCATGGGTATCCTATTCCACTCTCAGATCCATTACCGTCAATGGAGTGAACCGGCCATGCTTTTGCCACAGACCCATCGGTGTTCAGAAGGGCCATCAGATGCCTAGACGAACCTTTCCTCTGTATAAGCTGGAACATTCCTTTGGAGCTTAATGAATTTGCTGCACACTGGTTCCTATACTCCTCATCGATGATGCTCACTGTATTTGTTGTGGATTCATAAAGCGGCTCTCCTGCCTCTCGTCTCCGGAGGCAGCTGAAAACTGTGGCGTGGATTGCCGCCACACTTCGATCAACATTGGTGTTATTTATTTTGGGGACAAGATGCTTGTCAGCTCTTTTGGTTAGGTAGTCTTGGATTGTCCTGATGTTTCTTATGTACTTTACATATTTATTTTTAGCTGGATCCAGTGTCATATATTTGGCACGGACAGCAAATCTTTCCATATGTTTGTCTTCACTGGTAATATATATCATAAACGGTACTATCGAAGGATGCTTCTTCATTAGCCCCATCTGCATTTAACAAACAACTAATAAAAACCCAATAGAAATATATATAAGAATCAGAGAATAAGAAATTAAAGTATCAATGGATGGTATTGTACAAATCAAACTGCCACTAAATAAGCTTACCACAAAATTAAGGCTCAAGTGAACGCCTTCCACAACTACTGATTCCTTACGTTCTTCCCATGCAGTGATCAGTCGATCGAGACTATCAATTACCATCTCACTTTGCGCTTTGAATCCTTCTATAGCCATCTGCTTTGGACTGACAATATCAAATGGTGTGGAAACAACCTCATATGATTGTTTGCTGGATTTCCCAATTATGGAACCATCTGATGCCTCATCCTTGGGAATTGAATATGAAATGCTAGCTTGCTTTTTAGCTTTCCTTTTGGCCTTTGCTTCTGCAACTGCCGCAGGATCCAGGCATTCACCTGCATGATACGTGGAAGCCCAAAGTAGAGGATTTTGTTTCTCATCCACAAAACTCCTCATCATGTGTCGAATTGAATCAGTTGATACTACTGTTGTTAATCCAAGCCTGCTCCCCTGTAGAGAATCAAGAGCTCTGAGAACTTATTTGAAAATGGCAACATTCGGAACTTAAACTAATCAAACAGTAAAGAACATTAAAGATCGTAGCTTAAGGAATACCAGCAGAGCTGACAAAGTAGATTTTCCACACCCACTGGTGCCGCACAATAGAACAGTTACAGATTGTTTCCTTTCTCGAATTCTGCATCAGAAAGCATGAAGATAATGCTTTAAGGACATGGTCTCTTTTCTTCTTGAGATAAAAAAGAAAGAAAATTTTCCATAAACTCATAAATGATAGGCACTAATCTTGGCATAGTAGCAGAATCAACAATTATTATCTCCAAGTCAAAAAATATCGTTGATGGAATCCAAAATTTTCAAACCAATGTAAAGACCAACATTTCTCTTCATGCGAACAACTTCTATTTCCATACAGAGTATAATGCAAATTAAGATTCCAACTTTCAACAAACTACCATCTGAACCAGGAAGGAAGATATCCAACTCTCAATATATCCAAAAATCTTTTGAATTTTCAGGTAAGGCACAAAATCAATTAAATACACCATCAATAAGTTGCTAAGGACATTGGAGAAGGTGCATGTGGTTAGTGTATATACCTGCACGCTAAAACCAAATCACCTCTTTGATTTGGGCCCACATATTTATATTCTGACAGAGCATTACATACAACATCCAAGAACTTCTCTCTTCTAACCACCACGGTTGTCCTCCTTTTGTACAGTTCGAACGGTATTCTTTTACTTCTATCGTACTTCTCCATATTTACATTGTTGTCCACCTCAGGATTAGCCAAGGAGTTATCATTAAAAATGCCACCTTCTTTAGCAAAATGTTCCTTCCATGCATCTGAAACAGATGAAACCTCCATCCCTTCTGGGATCAAGGCATCAGCAGACAATTCATTCCTCATCAATTCAAGCACCCTCTTGCTTATCTGTCACATTAAAGGACAAAGGTATATAAGATAAAAGATTAGAAAACATTGCAAAATGCAAGTTCGGACAACTGCATGCAAGAACTTCAATAGAAACAGGCTCCTGTCTCCAACAGATGCTATAATCTGATAAACAATTTCTAAATAATAAACCTTTCCTGGCGGTTCTTAAATAAGAAAACCGACTGGTGAAATAAGAGATTATGAGCTCAGTGTTTTTGTCTCTGAGTAAACGAAAAATTGGACTGATGATATGAACTATTTCTGAATACAGTAGCACATGGGATTGGTATTGTGTGTCAATAATTTGGTACCAAATTTGCAAGAGGAAAATCATTTACAAAAATCTCTACTTACAGATAAGTTTCCCCTAGTAAAATATCGACATAAATATCCAGACAAGGATCACCTGCACTTAGTGCAGAGTCAGGAAGAAATCACTTTCAAGCAGAAAACTCAGTGCTGAACCGAAAAAAATAAAGACTGTTGAAAGGCTCGGCCTAGCTAGGAGAACTTGGTCCCCACCTATGGATGCTCAGCAAATGGCAATGGTGGAAGCATGCACATATTTCAGTCGTATATACCACGTAATAACCAGGAACATCCATGACGGTCCAGTTCGACAGAAAGAGAATTCCTAGCATTAGCTGAACACATAATTTGGGGTCTACATCTGCCACTCCGACACTCCAACAAGAGAAAAAAGAGACATATAGTTACTCGGTCAACATCAAAAGACACATGCAGCAACTGGTGAAAAGATCAGGTCGCAAGTTCACGCATAAACTCGAGTTAGCTGATAAAAAAACTCCCAATCTATGAAAAAAATAGAACAAAGTTAATGAAGCCCAGATCACGCACAGGCAAAATTCGAATCTCTAGAGACTCAAACTGTCGATGGACTTCAGACCTTGAAGGCATGCCGAGGTTTGCATCCCATGAGCTGGAGGGTGCTCTGGAGAACAGAGCGCGTGTACCGAAAAGACTCCTTGCCTTTCTCCCTCTTCTCCCCTTCATCAACCACCACTATGTAGAGCAGCTTCGTTACCTCAGCCATCTCTTCCCGCCTTCACCGTACAGACCTGAAGCTCTCGAAAACATTGAAACAACAACGATCAGATGAATCCTGTCGGTAGAAACACGCTAACTTGACAATGAAGCAGAAATCCGCCGCAGAAAAGCTGCTAGCAGCCCGTCGAAACTGTGAATCGAGCCAGAAATTGCTGAAAAAATGTCCTCGAGAGCAATGCAGGTGATGGACACGGTCATAGTAAAAGAACATTGCAAGGATCGTAGAACAAACCTGAGCGCTACAAGGAATACGATCACAGAGAAAAGCAGAGATCGCTTGGGGTTGTCGGTGAGCTATAAGAGCACCTCGAATGGATCGATCGGACGAGAGAGGACGGGCAAGAGGGAGAGCTTATCGCCGCCGCTCCACCGTCTCGCCATTCTCTGTCACCTGTCTTCCACGCATCACACTACGGCAGCCTCCACGAGTCTCTCTCTCTATCTCTGTATTAACAAATAAAAACTTTTCTCAGTGCTCTATCTCAAGAAACCGTTTCTCTCTTCCTCTCCTCCAATAAGATTGCGGGAGAGGACGAAGTGACGCATTTCTCCCCGGTTTCTCCTCCTATTTACGGGGCATTCGCCGCGTGAGGCGATATTATAGGGTCTCTGACCGGGTTTTCGAGTATACTTTTGACCTTACCCACAGTCCCCGGGGAGGGCAAAAGCGCAATTTCACGAGAAAACCGGATCAGCAGGAACGAATCTTACAACCGCCTCGTTTTTCGTAATTATACGTAGAAAAGACATGGACACGTAAAAAACACTGACCCGATTTAATATTATATATATTATAGAAAAGCAAAAAACGTATAATTCACATATAATTTTATTCTCTCTAATTTGAAAGAATTCCGTTAATGAGAAATACAATTTTCTGATTTAGAGATCTTGAATTCAATTTCACTAATGACATTTTTCATATCCAATTTACCCTTCTTTTATTTACTCATTCTAAATTTATATGTTTTCTTTATAGTTTATATGCTCACGCTTTACTTTTATGCTCGATGGTGCTCACCATGGAATTTCTTAAATAACATTTCAAAATTTTTATTAATAAAAAAATTAACTATTAGAGGAATCTTAACCCAGAATTTACTGACTTTGTTCGAATGCTGTGATGGGCTGGCTGTTAAATTTATATATATTATAAATAGCACGTGGCGTACTATAAAATTAAAGCCGGCCATCCCCTGAGAGGAAATTGCTTCCTGTTCCTGGGCAGAGAGGTACGGTGAATCGTGGCAAAGGATCTGTCGGACATGGTTGGACCCACCACCCATTTAGATCCTTATTGACAACGTGTTGACAAAAATGAATTATAATTCTCCTACCAAAAAAAAAATGAATTATAATTCATCACTTGATAAAACTGCTACAATTTAATTATTGAATTATTTAATAACTTTATTAAATAGTTTATAACTAACGATATAAATTAAAAAAATCAATAATTCATAATTATTCTTTCCACCTATTGATTGATTTAACTATCGAACCATAAGATTTCTCTCAATCGACACCTAGCTCCCCTGATCGATATGACCCGATTGACAGATATCCTCCCGTCGTGTAATCCAAAAACAGATGAATGCATCTTGGTAGGGAGCATAACTCACAGGGGAGAGTGCAGAAATTGTATTTAGGTGGTGGAATTTGATGGTAGAATAAGATGATGTGTTCTATTGGTCACAAATTAATTAAGGATACTATTCGATTTCGAAGGAGGGTTATCCAAATAGAAGATTAAATCTGTGTTCTCTTAGTCTCAGATTAAAAAATTAAATTAATGGAAAGATAACACGAAGTCTTATGTGTCTACTGCTTTGGTAATGCTATTTTGTCAGTTGAGTCATATATATTTAAAATGGATGATTCTGTCCTATAAGATCGATTTCGTTATGGGTTTCGTTCCTAACCGCCGACGTTCCGTTGACGTAAATTTTACGCTGTTAAGCGAAATAGTGATAGCTCGGACTGAAACATGTGAAGGAAGTGATCTTATTATATGATTGAATTAACTATTTTTAAGTATATAAGACTCAAATACCAAAAATTATAAATATGTAAGATTTTTGTTGTAATTTCTCTTAAATTCAATGTGTCAAAGCTCTTTGTACGAACGAACCTATTAGTAGAAAGGGTAAAAGGAGACCTTTGAACGGGTCAGTCAAATATGACAGCAAATCAAATTATTCAGCAAAAAAAAAATATCACAAATGACTTGAAACATTAGAGCACAAAATTTTTGCTGGAAGAATTCAAAACGCTAGTCTCTCGCTTCCTTGTCGTGCTATCCTTTTTAACTAACACGTTACCCACGTTGACCGGCACCCCTGCTTGACCGGCACGCGGCCTCTTTTTCTTCTTCTTCCTTCTTTTTTCCTAACCATCATATTAATCCTCAAATTTATAACGAACTATCAGTTTGATCTTCAAAAGTTAAAATCATTAATTTGGTCCTCACTATTTAATTTTATCAGCCAATTTGGTCACGCAGTTTTTGAAGACTGACATGGATGATGACATGCCATGTGACAATTAATAAGTGAATAAAAGTATTTAATTTTAATCATTCATAACTCACCATGTGGCATGTGGGACCTGAAAAAATAGCCGTCACCGTCCATATTAGCCTTTATAAACAGCGTTACAACGTGAGGACTAAATTGACTGACGGAATTAAATAGTGATGACCAGATTGATGAATGACTTTCAAACTTTCAATATTAAATTAAAAATTCATTATAAATTTGAAATGATTATTTACTATTTTTATAATATTTGACTTGGTCTAAATCTGTTGCTGGATTGGGCGCGGTTTTTGTCCAAAAGATCTTAAGAAATCAATGCCAGAACAATGGGCAGCGCTGCGGGCAGGGTGACAATGAGCCGAGCTGGGGCAGATATTTATTGACTGGACCCGACGACCCTTGATCTGTTGACTTGCCCCAACCTATGACTTGGGTCAGCTTGGTCTCGCCTGAGCCTTGACCCGTGCAGGTTGGTCCGACCTGTCACGCCCCATTTTCACCCGATTTATAAAAATAAATTAATAAATATTATGCTAGAGGTAATTTAAAATATAATATAAATTCACATATTCACAGTAGTATCTTAAAGTAAAGTAAATGAAACTAAATTTGCATCATTTCAATAAAATTAAAAAGAATATATCATTCAATTTATTAAGATAAAAATTCTTGTACATCAAATTAAAATTATTTTTAAATGTATTAATATATTATACGATATTATAAATGAATCAAAGCGGGACGTGGCGAGTTGTGGAGACACACACGTATCGATCAGCTTAGGACCCACCAGTTCCAGTGCAGGTCGGTCGGACCCACCCCAAATCGAGTCTGACGTGATTAGACTTCATCGGTCGGAATTGTATAGCCATTCCATAAAATAGTAAATTTTCATAAAATTCATCATTCTCTTTATATTTTATTAAATTATCTATTTCACCCCTTAAATTCTCTTTTAATTTTTTTTGTGTATATCTCCTTGAATGTTTTCTCAGTACAACCTCGCATAGCGTAGCCATCAGTAAGTCACCTGCACATGTGTTTGTAAATAAATTTTTTTGAATTTATAGTTTGTGAGTATTTATAAATTAGAAAAATAAATTTCTTATTATTAAAAAATATTTGCATTAAGTTTCCAAAAGTATTTCCTTCGTGTATATATATAATATAATATACAGTAATTGGTACTATGCATAGAATTATTAATATGTATTTCGATTATAAATTTACACTATTTTAATTCCACCATAGTTATGATATTATAATTTAATTTTATAGTATTATTAATTTTTATAAAATGTATCAAGAATAAATAAAAATAAAATATACAATCATAAAGTGGAAATTTGAGAGCCGTTAAAATTTCAAGCTGTAGCAAATTTACAACTTTACCTCTATTTTTCTTTTCCTATTAGGCAAAGTTCTATTTTTTAAAGATACTTTTAAATGTTTGAAAATGTAGGTACGAGTTTTATAGATCAAATACTCTCTATTCTTTCATATAATAATAGATATCTTGATATGTAAACAAAAACGTAGGTATAAATTTATAGATCAACTACCAACTAAGAGTTAGTTTAATGGTTCCCTCACTAAATTCTCAAATGAGTGACCCTGGAATAGAATTTCAGGTTGAGAATGTCGACATAAATTTTTTTAGGGATTTCGACCCGATTGTGAATTAGTTTCAATATGAGTTTCGGCTGGTCTGGGATATTGTACTGTGCAAAAAAAAAAATTTATGGACCAACCGACACGTATTGACCCATCAACGTCATATCTAAGATAACTACGGTACCATTGCTAATCATGCCCTCTTGGTGCGAAATCGAACGGGCTTTATTGCAACTTTTGAAAGTGGGGAAAATGGTTTTTTTTTTGCCCCTTTACAAAATAACACGAATTTAAGGGAAAGATTATTTTCCAAGAAAATGCTTCAAGGTAAACTATGTTTTTTTAAATTCCACGCTAAATGACAACTATATAAAAAAATAATCTCAAATTTATAATAGAATTATGTAAATAAAAATATGTTATCACATGAAGATGTGTTTTAAGGAGTAAATCTCACCTCAGGCACTTCATGGATTTAAATCTGGTCCATAAGGGAATTGAGTACTATCACCTGACAGCTTACTTTATTTTTCCCTAAAATGGGCCTAATCTCTTGTAAAGTTTACGATAATATAATATATGAGAGTCTTGATTTCTGCAATATGTAGAATAAACCCGACAATTTCATCCCGGTTCAATTACAGCATACCGGGTAGACGCGCTCATAACAATTCAAGAATATGCCACGGCCACCCCGTCTTTGTCACTCTCCTGAGGTTGTCGGCCCCATCGGGAGTTAATTGGTGTATGGTATGTTCTATCCGTTTTCGGGTCGTGACGGGTGTCTCCAGAGAGGCCCATACTGTCCCTTCAAGAGAGAAGATATATATATATATATATATATTCCATAAAAGCAGATCACCAAGAAACGGTCATAAAATTCATTTTTTCTATCGCAAGGAAGTCACAAAATTCTTGACCGTAGAAAAATTGTTTCCGAATGAATTGTAAATCGAATAATTCCCAAGATTATAAGCGTGAGATTGTTCAAAGACCATATAAATATAAACAGAACTGTATTCAAATCCATACAGAAGATGTAAAATCAAATTCCAAACTTGATTCTTCTAGATTTGTATTAGGAGTGTAAATGAAAAACCGGGGGTTTTTCATGAAAATTTTCAAGGCCCTACTTTTCCGTACCGGTTTTTTCAAACCTAAAAAATCACACTAGCAACCACTTAGGGATCATTAAAGCCAACTGTTTTGGTGCGATTTTCTAGGTGGTTTTTTCGGGTTTCAATTTTTAATGCAAGAAAAGATCAAACAAAAAAAATTAGTTTGAAAAGCATGCAAGTTAATGAAGAGTAAAATCTCTAAGAAAAATGTTATTCGTTTTAATGGTTAAAACTCGAATTGATCATAAATTTTTTCAAAGGATAAGAAATAGTTAATAATATCATCATTTTTATACTATAGGAAAGCGACTGGGTTTCAGGCCTCATCCGATTTCTCAAGTGGGCCTGACTTTTTTTGGACCGGTTTTTTTTCGAGTTTAGGGTTTCTAGGTTGTTTTGCTTGCACACAGGTCTGCGTGGTATAGCTTGAGAGAACGTGGAAGCTCTTTGATCCTCTCACTATAATTAATGGGATATTAGGAAAAACGGTTTTTATAACATGTGACTCAGTAATCATAACTCCCTCAATTGCATATTGATACCCTAGGTCTTATTAATTTCTAATATTACCTATCATAGAGTCAAAAATCACACGTTAGTATCTGCACATTAGTCACTTATATTATGAATTATGGTTGAAATCCTATTAATTAAACTTAATTACTTAGTCAGATCAACTATTAAAATAGTGGAAAACACTCCATTGATATATTATCGGACCATATTATTAACTTCTCGAGCTAAAGCTACCACTTAGCCTGAATGTGGTTTTTTTACCGCATCCTGTTTGTTCACTAAAAATGAGGACAACGGTAGTGGTGACCCAATTATTTTTACTATATAATATTCGAGTGTTCATATTCAACCAAGAACACATTAGATAAATTAAATAACCAGTACTAACACTGGCTCTATTAATGCAACTACAATAAAGATCCAATATAATTAGTGTACGTTAAGACCCCGACTCAAAATCCCCCAACTCAAGAATCCCCATTCTAGAAATTTTGCTTGGAAGATGACTCAGACTTGGGTTTTGGATCTTACCAAACTAATATGGAAGTGAGTTTTGCACCATTATACCTCCTGTTAGATCCCACATAATTTAACATGGTATCAGAGTAGATTTTTATGTGGACTCATACTACGCCAGGCTCGAGTATGGGACTCGTAGTTCATTAAGCCCAAACTAGAAGAAAAAATGCATGAGAGTTTATTAAGTACGGAGAAAAAGCACGACTCCCATATTAGCTCATGGAAGGAAGAGGAGACCCATATTGTGGTAGTTTGTTCCCCTCGTTTGAGACCAGAAATAAAATATTCGACTCGAAATCAGTTGTTGATGGTGGGTATTAAGGGCACGGGCAAGTGTCAACATGTTGACACATGAGGGAAGTTGTTGAAGAGTCAATTTCATATTGAGCAAATAAAAGATTAAAACATAATTTATAAGAGAACGAATATTATCAACCTATCAGCTTAAATTTTTTGTTTGGATATGAGCTCAACTTCTTGGAGGCCTCGCGAATGTTTTAGATGGCGTCAGAGCTAGCTAAGCCCCTTAACATGCTGCCTAAGAGAAGGAGTATTAGATCAAACACCAATAAAATTAAGAAATAATAATTAGTTTATAAGAAAACTGATACTACTACTTGATAACGTAGACTTTTAGGTGAAAACGGGCTCTGTCTCTTGTAAGACATATAACATTAATAATAATATAATATATAAATACTTAATCACAATAGCCTCTGATGTAAACTCAAGCCCGTCCCCAGCTGTATCCCACTAACATCAGCCAAATCTGTCCATGATAATCTCCACTTAGCCCCAGTTGCTGACTTCGCTGATGATTTGCTCCCACGACACATACAATACAACACAGCCACTCTTGGTACTTTCTTGCATCTCATTTGAGTGAGATACAAGTGATGCTTGTTCCAACAAAGAGGTTAAAACAATGACGATAAAGGAAAGGGTCGTATCGTGTCAGACGGGCAATGTCTTCTAGATGAAAAAGGAAATAGAGCAAAATGGTCACTTTCATTTCCATTGGATAGCTCTACACACACACTCTCTTCACATTGTAGAGGAAAAAAAATTTGCAAAAACAAGTGGGGAGGTGGAGAAAGGGAATCTCATAAATAACATGGACCCATGTATATGACAATCAATGTCGTTTTAAAAATGCACGTGAAGCATTAGGTGATACGGTTTAATCACTAAACTGTTCTGTGGCATAAACAAGCTGATTATAATTAACAGTGTGAATTAAAAATAAAAAAAAAATTCATTGACTCATAAATCATTTTTACCCCCTGTTAAAAAGTCCAATGACAGAACAGTAAAATTTCCTTTAAAAAGTGAGAAGTTGCAAAAGGTGAAGAGTTCTTAATGGGATGTAAACGAGCCAAGCTGAGTCAGAATCTATAATGTTCAAACTCAGCTCGTTAAGCAATTTGTAAGCTCAACCGAGCTCAATATTTTAAATTTGAGCTCGACTCATTAAAATAAACGAAGGCTTATCGAGCCTATATGAGCTGAGTCAAGAAAGAGAATATACCTCGGTACGGGGTCGTTGTGTCAATTGCATAGAGCGAAGAAGACTAAGAAGGAAGAGGAAAAGAACGAAACAATGATTTTGAATGAAAATTTGACATAATAATGTTGATTTTTTTCTAATGTTAAATAATAACAACAATTATTATAATATAAAATAAAAAGTTTGTTTAAGCTCGCAAGTTTCATGGGCCGAATATTATTAGATTTGTCTTGGATCGTTTTATTGACAAACCTAAACCGGGCCGAGCCGAGTTCGAGCTCATTAAGATTGAGCCATATTCAAGTTTTTATCGAGTCGAGTTTAAACTATTCGTAAATCGTACTATCTCATTTATACTCCTAGTTCTTACCCAATTTTTTCCCCCTCGGTAGGTAAAGAGTCGTTACTTGTTTAAACATTTTGGGAAAAAAAAAACTTTAAAGTATAATGATTGAATATAACTACGAAAAGGTTCATTGGCCCATGACACTGGTCAGCCCAACCCAGCCCATGGCCGGCCCACAATTGCCATAGCTTTTGAAAAAAGTACCGTTACGTACCGGGTATTTCAACTGACAGCGCTTACGTGGTGTATCTATCCGTAGGAATATCGTGGCACAAGATACCTTCTCCCCTCTCGTGTAATTTTTTCTTATGAAATCTAAAGAAATTTAAAGGGTGCTATGACCTTATTAGTTGATGTCATCGTATAGGTACAGTCACCTGGCGATACTACTGTATAAAATACTCTCCCGTCTCCAAATTTGGTTCCAGATTTTCATTTTATTTTATTAAATTAAAAAAATCTATGAGATAATTCCACCATAAAATTCACATGTTGTGTTAAATCCACTCCCACATCAGTAATTACATCAGTCAAGAAGATTTTTACATTAAAGCGCTGTAAAAACAAATATTTTTACCGAGCTTAGAAGTGTAGTTTTTAAAATCAGATCAAGTCGACCGGTTGAACCGGTTCGATGGGGAACCGGTCAAATGGTCGTTCTTGTTTTTACTAATTACTCCATTTTCACAGTGTCTCCGTCTGGCCCCTAAAATTCGACCAGTTCACTGAATCTCGGAGCTATGGAGTACCAGGAGATACGGGAGAAGAGGAGGCACGGGCAATGGCTCTCTTCCTCAAGTAAGGTCTCCAACACCCTTGACCTCATGGTTCGATCGAGTCTAGGAAATGATTGTAATATTGTCTACTCAATTTCCAGTTGTGTCTGAGTGCGGTTCAGCAGCTATGATCGAAGCAGTTAGGTTTGATCTTTCTCGACTTTGAGGTTCGGTCCACTACGTCGGGTTTCGATAAAGATGATAAAATGGAGGCCGGTAAGCCTCTTGGTTTCACAGCCGGTGGCTTTCTGGCCATCTGGTAGGACGCCCGAGCTCTGGAGGGTGAAGGGGCTTCCAAGAGTTATGAACTTACAAACATATGTCAATTCGATCATCGGATCGGACACTGCGGTAGCCACGAATATTTCCCGGTCGGAGGTTTCCTGTCTATTGAATTATACATGAAGCAGATCGTTTACATCAGACCTGGTCGATCTAAACAGTCTAAATCGGTCTACCTGATCGGCCATGCTCTGTACAAGTTGGCTCAGGCAAACTCATTACATGGTCATTCCTTTTTCTGCACAGGAGACACTGTCCATAACAAACATCGGCATTCCTGATTTAAGACAAAGTGACAACGCTTACTCGGTAACACCGACCGATAAAATTTATCCATTTTTACTATTATATTTTATTTTTAGAATTTTATTAAAAAATCTCCAAAATAGATAAATTTCATTGGTTGGTAGGGACGATTAAGAGGGATTTGAAGGGTTGTGGAGGGGAATTATCTATTCAAATTCTTTATTTGAATATTATTAGTATTTTTTATAACCGATGTGTCCGAGTAACTTTCAAACCCGACTAACAGGGATTGCAACACCTTCCTCCTCCGAGTATATGTAATAGCCCGTAAACCACGTGTACTGGATAGCCCCCACCCTCGAGAAAACACCTTGGCATTGCAACTACTGAGAGTTGAACTTGGGAGGCCTGGGACCTCCAATACCCGACCAGCTGGCTATCCCTCGAGAGCGTTTATTTGAATATTATTATTAGTGGGTCATGGAGAGATAAAAAAAAAATGATCATTTTATCTTTTTTTTTGTGTTGTGAGATTTTTTGCTGCATTTTTATCATAAATTTTACTGCTTATATTACGTAAAAGTGCTTAGTATTACAAACAAATAAAATTCAATTATTTTTAATTTGTATTTATTTTTAGAGCTTTATAAGAAAGTTTAAAATTATTAAATAGTTCTACCTTTGATCACTTCCTGCTTCTCTCTCCCCCTATACACTTCATATTTCGACTTTGACTAATTCGGAATTGTCTATGTTAATTTAGTGATTGCTTATTTGCCACAAATTCTCGAATGAGCCCCCACGACCGGCATCAACATCTGGCGCTCCCGCCATCTGCGTATGCACAAGTTCAACTAAATCAGTCGACTGCACCCCATGCCCAGGCGTACAAGACGAGTGTAAGTCGTATAATATAATTAAAGAAATTACTTAACATAAAAATATTTCTTTACTTATAAAACATTTCAAATACTCGTTTCTTATCAATTTGGGATTAAATTCCTACGGTTCCACGATGGACTCGTATGGATTTTATCTCTTCACGAGCTCTTCCCAATTCAATCCACATTGTACAAATTAAGCCCGTGAACTTTAAGCATATCTAATTTCTTTAATTTATGAGAACAATTTCTCATTTAAATTTCATACCATTTTTCGAAGAAAATATACTCCTACGCTTTCGAGTCTGTCGCAATATATGAAAGTGACGAAGGAAAGGTTTGTACTTGGTTTGCGAAACAAAGTTTAAAAGATGTTGAGAGGACTTTCCACGTGGCAAAAAATGACACTCACCTCATGAGAAATTGGTAGACAACCCTACCTTATCACATAACATGAACGAATATCGGACAAAATGTGATAAACGAATAAATAAGTATTAAATATTTAAACAGTTGCCATAATTATTACTAATTAAAATAATTTAACTGATTTCTTCGCCTTTCGTTAATAACTCGTGCACCTAAATTATATATTCTAATTTGATTTTTCAATCCTCTTATATAACTATGTAGTTCGTAAATATACATAAATCATCCTTGCTCGAATAATTATTTATAGTTATTTGTTTTCTTTAATTGTATACATATATGTCCCTCCAATCGGTTCCATTGACATAACACATCGTGTAAAAAAAAGTCAAAAATAAAAATTTCAAGAAGGAAATAATAAAAAAATGAAAACGTGAATTTTTTTACCAGAAATATAAAAAATGGAAAAGGAAAAATACATATTTTGCACAGTGGAATTTTTTTTCAAACTTTCATTTTTTAAGGAAATTTTTCTAAAAAGTTGGAACTTTTTCATAACTAAACACACCACAATTTTTCTCCATTCTCATTCCTTCTCTTTTCCTCGATATATATATTTTTATAATCAAGGTATCCGTGCGTCTTCCGAGCCCGACTAGCAGTGGTTGCGATACCTCCTCCTCGTGGTACACGCAATAGCCCGCAAACCACGTGCACTAAGTAAATCAGGCGAACATGATGGGTTCAAGAGGACTGAATATATTGTATTCAAACATATGGTAAATCATGGTTGTAAAAATCTAAATACAAATTCTTTTATATTCAATTAAGACGAGAACATCCTTTTTTATTTTTTCAGTGTACAAAATAGGAATATAAAATTAAAATAAGATGTGAAGAAGATGCAACAAAATGATACGGAGAGTCATATCAGTGACAACTGAACCCACAACCTCTCGGTTTTAAGTTGATAACGGTACCACTGTATCAAACATCTTATGTCCATCCTTTTTGACTCTTAAAGATAATTGATCAGCTGGACCATTGAAGAACACCCATGGAATGGCCAGTGGAGCAGAGAGTCTTTCTGTATGTCGGGTGCACCAAGCAATAATACTTATGTGTTATTACGAATCAATAAAATTTAATTATTTTAATTTTTTTAATAAAACTTTAAAAATAATTTAATCGCACACGTTGCAAGACTTTTCCCTCTCCAGGTCGCTGACGTGTACCCACAAGACAGTGCAACCTTAGACCTTAAACATCCATGAATGTATAAGTAAGTAACCATTTGTCAATGTCAAAAAGCATATCCCAGAATTGCAAGCTACGCCAACGCAAGAGGGAGATAGAGGAACTCTTCCCCCCTCTCTCTACTGAATCTCTCTGTGCATGAAGATGGAGATGGAGATGGAGATGGTGATGATGATGACGCTTCACCCACCGTATGACCCTGAAAGCCTTCTCTCATCTCCCCCTGATGTTAATGTCGTTGCCGCTGCTGTTGATGATGGTGATGATGATGGTGCCATCGATGAGAAGACCTCCAACCTCAAAAGCAAAGCCCTGTCCAACCCCAGAGGAAATTACTGTCATGACCCTGCAGCAGCAGCCACCACCCGCCGCTGCTCTTCTTCCTTCAACTCTACGTCGCCGTCCTCTCCCTCCTCCTTCCCCTCTTCTCTCAGCTCTCACCAGAACACCACCAACACTTACAACGACTCCTCTGCTTCTGCTGCCGCCACCCTCCTCTGCTTTAATGCTCCCTCCTGGCGCTGGAGGAGTGACCAAACCTGTCCTCTCAAGCTCACGAGGAAGAAGAAGAGGAAGCAGCAGCAGAGCATTGTCGGGAGGACCGCATCCGAGTCGGCCTCTTCCTCTTCTTCCATGGCGGCGTCCGTACAGAACGAGGACTTGTCCGTCAATGTCCTTTTGGGAAATGTAAGTTTGGTTCACTCGCATGCTGTCAAGGTCGGCATTTTGCATGAAGTTAATGGTTTTTTTGGTTGTTTCCTGCCGAGGAATAATCAGTTGAAGTTGTTTCTGTTAACCAACCTGAATTGTTTGTGTCTCTATGTTGATGATAATCATTCGATTTTCATGTGCTTACCATACCACGAGCACATCTCCAAGTTTTTCACCTCGAGACACCGATAAAACCCGAACCACAAAGAAAAAAAGACATGAATCTTACATGAGTATCTTCATGTTAATGTGTGGTTGTTCATAAGAAATCTGTCGTTCTAAGCCACCAGTATCAGATTGTGTCTGCACCGTGTCGTTACCATACTACGATAACGAGGAGGTCGATTCATGTGATTATCGGTCGGCTGTTGCAGAAAAAGAAGCAGCTGGGGCCACAGCAGAAGAGGGAAGAGCTGGAGAGGGAGGTATGGAAACTGTGATCCTATATGTCTCTATGCTATAGATCACAACACATCATAGGCAGAAGGAAAAACAAAACGTAGTTATCTCCAAAAAGATCTTGGAAATTCATTTAGAAGCACAACTGACAGATCAGGAATGGATCAATAAGTACAAAAGTTAACACCAACCCACTACGTATCTTCTTATGGAAAAGGATTCTGGGGCATCACCGATTCCGATACTTGCCACTGCTGTCAGCCCATTTAAATGGCAGCAATGATGATCCATCATCCATACCTCTGTGTTCCTAGCCTTGATGATTTACTTTGACAGGTGAGGATGCTGCAGAAGTTGCTTAGTCAAGAAGAGAAGGTGCACGAGATCCTACAGAGAGTCCATGATCGGGACACTGGCTCCGCCATCTCAGTCCCTAATTTCCTCCCTCCTAAGGTAAGAAACATAGGAATCATTCACTTGGAAACATCGGTGGCAGCAAAGGGTAGTTTCGCCATTCATTAAATCACTTTGTGCCAGAACATTCGAACAACATCCACTAGTATAGTGTTTAAGAGGACCCTTGAAATGGCAGTGATCAAATTTGTTCTGTTGATCAGATGAAGGAGCTTCTAGCCGAGCTAGCAATGGTCGAAGATGAGATTGCCCGGTTGGAATCTCAAATCACCCACCTCCAAAAGAGCCTTGAACACGAAAAGGAATCCAAAAATGATAATCCAAGATCGGTCCAGAAGCCGCACGCTTTCAAGAGAACTCCTGAAGATATATTATTCTCAGCAAGCCCGAGCCCGCTGAACAGCCATGCTCCTGAGAGGATGGGATTTGACACCAAGGCCCTTCATTTTATCAGCAAGGCGATCAAGGGAGACTATAATCTCAAGGACTTCAGACTGATGGACAAGCCGGGTAATCTGAGATCGGTATTGTTCGATCAGAAGGAGAACCAATTCATCGAGGAGGCTAAGATCTTGCCCGATAAGTTCTGGATACGTGGTGGCTCCAATCTGGTGGCATCGTATCCGTCGCCACTGAGAGACCTTAGACATCCTACACCAAAGGTAGCCTTGCAAAATTCTCAAGTTATCTGCATAATGCATTCAGCGTATCCTGCTTTCTTCGTTTTTTGATCATATGAAAGGGCAGAATGCATTTTTCGAGCACAGAAAAATACGATACCGGAAAGTTTATGTTAGCTTTCTCATATAAATTCTCAGTAGTTGGTTACATACTACTGATTTTCCTAGAAAACAGACCCAATAGGTAAGCAAGAACGGATTACTGAGACTGCAAGTAAGCCAAATGGCCGGTTTTCCTTGGAATTCTCAAGTTCGCAGGAAAACATTTCACTGTTTGGGGGTGATCCTGATTTATTTGTCGATGACACTCTTTAACCTGAATAATGCTACTTTGTAGCAAAGGGAGCGAAGGTATGACACTCCACTGAAGTCCTCTTCGAAAGCAGAAGAAGAGAAGCCCCAGAAATGGGAACCAAACAAGCTCTCAGAGAGCATCATGAAGTGCTTGAATTTCATATACATTAGGCTGCTCAGAACATCCAGGGCAATGGAGATCGAGAAGCTGGGCACGACAATCTCCCGGTCCATGCAGCTCAACTCGTCCCTGAACTCGAGAAGCTTCAGGGCAGAGACCGGTCTAAGCTCAAAACCTAATGCAATGTCTCAGAGGGAATCGAGGCAGGCAGATCCGTACGGTGTGTTTGACTCGGAGGACTCAATCCCGAGGGATATCGGGCCGTACAAGAATCTAGTCAGATTCACAGCAAGCTCCATGGACCCTAAGTGCATCTCGTCTTCCAGTTCTGTTCCCTTGCTGAAAAAGCTGAGGTATGCACATCTTCCTGCAAGTTATTCCAACTAGAACTTTCCCAGGACGCGACCTTCTCTTTTACAGCCTTTGCCACGGATTTCAGGGAACTGATGGCCCAGCTGCAGTGGATCGATTTGAGACCCTTGACAACCCAACAGAAGCTGGCGTTTTGGATCAACATGTACAATGCTTGTATTATGCATGTATAACCTCGACAAAAAGCTTACACTTACCGACACAACATCGACTATTAAATGGTAGATGTTCTTATCCATTTCTTGTTCTTTCCCTCCTGTTGGTGGTTCTCAATTCGCAGGGTTTTCTTCAGTATGGCGTGCCTTCTACACCGGAAAAGCTGCTTGCCTTGCTGAATAAGGTACCTTCAGAGAAATTATCGGCTTCAACATACGAGATCAGGATCACTGGAAGATGTCTACAAGTAAATAATGAGACTGAATGGATTGTTTTTTCTTCTTGAATCCAGGCAACGCTTAATGTTGGAGGAAACACGATAAATGCTCAAGCGATCGAGCACTTTGTACTGAGGAAGCCATCCTCTTCCAACGCTAAAGAGGTAACCTGACATAAAATAGCATGATTTTCCTACTGATCTGTTGGCATATGTGTCAGACTCCTCTGTCTTGTGTTTAGATGATTTTATTTTCTTTTTCTTGGTAGATTCACTGGAAAGGTGAGAAGGACGGCACCAGTAAAGAAGCCATGGTTCGTGAACTGTACGGGCTCGAAACCGTGGATTCTAACGTCACATTTGCTCTGTGTTGCGGGACTCGATCTTCCCCAGCTGTAAGGAAACCGATCCAGATCCCTTCAACTGTCATCTGTGTCATCGATCCATATCTTTCTTCACATTTACTTGTTCTAACAAGATCATGTCAACGAAAACCGATGCTCAAAGGCACCTTTAGAGATCAAAGTTGCTGTTTTCCCACCCATTTTGCACTGCAAGTCCGAAACGGCCGTTAACGGACTGTAACATTTCGGACTTGCATAAGTAAAAGAACAAACGTACTGAACCATTCAAAGTTAAACTTGACTCGACCTTTAAAAATGGTAAACTTATAGGATCCAGCTCCTCAGTTTTCTTTCCAGATGATGTGCCCTTCCATGGGCTTGGGATCTTGATTCCTTTACTTCAGCATAACCAAAACAGAGGAAAATGGAATTGGCAGGTGAGGATATACACCGCAGAAGGGGTCACAGCCGAGCTAGAGAGGTCGAAGCTCGAGTACCTGCAAGCATCGATCGTCGTCACCGGCACAAAGAAGATAGCGTTTCCCGAGCTCCTGCTAAGGAACGGGGCCGACTTCTTGGCGGATACGGGGTCGGGATCGCTGGTCGAGTGGGTTTGCCAGCAGCTGCCCACCTCAGGGACGCTGAGGAAGTCGATGGTGGAATGCTTCAGGGGGCAGGGCAGCGGCAACAGTGGACAGGGCCTAGTCAGTGTGGAGAAGATCCCTTACGATTATGAGTTTCAGTATCTCTTGGCCATGTAAGAATCTCACGGACTTTAATGTATTCCATATTGTTTGTCCTGGCTACGACCGGCTCGGTTACTTGAGAAAACCGGTTTTATCTCCTTGCGGCAAGGAAGAATTAGTAAGATTGTTATAATTAATAAATAATTATAGCAATTATCCGAGTGGTCAATACTCGTTTATTCATTTGTTATAATTTGATTGGCACTTTCTCACGTCATATATCGAGATAGGATCACCTGAGAACTTCTCTATTAACTGCCGAGATTGAAAAAATCTTAAATGATACTACATCGCAATAACATAACAGGGAAAAGTCAATTAAATTGCTATGATTAGTACTAATTAAGGTAACTCGTCGGGTGGTTATCACCAATTTACAACTCTCTTATAATCTGATTCACCTGAGAACTTCTCTATTAACTGCCGAGATTGAAAAAATCTTAAATAATACTACATCGCAATAACATAACAGGGAAAAGTCAATTAAATTGCTATGACTAGTATTGATTAAGATAACTCGTCAGGTGGTTATCACCAATTTACAACTCTCTTATAATCTGATTAGTATTTTTTCACATTATGTGATGAGATACGATGGTCTAAGAATTACTCGTTCAGGTCATATGTTAAGCTTGTAAGAGTTTTTGTTATAAGCCTGAAATGTAATGTCCAAGCTTAAATGGATCTAACATGTAATGTACCAACTCTCGAGGCCACCAGCCCAATGAGCCCTACTGCATCAATCCAGCTCATAGGCCGCCCCGTTACGTCGGTCCAGCCCATGAGCCAGGTTGCACCCTTATGTGAATCAAGACAAGCCTGTCATCGGCCAATTCCCTTGCCTCGGTCACACCCAACACCATCAGCTAGCCCAAGCCACGGGCCGGCTCGGACCCAGAATTGGACCAGTCAAAACCGGCCCGTAATAAGCAGTTCCGAGCGGGTTCCCATTGGATGGGCGGCTCTGATTCCAAACAGTAGAAAGAAAAAACATATTGAAAGAACGCAAGAGCTCAAGCCCTTTGAATTTTTCGTAATTAGTGCAACAAATCGGGCACTCAAATAAAATCATTTGCAATTTGTTAATAATTTTTTAAATTTTATGGAACCGGCCAAAGCCGTGAACCTGTCGCTGACCATCAAGGGGTTTAGGCCGGTTCCATGTATCGTGGAACCGTGACCAAGGTTAACATCAGCCCTTCCTCACCGGCCCTGGCCAGCAGAGGACGACCGGGGCTGCCACAGCCTCCGCCATTGCAAAGCACCTCTCGGCCAAAAAACCGAGTACAGGTTAGCCTCTACCGAGAACATCCAGAAAATTTGCACATTCTAGCCGGGTCGAACAGCATATGCTCATTCACGTGCATGAGGTGAAGACACTGCAATTCTATTATATGCCTGGTTCGGAACAATACCATCAAATTAAATACTTTGTACAATTAATTACATAAGAGAGCTCGGGATGATGCTTTTGTCACCTAGTTTCGAGTTGAATTGTAGACCTTGAATATTCAAGCTCACCGATTGTTTTTTCCTCTTTGTCTGCTGAATAAATTAGAAAAACAATAGTAATGACGATCCGATCACTCGATATCTGATATCTGGGCTTTCATATTCAAATCGCGAATATATTAGGTAAACTAAATCGCCCGTATTGATAGTATGCCGAGTATATTTATTTTAAAAAACCGATGTCCTCCGAGACCCATTTCAAAAGTCTCCTCCTTCTGACAAATTTTTCTCAGAGGGATACTCGAGTTCGGTATCTCGACCTTACCAAACAGTGGGTGAGATTTGAACCGTGGGATCATCGCCTTTGATGATAGGTTCAGTGAATGTTATCTGGTAAATAAACATATAAATAAATAACTGAAGTCAATATAAGTTGCAATTTCTTCGTTGAATGGCACCGAAGTGATGTTATGGGAATGGAATGTGACATGGACGAAATGTAATGAAATACGACTTCTTCATTTCATATAAAATGATGCAGTCCACCTTCACGTCCATGTGCCATCGATGGATGGATCTCGGGCGGTGCGGGGAGCGGTCGTTCTTCAAATTCGAAAAACCCAGTAAAATATTATTAATATTTTACTAAAATTTATCTATCTTTTATTAATTTATTTTACACTATTTATTTATTGAATTTCGCACTTTCACTAAAAGATTTCTAAATCCATCTCCCGAGCTGGATCGTTTACGTAATATTATTATAAAATTAAAAGTAAAACATTTCAATACAGAATGGTCCTTACGTTTTAATAAAAAAAATTCAATTCCCGATTAAGAGATTATAAATTTAATTTTTATCGTGAGAATTATGCACTATTTATTTCTCTTCATTCATTCTCCTTTAGGAATAATGATAATTTTAGGAGCCCCACCCACCCACTGAAATATTCAGCATGTAATAGTTATAACAAGTTCGATGTATGAGCCACCGTTCAAATCTCAACACATGTTAAATTAACTCTCGAAAATTATAAAAATTTTACGCATATCAAGATTCGACGGAATTCTTACATTACATATTGAACTCGATTTTTAGGGTTTGACATATTAAACTCGTTATGAATTACACGATTGAATATTTTGAGCCATTGTTTTCTTGCACGATGATCCATAATTATTTTCTTGAGCCCCACAAAGATCTGCCCCTTATTAAACTATCTTACTGAATAGTAAATTACATGGCTTGTGTTTGGCTAGGGTTTGACATTTTTTTTTCCGCGTATCTACCTATTTAGCACGTAACAAAATTTTTCAGTAACATCTAGGTCACGTCCAGTACAAAAAGGAAAATCACAAAAGCGGTTTTGTTCGAGAGGAATACTTATGGTAACAGTTTAGCAATCTAAAACTTACTCTCACATAACTTGGTGAGGTTCAGGTCAGATGTTCGAGTCTTGCTCTGAGCAATTAATATGGCCGGCAGAGACTCTTGAGCTTATGTCTTGGCGGACACTAGATTCTTAGATTGTTATACCGGACATTTGGTAGTGCTACGTTGACGGGACCTGTGCTAGTACTGATTATTTAGTTCGTCTGATATTTTCACGATTAAATATGAAAACTGAACATTAGCTATCCGGTGCGGCTACATTGCTACCACCACTTTCCTCCTTCTAAGAAAAGGACGAATGCATCGTACACACAAAAGGGTGGGTGACGAATTGAAGGCATTGGTATTCCCTCGTCCGGCTTGGGAGATTTTGCCAGCTTGTGAAGATTTTATTTGTAAATCTCGATTCGTAGGCTATTTACGACTGCCAGGCAGGAAAGGAAATTCTCCATTGAACCCTGGCTTATGTCATGCTACTGCGGTGAAAATCCTTCTTCCTTTTTTTTTTTTTCGGTTTCACACCTGGTGTCCGGTACCCGAAAGCTGGTCGACTAATCTGAATTCAGGGTACGGTCAGGCGGTTTCCCGGTACTGCGGTCAAAATCTTCATATATTATTTTATGTTATCATTATTATTATTATTTGATTTTATAAGAGTTGAGCTCCTTCCATCCAAAAATTTAAGTAATTATAAATTGTGATATTTAATACTGTAATAAATTCAAAATTATTCTTTAATTTAATTAATGTGGAATTTAACACTCCTCTTCTCTCACGCGTACCTTGCTAAGGGGCTTAATGTTACCTTTGATGCTATGTCAAATCACCAGGAGCATATCCTTGATGAGTTGTTAGGACCATCGGTTTTGCCCGGGACTATGTCATGTTATGATAGTTAAGACGCTCAGATGTTATAATATTATTATTTTTGTTACTTAACCTTATAAAATATGTAACTTGTTTTCACTCAAAAGTTTGAGATAATAAGTGATAGTACTGAGTTCTCTTATAAATTTAGAATTATCTTTAATCTAATCAATGGGGGAATTAGCAATGAACTTTTCATTTTGCTTGTGGTTCAATGCTGTGCCGTAAAACATTCACCTATCTCACAAGAGTCTTCGGTCCATTTTTAATCCAAAATCTCAAACTGATAGATGGCAATATCCAATTTTTTTTTTTTTTACAAAAGAGGTTCTACTTGTTAACTCTCTAATGTGGACATTTTTCTTCTAGTCTTAAACCTAATCCCACTATTTCCACACCCGGAGTTCAACAACTAACCACAAGTCGGGCATATTTCTTCTAGTCTTGAGCTTACATGCTACGAGTTCCGCACTCGAGCTTAACTTAGCGCGAACTCACATGATAACTTGTTTTGATATCCGCGTAAAATATCCATCTAGCCCACAAGAGTCTTAGGCATGTTTCCAACCCAAAAAGCTTAATCTAATAAGCGGCGATACCCAATTCTTTTGTAATCAAGATTTCAATCGATTAACTCTCTGATTTAGAATTTATATCTCCACAAGACTTTTATTCCGATCACATTAAGTAATGTTGGACTTTACAAGGAGTTGAGTTAGGGCTAACTGTATCCCGTGATCAATTTGAGGACCGAAGGGGCGACAAAAATTGGTTGGAACATTTGTTTTCGTGGACGACACCCTGTCATCGTACCCAACTTGCTATGCAGAGATAGTTGGATAAGAGCATTGAAATCTTAGACGTTGAAGCCCATCAATAAATAAATAAATAAATAAATAAATAAAAAGAGAAAGAAGAATTAACTACTGTGACATGGCATGGAGTACAAATAAAAGGGTTGCATTCCGTATTTGTGAATCAAACTTTTCATGTCCCTTTTGTTCTTTCTTTCTTTCTTTTTTTTTTTTCCATTCTATTTCCTTCAGTCTCACCAATTTTTCTAACCTAGAAAATAAATAAACGATAATTAGAAGATTGATAAATTAACTATTAAATCATGACGGTTGACGAAATTTTCCATTTCATGATGTTCTTCAATAACCGCAGTGATTAGCATAGACTTTCATCTTTTTTCTTTTTCAAAATATCATAAAGTTAACTCAGTTAGGATTTTTCGTCAGTTGTTTGACTTGGCATGTTGGCATGTCATCTGTCATTGCTGATGTGTTATTTTTTACTTACACATGAAAATAAAAGAGGAGAATTTAACTGGACGAGATCGGATTTGTTGCAGCTGCAAATATGCTCTAATACCATATAAAATCTGGTAGTCGACCGTGAGAGGTTGGACTCAAACTGACATAAGTGCCTAAGTGACAGTATTTTTGCTCATATCTATTTTATTCTTTAATTTTTTTATTATATACATTATATATGGTCAAATTCTCAGCCCTTAATAAAAATACCATTTTAGCACGCCAGATCAGCATTTAAAGATAGATTCTAGAGGAGTTAACTCCGTGACATATCACAAGAAAAAAATATGTGTCAATTTTCACCATTATTAAAGGTCATAACATAACAGAAAATTTCATTAAAGGTCATGATTTTTTTAAGAAGGTTTTGCGGACCTTCCCATTATTCTCACAAGTGTTTGCTACTGTGCTCACTTGCTCTCCTCGGGACGTTCGCTTCACACAAAAAAAAAAAAATGCAAAAGAGGAGAACCCTAGGAGGATTTTTTTTATCAAATCTGTACATGACAAAGAGGTATCTTCACCTTCCAATAGCAGCCACCAAATCTTCTAGACCCTTTCGGAATCGGAATTTACACAACCGGAGATCACATGCTTCATAGTAGATCGGGTTCGTCGTTCCCGAACGTAGACAAATCCATCTAATCGCATCGAATAAAGTCATCCTCCATCCCCACAAGAAAACCATATGAATGGCCTTGGCCTGGCCCCTCGCATTAAACTGCTTTCATGGCTGATGGCTGCATCTGCACACATACATACTTCCAAGAGGTTCCTGTCCCTACCTAACTTTCACATGTCGGGGTAAGAGACAGTGAGGAGTTGGTGTAATGGCGATGGCAATAATTAATAAATAAATAAATTGTACAATAACAATCAATTCGCAGAAGAAAATTATTGTACGGGTGAAATGTGATCTCGTTCGGATACCCTATATATATATTTTTATGATAATCGGTCCCTACTCAGTATAAGGCTGGCTCCTAAGTTTTTTATCCGGACTCTGACCTGTTGAATCTTGAAACTGGATCTCACCTAAAGCCTGTAAGATACCATATGTTCAGAGTACTCTATTAGAACATACTTATTATTTATTCTTTTACCCATATAACATAAATTATATTGACATTTATTATTATTTTTTTATGTAATTTTAATCATAATCAAATATGTGTAATTTTAAGTATGTTTGTGTTATATTTATATACTATTTATTACTAATTTTAATCTCTAATGATATTTTAAACATGAAAAATATCAAATATGCATAATTATTATGTTAAATAATAGTTCATCGAGTTAGAAATACAATGATTTAAATGGTTGGGGAGTTAGAGTTGAAACGAGAAAGTTACGAATGATTAAAATTAACCATGAGAATCAGTTAACAGATTCAGATTCCAGTTTCGAGCATCATGTGTGCTGGAACCAAAACCGGAAATGATCGGTTCATTAATTCATGACTTGGAACATACTCAAATTCCATTGACATTTACCCAAAACCTACCCAATAAGGTAGATTCCTAATGATTTCAGATTTACCCAATACTAGTGCACATTCTAAGTACAGGCACAATTTAGGTAAAAATGGGTCGGTTAATGTGTGTGTTTAACTGACTAGCAGTATTTTGCAGTCCTGGTTGCCACCACAGTAGTAGAGCAGCAGAAGTGGAGAAGAATATCCATCTTTTATGATGCACAAAAGGTTGTGCTTGCAGCTAGAGGAGATCAGCCACCAAGCTGGGAGTCCAGAGGCATTCTCCTTGATCTTGCTATGTATAGTCCCTCTTTTGACAGCTGGAAATTTTTTTGGGTATCTAGAGTAAACAACATGTTAGCTCACAATTTGTGTAGGACTGGTGCCTTATGTCGTTCTAAAGAACTACAATATGTAGATGTATAATTTAAAGTCCATGAATGAATATTACTTTTAACGATAAAAAAAAACTGACTAGCATTGATCAGACAGACCAAAAAAAAAAGGACAATCCAATGTCATCAAATCACTTAATAATAAGGCACCATTTTACCAAGGGGGGTTGGACCGAGTGGTAAGCAGCTCGGTGCCGCTTAAGGAGGTCTCAAGTTCGATGCCTCACGTACGCAGACATCCCCTTGGGAGCCTCACCCGTCATTGCCAGGCGTGCGACCCGGGGCGACCACGGATTAGTCAAGTATGGTTGGCTGAAAGATGTTATCTCACCGCTGGTGGGGCCTGCTTGGATACCGTGGCTGGCGACAAAAAAAAAAGGCACCATTTTGTTTTTTTCTTTCTTGGCCAGGAGGTACCATTTTGTTGAAAGTGAATTTTTTATTATTATTTACGATTAAATATAAAAATTTGAATACGGAAGAGCTAGATCATCAATATTACTATTTCTTTTCAAGCAATAAAAGAAAAAGGATTTTTCATCATTGTTGATTCGTCTCCCTCTTACTCTGACACCTATGACTACACTGCACCAAAAAAATATCAAACAGAGAGCTTAACGTATCCAAATTCTTTCAAATTTTGGTCGGACTTTTTTTTTATTGGATTTGAAGATAAATAAACTTTTTCCATGTATAAAAATATCATATTTTTAAATTTTTTATCAGCAAACTATTGCTATTTTTATGAAGGACCAATAATTGGACCTAGATATACAAGTTATAAGTATTAAGCAATCGACCTGCTTGACAGAGAGCATGTGCATCAGTGTTCTATCCTTGGGAATCCATATAAGTTTCCAGCCATCAAAGTAAGAATGGAGTTTTAAAATATTAAAAAGTATGTTTTGAATTTTCCAAGGGTATTTCTAATTCCCATTAGCCGAAAAAACCACCTATTGAGCATCTGAAAATATGATCACCTTCTTCCATTTGTTTCCTATAGCAATTTTCGCGACCAGCAAAAGGGCAAAAGTCTCAACCTGAGTTGCAGGTAATGTCATGAGCTTTTGGCTCCAAGAGGCAGCATGCTTATCTTCAAAGAAAGCCACCCCAACAGCGCAAGCAGCTCCATCAAGCCAAATTGCATCTACAAAAATTTTAAAAGAGCTATTTTGCAAGGGCAAGGAGGGAATAGTGGTCAAATCTCTTGACGTCAAATTCAGATACTCATCAAGGTTTACTTGACTTGAATTCAAGCTGGAGAATTCCAAGAAAGATCTATTAATTCTAGATAAAAAAAAATGAACAAGTTATGTTGATTTTTATTAAAAAATAATGTTGTTTCTTTCTTTCCAAAGAGTGTATAAGAGAATAGCACCAAATAGTGAGAAAAACATTTTTTTATTTGAATCTAAAGGAAAATATGGTTGGTCACAAATAAAATCAACTAATTCCGTTATCATGTTTATTTGAAAATCGTAAACTTTTCAATCGGATTCACGCCGAGCAATTCTAGTAAATGGGCATTTATGAAAGAGGTGTAAGTAAGTGTCTTCTGGAGCTTGACAGAGAGAACAGTGATTGTCCTCTGTGTTTGCCCAAGGTAAACACGGTCTAACAATCCTCCACAGGTGGAGTTTGAATCTACAGTGAATTTTTAGATTCCACACTTTATTCCAAAATTTTTCATTACTTTATTAAACCTAGCATCTTGATCAGTTAAATAGAAAGTCTTTATAGATAAGGAACCATCAGTATTTTGAGTCTAGATGACATCATCATCCAATTCTAAATCAGGAATAAATATTTTAAAAATGTTTGGGACTATGTTATCGGTGAAGAGGGAGGTCAATAAGTTTAAGTTCCAATTTTTAGAGATTGGACAAATAAGGTATTTAACAAGCAAGAAGTTATTAATAGTGATATTGGCTTATTTTGGCTCAACCATGAAATCCTGATTTCCTGGAATCCATGGTTCTCCCCATACTTTTGTATTGTTGCCATTTCCAATTTTTTTACATGTGAAATTCATCATAGTCTATTTACAACATTGTAGATCTTTCCAAAATGGTGAGTAGTTTGATGTGTTTCTAGTGTTTAACTGAAGGAAGTTGCCATATTTTTAAGGGAAAATAGTGGCAACCAGACTTGTTCTGTTAGTGGATAAAAACCAGGTAGTCTTTGATAGCATTGCTTTATTGATATATGAAAATCTACGAAAACATAAATCTTTAAATTTTTTCGGTAAACATATAGAATTCCAGCTAATGAGAGTCAGGTACTTACTATCACAATCCTGTTTTTCTCCACCAAAAATTCTTCATTATTCTATCCAATTTATTGCAGATTGATTAAGGGATTTTGAAAGTTCCCATCTGATAAACAGGTATTGTATTGATAATTGATTGAACTAGTGTCGTTCTACCTACCCATGCCAAATTTTTAGATTTCCAAGCAGCTAGTTTATTTTTTCCTTTTTCAATTAGGAATTGAAATGATTCCTTCTTTTTTCCTTTGATGAAAAGTGGGTTTCCAAGGTATTTAATCTCTTTATCAATGCTTTTTTAGGCCTAGAATAGTTTTTATATGTCTTTTAACTTTGCCATGAACAAATCTAGAGAAGAATAGACCTGATTTTTGAAAGTTGATTTCCTACCCACTCCAACTATTAAAGAGATTTAGAATTGTTTTATAGTTTCTCACATCTACAATGGATGCTCCCATAAAAATCATTAAATCATTTGCAAAAAGTAGATGGGTAAAAGACAAATTATTTCTTGCAATTTTTATCCCTTTTAGAAGATTCAAATGGTCGGCAAAGTGAAACATTCTGGACAGTATCTCCATTGACAGCATAAATAAGTAGGGAGAGAGTGGATTTCCTTGCCTGAGACCTCTAGAGGTAGAGAAGTGCCCTGTTGGTGAGCCATTAATTAATATCGAGAAAGTTGGAGTGGAAATGCACTGAATAATCCATTTAATGAAGACTTCATCAAACCCAAAGTTTGTTAAAATCTTTTTAATGAAAATCCATCTGACTCTATCAAAGGCTTTATAAAAATCAATTTTTAGGGCAACCCATCCCTTTTTAGATTTTGATTTTTCCATTGTGTGTATCACTTCTTATGCTAGTGCTCCATTCTCATTGAACCATCTTCTTTCCAAGAAGGTTGTTTGATTGGGGGATATTAATTTATAGAGAGCTGATTTTAGTATGTTTACTAGTAGTTTGGATATTACCTTATAACAAGTGTTGGTGAGGCTGATTGGTCTATAGTTAGAAAAACTGTGTGGATTTTGTTTCTTTGGGATGAAGGTAATGAAGGTGGTATTCCATTCTTTCAAAAGATATCCAATTTTGAAAAAAATTTGTATTGATTTTATAAAATTGTCTTTGATTGTGGACCCGGAATTTCTTATAAAATATTGCTTGCATGCCATCAGATCCAGGAGACTTAACCGAGCCAATGTTCTTTAATACATCTTTTGTTTCCTCAGAAGATGGGATGTTACATAAAGCTCTATTTTTAGCCTCAGATAATGCTGGACTGATTAGAAGGTCTAAGTCATCAGGTATAATTGGGTTAGATGTGGTAAATAAGAAGTTAAAGTTGTCAATAAAATAGTTGCCTACTTCTTCACTATTATATGTCCATTGATTATCATCTCTTTTAATTGCATGGATTGAGTTATAATTGCTTCTTACAATTGTATATAAATGAAGAAATTTCGTATTTATATCACCTTTTTTTAACCATTGTTCCCTTAATTTTTGTTTCTAAATTAGTTCTTTTCTCTTTAGATATTCTTTTCTTGGTTAATATGGTTCTTTTCTCTGTAAGGCCTCCAAATATCATATTTTTAATTGTTAATGTTATTTTGCACCTAAAAACCATTATATTTTGTATTATTATAGATTTATTGAAGGATTTCTTGGACGTTTGAATCTTAATCTTTTCATGTTATGGTTAGGAAAATTTGCACTGTTCCCACACTAGAGAAATGTGTATTCCCACACACCATAATTTTATTAGAAAAACTATACTTCATTGTTATCCTAAATTTTTGTGATAAATTTGAATATTAAATCTTTTTATATAAAAATTACTCATAATTTTTTTGTTAATTCAATATTAAAATTTGATTAAATGATAAAAAATAATAAATAAATAAATAAAGTAAAAAAGAAAAAGGGAAAAAAAAAGGAGAAAGGTGCGGTCCAAAATTCATTTTATTTACGCAACAATTCGGTAGGTCAAGAGCCCATAAGATCGGGACGCAAAGTTTTATGGTTGATTTTTGTAGGTCTTAAAAATCACTCGAAGTTCATGTAAGATCAGACAAATTATTTTTTTTCGGGCCATTTATGGTTATTTTTTTGGTTTTTTTACTTGCACCGCTAATTCTTGACTTTTCACTTACGTCACATCTCCTTCTGTGGCGATCAGAGATCCTTGAAGTGAATAGTGATTGCTGGAAAATACGCCTTTTGCGAAAAAGTTGATGACTAAATCTGTTATAAATAGATAGTTTACGATAAAAATAATAAAATAAAAAAAGTTAGGGAATGTACATTGACCTTATCCAATTTCATTTGAACTTTTCTTTTAAATGCAGCAAACAGACGTCTCAAACTTTTCTTTCTTTTCTTTTGGTCATGCGGATATGTCTAACTTCTACGCCTGAACTGTGGGCTGTCATTTGTCCCAACCCATTACACCAACAAGTTGAGGCTCCACATGGAGAAAGTACTTAATAGAACGGTTATACTAATGCCGATATAGTATATCCATTAAATTAGAATTCGTTATTTATATATTTGTTCAATTAGATTTCACCATTCGTTAGGTTTTTTTATATTTTGAAGGAAATTTTAGAACCGTCATATCATGTAGATAATACGAATGTGATATATCTGTAATTATATCTACATAATTATTTATTATATGTCAAGTTCTGATTAGACAGAACAATCGCTTTAGGCAGTTGTGTGAATATAAGTCTAATTTTACACAGTCATATAACATAATTTACATAATATATGAGCAGATATGCTGCAATAAATCTGATATTGCTTCATAAATTAACAAATCTGAATTTATCTAGTCAAATTCCCATTTTTTGTGTAAATAAAAACAACACACTCCCCTTTTTCTTAGCCCGCCACATAAGCTATTTAACCTTATTTTTTGCTAAGTAACTTGAGCAAAAATTATGAATGAGTTAAATCGATCACGGTTCGAGAAAAACTGAAATCATGTGATAATTTTTGATATTATTAAAGATCATAATAAAATAAACAATTTTATCATATGACATGTTTCGACAGGTAATTTACCCAAGAAAAAATCACCACTTTCCTCGAGAAGAATCTTAAAAAAACAGCTGGAGGTTCAATTCGATCGGGTCTCTTTGATTCGTGCTGTTAATTCATAAGCTGTCGTTCGTACCTGCTTGTTTGTCTTGCCATCTTGTAGCGAACATTAAATATAGCTTATGTCATATCGATGCCAAAAGTCTACGATTCATTCAATTCATTAATTCCACTTAATCCACAAATATTTTATTAGAAAAATGATATTTTTTATCCTCAATTTTTTTACATTTTCCTCACTTTTATCCTAAATATTTATTTTTATCATTCTTGCCAACAATTTTAAACAACTTTTTTATGTAAATATTTTATAAAAATTAAAAAATAAAAAGAAAAAGATAAAACCGGAAAAGGAGGAGGGCAATGGGACCGTCAATGGGGGCCTAATTGGGAATACTGGCTACCACCCGTACAAAATCGAGACCTATACATGTACTCAATGGGTTATGATGTTAGAGCGTTGACAGTTTCCCAGGTCGGGAGAGTCGATGAAAATTTTTCCATGAATCATGGTCCGACCGCAGATTAGTCTTAAGATGCGCTTCAACTAGTTCGGGAATACTGTATTGTACAAACAAAAAAAAGAGCGTCGACGGTTGACAACTCAATCTTGACAAGAAATGTGTTTTTGGATGTAAAACGTAAAGATACGACCAAAATGGTAAAATGTGAAAGATTAATGATAAAAAAATAAAAATTTCGAATGAACACAGTAAAGTTCAAAAAATTTAGAAATAAGAGTGTTTTTTCTCATTTTCTAATAAGGAGGGTTTAATCTGCATGTTAAGACCATAAAGAAAATTTTAATTTTTGTAAATTTTTGTTTTCTCAGTAGAGAGAGTAGAGTGAAACTCTAACAGGGGAGAAAGTCTTCGGCGGAGTGGTTATACCACGTAGGCAATGCTGACGTGGTATTCTGTCCAATCAGAACTTGACATATAATCAATAATTATACAGTTACGGTTACTAAATCTTAAAAAATCTTTTAAAAATACAAAAACCCAAATTGAATGGTGAACCCTAAATGGAAAAAAATATATAAATTGTAATAAAATATTAAAATACCTAATAAATGGTGAGCCCTAATTTGAAAAATATACAAATAGCGATTTTTTATTGGATGAATATATCATGTGAGCATCGCTTATATGATATGACCGCTCCATTAAAGAATTTCTCCTAACATGAGAGGTTTACTAACTATGTTTAGTAAGCACGTCGAATTTTGTTACGAAATTGGATTTTTTATCATTATAAAAATTTAATAAATATAAGTAAAATCATTGTATAGTAAATTGCATTTCAAAAATTTTACGGATTTGGAGCATAAAATTTTTTTACTAATCATAGTGTAAATTTAAACTTATACAATATCACATGATAATAAGTTTTACAGCAAAGTACTATAGTTCTTAGTTTAAAGTTTAAAAAAAAAAAAGATAAGCACCAACTAAATAAAATAAAAATTCCTTCAAAATCAAGAAATTTAGTTTATATATTTTCTCTATTTTTATTTTCATCCTCCGAGGAGAAAAAATAAAAATAAATCAAAGAAATTAAAAGCTGAGGCATAAATATCTATCAGCACAAACTTAAATATAGTCACGGGAACCCCCTGCGATCGAGTGAATGGCTATCACCTATCAAGTTGGTGGCAAATTTGACTCAGAAATTTTATATTTATTTATTTTTTAAAATTATTTAGCTATATTTCGCAGGCCTCAATTATTGAGCCGTAGAAAAGAAAAAAGAAAAAGGCACAATTTTTTTTTAAAAAGAACCCACAGAAATATAGGTATCTTTCTTTCCAATTACCTAAGCTGGCATTTTTACTTGGAACTCCAATACAATTATTACCGGATATCGACACATGTTATGCATTGATTTTGTTATTCAATAAAATAAATAAATAAATATGTAAACTATTAAATAATATTTTAATTGTAACTAATGTTCAGAGTGCGTAATTTTTTGGTAAATTGAATATAAAATTAAGTTATTGATGCAGACAAAATAAAGTGATTTTATATATAGTTAATTTAGTGAGAGGTCATTGGAGAAAATTTTGCGTGAAATAAAAGAGAGAAAGTAACTCGATAAATTAAATATTATTGAATTTACCATCACACTGATATTTTTTCTTGATGAAATAAATACTAATAATTAAATTTTATACATTAATAAATAATTTAGAAGACGAAAAAAAATACAAACATCCCAAACGTTTTCACACGTAATATAGATATAGATATATACACAGATAAACGAGTGTTAATCACGTTGCGATGTGCCATGATTTAAGCCAACGGGAGTAATCTTATTAGTTTTTTTTTATCATTAAATTAAATTATTATGAGGTAGGATGAATTGAGAATTGTAGAAGATGGATATTAGTGCTAAGTAGTTTCTGTTTATTCATAATGTCGTAATTTCTCATTATGTTATTTTATTTTTTTTCCGAATAATCCCTACATTTCTTTTTCCTCCAAAAAATAATTATATTTTTTATGCCCATAATCTCATTGTTGTTTCTTTTAATAAGTCAATGTTCCCTTAATAAGTCGGAAGTGCGTTCCATGTGATAGTATTGATATTATATCACGAGCAAATATAATTCAGTTATTTTTAGAATTTTTTAATAAAGCCTAAAAGAGAAAAGAAAAACCCTAAAAATGACTTGTTTTGATTGACGTATAATATTACGTCAGTGCTGTCACGTGATACGTAATGACTTTCTCCAAGCGCAGGGGAAGTCATCAATCTTTGAAGGAATAAAGTTTCCGTATATAGAAAAATCAATTAAACGAAAGTCCGAATCGACTTATTGAGATTTTGACCTGTTCGGAATGATTGCACGTATCTTTTTCTTAAATAAAATATAAGTCAATGCTTGAATGTTGAACAAAATCCATAATTGAAAGAGTTTTACCACTTGAATTAATCAGACCTATTGTATTTCTGAATACGGGATGCAGACAAAAATAGAAAAAGGAAAAAGAAAATCCTTTAGCTTTAAGTAGCATTGAATCTAAACTCATTAATTATATAAAGAACATGATCCTTGGGTTACATGATCATCTCGTCAGAATGAGCTATTAATATGAAGATTACGTTAAATTAAATTTTTAATTTTTAATTTTGCAAGATGATGTTGTATTTTTTTTTGGGGTTCTAGAAAAGTTATATATAATATTATCTATTAGAAACGTACATGTACTATGCATGAAAATAAAATAAAAATAAATAAATTTGAAATACTATGATGGATCCGCATATTTAGATCGTTTATTTATAACTTATTATAATTTAATTTATTTAAAATTCATTAGCTTACAGCAATAAGCGGAGTATTCTCAGTTTTCGTTGATATACTATGTTAGTTTTTTTTTTCCTTCATAAGTTTAGACTTGAAATGAGCCCAACTTCTTCTAGATACAATAGAACTCTTATATTTTATCAGAACTAGTTATCTCGTAGGCTCTCACCGAGCTAGCCTAAGACCAAAAGAAAGATGCTTGGTTTGTGGTCAGTTATATAGCTCGAACACGAAAGAGAAAGCCTATGTCCTAGTTAATTGTTCCCCTCACCTGAGTACGAACGAGAATACCCTACTCGAGCCTAGTTATTGAAGGTGGGTATTCTGAGGCACGCATCAATTGTAAATATATTGTCACATGAGAACTGTGTGTCGAGAAACAAATCCCACGCTGTACGGTTAATGAATTGAAATTTAGCATATAAACTGATTTGATATTACCGCTTGTAAGTTTAAGATTTCAATTAAATACGAGTATAGTTTTCTATAAGTTCGGTGAAAATTTTACCGTTCTGGACACTAAGCAGAAGATATTTTGTGGTTAAAAATAAACAAGGGAAAGGTGAGAGTAGGAACCAGGGAACTACTCCGAAAATGATAAGAAGGGGAAGAGAAAAAGCATCTTTGTTTGACTAAAATGGATAGAGACATTACTCGGATGAATAAAACAATGCAGCGTTCAATCCGATGTAGTTTTCCGATAATGCCACTCCAGGTCAGCACCGCTCCACGTCAGCGTGTTGAGCTGATCTGGAAAAAAAAGGTCACCTGCGGATGGCCGGACCCACCAAGGATCCCACACAAGCCAAAATTGTTTTCCCCAATCCATTAATCTAGGTTTGATATAATAGAAATTTCTCGTACCACTTTATTTATACTTTTCTGGTTCTATTTTGTAGCCTAAGAAATAGAAATTAAATTACTGCATGCCGAACAAAGCTTGATTACTTAGAGGATATTGAAGCGAGTGATTATCAATTGATATTATTTCTGTGAGATCACTTAACGCATCGACACGATCGATCGTTTCCACCACACGTGCAAAACATTTACGTTGAGTCAAGTCGTACTGATTCTTCTTAGAAAAAAAACTTCCCGATCGTAATTGATTTAACGAGTCAAAGTTCTCCAAGGCAACGCCATTAGAGACCCGACAAATGGATGGAGGGGGAAGGAAATATATCAATCATATATCATGGATAAGTCACCTTTTATTTCAAATTGAGTTAAATCAAAAAATTCACTCGCCGGTAAGCTGATAATATGCAGAAGGTCAGGTCCAGGTTTCAAATACCAGTTTGTTGGGATTCGTGCCCGATTGTTAATGCTGGAATTTCGAGTGCGAACGCAGCGAAAAAACTGAGAAGTAAGAGAAGAAACACGAACACTTGATATACATGGAAAAACCCTCACATGAAGGAAACCTCCACTGTACAGAGCAATCAATCCACTAAATTAGAATAAGAGATTATAGCTTTATAGAGATTCTCGATCCTGCGCCCAAACCCCATTACAACCTGCATAGAAAAGAGCCTCGACCAAACCTCTCAAGTTCTCATTCCCTGGTGTTACAAAGAAGTTTATCAGAAAAATCACTCACAAGATTCCTCACCTCCCCATAAGACTCTATTCAACCATGTTACTAAAGTTCTGACACAATAAAAAAGATATCAGATATCTCCTAGATCATATCCTAGAAAATATCTCAACTTGATTTGTGATGAGATTACAGGAAATCAAAATATTTCAGATTCAAAATAGAATCTATCTTGACGATTTCTACTCATCTAATAGATCTTCGTGTCCCACGAGTATCTGGCTTCACAGGGACCGTATTTGGACCCCAGGTCATACGATATACCGTCTAGTGAATTAATTGGTTGATACAGTACTGAATACCACTCAATATTAAACAAACCAAAACTCTCCATTCCCTGATTTCTGGTTTCTTAATTTTCCATTTTTTTCCAAATAAAGCGTAGAAAAGTAGGAAAATGGGGAATTCAAAGGCACAAATCCATTAACCCATTATCTCCTCCTATTATTACTCTGAACAAAGAAAGTCGGCCGGTCTCATTTTTAAACTTTGTGTATTTTTGACTAATAAGGAAATGTCAAATGAGTATGAAGTTATAAAATCACTCTTAATACCGTAACTATCGCTAAAGTGACATCTGCTCTCTGATATTCATTTTAATTATATATTTTAAAAATTTAATACGTAATTATATAATCATATAAAATAAATAATATAAATTTATAATATATTTATATTCTTTATATGTTAAACTATAGTTTCACCTTAACTCTCTGCGTGGCAGTTCCTTAGCCATTCTCGTAGCAGCTTCCTGTGAAGTTTTTTTTATCATTTTCTAAGTCCACACAAATCCTCCAAGCCGTGATTGTTCACTTTTTACTTACCTTTTCTTTCTTCATTTTTCCTTTCATTTTTATTTTTTTCACAAGAGGATCTATGATAAAAGTATTTCTGCTTTTTAAATTGCTGTATATTCTCTTCAATATTAATTTATTTTAATAAATTATAAATATTTATATTTTTAATAATTTAATTCTATTATAAAACGTAAATTTTACACTAGTATAATTAATAATTTTGTACATAGGAGGGGTTGGATGTCTAGTTGGGATTGAGCTCACATTTTTTGGTTGGCAAGTTTGAGGGGAAATCACTAATTTTCAGTCCTTTTTTGAAAAGGAACAAAAAATTAAGGAGAGGAGAGAGGAGAGAGAGAGTGTGTGTGTTTGCAAAGGTCAAAGGGTATGAATGCCCACTCAGAGCTCCAGATTCTGTCACGCACCACCCAATACAACAGCCTCGCCCCCAACGCAATCACTTCCTCCCTCCTTCAACACCCCCACCATTAACGTTGAACTCTCCTCCTCCTCCTCCTCCTCCTCCAACTCTTCCTCTCTGAGCTCTTCATCACAGGATGCAATCACAGAGCATGTCTCGAGGCGGTTGATTGCCCACCCACCACCCACCTTCCCCCCGCGATTCTCCGTTCAGATCTGCTGAAGAAGGCGAAGCGAAGCCATGACGAGCAAATGGAAGAAGGTGAAGATGGCCCTTGGCCTTAACATGTGCCTCTACGTACCCCGCACCGGCCACGATGTGCCCCCTGCCGCCGAAGTGGCCAGGCGGCTCTCTGACGCCGTCTCCCTCTCTTCCCCTGCGATCGACCGCCTCCAGCCCCGCACCCCAACCCCGTCTTCCTCCGGGCTCCTGCTCTCCAGATCCGGCCTGAAATCCTCTAAGGTTTGGCATTTCTTCTCCATGACCGTTCCTTCCCGCTTCGTTGCGATCTCTTTGCGGTAACATCGATGTTGTCTCTTAATGTCGGGACCGTTCTCTCCGAGGCGGACAATGAGCTGGAGTTGCACCCACTGCTCTGTTTCAGGCCACTTATATATTCCAGCGCGGACTTTGTGTTTAAGCGATAGATTACAAATCGCCGGAGCTCAACGTTACTGCTCCGCTGAGGCAGTGGCTTGCGTATTCATATAGAATTCTGAGATCACGACGGTAGCACTTCCAGGTCTAAACTGTTGATTTGAGGACATCAAAGGTCCTCCCACGGCGGTTTGCGCTGCCATGCTGTGGAAAATGCAATAAAAATCTTTCCTTTTCCTATCATCGAAAACATTCGGTTGCAAAGGGGATGATTACAACCTCTTGTTATCCGTTTTCTTTAGAAGAGTCCAGGTGAACTTGGGTGAAATCTGTACAGACCAAACACAAGGTGTTCCGGCTTCGGTCCGAGTTAGTGTCTAGGGGACCGTTGATTATTTAGGCTGCTGCATCTTGCGTCCATATTTCGCCTAATTCAGCTGCACGAAATCCAAACGGTGAGTTTGATTCTCGGATCTGAGGGAAGCCATCAGATCTGTCCTCCACACCACTAAATGGCTCCAAACCTTATCTAGATCCCTCCCTTTCTCTGAATAGTATCTTGGCGTGGATTGGTTCTTGCGAAATTACCCTTATGCCTTTCTTTTCTAGCTCTTGTCACTGTTAATGTCAATTTCATGTCTCTGGCCACTTTGTATTGTCTATTACTCGAAACCCTCTATAGGCTCCATCAGCAAGTGGGGCAGGGAGTGAATGTGTGATGCAGTGTCTGAGTTTCTTTTCAGAAGATGGGATTTCTCTATTTGTTGTGATGTTGTTTTCACCCCTCTCTCTCCCCCCCTCTGTAAAAAGATGTTGCTTGTGGGGTTGAAATGGTGGGGCAGTCTCGTTGAGGACCATTCTCATTTGGCTCATTATGGAAAAATGACACACACTGCATTCTGCACTATCTTTCCTTTCCCTTCCCCTTTGTTCCCACTAAACAAATCATATCAATCTCTTAGAACACTCAGATAACAAGAGATTATAGCCCTCGAGCTCATCAGTTCGCCTGGTTTGCTTCGGTTATACACTGACTAGAATAGCAGGATGAGATTTTTTTTCAACCATGGTTACAAATTGCCCGTTCCTCCATAACGGTTGTTTGTCACTGTATCTTCTTTGATCCTCTACAAAACTCAGGCACAAGTGTATTAATATTTTTCCTTTTCTTGCATATTCCATAGAGAAACAGACAATGCGTTTTGTCAAACGGAAAGTGCTTTCTCTGGTCAGCACAACTTGCAGTGTTCCACCAAAATGCCTCTCCCTTCCCTCTTTTGATGTTTATTTTGTGAGAAAGCCCGTGGACCACTGATTGTGAGAATTCTTGCTATGAGCTTTTTCTTGGTTTTCTAAAAGGTGGGTACTGGGAATTATAACAATCTTGAAAAGCTTGTGCTCTAAATTGCTATGTTCTCCCTTTGACGGCACTCTTTTTCAAGGATTTTATTATTCTTTTTGATATTGCATTAAAATCTTCAATCTTTATCTTCCTGGGTTGCGCAGTAGTCCTTCCAAAGTTGCCTCACAGATCTTTGTTAGCATTGCTTTGAAGTCCAGGAAATCCTTTTGACCAGTTAACTATCCTTTATGACCTCAGGTCCTCCTCTCACATCCATGGAGCACCTTTCAACGCCAATTGATTCAACCTTTTAGAGCTGTCAGATAACTCTTGAATTTCCCAGAATAAGAATATATCCGAGTCTTTTACATAGTACAAAACTGTGAAATTTGATGCGCACTTTACCTCCAAAGATTCCAGTTTCCTTAAGAATAGTTTTATCTAAGAAAATATAATCTATATTTACTATTTTTCATCCTTTGAAGATCAAACGATGCTGATTGAGAAATTCAGATGCTAATACTTCTCCTGAGAAAAAATTTCCCACATGATATGGAGAATTCTCTTGTTTCTCGTGAAAGGAATGCTCCAAGCTCAGTCCCATACGTTGTTTCATTTGTAAATTTGTCCAAGAAAGGAAGCATTCAAAATCTAGCGATGGCTAGACAATTTTTTTGATCTTTGTTAAAATATGATAATGCATAAGAAAGAGAGTTTAGTACAGTTGGTATTACTCTCGTCCTGTGACTTAGATGTTCTGGATTTAATCTCACCCATGGCAATTCTCGTCTCTCTTTTAACCCCTCTTATATCCTTCCTTCTACCCTTTCTAGGCATACGTGCTTCCTTTGTACTGAAAAAAGTTATGATAAATAGCTGAATTTGTTGATGACAATTTCTTTGTATTAGTGGCACACAATCTATAAGTTTGTATCTTATACTCAGTACATATCACTAATTTAAGACATTTACTTGATTCTTGCAGAAAACATGTTCAATATGTCTCACTTCCATCAAACCAGGGCAAGGACAGGCAATATTCACAGCAGAATGTTCACATTCTTTCCACTTCCATTGCATCACTTCCAACGTGAAACATGGGAACCAAATTTGCCCTGTTTGTAGAGCGAAATGGAAGGAAGTTCCCTTTCAGAGCTCCGTCCCTGATGTTTTACCCAACGGAAGGTCAAGAGTCAATCCATTAAGTAGGGCACTGGACGATGCCCACATGACTGTTATACGACGCATCCCGCAGCCTAGGCTGGGTCCTGGTCAGCCTATTTCATCACCCATACACGGGTCAGAGCCCAGTTGCTTCGATGACGATGAGGGTCTAGAGGCCGAACTGGAGAGTAGCGACAAAAACCAGTGCACAGTAGATAATCTATCTGCAAGTTCCATCAGTGCACTAGAAATCAAGACTTACCCTGAGGTACCAGCTGTTCCAAGATCAGCATGTAATGACAATTTCACAGTTTTGATACATTTAAAAGCTCCCAAAGCTAAAACTCTTAGCAGTTCACTAGATAGAGATCAAAGCTCCCGGGCTCCGGTTGATTTAGTAACAGTTCTTGATGTTAGTGGAAGCATGGCAGGCACGAAGCTTGCCCTGCTGAAACGGGCAATGGGATTTGTTGTGCAAAACCTGGGACCCACAGACCGTCTCTCTGTAATTGCCTTCTCATCCACAGCCCGCCGCCTCTTCCCTCTCCGCCGGATGACCGATACCGGGAGGCAGCAGGCACTACAGGCCATTAATTCTCTGATCTCTAATGGCGGGACGAACATTGCTGAAGGCCTGAGGAAAGGTTTCAAGATCATATCCGATCGCAGATGGAAGAACCCAGTTGCAAGTGTCATACTTCTATCCGATGGGCAAGACACTTATAACGTCAGCAGCTCGGGTTCGGGCTCAGGAAGATCTCATAACAGAATAGTAGATTATAGATCTCTCCTCCCTGCTTCAGTGCTCCAACAAACTGATCCTGCAGTTTCTCAGATTCCCGTGCACACGTTTGGTTTTGGGGCCGACCACGATGCAACTTCAATGCATTCAATCTCTGAAATTTCCGGTGGCACTTTCTCTTTCATAGAGGCTGAGAGCGTAATTCAAGATGCATTTGCCCAGTGCATTGGCGGGCTCTTAAGTGTGGTAGTTCAAGAGCTGAAGGTTGAAATTCAGTCGAGATTGCACCTCAAACAGATAAAAGCCGGAAGCTACCAGAGCAGTTTGGACACTGATGGTCAGACTGGGTGGATCATGGTTGGAGACTTGTATGCGGAGGAAGAGAGGGATTTTCTGGTAATGTTCAAGGTCCCTGTTGATCAGTCGTGCCACGGCCAGCAGTCTATATTGAAGGTTACGTGTGTCTATAGAGATCCCATTACCAAGGAAACTGTGAGACTGGGAGAAGCAAGCGAAGTGAGGATCGAGCGGCCTGAGGAAACAGGAGAACTACCAGTTTCCATGGAGGTCGACCGGCAGAGGAACAGGCTCTATGCAGCGGAAGCCATGGCTGAGGCGAAGGCTGCAGCGGAAAGTGGAGACCTTTCCACTGCAGTCTCGGTTCTGGAGGTGTGCAGCAGGACTCTGTCGGAGACTGCATCTGCAAGGGCCGCTGATCGGCTCTGCATCTCTCTGTGCATGGAGCTGAAGGAGATGCAGGAGAGGATGGTAAACCGGAGGGTCTACGAAGCCTCGGGGAGAGCATACGTCCTATCAGGTCTAAGCTCCCACTCATGGCAGAGGGCTACGGCTCGAGGAGACTCGACGAACAGCAACAGCCTCTTGCAGGCCTACCAGACCCCATCGATGGTGGACATGGTGACCCAGTCCCAGACTATGATCTTTGGGGAGCCGCCAGGCCGTTCTTCGCGTGGGAGGAAGCAGCTCCGTCACGCCCTGTCTTTTCCATCCGGGCCACGACCCAGGTAAACCGCAGCTGAAGTCGCAGCTGCCGGATGACCGCCACCTTTCGTGGCTCCAGTGTTCGGTTTTGGCCGATTCCATCTTCCATTTGCATCTGTGCAAGTGATGGTTATAGGAATAAGAACTAAAGGTCTTGGTAATTGGTGAACTTGGAAACGGTTGCTCTAATGATGATTTTTTTTTTTCTATTTTTTTTTAAATTTTTTTGGGGGTACTTGTTGGTATTGAGAATGATTTGCTGGGGATTTTGGTGTACATAAAAGAGGGTAAGAGGGCATGGTATAGTCTCTGGTGGCAAGATTGGGGGGCTGATTTCAATTCAAATGTTGGATGTCTTCTTCTACTTCTGATCCTTAAAATTTCCAGATCTTCTTTCCTTTTTTTTGGGTCTTTTGATGAGCTTCCAGATGGTCATATTCATACATATGGCTGGATTCTCATTCAAGAACTTCTGATAGATTAATTACCATGAATCTCACACTTGGATTCCACACGATTGAGCATAATCTGGGCATTTTCTTTCATGCTCGAATTAAAGGAATAGTCCATGATGCTAGCACTCTCTCTTCCATAATCGAGCTTCCGGACTCTAATGCTGCGTTAGCTTTCTAACCCAAGAGATTGGTGGTGGTACCATTTGTTCTTTCAACAACTCTTTCATTACTCTTCTCTTCCTTCTATTTCTCGCATTATGAACCTGAAGATAAGCATGCAAGAAGGTCGGTTGTCTGAGCTTCAAATTTCAAATCGAGTTTGGCCTGGGTAAGCCTTGTAGAAGCAAGATCAATGCCATGTTTACTGTAGAATAAACAAGTCAAGTAAAACTCCACGGGGGTAATCAGACCGGCCTCGATTGAACTTTGTCGGGTGTTCGTCACATCGAGATACTATTTCTGTCGCGAAAGGGACCGAGCTCACAATTCACGGTGAAATCTGATCGAATCAATGCCAAATTTGGGGGACATGGATTCGGCACAATCAGTGCCCTTGGCGATCCGCGCAGCTAGTAGCCATAAAATGTTGACCCACGGAATTGACGCTAGATGATGAGCATCCCGCCCAGCAATCGCCATGAAAGTCAACACAACCCCGCCCGCACCGGAGCGGGGCCCCTGGGTCACGCGATCTCCATCTCGGACTGATCAGGCTCGCCGGTAGGGACCACCTGTCGAGTCTATGATATGCCTTTGGTGGCCCATTCATGAGCTGGCCACGAGCTACTTCAGACTCGGAGCTGGCCTTGAACCGGCTTGGAACCATGAGGGAGTTGACTCCAGGTCGGTTAACTGCCTAATTTTTTTAAAAAACTTTATAGAAAAAAAGTTATGAATTTAAAAAGGTTAAAGTTAAATTACTTAAAACATTATTAATAACAATGGTATACAATTTTGTTTATAGAGTTTTTGAAAATGAAAGTTTATATTTAACATATAATTTAATGATAATTTTTTTATTTTATAGAACCGACCACAGCTGTGAATCGAATCGAAACCGGAACAAGCTAGTTCCATATCCCAGCTCGGTTCTGAACCGTGACAAAGATGAATGGGGGCAAATTAATGAGAAAGTTAGGCTGGTAGGGTGCAAGCTGCTGCCCCTTCTTCCCGATTCGAGCTGTGGCCGGGCAGAGATCTGGATGGCCTGTCTCCCTCAACTTTCATACTTCTTCCTTTTCTGACCAATTGAAAAAGAAAAATAATGAGGAAAATAATTTTCTTTTTTCCTAAACGGGAAAATAAATTCACTCATTCACACGCTCACACAAAAAAAAAAAAAACTCAAATTTTAAAGCAACTTGTAATGTATGGGTCGTGAGCTGTTGTTATGGTATGGGACTGTGTCGGAAATGTTGTCCCATGTTAACCGTCAGAAAATCCACTGGTCAGTTTGGCACCGGACGATGTGGTGAAATCGAATGAAATGAGTTTCATGTAATAAAATTTAATAGCATCAACAGAAAATTAGTGGTTTTTCTGTTAATTTTGAAAATTTGAGGGAGTGTTACTTGGAGATGCGGCAGGTGAGTAAACATTCAGCGTGTAATACATAACACGTTCGCTGTGTAAATCTTTCTCGGGCCTTGACAAGTGTAAAGTTTTCACAATTTTTTTATGGTTAATTTCACACGTGATAAGATCTAAACGATTACTTATACAAAAAAAAATAATCGTTGTGCATTAGATATTGAACATTTATCCGCCGTGGGATGAGCACTTGTCCTAACTTTTCGATGAGAACATCATTCCATTCCATTCCATCAAGTTGTAAAAAGATTTTCTTAAGGTAAAAGCACACCACAACTTTCAAGTTACAAGCAAGTTAAGGAATGAATATAATAATGAAGTGATCAACCCCTCAAGGGTAACATAAAGTAGATAGAACGTGCGTACAACTTATGAAAAAATATATGAGGTCAAAGATTCGAATCCCCCCTGAGCGTGTAGTCCTTGGTGATGCTACTCACACATGTACTTTACAAGTGGACTGACATTGATCCATGAGGTTGTGTGGCGTTCATGGGCGTTCATGTCTAGCATCCTCTTGCATATGACATTTATTATTTATGATAGGGTAACTTATAAGAAATTATTAAGCGATCCTATCTCACCATGTAACTTAAGGAAATACTAATCAAAATGTGACAAATGAGCAAATTAATGTTAATCACTTGAGCAATTGCTATAATTATTATTAGTCAAAGTAATTTGATTGGCCCTTTCTCATTATATTATTGTGAGATAAGACTACTTAAGATTTTTTCGGTGACATGTATGAGAATTTTGGGATATTTTTCGATAATTTTTTAAAAATGATAATTTTAAGTATTTTTCATGCGGTTTCATTTTTAAGAATTAAACTCATAAAAAATCACATGATTTCATGAAATTTCATATATTATCACTTAGTTTATTTTTAATACAGACAATCAGGCAATTTGCTTCGTTTTCCCCGTCTTGCCACAGTATTTAGTCGAAATTTGATGGCTTACCCTATAGTCCTACATTTTTAAAAATTTTGTAGTTAATAACCATAAGAAGAGATTTATACCAAATATATTTCTATTATCCATATCATATTTTATTTTAAAATTCCTTAATTTCCTTAAGCAATTCAGTTTTCCAGTGATCCAAATGCAACCCCAGTAATTAAAATTCTTCAAAGAAAAACCGACACAGACAACCTTTTCTCTGGTTTCCAAGGAAAATAGGAAATGAAAAACTCGAGCTGTTTACCACAAGCAAACAAAAGGATTCCTCGTGGAGCTATCTCTAAAGCAATGTTTCCTTTTAAAGAAATTCCTGATTGTGCACTTTAAAGGAATCGTTTATTTTCTAATTAACCTATATTTCTTCCACAATTAAAATATAAAATAAATAATAGTCCTCCTCCTTCTATGACCTTTATATCGGAGAAATATGGCCGGATAGAATTAGTACTGTTCTAGATTCGATCTCACCAGTAGGACTTCCTGTGCCTATTTTTATCCTATTTTCCTTTTATATTTTTAGATTTATGTGTCTCATTTATATATCAAAAAAACCGTAAAACTGGGGAGGAATTCAGAGGCAGTGGCAATTCTTAGGGATGGATTTAGGGGTGCGCGAAAGAGTGACTTCCACACACAACTCTAGTAAACCCATAAAACATTGTACAAAATTTACTAATTTTATTTATATTGTTTTGTTACGTTATGTTATTTTGGCCCCGAAATTCATATTTTATCTCACCTTTCAATTTCTCTACTCCGTCTTCTACATCTGTCCCCGTGACTCCCTAACCTAAAAAATCCTAAAAACTTATATCATCATCATCATCATCATCTATATTTTTAATAAATTATCTTTTACTCCTCTTAAATCCATCTTTTAACTCTTCATTAAATTTTGCCTCCCGTGATTAGAATTTTGGAATCCATCCCATCTTAAACTAAGGAAAATTAGATCGTTTATCTGATTGACGAGAAAGAATTGTATATTACAGTGTCAGCACATGACAGTACTAACATGATGACAACTACTAATAAAATCTATCCATTTAAGATTTTTTTGTTTTTAAGATTTTATTAAAATTTTAAAAATAAATAGATTTATTTATCTGTGACGTTGTTACACACATCTTTCTCTTGGTTAACAGTTCTGAATTCTCTACCGATTATTAGCAGAAAGAGCGGGTCCATACTGAACAGTCACTTTATGCATTTATCCTTATTTTAATTTTTAAAAGAAATATGGCTGTAGAACCAGAAGTAAGAAAAAAATTATAAGGTTGATAACTAAAATTAACCCAAAAAAAAAACCTCTCAGGATTAGGTTCTTTAACAAAAAAGTAATACAAGGTTAAAAGGGGAAATTATTTATTGTATTTGGTTGTGACCTTTCCTTATTTATCTATCTGTTCTAGTCCCAAACTTTTTTTAGATGAATTTAGTTATCAATCTTTTCACTTATTCGTTTTTAGATTTATCATTATTATTTTATTATTAAGAATTATTAAAAAAAATTGTTTGTGTAAAGAATAAAAAATTTTTTTTAAAAAAAGAAACTTTTACAGAATAGAACTAAAGGAGGAAGAGGTGGGGCCTGCCGAGATTACCCCTTTCAAGTTTGTCGACCGACACACCCATGCACTCCTATTCATCGTTTAGCTTCTCTGTCAAAACTATTCATTTTAAATTTAACCTTTTTTTGTAATTTTTAATAATAAAATGATAAACAAGACTAAAGATATAAAAAAAAAAAAGAGAGAAAAACGGTGTGAACCAAATTCAATCTTTTCCTGGTTTAAAAAAGATTTTGGTTTGCTTTACAAAACATTGAGACACGTGTGAAGATTCCACAAGCGTGCATGTGTTAGCTAAGTCAATTCACTGGATCTCCCACGCATCCGCCGGATGCTAAGTAAACAAATATAAATAAACCAGTTGAAATGTATTCCCGGCAAAATCAGTGAAAAGGCACCTCCTTCGGTCTCCTTCTTGCCCTGCTTGAGAGACATACCTAGGCGATCCCACGTTGCCACGTGGCCTGGGAAGTATAAATTACAATACGAAAGATGAGTAAATTAATATTAATTACTCGAGTAAATGTCATAATTAATATTAATTAAAATAATTTGATTGATTGTTTCTCATCACGTTATTGTAAGGTGGACTAATTAAGATTTTTTTTCCCGTCTGGACACACACCATTTGTTATTGTCAATCTGTCCTCTGCTTCCCAGTTGTCTTGCAAACATGATTTTTTTTTTTTTTTTTATCATGGGCCTGCCTTCCAAATCACTTTATTATGCCAAAAGCTATCCCACACTCACCCAACAGTTCCATTTGTTTTGATTATTCAATTTGGATCATGCTCGAACCACTTCAACTCGACTCGGATCGATTGGGTAAAACTCTTACAATCATAAAATTTTGTTCACTTGTAAGATTTAGTTTGAGATCTTGTTCAGAGAAAGAGCCAGGAACTAGCTCTTTTTTTCCTTGTTTCTTGTAATTGAACTGTCATAAAGTGTTGTGTCATTTTCTTGAAACTCATGGCCTTTTCCTATTGAGGTTTCTGCACAGACGACTTATGATTCCTTGGTTGGATCCTCAAGACTCTCACTGACAGAGTCATCACGGCAGCGGTCGATTCTTTAACGAAAAGAACAAGAAGGCTCTGTTCCGTCTCTTCCTCCTCCTCTTCCTCTACTTCTCCTCCTCCCGCTTCTTCTTCAAGTCTTTTAGCTGTTGACTCATTTGTGAAAAATTCCGCTTCCCATGCCTCTGGCTCTCTCTTGTTATTATTTCACGGACACACATTCACGTATCTATAAATCTTCCAACCCCTTCGCAGGATGTTTGCATTTGTTTAATCACTCATCCTGCTTCATGTTTCTATTTTGGATCAGTGACGAAGTTTGACATTGTCTGGTGAAGCTTCATGGTTGCAGAGAAAAATGCCTGTAAGTCATCCATTCGAGATGTTGCCTTGTGATCTTTACATTTTGGGAGTCATAGTTTTCTTGGGGTTCTTGATTTTAGATAAACTGCATGATTCTGCAGAACCTGCTGCTGTCGGAAAAATCTGTACCTATTGCAAAGCAGAATTCATGAAAAGAATTGATAATCAGTCATTTGTTTTGACTTACAGCCTGTACTAAGATGTTGTACTAGAAAAGGTCTTGCCATAAAGTCTTCCATTTTATCTTCAAGTTGATGATTGCCTGTACACCTTTATTTGATTTTCTCACATGAAATCCGGTGAAATAGGTAAGACGAAAGGGCCCTTTGCCACTGTTGGTTCCTGTGGCTTCAACCCCATTCTCTAGTCCCTTTCATACAGCAGACTCAGATCCTTAAATCCCTCAAAATTTTTTAGGTTCCCTTGTTGTTGTTGTCCTCCTCCTCCTCTTGTGACAGATCAAATCTGCGAGTAGAAGAAGCCTTTGCTGTTGAAACAGGAATCCGTGATGGGTTTCGGCAATTCAAGATCGGTCAGGTATGTGATATCTGTACAGCAATGTAATCTACATTTGCATTGTGTGCGATGGTTGATAGATGCTTTCGGCTGTGAGCTTACAGATTCCATGACGATCCTGAATCGCTGAATCGTCCCGACACTAAGGGAGACGAGGTTGTGAGGCTCAAATACAGCACTGATGGTGGAGCACAAGCATTTGGGCCGAGTTCGCACAAGTTGCCCAGAAGTGTGCCCGGAAGAGCCGGGAACAAGTCCTTGAAAGCCAAGGTGCTTTCCCGGGTTTTCTCGGAGGACTATGAGCGGGTGAAGAGAAAGATATTAGACCCCCGCGGACAAACGATCCGGCGATGGAACAAGATCTTCTTGGTGGCATGCTTGATTTCACTTTTCGTCGATCCTCTCTTCTTCTTCTTGCCTGTCGTCCGGAACGAGCAATGCATAGATCTTGGAGTGACCCTGGAAGTGATTCTTACAGTAGTGAGAACGCTTGCAGATATCTTCTATATAATCCAGATCTTCATTCGGTTTCGAACCGCTTATGTTGCACCCTCTTCTCGTGTTTTCGGTCGGGGTGAACTTGTCATAGATTCATCAAAGATCTCATCGAGATATCTAGGGAAAGGTTTCTGGATCGACCTTATCGCCGCTCTCCCCCTTCCTCAGGTATACTTGATTGATTCCTGAGGTCGAAATGCATCTTTGTTCAGTAAATTAGCTCGACCCTCCTGGTCTCTTAGTTGAAGAGTGCAGCTGAAACACATTCTTGTCATCAAACACTACATAGTACAAATACAAACTCAGGTCTTTGCACTTACATAGGTTTATGTTTTGCTTCAATGTCTTGGTCTTGCAGATTCTGATCTGGCTTTTCATACCGAACCTCAGTGGTTCGACACTGACCAACACGAAGAATGTTCTCCGGTTTCTGATAATCTTCCAGTACCTGCCAAGGCTCTTCCTTATATTCCCTCTCTCGTCGCAAATCATCAAGGCCACTGGTGTCGTCACCAAGACTGCTTGGGCCGGGGCTGCCTACAACCTCATGCTCTACATCTTAGCAAGCCATGTAAGTGTGCCCCAGAGCATCGCCCGAATTTAAATTCAAAAAGTTCAGAAAATCTAATACTCAAACTGCCGAATTTGCAGGTTTTAGGAGCTTCCTGGTACCTTTTGTCAATCGAACGACAAGAAGGATGCTGGAGATGGGTTTGCGCCAGTCAGATAGGATCTTGCCACAGCAGTTTCTTGGACTGCCGCCAGGTTAACAATCCCAGCCGGGATGCTTGGTTCCGATTGAGCAATCTCACCAGCCTGTGCGATCCATCGAACGGATTCTACGAATTCGGCATCTACGGCGACTCAGTGACTTTCGATGTGACGAATTCCCCGTTCTTCAACAAGTACTTTTACTGCCTCTGGTGGGGCCTCAAGAACTTGAGGTACCAGAACTTCACTTACATTCTCCATCATCAACTGTGATTCAACCAATTCTAGATGGTTATTCTGTTTGATGTTAAACTTTGTAGTTCTCTGGGGCAAAATCTCTCGACAAGCACATATGTCGGAGAAATAGTCTTTGCAATCATCATAGCGACGCTTGGGCTAGTACTCTTCGCTTTGCTGATTGGAAATATGCAAGTGAGACTTATTTAACATGTGCTTTTGAGTGCTGATGATCAATGCATATCGATTTAAGATAACATAGACGTACTAAATTCGACCCATGGCAGACGTACCTTCAATCAACGACAGTCCGGTTAGAAGAATGGAGGATCCGGAGGACTGATACTGAGCAGTGGATGCATCACAGACAGCTACCGCCCGAGCTAAGGCAGCTGGTTCGGAGATATGACCAGTTCAAGTGGGTGGCTACTCGAGGAGTCGACGAAGAATCCCTCCTAAAGGGCCTTCCGATGGACCTCCGGAGAGACATCAAGCGCCACCTTTGCCTTGAACTAGTCCGGCGAGTAAGACAAGACCTTAAGATAACATATAAACTAAGTTCCCATTTTACTTGATCAGCAAATAGCGGTCTTATTGTTTGGTTTCGTGTTGAAATGGATGCGTTTAGGTTCCGCTGTTCGATCAGATGGATGAGAGGATGCTCGACGCGATATGCGAGAGGCTGAAGCCGGCCTTGTGCACCGAGGCTACGTTTCTTGTGCGGGAAGGCGACCCGGTGAACGAGATGTTGTTTATAATCCGGGGCCATTTGGACTCCTACACTACGAATGGCGGGCGAACCGGGTTCTTCAACTCGTGCAGGCTGGGACCCGGGGAGTTCTGTGGCGAGGAGTTGCTCACGTGGGCGCTGGACCCTCGGCTCGGCGACGTCCTCCCATCATCAACCCGAACCGTGAAGGCCGTCTCCGAGGTAGAGGCCTTCGCTCTCCAGGCAGAGGACCTCAAGTTCGTCGCATCGCAGTTCCGACGACTGCACAGTAAGCAGCTAAGGCACAAGTTCCGGTTCTACTCTCACCAGTGGCGGACCTGGGCGGCCTGTTTCATACAGGCTGCCTGGCGACGGTTCAATAAGAGGAAGGAAGCGGCCGGGCTCAGGGCTCCAGAAGATGCCACATCTCCCGAGCCAAATTCGGGCTCATCCGGCCCTGGTCTAGCGTCGTGCCCGGCAAGGCTGGCAGCCAGCACTAGAAGGGGAGGGAACGATATGTCGGGTTCGGATTTGAGCGCGGTCGGTTCACTGAGAAAGCCAACCGAGCCAGACTTTTCGGTGGACGTGGACTGATAGTCGGGGCGATCGAGCAACAGGGTAGGCATGAGGGAGATCAATGGATAGGCATGGGTAACCTCTAGAACATACCAACAGTCATACGGGAATGAAGGAGAGATGCGTCTTTTTACACTATTTGTTTGTCTCATTGCAGGCCTTATCAAATGAGGAAAAAAAATTGAAACTATGAGACCATTGTAGTTATGTGCTGCTTGAATTTACTGTTTTGAAAAAGGATAGTGTTGCAATGACGATAAAAACGATGAAATAGGAGAAATTTTTATATGTAATGAATATATTATGTAGTAGTGCTTATATAGTGTCAAAAATTAATCAAATTAAGTTATTTTTAGAATTATTTTTGTCATTTTAGATTTTATCAAAAAATATTCTGAATCATATTGGCTCATAATACCACATCAGTACTAACACGTGATATACTTGTTACACACAAGCTCTCTCGATGAAATAGACGGTGGTTTGATGAGGAGGGATAGGCAATTTTCGTCTGATAGAACATGAACGATTAAGAGATTCCTTATATTTTCTCCGAGTTGCATCCAATGTCTTAAGGGTGCAGAGGGAAGCCCCCAATGCTCCAAAAAAAACCTCAATGAGTGGACGTTGTTTATTAATATTTTCTTCTCTTATTATTTTTGTCTCTCATCTTTTTCAAAAATAGATTTCGTCATTAACCTTTTTTATATAATGACACTTTAATTTCTTTCATTGTTTTAATATTAAAAAATTGATTAAATGGCAAGAATAATAATAATGTAATAATAAAATTGTAACAAATAAAAAAGAAAAAAAAAAGAGTGAATGGAACATTTTCGAGATTTATTTTATATTTACTTCAATTCAGTCAGTCCTAGACCTCGTTAGGTTCTTCGGATCAAGACCCGAATTTCTAATTTTGATTTTTGTAGGTATTAAAAACTACTCTAAATTTATATAAGACAATGTACACTGATTTTTCGGGGTTCTTTATGATTGATTTTTTTATTTTTCTCTTACGCCCCTTACTAGTAGTCACCACTCTCAAAATGGTGACTGGCAATCTCATATTGATTCGGGGTCATTTATCGACTTTTTAAAATATGTTCAGCTCATATTCTAAATTTTTTAGTTATGTTTCTGATGTGTTTTAGGATGGTCTTAGGTTTTGATAGAGTCTAAGAATCAGTTCTTGAAAGTTTTAGATCATTTCAAATTGATTCTGTCCAACACCTATTCTAAAATTTCCAGTTCTATTTCTGATGTGTTTTATGTGTTTTAGGATGACCTTAGGTGTTGGTAGAGTTTAAGGGTTGGTTTTTGAAAATTTCGAATCATTTCGGATTGATTTGAGTCATTTTTATACCTTTTAAAATTTGTCCAGCATATATTTCGAATTTTTTAGTTCTGTTTCTGATGTATTTTGTGCATTTAGAATGATCTTATGTATTGGTAAAGTTTAGGAGTCGATCCTTGAAAACTTTGAATAATTAGGATCGATTTGAAATATTTTATCAATTTTTTAAAATCTGTCCAGTCATATTCTGAATTTTTCAGGCCAACTCTATTTTTTATTTTAAAGTCAATATTTTTTATTTAAAAAATTAAAATTTTTTATTTTAGAAATTCTTTTATTTATTTATTTATTATTATTATTATTATTAAAATTTATTTTATAATGTCACGTCAACTAAATTTTCACGTCACCACTACTGAGTGTCTAAGTCACATTGTCACATTAGTCCAATTAACTGTGTTAGTACAAATTTAACAGTTTGTTTTTACTAGAATATTATAATTTAAAAATATTCGTAGGATAGAGTTAAAAAAGTTTTATACTAAAATATTACACTGACCGACCAAAAGTTTTATACTAATAGTGCAATTTAATTGGTCAGTTAAGAAAAATAAAATAAAAGGCTATCTCATGCTGAGTCTTGTACGAAAACATCGTATAATTTAAAAAATAATTCTTTAAAAACCGTTTCGATCAAAATATTTATGTTTATACTGTTAAGAGATCGCAACTTCAACCTGTGATTTCATTTTTACACTGAGATCATAGGTTGAAGATGTGATTTTTTTACAAATATAAATTTACTTAACAGAAAAAGAAAGGTTGAATGTAAAAAAGAAAATTTTATTTATACCTAAAATCGCATCTGCAACAAACATTTTCTTAACAAATATAAATGATATATATTTGTAAAGAAATCGTATCTTCAAGATAAGATCTCTTTATTAAAAAAGTAAAACTTAATAAATATAAACTATGTATATGTTGAACATGCGATTTCTAATATAGAAATCGTATGTTGTATGCACGAAAATATTTTACAAGCAACGTTTTGAAAGAATTTTTTTTATACACAGTTTTTTCGTACATTTCTCATCTCATGCCTATGTCTCAGAAACAGATATAAAAGCCACCTTCCTCGTCCCTTTTCGTTCTCTCTCGATGGCGAAGATCCGTCAAGCGAGTGACTTGGGTCCCTCTCGCTGCAATTGCTGATCCCTCTTCGGCTTTCCGGCGATCAGGTGGTTCTGCGCATGATTTTCGAGGCGATTGACTCGTAATTCGTTGCAACAGCTTCATTCCGCGGTCTGCATTTTTTTTCGAGCCTTTTGAGCTTCGGTTTTGCTCGTCTCCGGGCGTTTCTTGGTTCAATTCCGCTATTGCTGTTGGTTTTCCGTCGGAAACCGTCGGTGCTCATACTATCTTGCTGGTCTTTATTATAGCTTTAGAGTAACAGCTTGCAGCGCTTGAGGTAATGTGGTGTTGCTGATCAGGAGTCTGGACGAACAGGAGGTTTAACTGCAGTGAGATTATTTCGACTGCTGAGTTCATGTCATCAGAAGCGTTCCATGTAGAAATGAGCTAGCTGAGTGTCCTGTGCTGCTATAGGTGCTTAATCTGCAAGGTTTTGGCTGGTCATGGAGTTCCTAGACTTATACAGGGCGTGAGCTATGCACGTTATACCTTATGCTACAATTTTCTGAGCTCTTGATTCTCTGTGGGAAAAATAATTTGTTATCTGTTATTAGTTTGAGAGTACCCTCACGCTGGCCTTCTTTAAAGTAGGGATTGAATGTTTGAATGCATACTAAGAACTTACTTTTGCCGCAGCTTCGAGGCGTAGGTCTGCATAATTTCTTCTAAGACAAAATATGGTGGCAGTTTCTTTGAAGAACTTGAGTGAATTTCATCAGCTTGCACCTTCAGGGAATTTTTATGTTTTTAGTTACTGGAATGAAAATAATAATAACTACTAGTTGACATAAGACCATTATTCATATGAAAATTATAATAACTACTAGTGACAGTACTGTGGTTTGTATAAACCTTAATGCCTCCCTGATTAATTTAACCTAGGAAGAAATTTTTAAGTCCTCATGAAATTTAATATGATGCAGTCTAGGACCAGTAATTGATTAATGTTGTCCATGGAGATTTTTAGAGAGTAATGCGTTATGTAACTCTTCTCTCCTAAGTTCTGCTAACACGGTGGTGGAAGTTTAGCTAATTTCTTGAACATTTTGAATATTCACATTGTGTTTGTTTAAAAGGGAGAGCACTGAATTTTGTGGACATTAGTCAGTGTATTTTATTCTCTTCCTGCCCCTATAAATTTTGTGGACATTAGTTAGTGCAATCTACTGAAAAGGCTTAACCAATTATTCAGCATTCTACATTTTCCAAATTGCGTCATGATGATGGGTTTTGACAATTTGAAGGCCTCTTCTTCCTCGACTGGTTTCTCAAATAATTTTTACCATCCCTTTTCAAAGGTGAAATGCTTTTGGTTGCAGATTTAGAGCTGGAAGCACGTCTAAATTAAGTGCACATTGGATGATATGGTTGGTATCTTGGAAAACATGCCTTCTCCAGAGCCATTCAAGAATTATCTTTTTCTCATTGGCACTCTAATTTGCTAACTGGAGGGCCAAACAAACTGATAACCGGGACAATGCATCGCAGGTTTGTTTGCCAATTTTCTTATATTATTTTCTACAATAAATTCCCTTTTTCTTGAATGATCTTATCCTGTCCTCATACATGCTTGTGAGTTATCGAAGCAGGTCTATTGATAGATACCAATTGATTATTCTCGGATGTGTGGACATTCCCTTTTTTTCATTTTAGTTATTGACATGGGAAGGGGCAAAGAAGAATAGAGAGAGTTCAGTTTTAGTTTAGGTTTATAAAATTTCACAAACAAAGAAAGTCCTTATGTCATGTTACCGAGGACTTCATTTCAAAAAACTGTGCCATATGCCGTCTAGGGGCATTGCCAAGACTAACTAGTAAAAATAAGAATTGGGTTACACGATACATATGAAAGAATATACAACAATATTTGGCAAATCAAATATCATGGCCCACTGGCATGCATCCTGTAGGAATTTGCCAATTATGAGTTGGGAGCTTTTACCATTCAGCTATGGATGCATAGTGGGGATCCTTATCCATGGTTAATAGCCAAATTCCAATTGAAATGAAATTTTTAGGATAAATCAATTCAATTTAAGAGAAATCAATTCATCCGGGGCCTTTGACACAAATAGACGCGTTGCAAATTCCATACAAACTACTACTCAATATTTATTATTTTGTATTTTAATAGTAGTTTTCTGAAGAGTTGTTTAATGAATCCCGTGATTAAGCAAACATATGTTACCTTTACCAGTCTTTTAGATACTCTAAGCTAGTCCTTTTTCCCATTATGCAGTGGAGCTCTTAAAAAATCAAATGATGGGGCCAGGCTTATCATCACAGCTGTTATGGGAATTGTCTTTGGGTTCTTTGTTGGTGTTTCATTTCCTTTTGTTTCTCTATCAAAGGTATATTTCATCTCTATCATACTTGAATTTGTTTGCATGGCACACCATTCCTTAAATGCTATTCTAATATGGATTTAACCTTGCAGATTAACTTAACTACCAGTGTCATGTCCTCTCTTGATCTAATCAGTGAAGATGGTAGATTATTCAGAAGCAAAACTTCTGAACCTCTAAAACCAGGCGACATCCCCAATGTATGATGCAGATATTTTCCCCTTCGCTGTCATTTTGATCATTGCATCTTCTTACTATTATGAATACATTAATATTATATACCAAAGAACATTTCTTTGCCACTCTCTTCCTACATATTTGTATTTTTCAAACACATGTTCATCCAGGAAGGCAGTGACAAAATTCACAAAAATATGTTCTGAAAGTTGGAATCATTTAATTATAATACATGTAAACTATCTCTGCTGCAATTATGAGCTGTGCTTTGATATAAGCAATACCTGCAAATTTTGGCTGAAAAGTAACTTGATTTTCGACGCTTGATTCCCCACCAGATACATGTCCCAACAAATCCCCGTGGCGCAGAGTTATTACCCCCCGACATTGTTGTAGCAGAAACAGATCTTTACTTGCGGAGATTATGGGGTGAACCCAATGAGGTACGTTTATCTGTTACAGGTTTTGCATTCTTTAGATATTAACAAAAAAAGGTTAATAATCTAATTGCATTTGTATTTTGACCGAATTTCCATTTTTAGCATGAACTTTTTCACATAACCTAGGAATGCACAAATTTTAAAACATTTATCCTGTTTAGTATGCTGTCTGTTTTCTGTTAAAACTAACGGGACTATCCTACGTGGTTTGTTAGTTATGCTTACGTGGCAAACGATAGCTTATATGGCCATGCCACGTCGAAGGCGCTCAGAAAATATCAAGTTTACCCTTAAATACTCTTCATTAATTTAAAGTTATCGAGGACAATTTTATAATTTTATCTTCTTCCCCTAAATGTTCTTCTAGCTTCCCAGAACTTGTATTATATCACAAGTTTTGAGTGACCAGTTGTAACCTATTCTTCTGTTAATAAATAAATTTTAAAATTTAAAATCAATTAAATCGAGTAATTAACGTACGATTAAATTAATGAAGAGCATTAAGGTAAATTCGACATTTTCTTAAATGTGTTTGACGTGGCATTGCCACATCAGCCATCATCTACCATGTAAGCGTAATTAACGTGCCACATAGGACAATTCTGTTAGTTTTGACGGAAAAACAAGCAGTATGCTAAATGGGACAAATGTTTTAAAGTTCGTGTCTTCCTTGATCACGCGAAAAAGTCCATGCTAAAAGTGGGAATTCTATCAGAATACATGTGCAATTAGGTTATTTGCCAAAAAAAAAAAATTTTTCTAACATGGTTTCTGTTGGCTAGTATATCCATGTATCTAACAGTGATAATTTCAATACACGTGTTGACCTTGGAATCTTACTGGTGAATTGCGGGTATGGTGGGGACAAATTTTATCTTTTGAGTGTAATATATATTAGTTTTGTATACAATGAGACTTTTTGTCCAGCTGACTCCCGTGAAAACTGCAGGATCTGAAGAAGAAACCAAAATATTTGGTTACATTCACCGTTGGTTTTGATCAGAGGAATAACATTAATGCAGCTGTTAAAAAGGTTTAGAAAATGTCTCTTTCTGATCAGAATTTCTTCTTATGTGATAGTCGTAATATCATTTTATGAATATTAAAATCTATAATTTAAATGTTTGACAGTTCTCTGATGACTTCACTATCATGCTCTTTCACTATGATGGCCGGGCAAGTGAATGGGACCAATTTGAGTGGTCAAAGAACTCAATTCATGTCAGTGTCAAGAGGCAAACCAAATGGTAATTTCAGAGTTCCCTCATGCAATCTCCTGTGATTTTAAGTTCAGTGAAGTTGTCATGCGTCCTTGATTCTTCGCATCTTCTTCTGAGCCATAATCAATGCCTGTTGATTCTGCTATGGACTGATCTATTATAACATCCAGGTCTCCTGTTTTGCAGGTGGTATGCAAAAAGATTTCTGCATCCTGATGTCGTAGCAGCATATGAGTACATATTTATCTGGGACGAGGATCTTGGAGTTGAACACTTCAATGCACACAAGTAAATTTTTGACAAGGAATTTATTTTGACCAAGTAACTCCTAGTTTCTTAATGTTTTCTAATTGCATGCAACTTTCCAGATACATTGAGCTGGTGAAGAAACATGATCTGGAGATATCGCAGCCAGGTCTTGAGCCTAATAATGGATTGACATGGCAGATGACAAAGAGGAGAGGTGATAAAGAAGTTCACAAGTACTTTTCTCCTTCCCTCCCTCTCACTATTTCATTTCACATGTACATGTATGTTGAGTTTCCCTGACATTCGTGTTTTCTTCCAAACAGGGACACAGAAGAGAAACCGGGATGGTGTAGTGACCCACGTTTGCCCCCATGCGCCGCGTACTCCCTCTCTCTTCCTCCCTCCCTCCCTCACTTTCCACTCCCATCCCCACCTTCTCCCTTTCTCCGAGGATAAAAAGCACATTAGAGAGCATGATCATTGAAGTTGCTAAGTGCCTTTTTTTTCTTTTCTTAAGTCTGACTGTGTGATTCACCTGCTGAACAGTTCTTCCTATGTTGCTCTTAGAAAGGCTTCCCCAGAAGTAGAATGTCAAAATTGTTAGAGAAGCTTTCTGTATAGGTCGGTAATGAGCTTGTAGTTTCATCAACGGATGAACTTGCTTATATAATCAGGATTTGAAAAGACTGCTCTAAATTCTCAGCTAGTGTTTTAACTCTAGTGTTAATTCTCAGAATTCTCATTTAACTGTTTTTATTTGGTTCAGGTTTGTGGAAATCATGGCCCCCGTCTTTTCTCGAGAAGCGTGGCGGTGCGTGTGGCATATGATTCAGGTATCTTATTGCCAATAAATAATTGTGGTTTTGTGCTAAGTAGCCAGTTTTGCATTCACTAAGACAGATTCCATAAGTCCATATCAGCTGACACATCAACATTGTTTTTGTAGAATGATCTGGTACATGGATGGGGATTGGACTTTGCTCTCAGACGATGCGTAGAGGTCAGTGATTAGTCACTGTTTGGCTCCTTTTGGTGCATGGAGTGGTTCCAGTTTGGGCTTCTAGACTAGTGCTGGCCACGGGCCGGTTTGGGCCTGGAACCGGCCCGGAACCGCCCTCGAACCGTGAGGGCTAAGTTCAGGGCCGGTTCCAGCTGCCTTAGAAACCGGAACTGCCGGTTCCGAACCGAAACCTGAACAGGTCCGGAACCATAGAGATTAAAAAAAAATTTGCCTAACCCCCAGTTGGCAGGGGTTCGAACCGCCGGTTCGGAACCGGATGGAGCCGCAGTTCGGAACCGGAACCGTCCGGTTCTGAACCGCCCCTGAACTGTCCAAAGGAAGGTTCAGGGCTGGTTCCAGGGGGCCACAGAACCGGAACCGGAACCGTCCGGTTCCTGAACCATGGCCGGGGCTATTCTAGACTTTAAAGCGGTTACTTTTAAACTGCCGCTCTCGCATCTGCTAAACTCTCATGTTTGACTGATTAATTTAGCGTTCACTGTATGTCATTCATTATCTGAATAACCATGTCTACCAGTATTTATGAAGTGAGAGGGCTAAAAAATTTCATCGCTCTCATGATTTGAATTTACCATGCATTTTCCAGAATTTGTGAGGGAGAAAACTAACCATTTTATCAAAAAAAAAAAAGAGAGATATGGATCATATAACTGTTCATCATTTTGGTATCTGCAGCCTGCACATGAAAAAATTGGTGTGGTTGATTCTCAGTGGATTATTCATCAAGTAATCCCTTCTTTGGGAACTCAGGTGAGATTGGAGTGCTGTCTCTTGAAAATGGCATATTTAGCCTTGTTAGTTCTCTGAGCATACGATCCTTATCTGCGGAAAGGCTATCTCTGAAAAAAATAAGATGCATAATTTTGAGTTAGCTGAAGGTTAAAATCTGTTGGGTAGAGAGCATGCAGAGGAGGAAGATCAAAGCTCTCATCTCGACCTTTGTAGAAGCACCTGACAGTGTAGGATACAGAGTGAGAGGGGATGATTTCAACACAACGAAAAAAAATTTGATTGTTTATCGTGTCCTCTGCTATTATGCTTCATGACTGCCACGGCCTTATTGCCTTTCTCTTCGTCTTCTCCCCTCGAGCAATTGAGCTCATTTTCTGTGATGCAATATCTATAATTTGCAGGGCCAGTCGGAGAATGGGAAAGCTCCATGGGAGGGGGTACGTGTGATTTCTAATTCAATTTGTTTAATTTACTCTTCTACTTGCTTAACACTCGAAATCGAGAGATCTGCATAAAAAATACATGTTTTCTGGCTGGAACCCCTTATCTCAGCTGGGTTTGGACTATAAGTAGCTAATTAACTAAGTTCGTCTTTCACACACTTTCAGGTGAGAGCAAGATGCCGAAACGAGTGGTCACTATTCCAAAAACGTCTCACGAATGCAGACAATGCATACTTAGCTCGGAGGGGGAAGGGGTAATTCTGACAAACTCACTCTTCTTCAGCTCAGTGGGACTTTCTGTACGGTACGTTCTTCTACATATCGAAGGCCCTACAGTTTCCTACAAGGCAGCCCCTGTCTATCCTCGGATCTGAGGTAGAGTGTCTGTATTGTAAATTCTGATGAGTTATGGGAAGGCAGAGACTCCGATTCTGTCGGTGAAGTACGTCGAAGTTGCTCTGTCACGGTCCTATGCTTGAAGCTCAGCTTTTATCTAATGGTAGGTCAGCCTGTTAGTTGAACAGCTTCTTTTTTCCACTGAATTGTCTGGCCTTCAATCTGTTATCTTACACTTTCAATAAGTTTCAATGCTCGGAGGAGGATCCATTGTTCTCTCGATTCTCGAGTGATCTGTAATGCAAAGATTTCTTTTTGGACACCAGCATCCCTTCTTATTCGTGTAATTACCCAGGACTCCCAGGCAGACCAGCCTTCCATGAACCCCGGAAACTATATAATCCTTGGAAGTGGAATGCGGTGTTCATGCTAGAGCCGGGGATCGGGACTGGTAGCCTGACCGGTTCTTTCAGTTTAAGATTTCAGTGTTTTTACAACATTCTCATCGTGCTACATGGCAGTTGTGCAGGCATCCATGCTATATAATTGGTTTGGTCCAGCAGTTAGTGTGAGCATGATTGTAGGATCTGCAAAAGTGGCTAACTATAAATTTGTTTTGGTGGTCAACCTCCATATTCTATATGCCATAGGTTGAGTTGTCGCTGTCTAAACAGCAACACCGAACCTGCGGAAGGTAAAGTGGAGACCGATTGACAGCAATGTTTAATCAAATTCTTTCGTGAGGGGTTTTTTAAGGAATCTGAAGTTCTTAATTTTCTCGTTTGTATTAATAAATTTTATATAATTTATAAGAGAGGCGTAAGCGTAGAGATATAAATATTATAGATAAAAAATACATGAGTTTAACTTTATTAGAATGAAGTATTGATTTGAGAATCACATGAGATCATTTATTTATTTATATGCTCATCAAAATCAAACAAAATAGAAAAATATGTAATCCAATACATCAGAACTAATATCAAATCTAGCATCACAAAATTTTAAAGGTATAAATTAATGTAATTTATTGACAAGATTTTATTGTCAAATATTCTATTTTCTAAATAATCATAAAATACTTATAATATATATCACATGATATCTAAACTTATGGTTGCGTTTTTTTTCTCAAATGAATTTAGATGAGTAATATAAATATTGGAGTATATTTGTCTCTTAATTGATTATTATTTATATTTATACACAGTTAATTTTTTTCCCTCAATTCTCCTTCTTACGATACTTTCAAATAAGGTAAATATCTCCCATCCATTCTCCTCAATTTACCTCTATCCAAACATAGGGTAAAAGTTTAATAGATTTTAATTAATGTAGATTCAAACCGAATCCGTTAAAGGGCAAAACTTTCTCCATCGTAATTTTTCTTCAATTACAAGAATCAGCTAGCGATATCCTTAAACCATCACGCATACTTTTGCTTGAATATTGTAAAATTCAGACCCCCATACGTAAATCAATCAAACGGCTTCTTACCGTTACCAGGAACTATTGAGTAGTTACTTAAGTAGTGCTGGATGTGGACCGACCCGTGCTCTATACGGAATCGATTGTGTGTACAGAAATTGTGATGTCATTTCTATGTTCCAAATAACAATCTATATGACTGACTTCCAATCGAGTGTTCGTGTTGAGTTCTAATTTCTCCATATCATTATTAATTCTATATAAGTCTAATCATGAACAGACAAAAATAAAATAGTTAATTACATTAAAAAAAAAAGCACGTGTTTCGCTTCGTTTCCCGAAAAATATCAGACATTTCAAATTTAAAAAATGGAATCGTATAGTTTCATTTTATTCTCAAATTAAGCTAAACCTTTCGAGTTTGAAAAAATAAATAATGTAGTTTTATTTCATTCTCAAATTAAGCAAACTGTTCAAAGTTGAAAGATAAAAATTACATTTTTTTTATTTATTGACAACGTGGACTAATCTATTAAAATATAAAGTGATACTCTTGCGCAACATACTGTACTTGATTTTTTCTTATGACGTGCTTACAAATAGATAAAATCAGTGTAATTTTTATTTAAAATCAAGATTAATATTGTTTTTGAGAAAATATTAAGAGAACTTTAAATAAAAATCTAGTATGAACAAAAGAATTATAAAGAAATAGTAATATAAATATTTAATATCAGGTTAAATGAACGAGTCTAATTTAATAATAAAATAAAATATAATTTTAATTTTTAAATATGGAATGTCTGGCTTAAATCGTGAGTAAAAGAAAATTACGTGATTTTATTTTTAAAATTTGAAATATTTGGTTTAATTTAAGAATAAAATGAAACAATATGAGTCTTTTTTTAAATTTAAATCATTTGACTTTTTTAGAAAATGAGCAAATCACATACTTTTTTTTAATATAATTTACACAAAATAAGATATATATTCAGGCAAGATAGATACTGGTAAAAAAATTAGGACAGGGAGATGATCAGAGAGTAGTCAAAGAAAGTTAGATAATGTTTTAAATGATAATTATAATTTTACGAGTAATTTTATAATTTAATTACTATTTCTCATTTTTTACTGATTCATTTTAATTTTGTCAAGCATATTTTTAAAAGTTTAAAAATGAGATTAATCGCCTGCTCTCCTTCCTTGACAGTAATATCGTACACTAGCCTTTAGTAAATTATATAAAAAAATTCTCATATTTGAGTCTTAATTTTGAATAAAATTCTTAATTTTTATTGAATTACAAGTATAAGTAAATAAAAATAAAATATACAATGTAAAAGGAAAAATGAAAGAGTTTAGAGAACTACAAGTGGCAGCCATAATTTTAAATTTTTAATAAATATTCTTGACCCCTGTTTTTCTTTATTATTAATTTATTTTATATTTATTAATGGTATTTCTGAAAGTTAAAAAATGGGGACTAACAAAATTTTTTTGAAAGCATTTACCCTTAAAAATTTCACACCATTTCACAAAACCAAAGATTCACTAAATCACATTCACAAGCACGCATTAGAATCATCTTGCCAAGGACTGCACGCACACGGGAACGGATCTCGAAAACCGAGTCAAAGGGCGAAACTAAAGGAAGAGCTAAAAGACAGATTTCAACGGGTCGAAATAAAATGAGTTAATAACAATACAGATAATATCATAAAATTCTGTATAAGGTCTTATGGAATTTTCCCGAGTTCAAGAGCACTCTCTAAATTCATCCCTGCACATAGGAGGATTTGGCTCTCTTTTATTTTGTTTCATTTTACCTGTAAAAAGGGGAAAAAAAAAAAGGAGGACTGTTGGTTTGGTGACATGCACGTGCAATAGAGACTTCCTAGCTGTAAGGAAAACTAGATATATACATACATATATTTATATATATAAGAGCCAGGGTGAAGTCAAACTGAAGGGATTCCTCATCCGACGCCGAACGCAGGAATGACAGAAACAAATCCTTGTTTGGTTGGGAAGGGCCATTGAGTTGCTTGCTTTGCTTGCCAGATTCCTGAGCGTTCGTTTCACCTTCCACGCTTGTGCCCTAAGCCTTCATTAATTGAGTGACTAGTAACAATGCCAATTCCGCCCTTTCTTATCTATTCGCGACTGATTCAAATCCGAGTCGGGTCAGGTCAACCTACCAATGAATTAAGTTCTCTTAACACTCGAACTTGAGAAATTTCTTAAGGAAAAAAGACGTCGAATCGTATTATAAGAGTCTTTAACAAAGACCGTTGGTAGCAAAATCAAGCAAGGTGCAGAGATGGTGCGTCGCTTTTTCGAGCATCTGATGGAAACATGGGCTACGCGGGCATGGTATCTTAATCGTTTGAGATCTCCAGCACTTCTAGACCCCCGGCTAGTTTACTCGGTTGCTCACGGTGTTTTTGTCTGAAAACATCACATTTTACAACAGATTTCTTGAATATCGATTATCGAACCGGTATTAGTTCGCCATGAGAACGCGGGGGAGGAGACGAACTCGGCCCTTTTGCTTGCATCGGCTGTTGCCCTTTTGTTCCATTCGACATTCTAGAATAAGTTTTTCATTACTTAATATTCAGAAGTTCAATAAAATTACTTAACATTTAGCGATTCAATTTAAAACTGATTCATATTCTATAAGAGTAAATTTTCGTCATATGAAATTTTTTTCGCAAAAACAAAATCGAAATAATTTTAATATATGGGAATTTTCGGAGCACCGAACATATTCATGTCGGCAGAGAGAGGAATATTATGTTCTCTCCAAATGTAACGTAAATATAAACACTCCCTCCCACTCCCTCTCCATATCTTCTTGCTCGTTCAAGCCTGCCTCTCTCTCTCTCCTCTCTCTCTCTCTCTCTCTCTCTCTCTCTCTCTCTCACCCCCACCTCAAATTTTTGATTTTGCATAGAATTTCAGAAGCCCCTTCGGCCTTACCCCTCTGTAAATATTCTTTATTCTGTTGATCCCTTTTCCTTTGTTCATTCAGCCTGACTGCTCCTCGGTCTCCTCTGCATTCTGAAAGGTAATGATCTTACTGCTAACAATCTCCTCCTCCTGATATTTGACAGCCAAAGACTCGGAATCATCAGCCTCCTTCTTGCTTCGCCATAGGATGCGACGGAGCAACTCGAGCTTTATCTTATTCCTTGTATGTCGCGCCGCTCATGTCTTTTTCTTCTTTCAGTGATTGATTCTTGTGAAGCAGCAAAAGAAGAGAGAGATGGGGGAAATGCACTACACGGGGATGCAGTTGGGGGTGATAGGAGCTCTGTTCCTATCAGTGGCATCCTCCGTCTCCATTGTCATCTGCAACAAAGCTCTCATGAGCAATCTCGGCTTCCCTTTTGGTACTCTCCTTGTTTTCCTTACCTCGGTTAATGATTCGATCGGTCTGAGAAGAGATCAATTCCGGGGTCGATGACAAGTTGCTGATACTCGTGTTGCCGCTGTTTGTGGGTGCAGCCACTACGCTGACGAGCTGGCACCTGATGGTGACATTCTGCACACTCCACGCAGCCCAACGTCTCAACTTCTTCGAGACTAAGTCCGTCGACACGAAGACGGTCATGCTGTTTGGGATTCTCAACGGTGTCTCCATCGGCCTCCTCAACCTGAGCCTCGGCTTCAATTCCGTCGGGTTCTATCAGGTATTCAATGCAGGACAGTATTTATCTGGTGGAACATGTATAGATCCTCCCATGTCGAGGAATGAAACTCGAATAACTTACACATCTGGTCTAATGATCGGTTTTAGCATCAGTTTTCGATGTTCCTCTCCTTGACTCATCTTCAAGGATTCTTTTTCCCTGTGATAGATGACAAAGCTGGCAATTATACCATTCACTGTACTGCTGGAGACCCTTTTCCTGAAAAAGCAGTTCAGGTAAGTAAAATTACCCTTTTTGGAAAAAAAAGTGCAACGCTCAATGCCTCAGACAAGATCTCCAACTCTAACTCTGCTTTTGTGTGTTTGTGTTTGTGTTTTTTTTTCTCTCTCCTTTGCAGCCAGAAGATTAAAACCTCTCTGTTTCTGTTGCTGATTGGAGTGGGAATAGCCTCCGTGACCGATCTGCAGCTCAATTTCCTTGGCACGGTCCTCTCTGCTCTTGCGATCATCACGACCTGTGTTGGGCAAATTGTATCCTTTGCCATACAGCTTTGAGATCTTCTCAATTATCTCTTTATTTCCGAATCGATAACAAGATCAAGGGCTAAGAAAGTTCGTTCCTTGACACTTTTCTTCCCCAACACAGCTGACAAATACAATACAGAAGAAGCTTAATGTGTCCTCCACACAACTTCTGTACCAGTCGGCACCTTTCCAGGCAGCTATCCTCTTCGTCTCGGGCCCTCTTGTCGATCAATTCCTCACCAAGCAGAATGTCTTTGCCTTTAAGTACTCTCCCATGGTCCTGGTAAGCGAAGACAAAGGAGGACAAAAGAAACCAAAAATGCTCACTTTCCACCCAGTTTCCAATGATACAGTGGAATCGTGTCGGTTGATTGGTTGATCTATTGAGAAAACATGTACTTGCAGGTATTCATCGTGCTGTCGTGCCTGATAGCGGTGTCCGTGAACTTCAGCACTTTTCTGGTCATAGGTAAGACATCGCCTGTGACATACCAGGTCCTAGGTCACCTTAAGACCTGTCTCGTCCTCGGGTTCGGCTACACACTGCTGCACGACCCGTTCACAGAGAGGAACATAATCGGCATCCTCATTGCAATCTTTGGTATGGGCTTGTACTCCTACTTCTGCACTCAGGAGAACAAGAAGAAGCAGTCTATCGATCTCTCCGTTTCTCAGGTTCAGTCATCCCCGTCTCACAAGCTTATTCTGAAATTCCTAGCAGTCCATATTGCCCTCCACACCATCCATGAGATTGGCCAATCTCTGGTATCTTAAAATGTCTCCTGTGTCTACAGGTCAAGGAAAAGGAAGCTGCACTGCTGCTGGGAGGCAAAAATATGGGACATCAAGACAAAGAAGGTCATCAGGAAAATAAAAAGGCAAATAGGGACACTCTTGTTTGAATTCTTCAGTCATTATCCCTCATAAAGAATTCATGTGGCTTCCTCCTTGAGATATTTTGTTGGGTTGCACAGCCCATTTATTCCTTCAATAATTTTTCCCCCAAATTTCTTCCTACTAGGAATATGGCCGGTGCCCATTGTAATATGGTTCCCAAAACTTTAAACACAGTTGCAGGCTCTCTCTGAAAATACTGTGGCCCTGTCCGGATCAAGGCAATCTTTGCTGTAAACGTTTCTTTCCCATGGAAGCACAGAGAATCTCGAAACCAAAGCAGCAAGAAAGTGAATACAGTACATATTTCACAAACAACGCGATCTTGAGACAGATTCTGATGTTCGTCATATGAATATGAACATCGTTTTACACAAACAAGAACAAGAGACTGAATACAATACATACTTAATCATCTAAAAATATTACTAGAGTTCCAAACAAAATTAGGAAGCGTGCATCATTTGCTTCAGCCAGCTCAACAGATAATCAATTCAAGGCCAAAAGAGCAACGTGAAAGTAACCAACATGATTTGTTTACTCTACATATTTTTATGAGAAAGTATCTCAATCTGGACAATAGGGTACAAGAGACTCGCATAAGTATAGAGAACATAGCAGAAAAGCTATAGTTTAACAAAATTGAGATACACAGACACATCCTACGCGAGAGTCAAGGAATACAGCAGAAGCTCGGAATAGTCTATCATCAAATCACCTTTCTCTACCAGATTCAGGAACAGTTAGCTCTCAAAAGAACAGATGCAAGTACACAACCACATCTGACAAGGACAGTTAACCCGGATAAATATAAGCTCCAGTTCTGAATTCCAGTCGTCGTTGAACCTAAATCTCTGACCTCTTGACTCTTTGCATTTGAGCCAGATTCATGCAGACTTTGTCTTTAAGAAAAAGGAATTTGACACCTCACCAGCTTTTGCATTCTTGAAAATGAGAGAGAGCTACAGGAGAAAATGCATTGGATTACCCTTTTACAAGACATTCTGTCATGAATATGTTCTCTGCAGAGTAATTCCATACATTATTCCACCTAAAATTCTTCCCACTTCAGAGAAAAAGAAAGCTAAAAGTTTTCCTTCTAGTGGGCTAATGGAGTAATGCAGCATCGAGTGAAGACTCTAACTACCAAGCTTAAATGCATCCACAAATAAGCCCAAGCAAACACCAGCTTTCCAGTAATTCATCATCACCACAAAGGACTGAAATCTTGTACCCGCAAGAGAAGGCGGCTTCCTATACATAAGCATACCAATACCCTCAATTGCTGCAACCACAACACCTGCTACAAGCACGTCCCAGTCCCCTGTCTGTCCGAGAATCGTAGCTAGGGCATTTGCTGTGTAGAAACCCAATAATAGGAGAAATATTTTCATAGGGAAGTTCTTTCGAGCAGAGTTCAGTTTCTGTAAAAGTTGTCTTCCACCAGCTATCACAATTCTGCCCAATCGGGTTCTGTTGAGGTCGGTGTTGTCACCATTAAGGTTCTCTTGATTGCCATTGCCTGAAATCCCACCTGTGTTAAGAGCAAAAGCCATCCTCCAGCTGTGTCTTCTCATCTGATGACTGATTCAAAGAAAACAAGACGTTTATATGAGTGGAGTGCAGACCAAAACGAGCCAATATTCACAAAAATTCAGAAGCACATGATTATGCCAGTAGCAATCAAATTGACAAAACCTATACAGATGAGCCAGAGCATTTGTGTCCTGACTAATGCCCGGTAAGGACATACAACCATAAAGACTCAGGCAGCACGCAAGAGAAACTAAGGAAATTAATCTACCTTTTCTGGGAGAAAGGAGAGGACTTCACATGAAAACTGATGTTCGAAGGTTGTCCACTAAAACTCGGTTCATTGCTCAGGTATGGGAAACTAAAAGTTGCGAGGGCAATACATGGCCTTTCAGAGACTTCATTTTCCATCGTCAATGAAGTAGAATGCACAATAGCAGCTCCCAACGGGCAGGCCATGGGTATGTACTACAAAAGGATGAAAAGGGTGAAAAATCCCAACCATAGCTCATCCCATATGAATTTCTTTAATGGGTAATGAAGAACAAGATATAGAGAAAAACTTTGTGAAAGATTCTATTGGATAGGTGATGATTACTCAGTATATTATCACGTGTGCAGTGTTAGAAACCCCGCCAAATCCTTACATATGATTTGTCTGAGTCTGTTTGAGTAGGAACATTGCATAGTTATTATGTATATCCCGAGAAGATGTAAAAAGGCAAAAACTTATCTGATATACCTTTTTTTTTTTTGCTCTGCACCTAATCTGATATACTTAAAATGAGCTACTCAGTGTCAAAACTTGCATTTTCTTCTCTTCACGATAACAAGACAATGTCCAAAAGCAGCACAACTTGCATGTACCAGAGAGGGAAAAACTTAGAACAAAAATCTATCTTCTCCCTATCAATTGAGCATCAAAATCCACGCTTTTCTCCGCTCAAACTTCAGTAATTTCGCTTGTTTTTACGACTTTGACAAGAATATGAAATGTGTAGCCTAATCTTCTGATAAACAAACCCTCCTCAGCAAATCAGAAATGCGGCAGGAGAGAAGGGAATGAGAGATCCTCACTGTTTTTAAGAATGTGCCGATTCTTGCAGGAACCAGGTAACCAGCTCAGGCTACTGATGGGGAAAACATTGACAACTCAGACGAAAATCAGCAGACTCTGGATGGGACAGCCTTCACGGAGAAACTGAAGCCGAAGCTTTGAGGAGTTTGCTTATGGAGCCGATGACGATCGATGCTGGCCATGAGAGGTGGGAAGGAGCTCGGTGCTCGGACGAATCGCGGTGAAAGATAAGCGGACAGAGCCAAACTATGGCCGAGGACGAGCGGGCTTCTGTTAACTGTATGGGCCGAGCTATGGAGGCCCATTGGGCCGCAATGATAGCCCACTTCTCAAGCCCGTACCCATCTCACTTCTAATCGATGGGGCCTTGAAATCTTGTACTTGTTGAACTTTAAAAGCCATTTGGTTCAAGTATCGTTATATTATAAAAAGTTTTAAATTATACTAAATTTTTTTAAGGAAATTGGTCAGAAAGTGAAATAATGCTTTTTCTGTAGCTAAATTTAGTGAGAATTGGTAAAATGGTTATAAAATTAGTTACAATCTAAGGATGCTATGTTTTTTTTTTTAACTGTAAAGGCTTCACCAATCATTTTGTAAATTTATAATTCATATAATCTCAAATTATAGTGAACTTTACAGACAAAGATTGTAATCTATGGTGTAAAACGATCCGCTTTATATCCGACATGATATGGACACAGTTATTCGACATGACTCTGAACTAACCGACCCGAGTTTGATATGGTACGGGCTCCACAGAGCTTCCCCATACTCCACCTTCTATATAGATAACTCATTCTCCATTTAAGGAGAGAGACCTCACTTTATTTTCTTCTTCATTTTTTTTTTATAACTGAGATATCCGAATACTTTTCGAGACCCAAGGAGCGGTGGTTGCAATACCTCCTCCTCGGGGCACATGTAATAACCCGCAAATCACATGTACCGGGTTAGTCAGGATAAATTCCGACGGGTTCAAGAGGATTGAAAAGCCCCCACTCCCTAGCGTGCGCCCGCTGAATTTCGAACACGGGCTTCCTACCACTAGGGCTGCTCGCTGGAAGGTTTTATCTTCTTCTTCATATTACATCTTTTCTGTTACTTACATGCTCACTTCCCTCTCTAACTTGAGTGTCGGAGGGTCGACTCGGGACTCCACGCTCGGGCCCAACTTTCTTGCAAGTTGCTCTGCTTGGATATGGATACAAAGACGAACCCGACCCGGGTTCGATGTGAGCTTCCACATCACAACCAAATAGGTTCAAACTTGGAAATCAATTCTAAATATATATATATATATATATATATATATTGTCCGGATAATTTAACAGCCACATGAAATACAAACCCGTATTTATTCCTGGATGGAACCCATGAGCCCATCACTGTTCACCGCAGACGGGCTCGGGAACGACTAAATATTCAACGTGTAATACATGATAGATTTATTATGTAAATTATTATTCAGATATTGGTACTTATAAAGTTAATTTATCGAAAATTGTAAAAATTTTACACGTGTTAAGATGTAATTAAATTTTACACAACGAACTCAGTATATTATTTCACACCGAATATTTACTCCTTAGGAACAGCTCCAAGTGGACGCGAATACGTACAAAGAACAGCGGTTGGTGATTCTCTTCTCACCTCTCTCTTTCCCTATTTTATTCCCTCCAATTTTTGCTGAATAGTGACATTACAATCATAATTAACAGAGACGTTAACGGTCCTAGAAATTCAAACAGGCAAAAATCGGATAAACAATATATATTATTTATTAATGTATAAAAACTTATTATTTTTATAAATAAAAGAAAGATAATAGTAATAACGAACTAGTCATTTTTTATCACGTAATATTCAAATTTTTATTTTGCAATCGATCGTTAGCATATCGGCCGAATCGGCAACACTAACACTGTTCGTTTGATCGTAGCACGACCAAAGTATATAGTACAGTCCAACCAAGATCTAGACTTAAAGAATCCCTCCCAGTACATTCTTCACAGGAGCAAGTCTTCTATATAATAGTGTCAACCACGTGACAGTACTTTTATGGTGCCTCAGATGTATAAAAATTCAGATGTTTTTGAGATTATTTTATAAAATTCTAAGAACGAGAATGAAACTGTAAAAATAATTGGATTCGATTGGTTGAACTTATTACGTAAGAACTGTCACGTGATGATACCGTTATGTAGAAGACTTTCCTCTTTTTCATTAATTGCATGGAGAGAATCTGAACCGGCGGTCTCAACGTTATCAAACTAGTAAATTTTGGGTCACTGGATCATGTTCATGAATGGTAAAATCAATTAATTGAATTAATTTAGTGTTAAGAGTTAAAAGTAACACAACTCTCCACCATTCTTATACAAATAGCACCAAATTATAACTATTTACCAAAATAGCACCAAGTTATAACTATTTACAAAAATAACACCAATTTATGTGAATTCCCCACATTACCCTGCCTTCTCACCCATTCCCCATTCTCCCTCACGCTCTCTCTCTCCTCAATCTGTCTTCCTCCATTTGCCGTCGTCGAAGCATCAACTGTCGGCGCGTCGCTGGCGTCAGGGCGGGAGCGGAGGGCGGCAGGTCATGGGGGTGCTGGGCAGAATGGAGACGAGAAAGGGAGCGGCAGCACGAGGCGGTGGGAGCAACGAGAACAGCAGCTGAATGGCGACCGGAGCGACGGGAACGGCTGAAGGTAGTGCGACTAGAGGGAGGAGGTTGGACGAGCCGTTATCGAAGGGAGGAGGGAGGAGGACGCTGGAGGTTGTGAGACTCGGAGGGAAGACGCCGGAGGTTGGCCGGAGGCAGCGAAATGGAGAGGCAGAAAGAGAGGATTTTGGAATTAGGGGAAGATTGAGAGGAAATAATGATAGGGGTATTTGTGGAATCCTAAAAAAAGAAATTTTTCTTATATAATAATATTATTTTTAAAAACTATTGTAAAGTGGTACTATTTTCAAAATTACTTCTTTAAATAGTGCCACACGAATTTCACGTATTTAATTTAAGTGTTAAATCGATCTAATTGGAGTCCACATATAAAATTATTATACTGAATAAGATCTCTGACAGAGAAAACAAACCAATAATAAAGAGAGAGCGCCACGGATTCCGATGCCTGCCACGGATTCCGATGCCTTCTCCACTAAGCTGAGAGGATTCATCATCCAGAGAGGAGCTCTGATCTGAATGCTCGATTTGTAGTCCAGGAGATCGTTGGCTGGGGTTTCTGAATCTGTGTGTCAGTTCCGATGGGCGATTCCGGAGCGGCAATGGAGGGATGGCTTTACCTGATCCGCTCGAATCGGATCGGGTTGCAGTACTCGAGGAAGCGCTACTTCGTCCTGGAGGATCACCACCTCAAGAGCTTCAAATCCGTTCCCATATCTAAGGATGAGGTGGCTCCTCGATCTAATTTTCCTCTCCCGCTTTCTGTGATTTGTGCATGTAGTCCAGTTTGATCTCTGTTCGTGTTCGAAGAGTCCCGAGCTTCGGTTTGTGATGTAGGCGGCGGTTGGTGCTTAGATGTTCGAGTGCTTTGTTTTAGCAATCTTGTCTGGTGCATTACTGAGCATGCTTGATGCTTGAAATGGATAAAGCCATAGGATTGTGCAGGATAAGGATGTTAGGTAAGCTTCAGGGCGGGATTCACGGTGAATAAGAATTGACAAATTGTCACTCCAAGATGGGAATCGTAGCGAGCTCAAGGCCAAAGTTGACGTGACCCGCCCGCCCCCCACCCCCCCCCCCCCCCCTCTTCTTTATCAAACAGTTGAAGTGCTTGGATAAGCTGTGAACGGACAATATATGCGATGGGAGTCTTTCTAATTGCACAAACATTTTTTGAGCTGGCAGAACTGGCTTCATTGTGAACTTTCAAGTATAATAATAGCATAGGATCGAATTCTTGATATTAGTGGGATATGGATATATCTCTGGAACAGAGAGAACTGATTTCTGCAATTGTTCTGGTGCTGCTTGACTAGGCCACTGACACACTAGAAAACTCTGGTGTGCAAGGGCAACTGTGGATTCATAAGAGGTGTACGTAAGGGAGGTCAATTTGGTGTTCAAGCTTGTGGAGCTTGGTGGTTTGAAAGAGAAAATGCTATAAAGTTCATGGAAGTTCCTCTACAGTACCTTAATTTTTGTTGAGTGTGGCATGGCTCATATGGTTGGGAATTTTCTCATTTTATTTTCACATCCCTATTATTGAGGAAGCCTTGTTTTCTTGCTAGGAACCTTTGAGAAGTGCAGTTATAGATCCTTGCATTCGGGTTGCTGACAATGGAAGAGAGAGCATTAATCGTAAAGTATGATCTTCATTCATGTCTTCATATGTGCCATAAATTTTCCACCTTTTTGAAAGTGAAATGTTTGTAGTGCCGTCTCTCTTTTTTGGAAGATTTGTTGTATCTGCTCATTATTGTTTTCTCTTGTAGGTATTCTTCTTATTTACACTTTACAATACTTCCAATCATGATGATCAGCTCAAGGTGAGTTGGAAACCCTTGCAAATTGCAATTCACTTTGTTCTTCATCTCCAAAAGGATCATTAATTTTTTAACTCATGGTTCTTAAATTAACAGCTTGGAGCAAGTAGTCCTGAAGAGGCGGCAAGATGGATTCATTCCTTTCAGGAAGTAGTTCTAAAGGTTCCAACTTTTTCATCTTTGTTTATCTTGCAGAAGTTTTGTTGAGTAAACCAACAATTTCTCTTCTTTGCAGGATGTTCCAGATTCAGAAAATAGTGCTGTGAGCTGCTCAAAGAACCCTAGGCAATCCTTCATGTAAGGCACCTGAAATGGCAGTCCACTCATTTTTCCCCTAATATTGTTTATCTGATCTTTTAAATGCTCGGTCAGCCATCAATATACCCAGCAACTTGATGCTGCGGTCTCCTTTATTAGTGTAAGTCTATGTGTGAAAGATATACTTGCCAATTTGGTTAGATTCTGACTAAATGTTTATAGGTGATTTAGACTGAAATGGAACAATGCTTGGTAAACAATAGGTTCATGTCTTGAGTGGGTTTCCACAAAGCAGTTGCTTTAGTTATTCATTGCATATGTTATACTTCAGGTTAAGCGGATCAAATAGAGTAAATCACATTAATCCCATAGATTGGATAGATTGGACTCTTAGTTCGTCCATCCGGGCCGAGCAGGGGACATCTGATGTTATTGCACCTTCAACATGGACAATTTTTGGCTGCCAAAATGGTAAATCTTTTTTCTTTTTTAATGTAGGAATGTTTGATTTAACTTGAAGCTTGTCTTATAAATGTATGTTATGCAGGTCTGCGACTTTTTAAAGAGGCAAAAGATAGGAATCCTCGGAGCAAGGTCTGCTGCTTGTCTATCTTTCTTTCTTTTGGTTTGTGTATGCCGCTGCATTGTTTAACAACTTATTACTTGCTGCAGTGGGATGACCACCCTGCAATAATGGCCGTTGGGGTGGTTGATGGAACATCAGAGGCCATTTTCCAAACACTTATGTCTCTTGGCGTGGCAAGATCACAGTGAGCTTTCTGTCATCTGAACTTCATTCTCTGAAACCTTGATTTTAGTGATTCAAGTGATGGATTTATCGCAATTTGCTGTCAGACTGTAGAATGTGGAGGATATTGAAAGCAAATTTCATGTCCAGTTATTTCATATTTGGTATGGCTAATTGCAGGTGTTTTAGTTACAAAAAATAGCCGCGAGAAGGATATCAGATAGAGAAAATCATAAAGACTAGAAAGAAAGACTGAACAAATGTGTGACTGCATATGCAATGTCCATGGCAATGCTAGCACACTGGAATAAGATCTCTCGGTTGAACAGTATATCTTTTAGGATTTCTCGTCTCTAACTTGCCCGGATTGAAACGTAACTACATATTCATCAAAATCCAAAACAAACTATTTATTCAGATTTCTTTCTTTGCTTAAGCTGCCTTTGAAAAATTCTAAAATTTAAGTACCTGAAAGATGATTAAGAAGAAGGGGAAGCAGGGAAGAGGATGGACTGAAGACATCCGAGGAGAATTGTAATCCCCATATGAATAATAAATAACTTAGTGAATCTACTGTTTTATAACTTAAGTTGGTTTTTGTTTATCTCCTTCTTTAGAGACTCTTAGATAACTTTTTAACTTTCATGGATGAGAACTTGGATGATCTGAATGAAGTGAACATAAATTACCATATTTGATTTTGAAACATGCATTTCATTCTACTAGCAGAGATGCAAGTGCTTTGCACGTGAACACTGTTTCTAATGTACTCTGCTAAATATAGCTTGTACTGATTTAATTAAAAAAATAAGCATTAAATGATGAGGTATCCATAAATAATTTCTGAGTTTCATACTTTTACTGAGCACACATAAATTGGTGCAGATTAAATTAAATAGAATAAATGTAAATTTTTAAAGATCATGCAGAAGTAGCTATTAAAAAATATTAGTATTTATCTACTAAAATGTATAGTGTGAAAAAAGAAATGCACCATGGTCAAGTGGCATTGGACTTTTTGAAGAAGCTTATTGTATTGAATGAGAAGAGCCATGACATCTTATTGGTCACTAGAAGACACCACTCGAAGACGTTGTCATAGTAAGGGTGTGAAAAGAAATATAGTCTGCTTAAATAGCAAGAATTTTCTGTTTCTATTATTTTTAATCTTCTATGCCACAATACAAAATGATAAGGAATTTACATAAATTGTTTATGTATCAGCTCTGATGAACCCAACTCCGCAGTCAAAAAGCAGTCATTCAAATTAATTAGACTGATATATGTTTTACGAACAAATAAACACATTCAATTTTGTAAGGAAGCATTTCTTGCTACCTGAATACCAGCTCATTCCTTGATTCCCGTAGGTAGTAGTTTTTAGGAAGTAAAGGCTAGCTTGTAGATTGTAGTCTGCAGGATCATCTCTAATGCTGTCTAAGTGATCAGCAACTTTTCATAAGTCCCCTGTATACTTTCTTTGGCTTCTCTCTGGCAAGGAACAATTGGTCCCTTTTCTCCACCTCCTATCAGCAATCACATAGAGGTAGGGATATGGATGTTATTCCTGCAAGTCTGTCCTTCATAGATATTTGATTCAACATAGCCATCCAAGTGTGAAAAAGAAAATTGTGAATGCGGTCCTGGAACCAAGCCAACTTCCGTCATGGTGCTTTTAGCTCATGTGTCTTTTGTGATTTCAAACTGTGGCTAGCTTAACTTCCTCATTCTTCCAACAAACTGTCTCAAGCTGAAAATGGGTCCAAATTGAGGGCTTGCTGTATAGCTTTCCAGGCCCTAGGATCCGCACTTCTAGGCCAGTCTCATATTCCATCCTTAAGCACAGATGACAACTTACCATAAGTTCTGTCTGGTTGGAAAACTGAACCTTCCTTAGGACTCATGGAAGTTAATGGCCTTTGAGACAACCGATTGTCATACCAAAAGAAATTGTTACTTCCATCTCCTACTGTTTATGAGATATAGGATCTAGCTATCTCTTGAAGTTTCAGTAACTTCCTCCTGCTCAAGGAGCAACTTCGAGGGATTTTGGGGGTCCAAAAGCATCTTGATCTAATTTGATACAAGTTGATCCAGGCCACCCACAATGAGCCAGCATTTGTGAGATTTGTCCACAAGTTCTTCAAAATGAATGATTGATTCCAGATTTACATGATCTTCAGACCCAGCCCCCCTTCACATTTAGGATAGCAGACATTTTGCCATGTGACCCTTTCACATTAGCGGTTTCAACTTTTTCCACTGGATTGCATTACATATATGTTAAGCCATTTTGGTTATCTCCTTTGGCAAATTAAAGTTGAAAAATTGAAAGTTAGCACTGATAGCAAAATTTTTAAGTATCTTTACACATTAAGGGCAATATAAGAATCACGCACAATTGAGAAACACTTTTACGAGTTTCAGACTTTTATATATGTTATGGATTATAACTAGAAGAGAACCAGAGCAATTTCTCTGCCCTATTTGTAGTCTTATCATTCTTCTACATCAAAGTACTACTATGATTATGCAGTCACTAACATTTGATTAGAAAGCTGCTTCTTACCCGCCCATTTTCAGTGTTATATATTACTTGTTCACCTGAAATTTGCAATCTGATCTGCAGATGGGATTTCTGCTTCTATAAAGGAAGTGTGGTTGAGCACCTTGATGGTCACACTGATATTATTCACAAGCAGCTATACAGCGATTGGTTACCTTGGTTAGATTAATTATACACCTCTTCTTGCTTTTCTCTGAAAGATGCGAATTTATATCAGTTTTAGCTCCTGACATTATGTTTATATAACTATAGGGGAATGAAACGCAGAGATCTTTTGTTACGGCGCTACTGGAGAAGAGAAGATGATGGAACATATGGTACGAGCTCTTAAGGGGATCTTTCAGATGTTAAGCTCATCAAGCAATTTGTCTGGATCATGAACTGACAGCTTTTCCCATATGTTGCAGTTATTCTTTACCATTCCGTTTTTCACAAGAAGTGTCCACCTCAAAAAGGCTATGTGCGCGCCTGCCTAAAAAGTAACGTATGCTGAATTGATACTTTGATAACTTACCTTTGCTGTTACCTCTATCGTGTTCTCCCATTATTTATGCTCTCCTTAGAGACCCATGAATGCTTAGCTGGGAATAATGTTGAAAACAGGCTACATGTAGAGTAACAGCATTAGAAAAATTTGGGAGCACAGGTAGTCAGCAGGTTCCATTAAGTTCATGATGCCTTCTGACCTTGTAGCCTGTTTTTCCTCTCCCAAATACCACTAAATGCTTTTCCATGAAAGAGTTTATTAATGAGTCTTTAGGTCATAGAAGTATGCCTCTTTTGTTGTTGATGCATTTTTTGACATATGGTATGTTAGATTTTCCATCTGTTACTACTGCCTGTCAAAGCACCAACTCCTTTTCTGCTTCAGTCAATCTGCTCATCACTTGACTCCCAGTTCTCCGAGCTGGGATATACTCAATTCAATGGTGGACACAAGTTTTCATTTATTTAAACACTAGATTAAAACTTGCAGTTTCTGAGGAATAATACTAGGTGTTTTTTTTCATTTTTATGTTTGGCAGGTGGAGGATACGTCATATCTCCTCTGAACCAGGGGAAACAGTCAGTTGTAAAGCACATGCTTGCTATTGATTGGAAATATTGGAGAACGTACCTGCAGAGAACTTCTGCCCAATCCATAACAATCAAAATGCTGGGAAGAGTTGCTGGTGAACCTCAACTATTTTTTAGCTTTTTTGCACCATGGATCTTCTAGGCTTAAACTGAAACTGATAATTTGGTTCACTTGCAGCATTAAGAGAGTTGTTTCAAGCAAAACTATCTTCCTTCGATTTTACTTCCGGAGAACCCTTAAAGAATATTAGATTGCAGCAACACGAAGCCACAGGATTGACGAGAGATTGTAAGACCAAGGAAGATGCATCCGAAGAAGCAGAAAAAGCGGCTTCTGATCATGGAAGCCTCATAAGCCTAAATGACGCAGCAGATGAATTCTTTGATGTTCTAGACCCTTCAGATTGTGACCAATCAGAGAGCGGCTGGTCTTATGATTTTGGCCAGGAAATGCATGCTCAGGTCCAGCTAATCAGAAAGAGTGGTTGCAGTCACTATCCACTCCTTTTATCTCTGTCCTTTAGTTTATGAAGTTTTATCAAACACCTATGTGGATTCATCATCATGCATTACATTACCATTTTCTGACTTGATTTCCTTGGTATTTAATTTGCAGGATACACGCCATCCAAAATTATCTACTGCAGCTGTTTTTGTGAAAAAATTGCACGATCTTGCAGGTTTTGAGAATTTGTTTTATCTTTTTAAGCTTTAAAGTAATGAACAGGGGTGAGCAGTAATGGCATTCACCCTACCATCGCTTCCTTTTCCGCTTAATTTTTCCATTACTAATGTGTCGATTATCTTGTTTAATACAGTTCAAAAGAGGGGCTATGTGGATCTGCATGAGATGGTGAGGGATGAGGGCCCCTCATGTGGCTATGGAAGTACCCTTCCTCAAGACCCAACATGTACTTCTCTCTGCACTTGGACAACAACTGACCCTTCTACTTTCTTGATCCGTGGAAAGAATTATCTAGTGGATCGCCAAAAGGTATATGATATATGTCAGCAGCTTCGCAATGCAAGTAGCCAGGATAAGGCACTGGAATGGTTCCATTGACTTATCTTTTTATTCATGCCTTTCTTCTCCTTTCACTTCCCCAGGTTAAGGCAAAAGGCACACTGATGCAAATGGTTGCTGCAGATTGGTTAAGATCTGACAAGAGAGAGGATGATCTTGCCGGTCGCCCTGGAAGCATTGTTCAGGTTAACACTTACCATACACAACTTAATTGTCATTCCATGCTTTTTCTATCATAGTAGCATGGTTTTAAACCTTTTCCTTATATGCAGAAATATGCAGCAAATGGCGGACTGGAGTTCTTCTTCATTATAAATATACAGGTAAAGTTTCGTCCATTTGTCTGCCACTTCCATCAAATTTCTGAACTTTGCCAAGAAATGGAAAAAAGAGATTTTCTTCTTGCCATTTTAATACTGTTTATATAATTTCATCGGCGTTAACAGGTTCCAGGCTCGACCACTTACAGCCTTGCACTATATTACATGATGAGTACTCCTATTGAAGATTCACCCTTGCTGGAGTGCTTTGTTAATGGTGACGATGCATACAGAAATTCTAGGTTCAAGCTTATACCTTACATATCAAAGGTCGGTGCTTAGATGATTTCTTTCATGGTTTGAAATAGAAAGCTCTAAGCTTTATTGTTTGGCTTGGTATTATATATGTCAGTTTGCCATTTTGATTCGTCTGTTGCTTTCCAGGGTTCTTGGATAGTAAAGCAGAGTGTGGGAAAGAAAGCCTGCCTAATTGGACAAGCGCTTGAAATCAATTATTTCCGAGGGAGCAACTACTTGGAGGTAACTCGATGATCAAAATTTCTAATTCTTGAATGACAGTATATGTTTAGAAGTGGATGCATACGACTAGTAGTACACAACTGAATACCCACTGTGCCAATGAGATAACATCAAAATTGTAGAGTAACGATTTTTGCAGATTTTTTCATGCTGAAAAATCTTTAAATTGAAGCATGCTTAGACTAAGCCATGCAAATTGTTTTCAGCTTGGAATCGACATTGGGTCATCGACCGTTGCCAGGGGAGTGGTCAGTCTGGTCCTTGGTTACCTCAATAACCTAGTCATTGAAATGGCATTCTTGATACAGGTAACACTTGCATCTCATAGCCCTGATCCCGTCCTCCCGAACCTTTCGAAATCTCTGTGATGATATTAATATCTGTTGCAACAAAATCGGTCTTTCATCCAGGGAAACACGGAGGAAGAGCTTCCCGAGTATCTTCTAGGGACGTGTCGGCTCAACCATTTGGATGCATCGAGGTCGGTTTTATTGAAACCGTGACATCTTCAATTATGCGCACTTCCATGACTCAAAATGTGGCAAGGGAGACTAGGAGATTCTTTCATTCAATCAATTCAAACATGGAAAAGGAAGAAGGGAAGAGAAAGCATAACTCTGCCACTGCCTTTGATTTGTGAAGTGGGCAGTCAGTTCACCACTATAAAAATTCCTATGATCTGTGCCCTGATCGACAGATAAAAGACAAGATATTAATATGGCGGTGGTTTTTTTTTAATTTTTTTTTTATATTTTTATATTGAGCAAAAATGGTGGTTTTTAGCCCTTTGTTAGGATTCAATCCTCTGCAGTGCCTTCCTTACTCCGGATGAAATGGGATGGTAAATTGAGACCCAACCCGTCGCCCACATTCTGATCCCCTTGGACAACCAAACTCAGTAATGGGCCTTGTACGAAATAGAGGAAGTCTTAACTTCCAGTAACCCAACGGGATGTTATTAAATGGAATGGATATAATTAGCTCTCATGATAAATGGAAAAAGAAAAAAAAAGGAAAAGAAATGGGATGACAAAATCCCATCATCTTTCATTAGGTACTGTTCCATTCCATGCGATTCATGCGTAGTAATTGTATCTCAACGGGTTGGCTTGATGGTAAGGAAAAGGCAAAATGTTCTTTTTGTGTAAGATTCAAGTTCCCTTGAGCGAGTTTGCACTCCTAGGTTTACACTGCCATGTGCGTGCTCTTGTAGGTGTGCGTATATGGCGTGCGTATATGGCCACATGGATTAATCAGGTAAAATCGGTATATCTCATGATAAGTAAATAAGTAAAAGCTTGCATTAACGAACACTACCACATCTCTTCCTCCAGTTTGAAAATACAAATGTGATGACTTCCAATGCCTCGTTCACCTCTTCTAAGCTTTTTCAACTACCCTGAAGCACGCGCTGGTTTCCACGAATTTCCCATCCCATTATACGATACGGTATGTGGCCGGTCCAACGGATAATTCATGAAGATCATCATCCACAAGAGCATCATTTATAATTTCAACATATGATTCAAGAAAAACTTACATCTTCGAATTTCTTATCAAAATTAAGTGGCTTCAGTAATCTAGTAATGCCTTAACTAAATTGCGGTGCTTCTTTTTACCATTTTACCCATTGGATGACCTGTGCTGTTAATTGACCAGGAACGGGTAAAAGTACCGTCCATTGTAAATAAAATCTTAAAAAAATGATACTTTTTAAAGTAATTTCGGAGATATCATTTCTAAAATACTAAAGGAAGTGGCTTTTTTATTTCAAGGAAAACACCATTGCGGTCGGTGTTTTTCTCTTAAATTTGTCGGGGTGAAAACGCCAAAAGGAATAGCGTTTTGTTTGTAAAACGCAAAACTTACATAAATTTTTTTTTCCAAAAACGCCAACTCCCTTACCAAATCAAAGACGCTAAGAATTCGTTGGATAAATCACTATTCATGTATTGACACTTGTAAAATTTATTATTAAAAATTTTACACGTGTAAAAATTTGAAAGAGATTTACAAAACACACACACAATTGTTTCCAATTAACGATTTTGTTTTATAAATATCTCTTAGATTTTTAAACGTATAAAATTTTTATAAATTTTTTAATAGTAAATTTTATAAGTGTTCATGCAATGAATTCTTATATATCATACCCAAATAATGATTCACTTTATGTTTGGAGGTAAACGTTAAATGTATGATATATAAGAATTCATTATGTAAACTACCATTCAGGTGTTTGACACTCGTAAAATTTATTATTAAAAATTTATAAAACTTTTACACGTGTAAAAATCTTAGAGAGATTTACAAAACGAACTCATACATACACACATAGAATTGACGACCTGTAAATCTCTGTTAGATTTTTACACGTGTAAAATTTTTGTAAAATTTTAATAGTAAATTCTACAAGTGTCAATATATGAATAGTAATTTATACAATAAATTCTTGGCGTGTTTGATTTGGTAAGAAAGTTGGCGTTTTTTAAAGAAAAAATATCCGTAAGAAAACGCTATTCTAAGTAGCGTTTAAGTAGAGTTTTCTGTTTTACAAACAAAATACCGTTCCTTTTGACATTTTCAGTATGACAAAAATTTAAGGAAAAAGTGAACTGAAATGGCATTTTCCTTGAGATAAAGAATATCACCTCCTCTAGCATTTTAGAAATAGCATCTCCGAGCCTCCAGGGGACCCGCCCGGCTGGTAAGTTGACACCAAGCAATACGCCAACAAATGTGTTCGAACCTCTTGGAGGATGGTATCTGAGGTTTAATGGAGGGTCCAGGCTGTACAATACACCGTCCGATGGACTACTCGGGAATCGTTGTCTCTGTGGTGGCTGGCCCGGACACCACCGATATATTAAAAAAAAATAGCATCTCCGACAATTATTTTAAAAAGAGCCGTTTAAAAAAAAAATTGCAATGGGCGGAACTTTTGTCCATTCATCTTAATTGACACCAAAAAGTCAAATTGAACTAAGGAGGTCTCAAGTTGAGACCTTACGTACGCAGACACCCTCTTGGGAGCCTCACCTGTCATTGCCAGGCGTGCGACCCAGGGCGACCAACGGATTAGTTAAGTATGATTGATTGAAAGATACCGTCTCACCACTAATGGGAACTGCTTGGATACCGTGGCGAGCGACAAAAAAAAATTTGAACTGCTTCCTTGTACCTTTTTTTACTCTCATCGTTTTTTTTTCCTAATCATAACTTAGTCATGTACTAAACATAAAATTAGGAAACAGAGAGAACTAAACACGCATTACCTCAAATGGAAAAAATTGATATTAAATAATTCAATATCACATGACGTGATAATAAGGAATTAAATAAATAATAATAATAATAATTAAAGTAATAGATCAATTAAAAATTAGTTTATTAGTTTTCTCATTAGCATTTAAATGAGTAATCTCACAATCGAATTCTATATTATGAAAGCTGATAGGAATTTTTTCAGAAATTTCGGGCCGACTGCAGATTAGTTTCGAGTTACGTATTGATTAGTTTGGTATAAATAAAAAAAATAATTAAGGTAACAGTTAAAATGATTTACACTGCTAGTTTGTCACCATGTGTTTCGTAAAGATGGCTCTCATTTTTACTTTTGCCCTCTCATCTTTCTCGGTTATGGATGCCGAGAAGATCGGCCGTGAGCTCCGGCGAGGAGAACATCGCGGTGTTATCGCGTCTGGAAGAATCCGAGAGGGTCCGGACGATCTCGCACGTTGAGACTGAGGGAATTTATGAGCACGAGATCCCGATTCCCGGTACAGGTAGGGGCCTGCCCCCTCCTAGTGTTCCGATTCTGCCGGTGGAGTCGTGAACTTGTCTCTCCGGTGATTGCAGCTGATAATTCTGACATCTTCCGGGGCAGAACGACTGATGGAACGTCCGACATTGTCGTCGGTCTTTCTAGATACGGATTCGAGCACCTCTTCATGAGCAGGAGGTCGAGTAACTAGCCTGGAAACATGCAAGAAGGTCAAATTTTGGGTGACTCTGATGATCGAGTGTCGATTGAGGACACAGTAAATGGGGGTGCGAGCGAGCGAGAGACATGTTGTGGGAATGAGTACAAGTCAAAGTGAGGTGACTCAGATCGAGGAGGTAGTAAGTGGAAGGTGATGAATGCTTATAAGAAATATTAGGAATTGTGGGTGGTGAACAATGGATGGTGGGCATACTTACTTTTGCGAGACAAGACGAAATGGCATGTTTGTCGTCAGGAGAATATTTTATTCCTTGTCACGGCACCCAGGTTTTGTTGCTGTCTGTTAGTTCCTCTCTCTATCTGTGTTTTGCTTGCCTTTCTCCATTTTGAATGAAATTCGTTAGGACTCCTCTGCTTGATTTTTGTCTCATTCTCCGACGCTGTCAGGTCAGTGTGTTCCTTCTCTTCCCCTTTCCTGATATGGAATTTCCCTCTTCCCCTTCTTTCATCAATCCATAATCGAGAACCTGTGAACCGGACATGTATACTTTGATGTCTTGATACGGTATTTGTACTAGAATTTTGCCACGTTCTCTTGCTGTCTACTCTTGCTTTTTTCCTTCATGATTTGCTCCAAAACGATTTTCCTTTGATATATTTCACTGATTCTGAGCTTTCGATTAACTATGCACACTACTTTATTTCATCAAATGGAAGATCTTTGAAAATGTTATAGCTCTTCAGGAGCTTGCAGAAGTTCGCGTTTGCTACAAGTTATGCCATCAGTTTAATTTCATTATCTTCTTCCAGAAGAACTGGCAAGAGATGTTTTGTAACAGCTGATATTCAGTTTTGTAACGTGTCCATTTAATAAATAGATATTTTATTAATGGAAGTAGAAAACAAAAACTAATTGAAACTTTCAGTTTCATAAATGATTACTGCTTATTAAGATTTCCTATTAACAAGGGCTCTCTTGCTGTCTCTGGCTTTTATATCCAGGGGCTTTAGAAGGATGAGGCTGACAAATCCCTCTCTGCTTAAGTCGGCCATATTCCTGATTTTTCTTGGATTGGGTATGTCTTTCTGATTATCCAATTCCAGTACTCCTCTCATTTATGTGGCATTCCGTTTGTGGCCTGGAACTGGTGATTGATTCATTATATATTCCTTTTTTCTCTGATTCTATTTAGTTTGATAGATCTACGATAGCAATTATATACGATTCAGGGGGCTCCTTGCAATGTTGACTGGCATTTATCTAGGGTTAAATTTTTGCTATATGTGGGTTGTAGGGGCATCATATTTAGAAAGATTCTCTTACATATGAGTGAATCCAGATTTCTCTAGGACCTCTTATGCAGGTGCATATGGGTTTCTCTTTATCCGAATTATTTTTTTCAATTGTTTAAAGAGAATGCCCTTGTTATTTTCCCTTGCCTCTATTGTTTGATTATATTCTGACACCAGCTTTACTCTTCCAAACTAGATTAACGCCAGCTTTATTTCTTTTATCAGCCATTGCTTCTCCTGAAAAAGTCAATTTTGGCCAATGTGAAAAAATGGTTAAAAGGTGGGCAAGTTCTGCAGTGAATCAAGAAGCTAAAGCACACAGTCGCACATTGCGTGATTTGCTGTTCTTTCTCCATGTTCCTAGAACAGGAGGGCGGACATACTTTAACTGGTAATCTTATGTTTGTTGAAAGCCTGAGCGCGAATAATTACTGGAGCTTGGCCGCAAAAAAATCTGCTTTCTTTTCCGTCTTGACTTGCAGTTTCTTGAAGAAGTTGTACTCTACTTCTCAGGAATGTCCCCGTTCATATGATAAGCTGCGGTTTGATCCCAGGTGAAAATTCTTTCGTCGTATGATAGATGGATAAAAACCACCTTTAAGTATAATAAAGCTCATTAAGTGATTCCTTTTCCAGTGTATCTAATTGGTCTGGAAGCATGATAATGGATTAATACATTTGGTGATTGATGACGATGTTTCACTTCAAAAAATGATCAGAGCTATTGATCATGCTCAAATTGGAGTTCTTTATGATAAAATGGAAGTGCTGGTGTTGACTAGAAACCCCGCAAGTGAAAGATGTCTTGCTCTTTCTTGAGTATAAAGTGATTCAACCTAGCAGTGATTTCCAGAAGGGAAATGAATTTTTGACAATTGTGATGCCTGAATCAAGCTCATCCTTTCTTTAATTTGTCTTTTTGACAGTACTCTGTTGTCATTGAGTCAAGAGGCTTAGCTTTTGATCGAAGGATTCCTATTACTCTTTGTACAATTTTGATTGTCATTATGCATGAATTTGGCTCTTTGGATATATGTACATTGTAGTGACCTTATGTTCTACGTGCAGAATGCTGAAATGCAGGTTATTGGTGACTCATGATGACTATAGCATGATGTCCAAACTTCCAAAGGAAAGAACTTCTGCAGTGACAATACTCAGAAACCCGGTTGACCGTGTTTTTAGTACTTATGAATTCTCCATAGAGGTAGCGTCTAGATTTTTGGTGCATCCTAATTTGACATCTGTAAAAAAAATGGCAAGAGGGTCGCGCACTGAAGCAAATGGAGTTAGTACTCTGGATATTTGGCCATGGAAATATCTGGTTCCTTGGATGAGAGAGGACCTATTTGCTAGGGTATGCATGTATTTGAATTCTTCTGCTCCACATTTCAATAAATTTTCTTCTTGTTATTCATAATCGACATATAGTTTTTTAGGGCACTTTGTCCTCATCTCCCTTTGGTATTGGCGTGATAAACTGAAAAAATCTTCATGCTCCAATGGGAATGCGGATTAATATAATTTCATTAAAATATATTCCTCTCTGTTTGTAAATATTTTTACACCTCTAATTTCTATCATTTTATCATTTAATATTTGTCCTACTAACGCATCCTACAATCCTCCTTTTCAGAGAGATGCTCGAAGACAAGATGGCTCAAGTGATGTAAAGGGCAATGACCCGTATGACATGGAGGAGATGGTCATGCCATTGCATGATTATATCAATGACCCTATTGCTCGAGACATTATTCACAACAGTGCTACATTGCAGGTGAGTTTGTCCTCTTCCAATTTCCTCTGCATGATTATTGTAATTCCTACTCAGTCTTCTCTTTAGGTCTGTTTCTGTCTTTGATCTGGGTTATGTAAACCACTTATTTTCATTCTTGTGGATGATACTATGCCCTAGAGACACCAATAAATCTGGTAGACTGCAGTAATGTAAGGGAAAGATTAATGGTGATCATATCGAAAGAAGCTTGGATTAAAGTACGTCAATTTTTGCCATAAAGAGATAAAAGCATGTTAAGGTTGTGAGATTGCTGAGTTTTAACTCTTGAATTTTTGTTCTTGTATATACAGGTTGTAGGGCTAACAAACAATTCTTATTTTGCGGATGCACATGAAGTGCGCCATTGTATTATGGATTATAAAGAACTCGGTGTTTATGTTCTCGAAGTTGCAAAGGTAGATAGAGAGGAATGTTAAGGCTGTGAGCAAGTATTATGGTCTGATATTGTTTGTCTAATCTTTTTTCTTTCCCCTCCTCATGCTGGCAATCATGGTAGATACCTGTCAATCTTGCAGAGGAGGTTGGATGACTTGCTGTTCGTCGGTCTGACTGAAGATCATCGAGGATCTGCTACTATGTTTGCAAATGTGCTCGGTGCACAAGTGATTTCACAGCTGAGATCAGCAAATCCTGGGGCACAGACTGCTGCTGCTGAGAAAACGTCAGGTCAGTATTTGCTCAACGAGTTTAAATCTTCTGTTAATCCTCTCAGGAGGTTGCATCAGGTCGGACCTTATTTAACAAGTTTATATCTTTTTCTTTTTTTCTTTTAATCGTCTTAGGAGATCAATATGTTACAAGCAGTTGATAGGGTCAAGGGAAGCAGAAAGCTATACATGTAGATTACCAGATAGACCCAGGAGTTTTTCCTTTTCCTATTTTCATCCTTGGTTGCTCTTTGAATTCCTGGGAGAGGAGAGCTTCTCTTGGGAGTTGGGATCTATCACCATTATGAATATGAAAAAGGGAGGAAAACATAGTCCTTTTAACTATCCTTCATGAGCCAACCTCTTTCTCCTTGAGATGAATTTTTCATGTTATATATTTAGTGTTCTCTGTGCATTCAGAGCCAATGACAGCAGATATAATACTGACTGAAAAAGTTCTCTCTTATTTGATTTATGATCTCCAACTGCCATTAAGATGAGGTAGTCCCTTTTCAGTTTGAGCGTGAATTAGTTGACTGCTTGAATTTCTTGAAATTGTATACTGTTTGCTGCAGAGAAAAGCACTATTTCGGATTCCGAGCCTGGAAATGGACATAGCCAGGTAAGTTGCAGCTGAAGTCTTGCTTGCAACTTTTGTTGGGGTAGCAAATTTTGAAAACTGAGTTGCAGTGACTCCTTATAAATTCCACTAGAACACTACATCAGAGCAGGAGGAGGGGATATCTAGGCCAGGAAATGTGGAAGCGAGTAAAGAAAATGTACGTGAAACACGCATTATAGATGTCCCATCTTTTCTATGGAAAAAATCCTATGCATTGTATAGGTACACTTACTATTTGTCCTCTATCAATGTCAGATGACTGTGAATGAGCTTATCGGAGCTTATGAAAGCTGCACATCTAATCTGAGGACGGCCCAGGCAGGTCGCCGCATCTCCTCCTTGAAGCACATTGCTCCTGCAAACTTCACCAAGGAGGTGTTATGCAGTTTTCTGCCTTTTCTTAATCCATCACTCACTCATGTTGCTGCCTATATGGGTCTTTTATTTTTAATATTTTTGAGTTGACAAACGCCGATTCCACTTGGATTGCTGTGCAGGCACGGCTTTGTGTCCCGGAAGCACTTCTACAGGAGATAAGGTCACTGAATAACCTCGACTTGGAGCTCTATGAGTATGCCAAGGAGATATTCAAGAAGCAGCATGGGCTCACCACCCAGAAGCTGCTCTCTGCTACTGTTAAGTAAACGACTTTTACTCCTAGAAAGAACGATTGATTCTTAAAGCGAGACGACGACACATACTCCACTGCTAAGTAAACGGCTTTTAATCCTAAAGCGATTGTTTCTTGAAGCAAAGACAAATACGCACCAAGTGCATACTCTGCTTTTGGCGATCATTAAACTGCTGTTTGAAATTTCTCTGAGGCTTTCTAACAATTTGAGTGCTTCCATCAACACTACTCGATCAAGTCTCTCTTTTTGCTTGCTTGTAGGTTTATGAGCTAATATGCTTCTGATTACGCAGGAAAGTTTTGTTCGTGGGATGAGCAGGAGCAGCTCGTATGGCATTGCTCCCTGGAACCTCATTTCATCGGCCACACCGATCATATTACTTGCTCTGCTCATTCTTGCATCTGTATGCATGAGGAGACCGTCAAAGATCAAGATATGAATGTAAATATGCCAGAGGGGTTTTTTTCAGATAGCAGCAGGTTCATGAAGCTTCGTTGTCCGACCCGTCTCGAGTGCTTGCTTCGTGCATGCTCTTGATCATTACAGAGGTGGAAGGGTTAGTCTTTCAGTCCACACCTAAGTCTTAACATATATAAAGTTCTAACAAGGTACGTGTTTATCTTATAACCTTGAAATAAACAAATATCAGGTGAATCGTGTGATAATTTCAATTTCTTAGCTTTCGGTACCTTGTTCATGGAGGTCGGGAAAACTGCACAACAACGTGAATCAAATATTGATATTAGGCTGGCTCTGTCCGGGGAAAAAAGAAAAAGGAAAACGAAAGACATTACACAGGCTTGATCCTGGACCACACTAGCCCAACTAAATTCGACCATCTAGTTTTGATGATCATGTGCCTGGTAACACTGAACAGCCGCTGCCATATGGTCCCAGAGAGGAGAGAAGTATTATGTGAAACAGATTAGAAAGTGACTGTCCAATAAAATGTAAAATCATTTTGAGTTTTTTTTTTTGAATTTCATGAGACAAAATGAGTAAGACGCAACTAAATTTGATTTATTGATGTTACGACGTGCGCACTGCAGTGCTAATTGAATATGGGCCGGGCCCAGTATTGCAAAGCCCGGAGTGATTTAGACTTCATTGCCCAAGACTTTGGCCTAAGTAACTTAAGAGTGGCCCAGATGGCTACTTATCATGGCAGGTCTACTAGGAGGATTAAGGCCCAAATTCTGTCTAGGCAATTATGGGCCGAACAAAGACCAGGCCCCATTTCATTGCTAGCTCAAGCCCAAAGTAAGGCCTACGTTCCAAGGCATTTTATATTCCCACCTCATCATGATGGTCCAACCTGGGTACTTGCTCGTAACATTAGGGCCCACGGGCCGATCTACTTCAGGCCCGTCTCATGTTTCGGCTCTGAAAAACCCACCATGGGTTGACTATGGCCCGGCCCAGTCTCCCCACGCCCACAATGTTGGGGCTGACCTATTCCCATGACTCTTACACAGCCGCCAGTAAGAGAACTTAGCCTGCAGCGGAACGAACACAAACTCTGCCCAGGGTCAACGGTGGTTGGAATCAATCATAAACCCTTAAAATCTGAAAGCATTACCTTGCCCAAGTCTAAACCATGAGTTCAAAATTTCACAAGCCAAGTTTGCCTCCGAGAACGAAGAACTCTGGCAAGCCCATAGAAGACTTCACCGATCATGAATATGAACCTTCAGCGATTAAAAATAGAGCACAGTTGCTAATACACGAAAATCCCCTCAGTTTTCACGGACCAAAATTAAGCTGTACATACCTGTGACTGGCCTGTCTTGCAACATCTCCTGGGATGACAATCGGGGGGTTTCCAAGGGAGGTGAGGACAGGACAGTTTGTAGCCGAATCAGGTTCAGACAGAATGACAATTTAATCTCACTCGAGCACAGCCACCTCCGGGTCGACCCTCCAATAGTTCGAGTCATTAAACTCCATCCCTCCCTCAGCCTCTTCAGACGCTTCACACTCAGGCATTTTTGAGGCGACGTTCCTCTTCAGAGGGCCTGCTTCCCCCACTGTGCCTTCCTTGAGGGCATGTTCCATCGCCTTCTCAGTGCCTTCCACTTCCACACCCACGAACTCAACATCCTCAAACAGTGATGGGACAGTAGCAGATCTTTGGCTTGAGTCGCTGCCCATGGAACCATCACTTGAGCTCGTAGGGATGATACACCCGGCAGGTGCCAGAACTCCATTTTGGAGGGGCGATCCTGATCCTACAGATGACGGGCAGAGATCATCCACCGCTTCATTGCTCTGGTCAGGAAGGTTTACATCAGGATCCTCAAATGGGTTCTTGCTGGACCCACTGATCTGCAGATCAGACAACTCACCCCACCCTGCCCACTCAGACAAAGGCCTATCCCCAAAGATGTCTTCACTCTCCGGGATCTCAAACTTAAAGAAACTTGGATTCAGGGAAGCACATGCTCTCTCATCTTCAAGGTCCAGGTCTGCCCTGAACATGGGATGGGTGCTTGGGGATTCATTAATGGAATGCGACGCAGAAGTTGACACACCATTGGAAGCAGGTTTGCTGCTAGTCATGTCTTCATCCTCTCCTAAGACCACCTCATCATCACTGCTGCTGCTGTTTCCACCATTTGCGGTTCCATTCAGGTTTATTTCGTCCATCATCTCTGTGGATGAACTGCTCAATGTAGCACTACCGATTCTCTCATCTTGGAAGGCAAACCAGTTGGAGTTTGTGAACAAGCTGATCCCCGGTCCAATGTAAAAGGTTAGAAATAATCCCCAAATAGACCACACTTCAGTGAGGGGATAAATTTAATAGGAAATGATCTTACGATCTTGAGAATATACACTGAAAAGGTTCCTACTCTCAACCCCTCAGATTTTGGTATGTGATAGGTGTGCATAAAAAATGACATGAACTTTACCTTCCCTGGTCATCACCCAGTCTCAGGGATGAGATAACGACTTCAGCAGATTCATCGTCAAAGTATACATCCTACATTATGAAACATAAAATATGGTTGAACAATTTAGATTGGCCAGTTTCATCATCCTGACCACATAGAGCAGCCTCTAGTTCCTCTTTCCTTGATAAACTATAAAAGAACGAGGAGATAACAAAAATAAAGAATAAGAAACTATACCTCATCATCACGATCAATAGCCCGCGCCTGCAACCAAAATGAAAGAACCATCAATTCAGCTAAATACAAGATCAGAGATGACAGCATAATTAACTGAAACAGCTATATTCTCAACAGGTACATGTACCTCTTCAGCACCTTCATTTCCGTAAATTTTATAGCTAAACACTTGGTTTAAATTATTCGTAAGGGCATTTACTTCATAGTCTCTATCATGAAGATCATCTTCATCACTGTCCTTTGCCCTATCAAGTAGTGAAGTGGGACGGCTGCAAGTTATAAGAGAGAGGGAAAAAACAGAGAGATGCCATTAGTGTTAGCAGGTGCCGGAATATGAGAAGAATTGAGTAAAATGCATTGAGATGCAATGGAAAGACATGCTGATAATGCCACCTAACTGTGTTGCCATAACCTTCATTTATCAAATGTGAATTCACTCAAAACATGATGCACCATCTTAGACAGCAGAATAAAAATTAATACAAAGAAAAACCAACACATGCTAAGCCAAAGGGCCAACAAGTAATACTAACCATGAACCGATCATGTAACTATTCAAATAAGACAGTAATGTACAGGAGTAGCAAAGAGACAAGTCAACTCAATGGAGATTCTACTGCACCTAACTCAAACTTCAACTAGCATATACACCTTTCTTCTTAATATAGATAAAATAGCCTTAGGATATGAAGGTTTGCACAAGAAAAACCCCTTTAAAATATTATGCAGTGCTTACCCGCAAGCCCAACGGAAAACGTTTTCGACTGTATTACGCTCCTGCAAAACAGTTGCCTGCCATACAACCCACTCACTATTGTCCTACAAAAGAGAAAGTCAAGTCAAATTGTGTCAGTCAAGGATGATTATCCTCACCACAGACCAATTATATGAAGATGGTTAAAAAAAGTGTCAAGTTGAAAATCAGGAGAAGAGAGTACACCAACGAGCTCATGCAGAAGTTTCATTTTCAGCCAGGAAGCAGAAGTTGATAGTTGATACAAGAATGAAATAGAGTGGTAAAGTCCGCTACAAGATGCTAGGCTAATTGAGAACCCGAGAAGAATTGCAGTGATTATATCACTTTCAAACCTTTTTATGTGAACAGCATGATCATATTTGTAATAATGAAAAATACTCACCCGAAGAAAATTCTGGATATAGCTATTGCTGCAGCTCATCTGGACAAGCTTATTGGAGATTCTTGTTATGTGTCCAATATTTCCTGACCTGGGCGCCCGTTTTCCAACAGCGGGCAGAGTTGGCTGCATGATCAGAATGAGATCAAAATTGCACAACAATACCTGTTTCCATCTTGGAAAACTTTTCTTCTCTTCAACATCCTCGATAGTTAAAAACATTTTCACCAACTAAAATTAGCCCTGTCTCTATGTCTAAAGAATGGTGTTTCTCTACAGCAAAGAGACTTGAATCCACTAAGCCAAAGTCGAACAGTATTATGTGTCCTTGAAGTTCAAAGAATCAACTCACCTGATCAGAATCACCAGAGATATCAGGATTTTTATCTGTCTGCAGAATCTTTCCAACTAAATTACATTTTACAAACAGGTGATCAACCAACCCTTCATCTTTGCCCTCCAAACATGACAATATGATATTCTCAACATGATGATGCAAAGCATTGTTATATGGGTACCTGCATCGTCAGAACAAGGAAAAAAAACAGTTCCTTCTCAATTAAAAGGGGAAAAAACTGCAATAAATCTCTTGCATTTCAAATATAACAGAAAACTGACTCCAAAAGGTCAAGCCTCTAATTGCAGATGCCAGCATAAAACCAATAACTCACTCAAAGAACAGATCAAGAACTCGTTGAATGGCTCCTGAGTTAATCAATTCTTTTTCTGCAGCTTCATTGCCGGTTCTCATTAGCACCGCAATGAACTCCACAATCTGTCAAAACACCAAACAAAGCAAGAAGAATTTTAGATGTCAAAATTTGTAATATGCTCATGTTTCTTCTTGTCTAATTTGCAATATGTACACATGCTAACTATGCAAATTTTATCTCTCGCCAAAATTAAATGGAAAAAAAAATGAAATCTACCTTTAAGGCGATGTTTTCCTAGAGGTGGCCTCAATTCTCCAAAAGTTGTTGGCAATATGTTTTGATCAGATGTCACATTCAACAGCATAAGCAAATCACCTGCACAGCCATAATGGACTACCAAATGAAAACCATTTCAAGAAAATCACAGTAATTTTAGGCTTACACATTCACACTTGCATGACAGAACACGGTAAAATAAATGAACAAAAAACAATTAAGAACCACCATTCACAATCCTGCTATTTTGCTGCCTATCAAGATAAGGAGGTTTCCTTTGAAAACATTGCCAGATTAGAGACTATAAGCCAGCACAGAGAGCTGTGGTGGGCTATGAAATGATATCACCCTTTCAGAGCTTCCCTGATCATTATGTCCCAAAGGCCCTCTACTTCATTAATCAAAAGAATCTCCTTTTATTTTGACATTTGACTGCTACCATTGAAAGATGGAGGCCCAAACCCATTATCAGGTTTAGTACCCACCAAAGTTAACTACATGAAAAGATAGTCTTCTACAATAAAAGAGAAGCAAAGCCATCATATTCGAGAAAAGGTAATGAGATATGGGACAACAAACATGAAAAAACGTATATTATTGTCCCGAGCTAACCCTGTCTGATCACTCCAAAGTCTCATTTCAATTTACAATCAACTTATAAATCAGGCTGGTACAGGTTTTTGAACCATTGCAATCATTTCATGAAAATAAGCATTTCTAAAAGTAAAGGTGCCCCATATATGTTCTTGAATCTCACTAGAAAAAGCAGAAAGTCCAACCCGAAACAGCCCTTCACAAGCATGAGTGAAATTTACACACACATTTTCCTTACAACAGCATATGATTTGAGAATAGATATGGGACAAAAAATGGTAATAATAAAGCTTGTATCAAAACAACTTTGAAGCAAATTTCTGCACTCACCAAGTCTAGGCAGCATTGCATTGATTGTCTCTGAACTGACAGGGACAGGAGACTCATACATGGGTTGCCCGCGGAAGGAATGAAATAGAGGAGATGAAATTGCCGACCTTTTGGGATCAAGTAAAGAAATGCATACTGAAAGCGAATGGACAAGGCCAGATTTTGAATGTGAACTTTCCAATGCATGACCAAATACTCTCTCAACAAAACTGCAGATAAACAAAAAAGCGATAGATGCTTATAGATCCTATTCGCATTCATGGATGGAAAAGATCATTTTTTTAATTCAATGGAGATGTTAGTAAAGGCATATCAATATTGACAAACCTTTGAGAGTAGAGTTTATTGGCGAGTGCTGATGGAGCATTTCGAGTTACAGCACATAGTGATTCGGCTGCATTAGCATGAACTTCAGGAGGGCACTGACCATAGAAGAAGGTAGTAACATTCTTACTAGGGTAAACCATATCATACATTTTTTGGGGGAAAAAATATTCTTACTAAGCTGTTCAAAATACAAAGCAAAAACGGTAGATACATAAAGTAATTTTTCTATCAAATGAATGACCAAGATTGCTGCTTACCAAAGGATTTAGCTTATCGACAATCATCTCTAACAGGTCGGTATCAGCTAACCACTGCATCACATCCAAAAAATTTGGATACACGTGATCGTCAGCACCTACTAGCCGAACCAATACCTGTCACAAAAATAATCTCATAAAAAATGATGGAGAACTCTGTGATTCTACAGTGGCAATTGGTTCAGATATTGTTGGATTACAAGGAATGCTAAGATTACGGGGAAGCTTCAACTATAGTAAAATTATTGTCATAGGTAAATGTGAAATTGTTATATTTGGGAAAAATATAAAGTTGGTTGTAGAGAATGAGAAATATTGGTAAATTGATTGTAAAGTTGGTTGAAATCTAAGAATTCCACGTGTTTTGACACAAAGACTTTACTAACCTCAATGTAAAGTTTTAAACTACATAATCTCAATTAAAATGAATTTTACAATAAAACAATGTAATCTATAATGTAAAGTACATGAGATTGCAATAAACTTTACATGAGCGGGCATTTGGTTCGAATACTGTTAAATTGCAAGAAATGTAAAGATTACAAGAAAAGTTTGAACCATGGTAAAATTTTGTTGGATAATGAGTCAAAATGTAGGATGTTTGATAATATATAAAGTTTGGTGAGTATGGACAACTGGTTCCAAAGTTGATTATAAAGTTAAAGTAATCTGAAAATGCCACATGTTTTGGACGTAAATATTTTACCAGCTACAATGTAAAAATTTTAACTCACGTAATATCAAATTACTGTGAACTCTAGAAACAAATATCATAATTTAAACTATATTGCAATATAAGATTACAATGCACTTTACATAGAACCAAATGCCAACCGAAACAAACAGCACCTGAGAGCATTGACACAAATTAAATGTTCAAGTAACAGATTAAGTAATAATTAATGAAGCTTTGGATTTAATTTTGGTTATCCGTCCATCATAAATAGAAGCTGACTCAAACATTTCACAAGCGTTTATACACCATCTTTTTAAAGGACTGCAAGCAACCACAGCTTCGCCAATAATTGAGATCACAATCAAGGGAATTCAGAAGATCCGATCAACAAAGACAGCAATAAATGAGAAAAGAATCAATTACCTCCATAATGGATGTAATCCCTATCAAATCAACTAATTGTCGAAATACACCTTGGTGGGCCTGCAAAATATAACAGCCGCATTTACCCAGGAAACACCCATGGCATGGCAAATCTATAAGAGCGCACAAGCATGCATAGAAACTCAATAAATATATAAGTTTCTATATTTTTCTTTTCACATCTTTAGATATAATCGGTAGTCAGCACTAATATTTGCAATATGTAAACAAAAGAAACTACCCATTACACAGCTTTGTAATCCAAAATCTTGCAAGACAGATCCCATCAGATGCACAGCGACCATAACTGCCATAATACTTCAACTGCTATCTATACCTTTACTCACCTGAACATAATTCATGAGCGCGACTGTCTTCCGCAGCATGAGGCATATGACCACCTATATTCCACATAAAACAGCATCAATTTAAAGTTATTAACAAGAGACGAATGCAAAGGGGAATCTAGGGCATTGAGACCCAACCTTGCTGAAATACCCAGCGATCGAGGCACTATGAGGCCGGTCAGGATTCAGGAAAGAGAAAAGCAAGTTCATTAACTGCACTAGAAGAAAATCTATAAAACATCAGAAGAGTATATTATTACTGGCAACATCTACAGAATATATAAGGAGAAGTCTCGTGAGATTAGACTGATTAGTTACTTCTTCTTCCTCCACCAATGTCTTGAGAATAACATCAATCTCGCATGTAAAGATCTCGCAAGCGATAAAAGGAAACCTGAAAACACGATAAACTTAAGAACATTAACAAAGGAAAAACAAAACATGGAACCGTTGTAATATATCAAAAAAGCATATTTACTTCAAGGCACGGTTGTTGTCAGCATCCTCTGGAGGTTCTTCAACAACATATCGTACCAACTGCTCCACTTGAGTCCTATCCCGTAAGCTGTAAATAAGTAATCAAAGAAAGTATCGTAGATCAGAATCCCAGACTATGACAAGAGGCATGATCTGTTATGTTGCATCTAATTCGTTTGCCACTATTCGAAACTCAAGTAATTAAATATGTTATGCAGCAAACGTGCAAAATAAATTGGAGATAAAAAGGGAAAAAACTGACAAATTAATGAGACGGCTATTTAAGGCCTTGCATTCTTGGATGATCTCTTCTTCATCCAAAAGCTCTTCCAAAGTGAAATTTTCCTTGTCAATTATAGATTCCACCTACGAAGTAAACCCATCAAAGAGTGAGAATGTCAAAAAAGCAAGAGTTGAATAATTCACCCACAGGGTAAAGCCAATGTAATGCGCATGAAGGAAATAACATATAAATATTAGAATCTTGCAATCGTCAAGTTTGGGGAAAAAAAGGTAAAAAGAGTTAAATTTCTGTCCCCGGGTCCTACTCAATATTGTAGCTGAAGCATCTGCTATTGTGTGTCACTGAAAACATGAGGGAACGACAGAACGAAACATGAACATTTTCAGTAAACAGCAACACCAAGACACGTGACCAATTATAGTTCAACTTTAAGCACAGAGGAACAGAGTAAAACACGAGCATAATACGAAAAATTTAAACAATTAATAAAGCACGGAGACAGAAAAAGGCATACACCTCGACATAACAAGGAAACGTCAATGCAGCAGGACCTCAAAGGGCAGCTGCTCAGTAATTGAAAAACATAATTAGAACATATCGAGCTTCATAGGTGCGGCCAGTAAGTCCCATGCAAACTTCAAAGAGGCACAACACGACGGAACTGAAAAGAGAGTCTGGACCGCGCATACGTGCTCAACGTTTCACATAGAGAGACAGAGAGAGAGAGAGAGAGCAATTCTCTTACAGGAGAGGGAGCGGACAGAGCAGTGAGCTTCCAAAACATGTTCGAAGTAGCTGAACGGAGGCCGGAGGGGTCGGAGCCGAGAGAGAGGGGATAGGTAGGGGGTAGATCCACAAAGCACTAGAAGTACGGATGCAACCAGGCGTGCAAGGACGGGGAAGGGAGCTCGAGATTCGAGCTGCAATGGAGGCTGAGAGAGAGAGTGATGGAGAGAGAGCTCGAAACCCTGATTCTGTGGGAGAGATCAAATACGAGCTGAGCCGTGAAGATCGAGACAGAGATCGAAGAGCAAGGAGTCCCTCCTTTTTAATTTTTTTTTAATTTTCTTTTTCCCTTTTTTATTTTTGAATCTTACCCACTCCTGATATATAATAATCGCATACCACAAACTATCAACAAAAATTGCATAATCCATCAATTTTTTTTATAACCGAGATGCTCAGGTACTTTCTAAGTCTAACTAATGGGGTTGCTACACCTTCCTCCATGAGACACGCGTAATAGCTCGTAAATCACGTGTATCGGATCAACCAAGCTAACCTAATGAGTTCAATGACCATAAAGCCCCCATCATCAAGAGAATGGGCTCGTTGGGGGTCAAATTTGAGAGATCTAGGACCCACAGTGCTCTACCAGCAGAGTTGTCCTCTCGAGATCCACCGATTATAGTTGTAGTTATCGATCCCCATATTAAAAGGGTTGACAGGAATTTTTTCGGAACCCATCTCTGGCAGCAAATTAGTCTCAATGTGCGTTTCTTCTGGTCGAAAATATTGCGTGGTGCAGACCAAAAAATTGATATAGCTATTGAGCCTGTATTTTATAAAATAGTATGACATTACATGCACAATGATATTAGTTAATAAAATTCAGTTGTATTTATAATTATTTTTAGATTTAATAAGAAAACCTCAAAATAATTAAATTTTGTCAATTGATATCATCATTTAAATACTATTGTTTGGTGACATCGTTATACAAGATACTTTCTCGCAGCAATTTTCACAAGTAAAACCCTCATTACCCTTCTCTCTCGTACTTCTTTTAAATACGTAGGTTTCCTATAAAATCAGGGAAAAAATTAGAGACGCACGTGCTATTTTTGACAAAGAAAATGTATAATAATATGGGTTGGTTGACGTAATTTCAGTAAAATCTTAGTTAAACTATTATAAATAAAATATATATGTGAGATTTATTTATTTATGAGTCAATTTGCTTGAACCTAATTTGTCGGTGATATTTAAGTGGCATATGTCTATTACTAAAAAGAGAATGTATTTTTAAAGAGAGTGTGAACGAAGTCTTACTTATTCATAATTACCATTTTCTGGATACATCTTTTTATCATATCTTCACAACGAAAAAAATAACCTTAACGATCATACCTCATAACGACTACACAGCACCGAGAATTGTTTAATCCAATTTCTGTTTACTGGAGTACTCATATTTATTGTACCTTAATTTATAGTAGTTAACAAATTATGGTTAAAACAACAAAATTGGCAATAGCAACCTACAACTTCCCCTAATCACTTTTCCATTTTTCTTCATTGCTCTCCTTGTCTTTGCATACCAATCTCTTCCCATTTTATTGATAACCTCCCTTCCATTTTTTTCCCCAAAACTTATGCTTTAGTTGTAAATTTTTTTTTCTCTTACATTTTTAGCTGTAATTAAAAATATAATTTTTGTAATATACTTCATCTGAACTTATAATCTCATTTTGATTTATATTTTTACCTTACATATAAGTATTTATAATATTATCATTCTACATATGAATGACGGATTCACGTCTAGCATATAATAATCACAGCATTTCATTTTCATCTCTGCAATTTTCATCCATGTGATTTTTCTCATAATTTACATTTTATACAAAGAGCTTGCAATCTTCCTTAGATCCTTGCTCCGTCTTGTTTATGTGTTTGGTGGGTATGATTTTGCTCCATTTTTTTAAGATTTTGTTCAGTAACATTAAATAGAGTTTTTTTGAAACCCGTCGTTCTCTCTTCTCACTTAAAATTTTTAGATCTCACTCCATCTCGACTCTATATTTGGCAGGTTTGATTTAGCTAGATTTTCGGAGATTTTGCCCAATAACATCAAACTCTATATTTGGAACATATTTCATCACTTGTTCATTTACTATTCATTCTCTCTCCTCTCTCAAATTTTTGAGATCTTCACCTCTCCGTCTCTCCTCTCTTCCTCATCCATGACCCATTCTCTCTCATCTCTGTCTACTCTCTTGTTCTCTATCTCACATGTCTCTTATTTTTTTGAGAACTAGCTCTACAATATCGAACATGACCTATGTATAAATTATCAGAACTGGTGCGTAACATATCAGGACATTTTAAGTTTTGGGCATGTCACTTGTGCTTCAAAATCTTAATAATTAACATGACCTATTTATAAAGCACTTGAACATAAGCTTAACATATATGACCTGTTTATTTTACAACATGTGTTTGAAAATTTGAACAACTATCAGTACCTATTTATAAAGTACCATGGTGTATTGTTCGCGATTAATTATCGTCCAAATGCAAGTGCACGTGTCGAGCGAGTACTATAGTGATGAGAACGAGTGTCGTCCCACATAGACCTTATAAGAATTCAATTAATTACTGAAATTATAACAACTCTCCCTTATCCAAACAATCGATTATGATTAGAAGCAAGAAAATTAAAACAAGAACAGTAGACAATAAAATTTCAATCAATCAGAAGTAAAGGCCCTAAGGATCACAACTTCACTTATTCTCAATCCCAATTATAGTTCCATTCTACCTATGCCTTGAATTGATTTCGTTGCTAACCTAGGGTTCACTATCGTCTTACGCAGCTGTCGCTTGTAATAAGACCGTATCCTCAACTAGTCAATCCACTCTATGTCTAGGCAATCAACAAGTTATGACCCATTAAAGATCAGACCTAATTGGCTACTTAGGATGATCAGGTATATGTCTATCCTTTTCACTTAAAATCCCGTCTTTCGATGTGGATTAACCCAAGCTATGCTTTCCCTAACTTAACCTAGAATTCCTCTGTCGAGTTCAACTAGATTACCGGATCAACTTAATAGGTGGCTAGTCAATTAAATCACATTAAGTCTGAGACAAGCATAAGCAACTCAATCAAATCCATAGACATAGGAGAAGTAAACTAACAATCAAGATTGAGAAATAAGATCCATTGATCACCTTAGGAAAAATATGATTAGTTCATAACGGAAATTGAGTCAACCAATGACATAATCAAGGAATACATGAAGTAAACTAAAGAGAAAAGAGAAGAAAACTCTAATCCGGTAGCAAGTTGCAATCCCATCTTCAAGATCTCCCCTTTCACCTGTTGTCGACTTTTTTTCTTCCTTGATGTCGATGCTGTCTCTCTAAAAGAAAAGAGATAAAAAAATAAAATCCAGTTGTATCGATCGATAGATGTCCTTCACGTTGCCAAAATACTTCAATACATAGATTGATTCCATATCTCTCAAGATATTCCAATGATATCTTTAGTTGCTCGTCTGAGATCTTGAGATATTCTTCTTTCCCTCCTTTCTCAGAATCAATCTTATCCAAAATATCACGAAAGTCTCGGTCTTTAAAATCTTGGCGTCCATAATCCCGCTACCTGCCGCGGCACACGCGTTGGCACAAAGCATCAGAATGCATACTGTGAAGGTACGCCTTGGCACATGCCTCGGCAAGTCGTGCTCAGAAGTCTTCTGCCCTTGTGTGCCTAAGCGCATGCCTTGGCATGTCTTCATGGACTTTACCATACTCCAACTCTTGGTTCCCGTGACTTCCTATAATCAAATAAGCTCTAATTAAGCATTTGAAATTGAAGCATCACAAAATACTCAAGGAACATCCACAATTCAATTAAACTCAAGAGTTTGCATTGGTGTAAGGCCTAAAAGTGTGTACAAATATGTAATGTTTGTAGAGTTAACATGTATATATATAGCACATTGAGACCTATTCAAGTTTATGACGTGTTTAAAAATATGGATAACTACCAGTATCTTTTTAATAAAATATTAGGACCTACATAAAGGGAGAGCGAATAGTAAAGAGAATGAGTAGACAGGATAGGGGAATGGTCGAGTTATGAGAAGGATAGATTGTACATTATGAAAAAGTTCGTTAAGAGACTTTAAATAGAGGTTTCATTACCTAAACTGGTTATAAAATGTTGCTAATAATGCAAGATATGAGAGGATCCATGCTATAAAATTTTTATTTGGAAGACCATTTTTCTTATATAAGTGTAATATTTACTCTATCAAAACGGATTCGATATAATAATATTGTACTCATCTAGGAGTAAGAGGTTTTAGTTCATTGTCACCGATAATCACTACATGAAAACTGTTGAATACCGACGGATTGACCGTCAGACAATATCCGTCGATAACACCGACAGATATTGTCAACGGAACACAATCCGTTGGTATTTCCGACAGATCTCTGACAGGTAATCCGTAGCAAATATGCTAGGACATTTCCGATGGATCTTACCGATGGAATCATCCATAGGAAAACCCATCGCTACATCATGGCAGGAAGCTCCCACGAGATTTTGCGACGGAGTATTCCATTGGGAAAGCCGCAAGTTTTTACTGACGGACACCCATCCGTCGAGAACACCGTCGGTATACTAGCGAGATGGAATTAGAAGCTTTATCGATGGATTTTTCCATCGGTAATTTCCTATGGATTTATCAACGGAATAAATCTATTGGTGGACTGTGGAAAGTTTTATGACGGATTTACTGATGGATTGTCCGTCGGTATTTAATTTTGTGTTGTTGCTATGAAGGATCCGTTGGTATTTTTTGGCTGGAGTTTTCCCGCCCTTTGTTGATGGATTGTCTGTCGGTAAATCTGTCGGTAATCCTACTACTATAAATTTGAGCCGTGAGTTATTTCTCATTCATTAATTACTAAAATTTCTTCTCCACATTTCCTATCTTCAGCCATTTCACTCCATTGGAAGTTGAGGGAATAAGTTGGATTTCTGATTCTTACTCATCCTTCACGGTAAGCAATGTTTTCTATTATTGCATTTCTGTTGTACATAAATACTTGTTGATTTGGTTGGTTGAATTATGTCAATCTTTACAACACATAATATTGCCACATTGTATGCATATGTGTTGTAGATGGATATCCCCCGCATAGAATGTGGATGTACAGTAGGTTAAACCATAATCGCACACTCACAGAAGAGTTTCTTGAAGGTGTTGAAGGTTTTATTGAGCATGCATGTTCATTACATCATTTTCAGAAGGAAGGAAAGATTAGGTGCCCTTATGTCAAATGTCGAAAGTTCGGTTATCTTCTGATACCAGATGAAGTGAGGTGTCATTTATATTGTCGTGGTTTTAAGAGTAACTATTATTATTGGACTGATCATGAAGAGGTTCGACCTAATGTTGGCATTACATCCACTAGTAGTCAACAACCACTTGAGCCAAATGTACTACAAAATTACTGGTCAATGATCTTGGATGCTACATATTGCCATGGTTATGAGCAGTATTTTGATTCACATGAAAATGAGGAATTAGCAGAGGAAGAACCAAATGAAGAAGCACGCCATTTTTTTGATATGTTAGAAGAGTGCAATAGATCATTGTGGCATGGATGCACTAACACTCCGCTCTTTCACTTTCTATGAGAACGATGAGTATCAAATCTGATTGGAATATAGCACACGATGCTGTTGATCAGATCCTGCAATTGATTCGAGAATGTACAGCGTCTGATGCTACTATTCCAATGACATATTGTGAAGTAAGAAAACTCGTGAGAATTATTGGTGCGCATTCTGTGATCATCTGAGATTTAGACAACATGCTTCTGGACGGAGTCATGGTGATAAGTTAGTCTGTTTCAAGCGAATACATTACTTACCTATAATTCCAAGGTTGAAACGTATTTTTGCTTCTATTAGTTCTGCACAGCACATGTGATGGCATCATGATAATAACATAGAAGATTGGTTAATGTGTCATCCATCACACGGGTCCGCATGGAAGAATTTTAACCGTAGATATCCAGACTTTGCATATGAGCCTCGAAATGTCCGATTACGTCTTTGTGCTGACGAATTCAGCCCTTTCAACCAATCATCCACACCTTACTCATGTTGGCCTGTTATTGTCACCCCGTACAATTTACTGCCGCAAATGTGTCTGACACAACCTTATATGTTCATTGCATGTATTATTCCAGGGTCAAAAAATCCAAAACAAGGTATCGATGTCTATCTTCAACCATTGATCGATGAACTGAAGTTATTGTGGGAGAGCGGGTGTAGTGACATATGATGTCTTAACAAAGCAAAACTTCATTATGCGTGCAGCACTTATGTGGACAGTGAATGATTTCCTGGCATATGACATGCTATCTGGATGGTCAACTCTGGGCGCCTTGCGTGCCCTCATTGTATGGATCAGATAAAATCGTTTCGTCTTCGATATGGTGGGAAGCAATACTGGTTTGATTGTCATCGTCGTTTTCTTGATCCGAATCATCCATATCGACGTAGTACTACCAACTTCTATAATCAATAGTAGAATTGGAGGCATGCCCTGAAACATATTCTTCAGTTGATGTGTGGAATATCGTAAAAGACTTTCCAACGTGCCGCGAGGTCGATCAGCTTCCAGCAGTTGCTGGTTTCAGTTTGAATCATAACTGCTAGAAGTAAAGTATTTTTTGGGAACTCCCTTAATGGAAGAATAATGATCTTCGGCATCATCTTGATGTAATGCATATTGAGAAGAATTTTTTCAATAACATCTTCAATACAGTCATGGATGTTAAGGACAAGACGAAAGACAATGTGAAGGCAAGAAGAGATCTTCAAGAATATTGCAGAAGAAGAGAGCTCAAGCTCGTGGAGAAGAGAAATGGTGTGTGGGTCAAACCGAAAGTAAAATATGTTCTATCTACTGAACAATGAAAACATGTTATAGAATGGATGAGAGATTTGCATATGCTTGATGGATTTTGCTCGAACATATCTCGACTAGCTGCAGGAGCATCTGGAAAATTTACTGGTTGGAAAAGTCACGACTGCCATATTTTTATGGAACAACTACTTCCAATTGCATTTAAAGAACTACCGAATTATATATGGAAGCCATTGGCAGAGTTAAGCAAATTTTTGAAAGATTTGTGCTCGACCACAATACGCATGAAGGACCTTGAGAAGATGCGAAAAAATATGTCGATTATCTTGTGTAAATTGGAGAGAGTCTTTTCCCCTGCGTTCTTCGATATTATGGAGCATCTTCCAATCCATTTAGTAGAAAAAGCTATGAGTGGTGGACCAGTACAATTTAGGTGGATGTATCCATTTGAGAGATACATAGTCCTATATTTATTATGATTAAATATAACACTCAGTAATTAGTACGATACTAAACTTAGCTAATAATTATTTGGTTTATATATCCACAGGTATATTGGTAAGATTAAAAATCTATCAAACGGAAAGCACAAGTTGAGGGTTCAATTTGTGAGGCTTACCTCTGTCGTGACACAATAAATTTCTGCTCATTTTACTTTCAATCTCACGTGTTGACATTACGTACACGGATCCCTCGCAACGACGATGGTGGAGCTACCACAGAGTTACCACATGTCCTTTCACTGTTCAACTTGCCTGGGCACCCATCTGACGCTAGTTCTACAAGATGGTTGAATGATGCAGAGCTAAGAGCTTCCACCTTGCACATGTTACTCAATTGCGATGAGGTTAAGTCATATATGTCACACTTACGTTTGAAGTTATATTTTCTAAATTTTTAACGATAATAGATTTACTACAATTTGTACAATTAGTCACCACAGGTGCGCGAGAAAAAGATTTTTCAAACTGGTTCAGAGAATACGTGAGCATGACATACACCTACTTTAAAATATTCATTACGTCATCTTCCAATTGCATTTTTCATAAAGTGTCACAAATATTTCTCATGTGCTAGGTGCATGACCCAAGGAATGGTGTTACTAGCCAAATTTTATACGAATTTGCCAGTGGACCTAATCGACAAGTTACTATATGGGATCGATATTTTATTAATGGTTTCAACTTTCACACTGAAGCGTACAGTAGCAGCCGCAAGACCGTCAATAGTGGGGGTTTGGGTCCGTGGAGCATCTGCTGACCGTGGAGAAAATGATTTCTTTGGTGTTTTACATGAAGTAGTTCAATTGCAATACCTGAGCCAACTTGTCAAGCGCATTGTGTTATTTTATTGCAAATGGTTTGACAATATACCAAAACATGGTACGCGAACAGTTCATCCAGAGTATAAAGACAGTGGAAGTTAGACAAGGCGGCACATACAGAAATTATGATCCATTTGTTATTGCACAACAATGTCGACAAGTGTACTTCTTCCATTACCTGGGTCGAATTAAGAGTAAGATTAATTGGTTGGCTATTGTGAAGATCAAAATAATTGGTAGAGTCGAAGTGGATGAGTCGTTAGAGGTTGCTTACCAGAATGATATTTATTAACACACGCGAGATGTGACAGTTGAAGATTTTGACGAATCATTAGCTGATGATTCCAATCCACCTGAGCTAGTCAATCTCACAGATGTTGCTCACATGTTAGGTGTAACTGAGTTACAAGATGCTACTGACGAAGAGGAAGATGATGATATTGAGCTTCACATAGAGGATGAATCCAATGAAGAGAATGAGTCCGGTTAGAGTGAAAATTGAAATTTGGTGATTAGTCATATCTTCTTTTTAGTGAGTTTGTAATATGACATTTCTATATATGAACGTCGAACGCTTGTTGGGAATTGAATGTCTCAACCTCGAAAATTGAGCGCGAATGTGACCAAACTCAATGTAATACGATATTTGTGAGTAGATCAAGATAAGAATATATGACTTTTTAAGTGAAATTGACCAAATTTCTTAAATTCATTCATCTTGGCCAATTTTATTTGTAAAATTATCATAATTATCGGGGAGTGTCAATTAAGCATACTTAGTATTATTTAGATCTCAACTCAATAAAGATTAAAGAAAAAATAGAACATAGTATCAATTCTTAGAAAAAATTAAATTCAGTGTGAAACATATTGAATTATCTTCGATTTGACATGGCATAGGCCGAGTTTTGATCCATAGAAGAAGATATGATTTTTAAAGTAAAATTGGTTGAATCTGTCTTATTCATTTATCTTGACAAGTTTTATTTGAAAAATTGTATCTAATTATTGAGAAGCCGAAATTAAGCAATATTAGTGTTGTTTGGATCTTAACTCATGAAAGATTAAAGAAAAAATAGAACACTGTGTCAAGGAGTTAAGAACGAGTTAAGAAAAGTAAAAAATAAACTAAGTAAATAAAATAAAGATGACATAGAATATAAGTAAACTTAGGGTTTTAGAAAAGAAGGGAGGAGGAAAAGAGGCTCTCAACTGAGGAGACCTTTTCCGTCAGCTTAAGGGGGTAGAAGAGGAACGGCAGCAGCGAAGGAGGAATTGTCGAGTTCGAGCTGCCCTTGAGAGATTGACACCACCTAGCTGCCCTTGAGGAATTGCCGAGACTGAGCCTAGGCACCACTCACCATCCGGGCTCACGCCGTGCACGGCCACTGCTCAGGCTTCTTCCATCGCCCGCCTTTGTTCCGAACCCTGTCCAAATAGCCACCATCACCGGCGAGCCCCTCTTCATCTCCATCGAGCCTCCATCCGCCATTCTGTCCCTCTCTTCAGTTTACCTAACCTGCTCAATCCCTAATCCCAACTCCTCTGCCTTTTCTCTAAGCTCCACCTCACCACTACGGGACCCCTAGCCCTAGACCGCCGAATCCCTTATTCATTCCCCCTCAACCTGAGCACTTCCATCGACTCACAACCAAGACATCTGCTGTCATCGCTACAGTCGCCCTTTGCTCCAGATTCGAGCCATCTGTCTAGACCAACTTTGCTACACTCAAGCCTTCCTCTGGTAAGTAGGTAGGTTATCCTTCTCTGTTGCTAAGGTCTAATGGGTTGCTAGTTGTGGGACTGTTTGATAATTGGTTATTGGTTGTCTAATGGGTTGTTGGTTATCCTGTTAGTGGCTATTAGGTGTTGTTCTAATGCTTATTATTGCTTTTAACTGCCTCTTGCTGTAGTCTAGATGTTAATAGTAGCAGTTTACGTGTCATAGCCACTGTCTGTCATTATTTTGATGCCATAAACTTGCTGTTAAGTGTTGTCTTGCTGCTGTCCACTGCTGATGGCTGCATTTTAGGGGTCTTAGTGGCTGCTTCGGTACTATAGTTATTGCAAGTCACCGTTTTGTTGCTGTTAATTCGTTGTGAATGCTGTTTTTACTTACAGTATGCTGGAGTTGCTGTTTCTTTGCTGCAATGTTGCTATTAAGTGTTGTTTACTGCTGCCCATTGCTGTTAGCTGCCTTTTGTTGTGGTGGAGATGTTGCTTATGGTTGTTTTGGTGCTGTTAGACACTGTCTTCATGCTGTAAATTTGCTGTAAATTTGCTGTAGGATGTTTTTTGCTGATAATGTACTGTAGTCGCTGTTTTATTGCAGTTTAGAGGTTGTTTTGCTGCTATATTACTGTAATAATGGCAGTTGATTACAATGGTTGCTGTTGGCATGCTGAAGTTGCTATTCATGGTAGTTTAGTTTCTGTTTTGGTTGTCGTTATTGTTGCTAGTCATTGTGTTGATGCCTCTTTTGCAGTCTAGCTGCTATTGTTGTTGTTAGATGATGTCCAGATGTTGTTTATCGCTGTTTGCTGCAGTTCAAGTGCTATTTGTTGCTGTCAAATGGCTATTGGGTGCTGTTTTCTGCAATTGTTTACTGTTTTCTGCACTATAATTGTTGTTAAGGGCTGTAACTACTGCCATAAGTTATTTTGAGCACTTAGAGTGTAGTAACATGCCACTTGTGGCCTTTTGCTGCATTTAACATTAAGTAATTAAGTCATATCATGTGTCCTCTCTTGTGCTAAGTTGTGATTGAATCTTGTGGCACTTGCTTGAAGTAATAGTTCTCTTCTCGTTCTAAGTCTTATGATTTCCACGATACTTACTTGCCTTTTGGTCATAGTTGCAACAGCCATTTTATCATTATTTTCCTTTGATTTCTCAAAGGTTTTTTGGTTGAAAATGGGGCTACAATTTTTACAGATCAGTCATATACCATGTCTGACACGCCTAGGGAAGGTAGTATTACTGAAAAGGCCCGAAAGGGCAAGAAGAAAGTGAGGGCGAGTCGAAGAGTAGCATCAGACCGAGCAGTTGGCTCAACCCAGCCCACGAGGTCCGATAGATCTGTAGGGCCACTTCATGAGAGCGGCTCTCCTCAAGCAGCCACACCGGCAACTGACTCATCAATTGGAGTCAGTTGGCCAGTCTTTCCCCCAAGTCAGGAGCAGCAGAGGGGGTTACTAGCGGAGTTAGCCGCCTGTGGTGGTACTGGACGACCATTTTTACAACGGGAGGATACCAATGGGTAAAAGTCTCAAATTTAATAACTTTGTGAAAATTGTCTTTTAGCAAAATTTATTTTTATTAACATTGGTGTTTAATAGGTTCAAGCCAAACCTCCCAGGCACTTCAATGATTACAACAATCGTTCGAAATTGGCTGGGAGCGTTCTACCCTACGTGGGCCACCGTCCCGGAGAAGATACGGCGAGATTGGTTTAATGAGTGGAGGGTAAAATTTTAACTACATTTGTTTTTATTATTTTTAATTGGTTTATTATAGTAATTATTTTTTATATGGCAGATGCTTGTGGATTGGGATCCGGTCGATGAGGACCACATGTGGGGCGCGTTTAATTTTAAGGAAAATTGTCGGTATTGTGACATGATGGCCGATATCCGAAAGACGAAGAAGAGGCCTCATTGGATTGGGGAGGAGTTCTACGGGGAACTCGTACATCACTCGGAATCCCCAACATTTTTGCGGATGTCAAAGGCAAATAAGGAGAATAGGAAGTCTCCCGTTGGCGGTTCTTTGTATGTTGGCGGGAGCATATCAGCAGGCACCCATCGAGATCGATTGGTAAAAATACAATTTCTATATTTAATTTGGTAATTAATTTACTTTCATAAATAATTGTTTCTTTCGTGATAGGTGAAAGAGTTAGGTAGGGACCCGACCATCATTGAGTATTATCACAGCACGAGGTTCTTGACGAAGAAGAACAAGTGGGTAGAACCACGAGCAGAGGGGTACAGGTAAATGAATTCTTAATTAATTAATTAATTAAATTAAATATAATATATTAAATGATCTTAATTAACCATGACCTACTGTAAGATGTCGTCTTTGAGAAGCTGCGGGAGTTCGCCTCATCCCAAAATAGCACTACTGGCAGCAATCCACAGCTCCCTCCAGCTAAGATGTTCGAGACTTGGAAGGAGGCTGCCGGAGGGAGGAAGAAAGGGCGCATCTACAGCTTCGGGTCCTTACCTCAATTGGGTATCTCCCAACCGCCTGGGAGAATATCGGTTCCTCCAGGGAAAGGGCGGCACAAATAGAGGAGATGCATACTCGGGTGAATCTGATGTCAGCCAATGTAGATTCGCGGTGAATCGGATGTTAGGCAATATAGAGTCATGGATGAATCAGAGGCTAGATCGGATGGAATCAAAACTCGATCAATTTATGCAGACATTGAACAGGATGGCCTCATATCCTTCTACTCCACAACAACAGAGTTAAAATGACAATGCTGGAGATGATAACCGTGACGGCGAGTCTGAGGACGCCGAGCATGTTTTCGAGTCAGGCTCGGAAATAGAATAATTATGACTTTAATATTTTATTTGTATTTGTCTTTTGCTTGGACAAATATTGTAAATATTTTTAATTAATGAATTTAACTTTTTCTTATTTGGCTAAATATTTTTTATTAATTGAATCAATTGATAGGTATTAAAAAATATATCACCATTTGTAAAAATTTGATGCCGAGGGATCACTGACATGCTGAACTCAACAAAATACCGACGATTATCTGTCTCCGAATCCATAGGAAATTTGCTGACTAATAATCGTCCCGAAATGTTATACTTCTAATGTTCTGACATAATGACAGAATATCCGTTGGTGAATTACCGACGGATATTCCGTCGCTACACCCGTCAGTATTTTCGCTTAGCCATGGGAATTCTCTAACGGATGTAGCGACGGAATATCCATCGATAATTACCAACGAATATTCTGTCGCTACATCCGTCGGAGTGCCTACAAACCGTTGGGTGTGTTGCCGTCGACAATCCTTATCTACCGACGGATAAGGGTCGGAAAAAATTGCTGACGGATTACCGACGTCGTTAGAATTCCCGACAAGGGAAAATGCGACAAATCGTATCCGTCAGTATATTTGTTTTTCCGACGAATGGTTCCGTCAGTATTCAGCAGTTTTTTTGTGGTGAACATGTCATGTGCCCCTCTATTTCTATTTTCCTCCTTTAGCGTTCTGATCTGTAATGTTATCCTTATTAACTCATAGTTAATGTAGGATCGAAGTTTCCTTTGGAGTTCCATTCTTAGTAATGGCTTTGTTCCAAACCTCATTGTAAAATTTCCATCATATCTGTAAGAGCTTGGGTCTATATCCAGTTAAAAGCTAAATTTGTATGTAGTGGAGCCCAAATTCTCTTATACACTAGAATCACTTTGTTAATTGTCTGATGTTGGATCCATTCCTCAACTCCACTTCATGTTGCAACTTGTTCACACGTAACACATTTCTGCCAACATCTGCCCTCAACAACTAATCTCGAGTCAGGTAAAAGCAAACATTTTTCTTCCATACTCGAGCCGGGGGGACAACTAAGACTAAACACGAGATGAGCTTTCGCTCCCGTCCTCACGACAAACTAGTCACAAGCCATAATTTTTCTTCCAGTCTCGAATTTTAACTAACCATGAATTTCAAACTTGGACCTAGTGAGATATGAACCCACATGTTAACTTACTCTAGTATTATGTAAAATTTTCACCTAAGCCTACAAAATACTGAGTTTGTCTGTCCCAAAAGCCTAAACTTTTAGATATGTCTTTTAAGCCCAAGATTATTTTTTATAACCCAATTGATATGGGATTTAATTCTCAACGCTCATTTTTTATTGGACCGCAAATGCCTTAACTCATGAAAATGGCTTAATTTATCATCTCTCTGATTTCAAAGTAAATTATAGTAAGCCATTAATGTTGTAATTTTTTGTTAACATATAAAAGAGACACGTAAACTTAGAAGAAGATAAAAGAAAGAGGAAATAAAGGGAACGTAGAATCTCATTAATAAGAATTAAACCCAGGATCTCACAGTCTCAAGTCTATGACGACATCACTATACCGAACCTTTATTTCTTGAATTTTTTGGCAATCTCAAAAAGAAAAAAAGTTGCAACTAAAGGAATACACAACAAAGGCCAAACAGTCATTTAGAAAACCCTGTAAAATAGAATTTTCTGAAATAAATTTGCCTTCTTTGTTAACGATTAAATAGAATATCCAACACACATCGAATTTGATATCGATACTAGCATAGAGACGAACGCTTCAATGCTGCGTGTTGACGATTGTTTAATGACTTAAAATATTTTCATAATAGAAATTGTGTTTGAATAGAGAGTCACTATATGTGAGAGCAATCACTTTATGCATCACAAAAACAAGCTTCAAGGAGAACGCCCGGAGCAAAAAAATAAAATAAAAAGGGAGAAAAGCCAACCCAATCTCAAAGGGCAAAAAAAAAAAAAAAAAAAAAAAAAATGGAAAGGAAATAAAAAGCGTAGGGGCATCTGTGTGCGTGGAAGGCCTAAAAACGGTCGACGTTGAAGGTCATGTGAAAGATTGAAAATGAATACTAAATGTCTGTTTTGCCAAATGCTATTATTTACAATTTGAAATTAGTTTATTCTTGAGGAGCATTTTTTTTTTTAATAAAATCTGAATAATGTTGTCAAAAATGTGATAAGGACGAAAATAACTGGCCCAAATTGAAGCCCAACAGGATCAAGTTCAGTCAAACAGTCAAAAGGCACAGGTGGTTAAAGCAGTAATCTTTCCTACTGTCAGTAATCGTGATTATGAAATCTATCTATTATTATACGAGAGGATGAAGGTAGTTCGATGAAAAGGTCATCCGCTCCTTCAAATTTTGCCCTATTATGGATTATTCGAGACCTTTTATCGTGATAATGATAAATTCATTTGACGTACACTTATCGAAAGAGTAACTCGTATACAGATTGGCTAATTAGAGAATCCAGGGATTGCTACCTTCTTGCTTAGAGATATGATTGGGGTGTCTATACCTAGACTTTTGTAGTGTAATTTCATTATTTCGAGCCCCGGTCACATTTCACCGAGAAGAAGTCCCACTACAACGCGATATAACTACCGTTAACTATTCTGTAATTTTCATTTTCTAGACGAATATTTTATTTTTATTCATATTATAAAAAAAACCAATACACAGTTTTAAATTACATTAAATTGTGTATAATAAAAAAATATAATTTAATAATCGACTATATATTTAACAAATTTATGTGTAGCACGATTTGTGTGAACTATTACTATGTTGAAGGAACCTCACTCTTTGGTCTCACTTTTAGCTTTCTATTTTTACCCATTACAAATAAAAAGTGAATTTATAATTGACTCTTAGATTGATAATTGAATAAGGGCAAAACAGTAACTTGATATAATATAATTACTCACTCACCATTTTTCTCTCTACCACCTCTTACTCTCATCTCTCTCACATCTTCCTTTTTTACAATTTTATGGACAATCTGCCCACAAATTTTGGTTTCTCAATTTTTTTTTTCACAATCCTCTTCATAATTGTTAAATTATGTTATTGTGAGTGGACCGATGGCGAAGTGGACCATGACTAGGTCTAAAGAATACTGTTGGGTTTGCGAGTTTACGTAAGTGAAAGATTACAAGAGACGAGTTCGGGTTTATGTTAGAGGTTGCCATGTGATCAGACGATCATATATTATGTTATCATTAATGGCCCTTACAAGAGACCTAGCCTTTTCCACCAAAAAACCTAAATTTTCAGATGATGGTACCCGGTTATCTTATAAATCCACTGTGGTCCTTTTATGTGATCGACATGGGATCTAACACTTACTCTAATACAAAGCGTATTAAAGGGCTCAACTCAACTCTGATACCATGTTAAATTCTATTATTGTAAGCGGAATGATGACGAAACAGGTTACTTGGGCTAAGAGGAGACTGTCGAAGATGGATCCGAGCTTATGTCGGTGAGGTGACTACTGGAGATGGGTCTGAGTTTACTTCAAACATTGCCATGTAGTCAAATGCTCATGTATTGTATTATTATTAATGGGCATTACAAAAGATTGGGTCCATTTTCACCCAAAAGTATAAGCTTTCAAATGATTACACCAAATTATCTTATAAACTCATTATGATCCTCTTAATGACTGATGTGGAATCTAACAATAATTATATACTTTGTAAGTATATATGAATCATCCTTATGTGAAAATTAATTATATTTATTTACATATGAATATATGACCAATTAGTTTTATCAAGATAATACGTACTTTGTGTATCACCGGTTTCGCGTCTAGTAGGTATAAAAGGAAGGGCCCTAATATGTATTCAAGGATTCCCGACTCATTCTACATAATTATTCTCTTTAATATTATCCTCATTTAAGTATTAGAGAGGCCTTTTGTACGGAATTTGAGTTTGGCTGCCACATGTTCAAGTTTCTCTATAAACAAAATTGTTAGAATGGATTGTTTGAGTTTGGGCATTCAGGTTTTTAGCAGTGTTGCATTGATTTACAATAACAGTTTGTGTGATATGTCCATAACTAAACATGAAAATTCGAAAATTACATAGCGACGTGATGTGACATCACTGCTGTTACCTTCCTTTTTCATTGAAGAAAAAGAGGTTTTAACACCAAACGTGATTAGTTTTAATACGACAATGGGACAATTATGAAACGGGTCGGAATGTTCAAACATAAATACAACCGTTTCATTTTCGAAATGACCTGGATACGACACACATAATTCGTTAATTTAACGTGTCTAAATGTGCATGCATTAACATATTTGTTCTAATGGGATTACTTGAAATAAATACATTATGCACGGCCAACACAATCAACATACACAATGAACACAATAAAAAATGTATACATGTCTATAGTGGAATAAACACGCTCAAGGCTTCCTCCTTACATAACTAATATCGGATTACAGGACATGACGAACCCCCCTTGTAGCCCTAGCATCCTCATTGGGCCCTTGGATCGGTTTCGAAAAATCCCGTTCACTGTTAACAGTTCCCCTCACTCGAGGTCTGCACCCAATATATGAACTACTCTCAATCCCTATAGCTGTAGGCTAATGCCAATTATGACACCACATGTGACACAACAAACCCGCCGTCAAAAAGTGTTAGCTTAGGATATTTAAGTACTCCTAAGATTGCTAAACCTTACATATTTGTCTAAAATCTCCTCATTGCACGGTCGTGGGATCATGGGGCTTGGTAAGTCTAATAGTGTTCAAAAGAATTGAAGTATAAATCAAGGAATAACAGGCTTCACAGTCAAGCAGAGCCTTCTGTTGATTCTTCCCTATCTCATGTAGTCATTGTGGTTAAATACAACATTTTAGGGATGAAACAGTTGCACAGAAAAATCATCACCAAACAACATAAGCAACTTTTTACTGCTTAAGATATGTCCCAATAGCTATAACACGGAGCCCGCTCGTTCCGCTTTCTTTCTGGCTTGTATGCGATCTTTTATTCATCCCATTGATGATTCCTTTTTTTGAATACTGAACATATTTTTATGGTCAAGTGAAGAGTAAAAAACTAACAAATAAAAAAGAATAAGTATAACTCCCATGCAGTTTAGTGCGATCGAGGTTACGAGTTTGAATCTCACTCTAAGCAATAGTGATAGAAGAGACTCTTGAACTTGTACGTTGACGGACACCGATTTCTTAAACTATATTAGGCCTTTGGTAATGCTACGTTGACTGGACTTACTGTTAGTATTGGTTGTTTAGTTCGTCTTATATGTTTGTGATCGAATACGAAAACCCGAACATTATGTAGCAGAATGATTACGCCGCCACTATTGTGGCGGTCCTTTCAATGATACAAAAAAAGGAACAAATAAAATTACTAACTATAGCTAAAAATCCTATTTGTTTTGGTACGAAACACCATTAATGATAACTCAGGCATGCTAAACATGGATTGTGCCATCGTATCATGCCAGAAATTGACCTTCTTTCTGCAATACCTCGTAGGGACTGCGTGTGGGACCTTAGGTGGGGGCACTTTAGGTGAGGTATCGTACGTAGCATGTATACCACGTGATAATACTTGTATAATGTCACGAAATAATAAGATTCAGTCATTTTCAAAATTTTTTAAATAAAATCTGAAAATTAAAAAGCTAATTCTAAAAATATCGGATTATAACACCACATAAACGGTGTATCCGTTTAATAAAAAGGTTTCTCGCACTTTGGTGACCTTTTTTGCACCTTCACACTTCTGGGCCTGGCCCAGGTCGAGCCACTGGCAACTTAGTTCGCAGCAAGTACCCTTGCCAAAGCCCAACCACAGCCTCAGCTTCATTTTTTTCTTTTTGGAAGCAACGGTTCGATATCCATAAATTCAATAGACGTTTAATGATTCAAGTATGACTTTAGCCTGTCCATTAACGGTAAAGCTCTTTCAACCGCACCATGTGCACCGAAGGAACGAGACATCTTGGATACAGATAGTGGTGAATTAATCCTAGCTCGGATAAATACCTGTCCAGGAAAAAAAAATATTTAGATGATCATATCTCACGAAAATACAATCTGAAAAAATCAATTAAATTACTTAAAATAATTATTATTATAATAATTATTTAAGTGATTAATAATAATTTAATCATTTATTATATTTTAATTAATATTTTCTTACGTTACATAATAAGTTAGGATCACCTGTAAATTTTCTCCTTATCAGAGCCCTGTTTCCACTTTGGAATAAGATTTGGGGTCTCACAGAACCGCCGCAATGTCATGTCGCCGGGTCTTTTCGCGCTTTCGGCATAACCAAAAGCGCCAAACAGATTAATGTGCCACTTTCTGCCGAGAAATAAATATGGCGTTGAACAATCAATGAATTTAGATACGGGAATTAGGTACCAAGACAGATACGGGTCTAACATCTCATAGGTTCAAGGAAATTTCTCACATGGCATCGACCTTAGCTATCATGTGGACTCAAATAACGCCAGTCCCAGACCGAAAAAAAAATACGCAGCTCATTATCAGTTTATATAGTCTAAGGACAGAAGAGAAATCCCGACCGATGGTCAGCTATCCCCTTCGCCGAGTACGGAATCATAGTGTCCGGTTCAAGGTGAGTCACTGAGGATGTGTACCTAAGTCATGTGTGAAGTGTTAATATTTATCACGTGCGATACCGTCACTCACATATAAAATATCCGCACGGGCTTAGATAACTAGGTTTCAAATTCTTATCTCCTCTATTTATTTCTCAACTGTACAAGTTTAGATTTTTATGTGAATATAGATCCAATATCCTACAAGACTAGGGTAATTTTTACATGTACAAAATTCACGAACCCAATAAGAGAAAGAGGATTTGTTACCCCTTTATTACCGAGAGGTCCTGGGTACAATTTTACTAGTGGAACTTCATGTGTCCCGTCTTTTTTCTATGACTTCTAAACTTATGTATTTGATTTGTATACAGAAATCTCTTAAATTTCCCATATATTTTACAACAGTAAAATTTTAGCTGTTAGGTGGATATAGATCCAATAATATCCTATAGGATCGACATAAATTTTATACTTTCAAAATTGACGAACCCAACAAGAGAAATAAGTATTATTACGTTAATACCGCTCTCGTTTTACAACTTAAAGATTCCATATTCAATCTCCCTAGTATAACTTCTCGTACAACCTTTAACCCCTCTTTTTTCTATCCTACGTGACTACTTTGTTCACCGGTAAATCCACGGGCCCACCCAAGTTGCCACGGCTCTCCAACCCGCCAGAGGACCAGGGAGTGGGGTCTTGACTCTGCGATGGACATGTGGGGTTGGGGTGGGGGCTGATGCAAAGAGATCATGACAGGGTCACCATAATGAACTGATCATCAGCTCTGCCGCTGCAACAGGAGAGGAGAGGAGGTCTCACCTTCGTCTTCATCTTCAATGCCAGTGCAGTGCAGAGACAGGCAGGCAATGTAATGCAAGGCAATCTTCTTCCTATTTTTTGACAGAATCCCTTGAGCAGAGCTGCCAAAGAGATTTCCCCACCTCTGTTTCTGATCTGACCTGACCAGACCCTCCCCTCTCCTTCCTCTTCATTCATGTCTGTCAGCTACCTGTCTGTCCGTCTGTCTGTAGAGTGTGTAGTCTGGCAATACTACCAATGCACTGTTCAGCTCCAGAAGAAAATAATTTGGTAATAAATTCAAAGATTCTGTAGTGTAGCCAGACCCAACAAAGAAAAAGCAGTAAGGTTTCCTTCATAGCCATACTAACCCAGTGCACAGTTCAGTTCAAGCATTGTTAGGTTATAGGCATGGTTAACATTTCAATGAAAATCCTAACCCTTGCAAAATTTTAGTGAATTACAGATAATAATAAAAATGAGATTACTTCGTTTAATTAGTGTAGTAAAATACAGTAAGCCCATGATTATTTTAAGTGGATAGAATATACATATAACTCGTGTAAAAATTTATGGGATCATAGATTCGAATCCTCCATTAAACGCGCAGTCCTTAATGAGACCACTCACATATATTTCAGTCATGGACTGACCCAAATCCATTACACTAATCCAGACACAACTTAGTACCATTTACTGGTAGGGAAGAAACCAACTCAAGATTCATCAAGTGTGTTGAATCTTTTGGTTGGGCAATAGATCACTGTGAAATGTACAGAGCCAGAAGTCAGAGTGGAGGCATTCTGTAGCCTTCATAGGGTACACATAAGATGGCAAAAATTTTCTGTTAAATTAATAATATTAAGGGTCAGAGCCAGAGGCTTGAGTTCTGAGTGCTACAAAACTTCGAATTCCCCTCATCTTCATCATTTCTTTTTTTTCTTCTTTCTGGCAAAGGCTACCCACAGTCTTACACCTGATGGATGTCGATGAGTCGGGAAAGGGTCGAACGAAAAGATTCACACGAAGGTCCAGTTGACGAAGGAGAAGGCGAGACAGTGGACGGAGTTTTCTTCTCCGGAGAGTACTTTCCACGCAATGGCATGGTCGTACGAGACATGCCGCCCCATTGTTGACATACAGACCCCTCCGGGCAAGCATGCGAATCCCTGAGATGCCCAAAAAAAGTCATACAGAACTCAGAAACAGGTTTCGATAAAACACAACAATCTTTCCGAGCCTTGAAAGAGGACTACCTACCTGTTGCATCAACTTGGCAAAGTCATCGCAAAGTGCCTTGCGTCCAGATTCATCGAATATCTTGTCGAGTGTGATGTCCTGGAGGGACAATAGGGTCGTCTCCAGCATGTCTAGCCCAGCCTGATTCGCGAAAATGAAAACTGGAAGGGTCTGCAGCAACCATAAATCGAACCGGTTCATTTCAGTTTAAGCACACTCTGGTAAGCATAGAGGCAAGGGGGAGTTTGGCTACTATACCTTCAAACTACAGCACAAGATGGCATCCTGGTGATGCCAAAGGTTCTTCAGCACGGATTCCCCGCCAGTGGAATTGGGCCCGAGCAGGTCTGTCCCCAGATGGTAACTGAAGAACCAAAATCACAAGCTCAAATGGTTACTTTGCTATAAGCAGGAGCATCATTATGGTTAGGAGAAGTGAAAACTACCATTAGACTTGCAAAGCTTTCTTGGCTTTATACAAGTGTTATATAACATAAAAATGAAGAGATATTTCATGATAAAAAGGAGAAAAATAAGGAGGAAGAAAAAACTTACTTGTAGCTTTGGCAGATCCAGTGAGCAAGTGTAAGGGCTTCGGGAGAAACCGGGGAGAGATTTGGTCCTACAGGTGGGACCATTCCTGATGGAGATATCGCCAAAGCCACACGCTGAACCGAGGAAATCACACTCCGGACATATTGCCGTGCCATCGCTGCAACATTATCTTGCAGGCTGCTCTCGAAGGGGAACTGGAATGCGATGGTCAGCACGGACCGTGTGCTGCTCGATCGACCACCTTCTCCAGCACCACTGGCCGAGCCTGGTCTAACCTCGAGACTGGATGCAAGGTCGAGTGTTTGATTTGCTACATTATTGTCCTGTGCATCAGCCTACATCCAAATCAAGAATTAAGATATTGATTTCTGCAACAATTACTTATCTTCACAAATATGGCATGATTAGAGGAAATTCCAAGAATTCCAATTTCCGCACAAAAAATATGATTGAAAGAAGTCAGGCTGACTCACAGATTTCGAATCCAATGGGATGACCCGGAAACCCGAGGGAAGCAATGGAGCATCATCAGGGAACATCTCATCGATTGGAGCAAACACTAGTTCGGAACAGACCCCAACTGCACTCTCATCGATGCCACTACAAATCTGCCGATTGGAGAAGAGGGTTGACAATTAGGGGACAAGCAGTTTTAGTACCTGACATAGTTGTGAAGAGAAATAGTATTCCTCAGTCTATGAATTGAAAAAATTAAGACTACCTGCAAGAGATGGATGTCCCTTGACACAAGCGCATCATCTTGGGCAAGAGAATGGCCTTCGAGTCGAATAACTTCGAGCATCTGTAAAGCAGCAATCAATAGTTAAAAAACATAATAACATGAAAATTGGATCCCCGAAAGCCAAGACAAGAGACTGTCTCTACCTCCTCGTGTTCTATTGTGTCGCCAAGGGGCATGATTATTTGGCTCCCAGTAAACCTCGTAGGCCTCATCCCGGGATAAGCACAGGAAGCAGCTTTCAGTGATGCCGCTGAATAGGCATCAACATTGAAATCAGCCCACTCCGAGCGGTGCTCCCTGAGGAAACGAATCAACACTGCAGGTGGCACATTCTGGGAGGACAGAAACAAAAGATCCAAATCAAAAAATGTCAACAACACGGACAGTTTACAATTAGTTCTGACCGTGTCTACTAGCAAGAATTTTCAAGAAAACTTACCTGGAGAAGCATAGAAGCCTTTGCACAAAGGGTACCTCCAAGAAACGAGAAGGCATTAGGAGCGAAGGTGGCATTCAAGCTCTTAGTGGTGTTAATGGAGACGATCACATCTTCAGCGCCATCACAGTTCAACAGTGTCCAGCCATCATCATTGAACCCGTTAATCGCATCATTGAAGCCTCTGAAATCATATCGCAACATATGAAAACCAGTTGCCAAAAGAGGAATACTTCTTATGCTGGAAACTGCATTGAGGACAAGCAACTAATGTTTGCAAACTTCACCTGCTCAATCTTTGGCTAAAATTTCTCAAAACAGCAGGCTGCCTCCCAAGACCATACACAACTTCTCCACTTGTCTCCTGAGAAATTTGACGGACGAACCGCAAGGCCTGCAAATTTAAATTGAATCATCTCCTTTCCATCTCCAAGAAACATAATGAAAATACAAAACAAATTTAACAACCAGAGTATGCTCACCGCTATAGTCATCCTTTGAGCCACTATTTTTGATGATTCATACAGAGGACGTAGAACCTCTGGAACACTCCAAGCCTAGAATCATTAAAAGGGGGGAATATAAGTACAGTCTTGGTGTAAATGAGGAGTGTTGGTGGAGGTAACTGTTAAATTGTCAAACCTCGAGATTGAGGTGGTCAACAAGGCGAATGATTGATCCTCCGCCTTCACATGGGCGAATCAGATACCCACTGGGAAGCATTTGAGCTCTCACAAATTGAGAAGCTGCGGCTGTACTAGGCCCAGCTCCGGAACCGGAAAGGGATCTCTCACATACCTTAAAGAGTAAGAGGAATAAGGTATAGAAGAAAAACCAATTAAATACAAACACTCATTACAGTCGGATGGAACTTTTACCACGAGACTGCCATTCTCCAAGGCTTTTGTGTATCGCAGAGTCCAGAAATCCCGTGCTGGAGCAAGTGTTGTTGGAGCATACACCTGATACAAACATAAATGTGTCAATAAGTTTAATCTTGATTAATTTGTATATCAACAATACAGAAATGGAGATTTTGAAAAGTTGAACTGTTCTAGTCACCTGTGTATAGATGAGTTCGATAGTTCCCCCGTTTCCAGAAGGGAACATTGTGAAGACTTCAAGGTTCCGACAATCCCGAAACCATAATGGACGGTCTTTAAGGATCTCTGCAATCTGCGAAAATTTTCTAACATGATTTTAAAGGGTATCCATGAAAAGGAAAAGGGACTAGAACTAGAATCTCAGGTCCTTTGCTTGGTGAAAGGTAAAGCAGTTCTACCTTTGAAGGTTCCAAACTCACAAGACCGCAGGCTCTAGCAGCCACTCCACTGCAACTTTGTGAAATGGCAAAGATCCCAACCGAATCCGGACCAGGCTGAATGAATTAATCAATCAATCAATCTTTCTTAGTACAACAAAAAGAAAATACTTCCTTGGGTAGTGACCAGGAAAATACAGTAGCTGGGATATAATCACAATCAAGAAACACGAACCTTCATCCCAGGCATCTGAACCCAATCAACAGCAGTTCCTGTAGCCTTTGATAAGAACTCTGTGAGTGTCTCCTCTGCTATTGAGAGGAGACTGCAGCATAAGAGAAAAGATATACATCCATTAGAAACAGCAGCGATGAATATTCTTATCAACCAAAAGAGAAGAAAGAAAGATTACCCTGCAGAGTTACTGGCGTCTCTAAGAGAATGCTGTGGAGTGGTATCCACAGTGTCACTACTTGCATCTGTTGCGGCTGGTGTCTGAGGAGAAAATTCAAAAATCGATATGTTAAGAAGGATGTAGAAAAGGGAAATGCATGAGTTTCAAGATCTGCAAAGAAAACTAGTCATTTATGCGAATATGCTTTGCTGAAGTACTTACAAAACCATCCTAATATATCTACAAAACAGATCGACAAGCAGAACCTTAGTTCTATCAAGTCTCAGCAACAAGGAGATGAGATTCTATTATTGCTAAGCGACAGTCTTGTGTTCCAGGCATACCAACAGAACAAAGAAGACAAGTGACAGAGCAAGATCCTTAAATGAAAGCACAAGAACTCAAGGTCATTACAGTGTGAAGTTGCTGCCGCATATGACCATTCTCACAGACCAACTGGGAGACCTGCTTCTGCAACCGATCGTTTTCCTCCATCAACAGCTTATTCATGGCCGTCAGTTTCCGATTCACCGACTGCAGTCTCGAGGACTCTTTCCTCTGTTTTTCTCGGCACCTGCATGAATTTCACAGCCAGTTGCAGTCACCACTCGCTTTCCTACTATAAGCTCCTCAAAGCGTCATAGCAATCAACGAGAACCTCTTTCAGTATTACCCTTCTCCTGGAAAAGACAAGCATTTGTAGCAGAAAATCCTAAACTATTTTTTTTCATATTTTCAGAGAAAACAAATGAAAAACTAGAGAAAGTTGTACTGGATGAAGATTGTCATTCTCACGAAGAAACTGCAAACACATTAACGGAAATAGAAGATGGAGAATAGCGGATTTTCTTACTGCAGAAGTAGCACATTTTTACTGGTGAAAAAAAATATAAAACTCTCGACCAACAAAAGACTCGAGATTAGAGAAGCTTTCACAGAATCAGAACAAGGAATGAAGCAAAGCCCAAAGAACAAGACTGATCACAAGTTTTCCATACCTGCGGTTCTGGAACCAAACCTTGATCTGCTTAGGCTCAATGTTGGACAAAATGGGGCACTCTCTGATCAACTGCTGTCGACGTAGGGAGCTCGGCTTTGGACACTCAGCATAGACCCTCTCGAGGGCCTCCACCTGTTCGGCTGTATACCTCACGTACTTGCCAGCATCATTCAAGTGCTTGCTCAGGCTCCCATCCCCGCCGCCGCCGCTCTCTCTGTTATGCGCTACCGTCATAGCCATAACTCAGGAACCTTCCAATCCCCACAAAATCAGCCGGCTCTCAGAAAAAGAGCTTCGGGCTCAGTTGGTTTCGGGAGATTTTCCTGTATTTCTTACTTTCTTAAACTGGCCCTCTGTAAAGTTCGCAACTTTGTGGCTGAGAGTGGAGTCTTATGGACGAAGATAGTGGTCAAAGTAGGATTTCCTTCCGTTTCGCGTTGGTTGATTGAAGCAGAAGGGTTAAGGGCTTGCTGAATATAGTTCGAAAAGTGAAAAAGCTCTAGCGACAAGTTTGGAAATTTCTGTTTGCTTTGTGTTTTAGTAAAATCTTGAACTATTCATGCACAACCACTAGAAACCTCTCGAACCCAGAAAAGGATGCCAACATTCAAGTTAAGGAAGCAGCTTATCGCAGATAAAACACGAGTCAGAGAGAGCGATCTAAGAACAAGGTCTCTCCTGAACACGAAAACAGAGCTCAAGTTTACAGAAGCTGGAAGAAGAACTGATGGAACTAATGAAGGCGGGAGAGAATTGGGATTTTAAAGAGAGGGTATTGTCATGCAAACAGCAACAGAGCAGGAGAGAGTGGAAGGAGCACAGAAAAACCAAGAAGAGCCCTAATCATGATGAGAATGTAGTAGAGAAGGAGAAAGTGAAAGGTCTGAGAAAAGCATGGGATTTTAAAGGAAAATATGACTGAAGAAGCAGAGAATTGGGAAAAATTTGGAGGAGGAGGAGGAAGACGATGTTGGGAATACAGGGCTTAGAGAGAGGCTAATGCTAAGTTGAGTTCGCAAAAAGGAAGAAGAGTGAGAATAAAATGAAATAGAAAAAGAAGTAAATGATGAATAAATAAAACAATAAATAAAAATTTTATTATTTAGTAAGATAATAAAAAGATATGAAATAAAGTTTTTGAAAATAAAAAGATAAAATTACTCTTATTATATATTTTTTAAAAAATAAATAAAAATAATTAAAATATACAAAAATGATAATCAAAATATATAAAAATGATATTAAAAACATAAAAAACTAAAAAGGAAAAAAGAAAACCACAGTCGTCTTCTCCGTTCAACCACCCATCCCCTGCCCCGCACCCTAGCCCACTGTACCCAACCCCAATGAGCCCCATCGAACCACCACAACTATAGCTCCCAAGCCATCTCGAACTCCCAAGCCATCATTTCCTCCATTCCTCCGCCGAGCAACTAGTAGAGAGAGATTGACTCAGCCTCATCGAGTGTCGAGCTCGAGCCATCAGGGGCTCGCTACCCCACAGGAGGGCTCAACCAGGCTCGAGAATTGAGCCCGTCGGTTGAGTGTCGAGCTCGAGCCATCGGGGGCTCATTACCCCATGGGAGGGCTCGGTCGGGCTCGAGAATTGAGCCAATGGGTCGAACGCCCTTGAGGAGGCTTGAGGAGATGCAGGCTCGAGTGGGTTTAGAAGGTTGGACTAGGTTCAGGGGCAGCTCAGGGTGGTTTAGCGAAGGCTCGAGGAGGTCGTTAGAGACCTGGCGACGACAATGGAAGGCTAACAAAGGCGGCTGATGTGGAGTGGGGCTGGGGTAAGAACAGTAGGTAGAAGTGGAAAATCTGAAGAGTTATTGGGTAATTTCGTCACTTTGCTTCTATTCCAGGTAACAAAAGCCATTCCTTGTGTGGATGAGATTCTCTTTGTATTCCAGGTCTCACCTATAACAACCAACTTAACATATGAACCAAATAAAGGAATATCTATTCTGGCTATTATCCCAACCAAACGTGCCATAAAAGAATTGGTGAAATTGACTCGATATAATTAATAGTCTTAAGAGACTTTGACTTCGATTCTCGTATTCGATTCTCGCCGGCAAAACTTTCTCTACATCTTTATTTTCTATTCATTCTACATTATTCTAAGTCTCCACATCTCGTTTATACAACGAAAAAAATTTAAAGAGTAAAAAAATAATTAGATGAGAAAGTGATTCGGTATCATAAGATGATATTATTATCGACGTGTGATGAACTGACTTTAACTCTTATTTGCAGGGCTTGTTGATGCGTGAAATCACCTGTTCATATCCAATGATACATGGAAACAGTTGGTATTGATTTCCAATTTTGGTTCAAGGTTCCAATCAATTTCACAAAATAAAAAATTATGAATGAATTATTGATAAATAGGTTAAACAAAAAATTTTTGTTTTCATAAATTAGTTGCTATTATTAATAATTAATTAATTTTCTTTATTTATAAAAAAAAGATCATTACAATTTTTAGATAATTACAATTTTACTTTCATCGTATTAAAGAGGAATAAGTGGCATTTTAAATTTTAACAGTTCGGAAATGGAATCACTACTTTATGAGTTGAAATCGTCAATTCCAGTTCCATTTAAGGGGAAATCAGCTCGTGGATAGGCTTACGTTCAAGTAGTTTATCCATATTTATTTAAGGACAATTCTAGGTCTAATTATTGGATGGTTAAGTGTGTGGAAAAATAATTAAGTTATTAGGTCATTTTTTTTAATTTGAATAATTAATACGCTTCTATTTATTTAAATAGGCAATATGAAGCCATAAAACAATCAGTTTTTTAATTAAATTAATTATTATCATGTGATATTTAATTTATGACGAGTGTTTATTTGTGTTTAAATATCGTGAATATGAAAATTTAATTCTCCCAAATGCATAGCTCTCACATTAGTTCAGGCCGTAGTTAATTTTAATTAATGAGCACTTTTGTTTTGTTTGAAGAGTTAATGACCACTTAATATATTGCAGAAAAAATCTTAGATAGTCGTACCTCTAAATGACACGATAAGGAAGAACCAATCAAATCGCTTTGACTAACATTAATTATCGTAGCTGCTTGGATGATTAACACTAATTTGCTCGCTTATTAAATTTTAATTGATATTTCTTTACGACACGTGCCAATGTAGGATCGCTAGAGAATTTCTCATATACTGCATAATATATGTGCAGAAAGAATGAATAAATGAGCAAACCTCTCTCTCTCTTTTTGACAAGAAAGACCCATTAGCCTAATACAATATAGGAAATCCAGATAAATAAATAGGTACATAATTCTCGGAATCAAATTCAGAATTTCTAGGTTGTGAGTCGGAGTACCGTATCACTGCGTCAAGATTACTTCCTCAACAAATACCTCTTTCTTGTTAGATATTTTTAGTAAAAGCATTTATTTCATTTATCTTTAAAAAAAAAAAAAGAAGAGGAAATTCCACTTCAATTGAACGTTGGCTAGGTGCCTGTAGAGGAGCAAAATTAAATCACAGCTAATTGGGTTTTAATCATTAATACTAAGGCAAAAACTCACTGTTTAGCTATCAACATTTTCTTCTTTTATGTGTTTTCTCTTAAACATTTTTTAGACAAATTTGACTTTTAACTTTTTATAATTTTTTATTATTTTAATATTAAAAACACCGATTGAGTGCAAATCACAATAATAATATAATGAAATAAAAAATATCAAATTAAAAAAAGAGAGAAAAATAGTCGACTCTCATGTTATCCCTTTTCCTCTAGGTTATCGGTCATGATAATCTCTAATAAGACCATCAATCCTTGTAGGTCAAGGATGGTCATATGAAAAGTTATTTTCGTCGATGACCTCATCGGGGAGGGTGGCCGTTAGCGAGGTCCCCTCCCTCCAAATAAGAGTGTACAATTTCTCATAAGCAATAATCACTTTCCGGATACGGTAGATAACTGTGCAGAGGATGTGCGATTACTACCCTCTATACATTTCTCTTCTTTCTTTCTTTCTTTTTTTTTAATAATCGAGGTCTCCGAACACTTTCGGGACCCGACTAGCGGTGATTGCGACATCTCTTCCTCGGGGCACACGTAATAGCCTGCAAACTACGTGTGCTAAGTAAATCTAACGAAACTGACGAGTTCAAGAAGACTGAAAGCTCCTACCAACTGACAAGCTTACATCATGCGGTTTGAATCTAGGAGATCTTAGTGAGCTCCATTAGTGGGATTTCTCTTATTTCTTTTAATTTTACTATTATTTATCTTGGCCTTTTAATCAATATTTTAATATATTAAAATATCAAAATATTAATAATCAAACCTATTCTAAAATTGAATTTTCTGTAATACTAATAATCTAGTGGGTTTTAGTGGATTTGACTGAAGAGCCGTTTGCAGCTCTTTTGTTTTTTTTTTTTTAATCAGCTATATCTAAAATCACAATAGACTTTAACTAATTTAGTTAAAATTAGAAAGGTATGTTATGGGTAAAATTTTTTAAAGATGAACTTTTTTAATTATAAAATTCGAATATAAAATTTTATTTAAGAGAAAGTAACATCTTATCGGCTCAATCAATACACACTTTGATAATGGCCGTTTATGGTACTGATCAGTGCTCATTTAATTATCAAAGGAAAAAATTAAAAAGAAATTAATGTTTCGGCACATACGTTTGGTTGGAAAACGACAAAGGACGGCGTCTTTAATAGTTTTTGGTTACGGCGCATTGACGGAGATGTCCCTGCTCCTACTTGGAAATGACATCTCAGGCCCCCTCTGTCCCCATGTCTCTCTCTCCGCCTGTCTTCTGCTCTGACCTCTTCCCCCACTGCTTCTCTCTCCATCTCTAACTCCCCCCCCCCCCCCCCCCCCCCCCTTTTTCTCATTCCATATATTTTACTTTTTTATTTCGATTGTTTTGCTTGAATTCTTTCTTTCTGATAATTTATTACATTATCATCATCTACCTTAACTTCATTTTCTTCTCACCATAATTGCAGGGGTCCTCTGCCGTACATTAATGTAGCCTTCATTTAGTTACGGCACCGTGACCCGTTATAATTGGGCTACCGCCAAGATTTTATGCAATTTTCCTGTATATTCATAATTTGAAAAAGAACCAACGAAGGTTGATGCAAGTGGAAGGGGTTTGTGTCGCTTAAGCAGAGGTGCCGGGTTCGAGCCCCTGTGAACGCAGCAGACCTTCTTGGGAGGGGTCCCCAGGAAACCGCCCGACAGTACCCCGAATCCGGATTAGTCGGCTAGGCTAGCCTTTGGACACCGAACACCGCGTGGGAAACCAAAAAAAAATTTTTTGAAAAGAAAAAGGTGATCTTCCTCATAGGAATTATGGTCAATTTTTGTTGTGATATATCTCATCATTTATTGAAAACTATAATTTTTTATAAGAGTATTCATGTCATTACAAAGATAACTTATCATGCAAAAATATAAAAATTTTGCATGAATAGTGTCTATAAAATATCTATATGGGTCTACAAGAGATTGAGTTCGTTTCAACTGAAAGTCTAAACTATTATGTCGCTGTATCACATTATCCGATAAATCAATTTATGTGAGATTTACCTCTCAGTACTCACATTCATGTGACAATATAGCTTACACTTATCGCTTGTTCTTAAACACCCGCTCTTAACAACTGATCTTAAATCGAACATTTTTCTTTTAGTCTTTGGCGATGGGAACAAACTACTGCTGAGCATGTGTTTTCTTTTATTCTTCAACTAAGAACTATTCGAGTTGCGTTATTTCTTTCAAACTCGATAAATTGACCACAAATCAAGCATTTTTCTTTTGGACTCGGGTTTAACCAGCCATGAGTTTCACATTCGAGTTTTGCGCAGTGTGAGCCCATATGGCAATATACTTTAAAACTGTATAAAATATCTACTTGGACTTATAAGAGATCGATATCATTTCCACCTAAAAGTTTTAAACTATTAAACGGTAGTAACCAATTCTATTATCACCCTAAATTTACTTTCTAAAACATTCGATATCATTAATATTTTTAAAAGGGTATGCACGAGTACTGAGTAAAGTCAGATATAACCTATCCAGTAGTGTGGGTTCTGAGTAAATACCGATGAAATTTGGGTAGAGTTTCGATAATAAATTTAGGAACCAATTAGAACTGGTTCTGGTTCTAACCACTTGATATTCGAGGCCAGGTATATAAAAGAAATGATTGATATCGATCGGTTATAATTTCTTCGTTTGAATTCTAATTCCTGTCCTATCTTTTATATATTACAAATTTATATAAGATTAACTAATATTTACAAAATCTTATACCGTTATACTATAATAGTAAAAATTAAATTAACATTATAAAAAGATGTCGTAAACCTATTTACTTTATTATAAAACCTCGGAATTTATAACTATATGTTTGTAAAGTTATCGTAATGAGAATAGAAAATAGAAAGAGATAGGGAATGCAAATGATGCATAAGAAATAGTTATTCATGATACGCACTAAATACTAAAATAATTATTATTTGCTTAATAGATATTTTAAAAATAATTATTCAAGCGAATCAAGTGTGTTAATGGGTTTCATTCCTCTAACATTTTCTTGAATCAATAGATTATACTTATAACCGGTGAAAAAAATACTTATTTATACTATTATATGTAAATTTTTGGAGAGTTTGTTATCTTTTTCATTTTCTATATCCCTCCTTAATTTAATTTAATATTAAAATTTCTGATATGTATATATTTTATAGGATCATCCACATTAAAGGTAAAATAGTAATTTTTGTCATATTACTCTCATAGTGTATTTATGCTCTTAACAGTAAAAATCTTTTATTAACTATTTAGATTCTCTTTTCTCACTCCGTATCTACAATTTTAGCACAAAAAACATGTGATGTTTTTTGAGCGAATAATTTGAAATTGTAAACTTGAAAAGGTAAAATTGACATAATATACCAATGACAATTAAAAATACTTTATCTATAAGTTAATGAATTTTAAATGGATTAAATTATATTATGTTATAAATAAACGATCTAATTTCACATGTTCATCCCAATATTTAACATTTATTTATTTTTCGTACGTAACATGGGTGCATATTTAGTATTTTATGAGAGGGAAGGCAAGGGGAGTAAAAATAGTTGATTATATAAATTATTATTCAAATAATAATATTTATAAAACCAATTTTAAAAAATTTTATAGTATTAAAATCTAATAATAATTTACATAACGAACTTAATACATATTAAGTATTGAATATTTACTCTAAACGCTCCACCCCGCGGCTCGTCGGCGCCGGCCGTATTTGGTCGGCTGGCTGTGGGATTTGAATATTCAGAGTCTCAGACTCTACGGTCCTTTCCCCGAGGGTGTAAAATTTACATAAGAGATTATATTAACGTCGGTTGTGAACGCAGCAAACCTTCTTGGGAGGGGTCCCCGGGAAACCGCCCGACAGTACCCCGAATCCGGATTAGTCGAGCCTTCGGGTACCGGATACCGGGTGGGAAACCAAAAAAAAAAAAATATTAACGTCGGCTAAAAATTTTAAATTTATATGTAGTTAAATCGATTCATCTAAGTTTTAATATAAGACTTATTAACATTCGTCTTCTCATAATAATGCATGTACCTCTGACACGTACCTCGCATTAATACCCGCCGTTGAGAACTAACCTTGAATCGAGTTTTTTTTTTCAGTCTCGCACTGATATTGTGTGAGCCTATACAATAACTGGCTCTGATAGGATATAAAATTTTATACCAAACTCGTAAGATTTTGACTTACATTTATTGAAAAGACTAAACTAGTAAATCGTATAAGATTTCGATTCATTAACCGTTGGACGTGGAATTTACGTGAATAAAGAATTTTCCTCTCACTCTCTCTCTTCCTTCAAATAATTAAGAACTCCCTTTAATGATAATCCCTTGGTTTTGTTCACGGTCGAGATTGTTTACAATTTTATGCAGCTGAAAGTGTCACTTGAACCCGATGCATTTACGACCCTATCGAGTCGAGAATGTTTCCTATGTATCCAGTCAAAAATCGATGTGTTGTTTTTTCTTATCGTATTCGGAATTACGGTCGGTGTCCATAGTGAGTCGATCAAATTTATGGTCGGCCGACACACTATTAGGAGCAGCCTTGTAACATGACCGTGTTTTGGGAAACCTTACAATAAATAACACATTCCGAAATGATATCTGGAAGAGTTAAAAATGAAAAGGTTCAACCCTCGAACTAAATCAAATCGAACAGAATATGGGCAACTCGTTCAAACCGGTTCTCTAATAATATGATTTATTTGTCGAGAAAAGGATTACTTGATAATTAGTCGATTAATTATAGTTAAATAAGACCAAATTGATTTTGTAGATTCGTAATTAAATAAAAATAAAACAGCTTTCAAACTAAAATTCACAATTTATATTATCATTTATTATTATTATCGATCAGATAAATGGATTTTGTAACGGTTCGATTTGGTAAATTTCAAACCAGTTGAGTTTGACAAAGTAAATCAAATCAGCAGGCACGAAATAATATTAAATGATATGATCTTATCTCACAGTGACGTGACGAGAAAGAATTGATTAAATTTTTCTTATCGGTATAGATTAAGATAACTGCTCAGATAATTAATACTAATTTACTCATTTATTATAATCTGATTGATATTTTTTCACGTCACGCGCTGATTTGACTCCTAATACGGGTAGCCGAAAAATAAAAGAGGGAAAAAAGAACAAACATGCGGGCGAGATTTGGACTTGTGGCGTTTTCCTTCTCCCACTTTTGGCACGCGGGAAAAGTTGGTTCACATGCTCCCCACATAGCCAAAATAATAACTTATCTAATTATAAATTAAATATATTCAAAAATGTAAAAATGATCTTCAAGAATTTTCTATCGAATACAATAATAAAAAAATGTCATTAAATCAGCGAAATGACATAACTGGTACGAAGACATCGTTCTCGATCTATAAAGAATGAATTTTATATTCGATTTTTATCGATAAAGCTTTTTTTTACTGATTACAAGCCTCACTCCGAAAAAGAGGGACCCTTGATCAATAATCAATCTCTCTTTTGTTAAGATATTATTTAAAAGGGCGGCTCAACATTTCTTTTTGTATTAATTTACAAAAAAAGAATATATTACTCATGCATTGTAATACAAGCAACAAAAGCAAGGTGAATAAAGAAATTAATATTTTTCAGATCGAGTTAAATTTAATCTTTTTGGCTCAATGATTGTGCGTTTCCCTGGATAAGATAACAATGGGAATAATGTGGAAAATAATCGACTTTATACATTAATAAATAAATACGCTTCAAATACTTTTCATTATTGGGTGCAATTATTGTACGAGTCGTAGGGTTAAGATCGGAATAGCGCATAAAGTGGTACAGAAAATCTTATCGGTGAGAATCAGATCTGGAACCTCTAAGTTGTAAGATGAGAATGATAATATTATACTAAACCATCAGCTCTGAAGACTAGGGGTGTAACGGGCACTTTGGACAGGTTTTTTCCAAAAATTATGAGATCCCGGTTGTTTTCGGTCCGGTTTTTTCAAGTTAAAAAACTTTACCGAGAACAGTTTAGGGGTTATGAAAACCACCCACTTTGAGTTCGATTTTTTCGGGTTTCGACCTTGAGTATACTAATATATTAAATACAAAAATAATACAATAAAATTTATTATAATAAACGAGAAATACTAATTATAAATATTTCAGTGTGTTACGAAGATAAAATACATAAATATGATTGAGATTCAAGTTTAAAAATATCAAATGTGTTATTTGTATTGTTAAAATCTAATAATAAAATAGTTTATTATATATAATATAAATTTAACATAATTTCCTATTTGGTTTCGAGCCCCACCGGCTTTTTCGGTCGGGGCCCAAATTTCCTAGTCCGGTTTTTTTCGCATTAAAAAACCGCTTTGAATTTATTAGGGGACTCATAAATCCTATTTTTTCGATTCCGGTTCGGTCGATTTTTCTGAGTTTTCAGGTTCTGGTTAGTATCCAAAATCCCATGAGCCTTTGACTAATTTTATTCAAGTCGGGCGAGTTGTCCCATTAATAGGTAATACCATCCCATTATGAAGAGAGCAGTGTGTGTAACAAGTCTACTGTATATCAGTTGTCACGTATCAATAAAATTCAGTTGTTTTAAAGAAAAAACCTAAAAACAACACAGTTCTATTAGCTTTTATATCACGTTATTACTACCACGTAGTGCACCCATCACGTCAAGACTTTCTCCCTAATATAAATTTTCTTCGCTAACAAAAACTCGAGCCTGCGACCTTTAGTTAAGGAGACTAAGTGCCGAACCAACTCGTGTTCGTTAGAATGTCATGTTTTGAAGTCGATATTTTTTCCCTAATAAAATGAAAGACGGTTAGCAACCTGTGGCAAAAAAGAATGTCGAGGAATATGGGGGAAAATTGCACCGTTGATAGCAAATATTTCGCTAATGTAATGTTTTGGTACAAAATTTTTTTTATAACTGTATCACAAAATATTTTGCATGTAATATTTTGGTACAAACTATTAAATTTTCACCAATACCATTAATTGGACTGTTGTGCCGATGTATGTGGATGGTTAGTGGTACTGAAGTGAAAATTTAGCTGACCTGACACTATAAAATAAATTTAAATTATAAAAATAAGAATTTTAAAATAAAGAATAAAAATAAAAAAATCCACTTTAAAATCCAAAAAAACTATAGAATAGACCTAAAAATTTCGGAATAGGACTAAATATGTTTTAAAAAAGATAAAACATCCCAAATTAATTAGAAAAGATCCAGAATTTTTAAGGACTGGCCCTAAACTTTATCAATACCTAAGACCATCCTAAAAAGAGGCAAATACATTGGAGATAATATTGAAAATTTTTAAAAATGGACTAGACAGATTTTAAAAAGTAGAAAAATGACTCAAATCGATTCGAAACAATTCAGAATTTTTAAGAACCGACCTCTAGATTTTACCAACACCTAAGATCATTCTAAAACACACAAAAGACATCAAAAACAGAATTGAAAAATTTGGAATAGGTGTAAGATGGGTTTTAAAATGTCAATAAATGACCCTAATCAATTCGTATAGGTTTGTAATTTTCAAGAACCGGCCTCTAAACTCTACCAACACCTAAGACCATCCTAAAAACACACAAAATATATCAGAAATAGAACTAAAAAAATTCAGAATAGGAACTGGACAGATTTTAGAAAGTCGATAAATAATCCTAAATCGATATAAAACAATCTGAAATTTTCAAGAATTGACCCATAGATTCTACCAACACCTAAGATCATCATAAAATCACAAAACACATTAGAAATAGAGCTGAAAATTTTAGAATAAAATAATTTTATGATTTTAGTTTATATTTTTATGTTATTTTAATTTTATTATTTTATGATTTACACTTTAACTAAAAAACTAAAATAAAATTGTAAAAATTAGAAAAAAAAAAGGAGCATGGGAGTGAACAGGGCTCAAGACATTGTTCATCTTCTCTCCAAGCCCCCATGATTTTACAGGGAGTGCAATAACCCCTGTCAATCATCATCGCCTGGAACAGCGATCCATGACTCACTCTATCTGATCTTGTCTCCCTCTCCGATCCATTCTCTCCTGGCATCTCTACCTCTCTAATTTTTTAGTTTTGTTTCTGATGTATTTTATGTGTTTTAGGATGCTTGGTAGAGTCTATAGATCAATTCTTGAAAATTTCGGATAGTTTCGAGTCGATTTGATTCATTTATTGACTTTCTAAAATCTGTGTAGCCCCTATTTAAAATTTTTCAGTTATGTTTCTAATATATTTTGTGTGTTTTAGGATGACCTTAGGTGTTGTGTTGGTAGAATCTAGGGGTCGGTTCTTGAAAATTCCGGACTGTTTCGGATCGATTCAGGGTCATTTAGTGACTTTCTAAAATATTACATTTTGAAAATATTTTATAGCACGTAGTTACAAAAAAATTGTATGAAAACGTTACATTGATAAAAAGTTTTATACCAACAATCAATTTTCCTGGAGTACGAGTAAATGGACCAATAATCAACGTGCAATCGGCAACGTTGGATCGGGGAAATTGAAAAAGCCTGTTTCTTTCCAGCACACTGAGCTGTCGGAATTATTGTGTGTGTGTAATTTCACAGCCGAGGCAAAGGCAAACCATTTCCTTCTTCTTCTCTCTGCAATGATAAGAGCCTCCAATTCAATGTTTGGGGGTAAAAGAGGGAGGACAAATTTAATACATAAGCTTCCCTTTTCATGAATTTTGCCTGTCCTTCTCCCAATCTTAGCTCCGGACATTTTATTCTCGTGGACAAAACTTCCTTTTCACGGATCGGGTCCAGGAAAAAAACGAAATGATCGTTTTAACCCTAATTTCTCCCTCAAATTAGGGTTTCTTTTACTTTTACCGATAAAGCTGCGTCGAGAACCATTTGATCCGAGAGATGTGTTTCCAGATGGAAATGAGGCTGCACATATGGTAAATCTACTGTCCGACGATTGGATCATTGAACAAGTAGGTAATGTTAAATCACGTATTTGTTGTGAGCGAACAGTTGGCGAATGAGGTGACTAGACTTAGAGGGACTGCTCGGTTTGCATGCTTACGTCAGTGGAGAAAGACTATCCGAGACGGACATGAGTTTACGTCAGATGTTACTGTGTGGTCATATGCTTGCACATTATACTGTTGATCATAAGCCTACAAAAATCTGAGGCTGTTTTTACCCAAAAAGGCTAAACTATCGGATGGTGGTATTCAACTATCTTATAAACTAATTATAGTCCTCTTATATGACCTATGTATGATCTAATAGATGAAACAGTTATGAGTTATTAGATTCTTTTATTTAATTTGAAGCATTCATTGTAGACGATTGGATTAAACGGTCGAACAGTCTGGTGATTGGATCGCAGATATCCGGGCCGGATTTTCTAGAGTTAGAGAAGAAATCTGAGTGGTGGCTCATCAGTGGTTGGCCATTGCTTGTGAGGTGCGGCTTGGAGTGTAAATCAATCAAGCCGACAGAGATTTTCACAAAGCAAGTTTTTCCCATTGGCTCCAACAAAAAACACAGGAAAAAGGAGACACATGCTGCCAGAACCCAACAGAGAAGCACACTGTACGTCCATCACACACAAATTATGTTATTTTATTTTATTTTTAAATAAATTAATAAACTCGTTCTTTTATTACAGAGGAGATTCACAAGTTTATAAGGAGCATGCAGGAAAAAGTGGAAATAAAGGGGTACGGACAGTCGTATACCTTGAAGTCGAACTATGATATGTTAGTTTCATATTGAAGGTGATGACGCTGTACCGAGTATTCTATATCGATATCATGTTTATTTAATGTATGGGATTGATATGTGTGCGAATAGTACAATGAATGGGGCATGACGAGGAGGCATAGCAAAGTCAAATGGGTATATTTTCTTTTCAAAGCTTTAGTTGTTGGGGATCAACATCCTTCCACTTTGTCCCTTCCCCTGTTCTTTCACTTTTGTTCTTTCCCCCCTTCCCTCTCTCTCTCTCTCTTCCAACCATAAACATCCATGAATGAATGGTCTCACTGAATATGAATATGACTGTACAGAACGAGATCGGACTTACGATATCGTGAACTATTCAGAAAAAGTGCATACGTTACTATTCAGCCCCACCGATCCCGTAAGTTTTCACTTTCATGGAGCTTTGAATCCAGGGCCTTCAAGTACTTAATCCGACATGCAAGTGGAGGAGAATATGCCGTGTCGTTGTTCACCGTGAACGAGTTCGATCGGATGGATGACGTAATTTGCTATATTGTCCAGAGGTGCACGATCCGCGATTCGATCGAATTGGTAGGGGTGTTTACGTAATTTTCTTAAATCTCAGCGTGGATGTTCTTCTATTGGGTGAAGGGTGCCCATCTCCTTTTGAGCCCAGCCATTGCTTTTCTAACAGGGAAGGAATATAATGCCAATTTAGCTTCTTCACCTCCCGATGGGCCCCACCTCGGTCCAATCAGAGCCCTACTCGGTGGGCCCGACCTGTCGAGATCTGGGCCCGGATAAAAGCCTTTTTCACCTCCCCCTTCCCCTACAGAACCTTGCTTGACTCAATAGGAAGAGATTTGGCTACGCGGTAGAGGTGGAGGGGGTGGTGTGGTTGAAAGTGGGAATTGACCCCACTGACTCACTCCTTCCTTACCCTTGATTTACTCCGACACATAGAATTCCACTGATGAGAAAGTGAGATCATGAGTATAATTCTGACGATCGGAACATTACAAACTTCTCCACAGCAACGAGCATGGGATGTTTTGACTCCCAGTTACCAGTCCAAGGGGTGCGGGGGTGACGACGCTCTTGAAATTAGAGAAACATTTAAAAATTTATGTAGATTTTAATGTTTTTGTTTTGTTTTTGTTGAATGATCTTATTTCGCTCTTCTTAAAATATGTACTTTTGCCCTCCTTTGAATTTCGCTCCCTCACACCAATATCGAGTCTGGTCTCGCCCGAAGCAAAACACGACGTGCTCATAGAAGATGAAGCTTTGATCTTTGGCAAGCTTGGGTCCAACCCTGAAACAAATTTTCATAATCAGATACATCTCTAAAAAACACTGTACATTTTCAACAACGGAAAATTATACCCACTAGGTCCTCTTTATATATTGTATCTTGCATTCACTAAATGGTTCGATTGCTAAACTGTAGAAGCTGTCATGCAGAGCAGCCGATGGTCGTGACTCTCCCCCTCTCTCTCCTTGTCTAATCTATGTGAGTGCAAACCCTTGCTTGCATAGCACACTTATTTGTAGTACTCTCTCTCCTCATCTCCTCCTTTATTAATCATTTTTCACTTTTTCCCCCACCCTAACATCACCACCATCCCCATGCCCATGCACTGTTGATTTCACCATTAAAAGCTTCGCTCATCCCACAAGGAAGCCACTGTTCCTTTCACGGTTGTTAGGGAGGGCTCTTTCTGAGCCCCTTTTACAGTCCCGTCTCCACATCAAAGGCAGGGCTCCCTCCGCCCGCCATCCGGCCCTCAATCACAGGTCCAAAGCCAGGAACGTCGGCCGGTTCGCCCCTGCCTTTGCCCCGGTTGCTCGGATACCGGCCACGCTAGAACAGAACCACTGAATTATTCACCCGAACTGAGCCAAAATGATTTTAGAGGGTATGTGATAAGATGGGTGGGAGGGACTTGAAGGGGGGCCTACCAAGTTGAGAAATGGTCTAACACAAATGGTTGTGTCATGGAATAATGAAGCACAATCATTTGTATATTGCCTGCATCACCAAACGTTTTCTTTTCTCTGACCCCCTTTCTTCTCAATTCTGCCATCTCTCTTTCCCATCGTCATTATCAACCAACAGTTCAACTTCGACGTGGATCAGTACATGACATGATGATTTGCTCCGGATGAGAGTAAGCCCGAGGAAAACCCAGTGAATTATTAGTCATGAAGAATTATCCCGTGCCGAGCTCTCATCCACCGTTGAACATGGGAGCGAGTCCATGCAGAAGATGACTGCACTAGCTCTCTACTCATAGGACACATTCAAATTTTTGATCCGAACATTTTTCCCTTTTTTCCATGTCTATGACGATCCATATGACGACCCGAGTCTTCAGTAGCAAAACTGTAGCACTTAAAGAACGAAAAGATGGCAAACCTGGTGAAAGAATGTACCGTACACAGAACTGGAAACAGGAGGAGAGAAAGAAACTGAGAGAGACGTACAATGAGCTGGGCTCTGGCATTACGAGGAGTTCGGCTATTCCCCGGCATCCTCTGGTTGAGTGGAGCTCGGGTTGCCGCTGCAAAGGGAAGTACTGATAGAGTAACCCTTTTGGTGACCATGAGTTGATGAGCAGCTGCTTGTCAAATGCCAGTGGAGTCGGGTCGAGAGTAAGCAAGTCAACGAACGCATGATCCCGCAGTAACTATACAATCTAAGTTATGCGTAAGTTCATAATTTAATATGTAAAGCCCTCTCGCACCGTGACTTTGTAGTGCTATGTTCAACTTTATCCGTAGAATTTTTTGTATCCCTTTTATTCGGTTTTTGCTTTACCCATTCTAGATTTATGTGCCTTCTTTATATAAAAAAATCATCTTCATCTATATGGATTGATCTCCTTTACAAATCTAGAAAAATATAAATGAAAAAATTAAATGCCGTATAAAGAATAAGCTTTTATAAAACTGTAATCACAGTTATGTGAGAGAGTGATAGAAAAAGGGAAGAAAAGAGTTTCTGATTTAAGTATTTTTTGATCGAACGAGCATATAATTACGATAATATAATGTCGTGAAGGTTCTGTAAAGTCTCTGATTGCGTAAAACAAGGGAAGAAACAACACGTTTGGAGCATTTAATGTCATGTGATGATTACTGCAAAATATCCCGCCATATCATTGGTGCAAAGCAAAAGCTAAAAATTAAGATGGAAAGGAAATCCGAGTAAAATTTTCTGTTTTATATGATGATTATGTTATGTTTTAATTCAATTCATTGAACTACATAGTAATCTATATATATAAAAAAAGAATTAGCACTAATATAAGATGTCGAAATTCACAGTAGATCAGTAAGACATTTCAAATTGACCAACTCGATTGAATTATTCAAGTTTTTTGTAAGTGGAGGTGGAGGTGGAGGTGATGGTGGTGGCTCTGGCTACAGAGGGAGGGAGCAAGGGCGAAGCTCGGAGATCGTGGGCTAAGAAGGTAATGGCCTGTTTTTAAATTTTGATGGATAATAGTGGGTAAAAAGAGTAATTAATGTAACAATCTACCCATGTTAGCAGGTGCCACGTCACTCTGTTATTGTCACTTGAGCGATAAATTGCCAAGTGTGCAGGAGTTAGCGCGTTAACTACCACATTTGGGTCGCTATGATGATGATTGACGTTAAGGACTCAATTATGTGATGAAATTAATATTATAGGACTTGTTTAGTTAGTTTTAAACTTATAAGTCTCAATTTAAATACAGTAAATATATAGAATTTATATTGTAATTTTTCCAGAGGGAAAGTGTTATGTTGTCTCCATTTCTATCGCACCCAAACCAAGCCTCTAGATCTACTGAACCGATGTTTTCTTTAAAGATCTTAGGCAAAAGCTACGATCATTTTGTGTGCATGGCTGGACTTGAAAGTTGAACCTCAGTGTGCAAAGTGATCTTAAAGATAAAATTCGGGGTGCATATTGGGACGATGAAAACTTGTCGAGTAAAATAGCATAACTTTAGGGCGTGGAATGAAATTTCCCAAAGTTTCTCGGACCTGTTGGTGGATCGTGCGCGGGTCCATTTACCGGCTCGGATTCGCCAGAAGGCCCAGCTCAGGGAGAGAATATGGGCCGGACTTATTTTTGGGCCCAAATAAGCTAAGCCCATTAACGTTCTCCTTGGCCCATCAGCGAAGGCCTGGGATGCAAGGGGAAGCATAGCCGCCTGGACTCATGGGCGGGCGATTTAGTTATTTATACAGTTGTTTTTTATTTTGTAATTTTATAAAAAAATTAAAATAATTGAATTTTATCGGTTTATAATATCACGTAAGTATTATCACATGGTACACCTGTTATAAAAAAGAGTATGTCCTAACCCATGGTCCAGCTGTGGCAACTACTCTCATCCACTGCCCTCTCTCTTTGTTCCCTATTCTCTTTTGTTCTTATTATCTTTACCCAGATACTTAAGCATAAGAGAGCTATTCCAGGAATAGACCTTGTGGCTTTTCTTTCTTTTTTATTGCAAGATTATCCCTTTGCTCAGTAGCGTTCACGTCCCGGTGCCAATCCAACAACCACTTGAAGATTGCTCAACTCGACAGATCACACAAATGTCTCAACTCGACAGATCACACAAATGTCTTACCATTTTGGTACTCTCACCGAGAGTTGAACCCAAGCAGCAACTTCCCTCTTCGACAAGTGTGTGATAAGTACTGATCCCGCACTAGAGAGAGACAGGTGGAATTAGCTCTTTATAAGACTAATGCATGCCCCTCTTCCCTCAAGGAGTGCCTTGTTTCGGAATGCAAAAGAGTCACAAAGATAAGGAGATAAAAAGAAGATAAGATAAATATGTACAAGAAGTCTCACTTCAGAGAACTGAAGTTAGAATCACTTAGTTTTAGATCAGGGACTATACTGCTGCACCAAGTCTCCTTTTTTCGAGAGGTGTCTTTACTCTTTTTATCAAATAAGATTTTAGATTTGAATCTTATTGGAGGATAAACATTTTTGAATCCAAAGAATGTTGCCCCTTCGTAATCCGACCCGATTCACATACGAAGTAGTCGAACTCGTTTAAGTTACAGATATCGAGTGGTTAGCACATGTAAAAAAACAATAAATAAATAAACTGCTCAATTATAGAATGGTCTTGTCATTTTTCCATTTTGCCATATATAACATTTTTTTAAAAAAGACAATCCTATAATAAGTTTGTCGCTACCATTTTTTTAACGAGTTAATTTACAATGAATGTACTCCATTTATAAATCGAACCCGATATTATACAAGAGGGAAAGATGTGCCGAACCAATCCAAAAACTTGCCTTTTTCAATTTCGGATTTTGAGATGCAGGTGGCCTTTGTTGTATGTCAAGCAAGATTGATCTCCAATTTTAGGATGTTTCATCAATTGGCCATATGGTCTCGTTTTTCCATGCGTAGCTTCTGATACTCAGAAGTTCAATAGGACTGGACTAGTTCATGTTCGAGTTTGGTTAGCCCATTAAGAGTGTAATGCTCTCCTCATATTAATTTTCTTTATTTAAAATATTCGAATCTTAACACCTTATTTAAGGAAGATTAATATTCTATTATTTCAATTAACTAATATTCAATAACGTTTAGGTGTTTATTAATCAGCCAATTAATTGAACAATTAAAAACATATATTGGCGTTTTATCCAGTCGACGTACGTAAACTTCTCCTTTTTTTTTTTTGCAGTATTTTATAGTAAGACACTAGATCCGATGCCCGCCAGCCAGGAATATTAACTACATTTTTAATTAAAAAATTAATAAAAATAAATCGCAAAATATCAACGATGGATATGGATAAGCTTTATCCAAAAACTTCATAAAAAAGAAAATGATAGAGAATAATTTCGACTAAGAAGTATTGTCTGTGTTATACATAATTCACGTGATTATCCTTTAAAAAGATATTTTTCGGGGAGAGGATGCTTTTGGATCTTAAAATGACCTCGAGATCATCGCTTCCTTTCCCAAGGGAGTTTTCATTCTGTCACCCATCGCCAATCCTATCAACGAAATGGGAGATTTGAGTTCGGTGTCGACAAAAGCACCGACTGATGAGATCGAACCATCATGCTACATTGCACCACTCTTTTCCAATCCAAAGCGGACAGTATATCTTGAACAAGTTATTTTATACCGGGACTCCAAATTCATAACAATTAGTTGGTCTCGTCAGTTCAAGTTTTGTAGCGCTAAAAAGTTATTGTAACCCTTCACATGAGATAAATGCTAAACTGTAAATAATAGATGTGAGAGTGGATCGGGGCTGATGATTTTTTATTCCAATTATCAGGCTCTGACTTACTTCGGATCGATTTTTTAAAAAATAAAGATTATATCAAGAACAACTTAGAATAATAAAAAACCAACTATCAATGGTGTGATTTTTTTTAGACTTCGAATTTTGATATATAATAAAATAAATACAAAAACAAAAAAATAAAATTCATTGTAATAAAAAATAATTACTAATTATTAAAATTTTGACTAATAAGCTAATTAACATAAATTCAATCCACAATGTAGTCACCAAATATCTAAAAACTATCTTTTTATTGTCAATTTTTTTAATAATAATATTATAAATTATTGAATGTGATAATTTAATTGTTCATAAATTCGATCAATCTCAGGCTCGTCGGATTTTTCGGATGATTTTTCTCGGCCTTGAAAATTATCCGATTTTTATAAATGGGTCGTAATCCCCTTTTTTGGTTGGTTTCGGTTGGTTCTTTTGATTTTTCGATTTCTCGTTTGTTTACTTGCGCCCCAAGTAAATCATCTTGCTTGTGAGGTTATATCCATTTCATCAAAACTTTTTTAGTGCAAAAGAAAGGTACGTAGTGCAGCGATACTGCTCTCGACCTGACAGTAAGAGAACACATATTCAATTCTTATCAATAAAATTATTTATCTTTTATTTTCTCCTTAATTTATCCAAAAAAAATTAGTAATTTCGAAGCGGCATCATAAATAATGCCCCCACCAAGTTGTCGTCATCATTAAACCAAAAGCCCCATCCTCCACTTTTATCATGAAAGCTCCCAACTTTCCATTCATGAAAGCTTTTTTGTTGCCATCTTCCATTACCATTCCTTCTTTGAAACTTCCCCCTCAAAAAATTGCATAGCTCTTTTGACGGAGAAGGTTTTGGTAAAGCAGTTATATTTCATATCAACGATAATATATTATATTTATTCAATTAAAATTTAACATATGATTAATAATTATATATATAATTACCGAATACTAATATTTTCGTAAAAATATAAAAAATTATAATAAATTGTAAATCATAATTGGATAAGTATATAAATATGAATTACGATTGGAAGAATATACCATATCAATATTACTTACGTAGTATGACCGCTCCATGAAAGACTTTCTCCGTAGACATCCGGATCGTACAAACCGATATAACCCGATTGAGATCTAGAAATATCTTATAAATTATAGGTTGGATTCAAACCTTATAAATAGATATAATTTATTATTGGAAGAATTTTACCCATTAATGGACTGATTCGGCTTGAGTAAGAGGATCGGTAATGCTTATTGAAAATATGGATATTAAGTGATAAAGAAATGAAGATGATAAAGTTCACGGGGCGTTGCATGTAAAACGAACAAATATTGGGCGTGTCTGGTGGGAAAATTATTGAATTACGTGAAATATTAGGGGGGGAAAAGAGAGAAAATGACATCTAAGATCCTTTTAAGCAAATAATACAATATTCACCAGCATCCACAATATAAAATAAAATTAAATGGCCCAAAGTCAACATCAACCACATAGCCAGAGCTGAAAAAAGAAAATTAAAATTTCATATAATTAACAACACTCACGACCTAAAAATTAAATAATTAAATTTGTTACACCTTTTTCCTCGTAATTCTTTATTTTCTGGTGGAATGCTCTTTTACAAATGAAAAAGATATGATATTAATGAAGAGAAAATTATTATTTATAATAATAACATAACAATATTATATTGATAAATATTCGCGCCGCGTCCCGGAATTAATTAATTCCATTTTTCCTTTCTTTTACACACACTCTCTCTCTCTCTCTCACGCTATGAAGTTTCTCAAAACTTTCTCTGACGGAATTTTTTGTTTTGATTAATTAATTAATCAATCTTCGAAACCCGTTTTCTCCCATATTGCATTTCTGACCCTGCTGAGATCCCTTCCTTTCAAAGTCCTCCCTCTCCCCTCGTGCACCGAGAAAGACGCGATCCTCGTCCTCGCCAGGAACTCGTGCGGCGGCACCCGAATGCCCTCTCCCCCGCAGCCCACGCCGTCGCTGCCTCCCCCGCCGCCGTCCGAGTCATCGTCCAAGCTGTCCCTCCTCCGATTTTCCCGGTACTCCCCCCTGAGGATCTTCGACCAGTCGGGCACGTTGACCGGAAGCGATGACGGCGTCGCTCCCCTGCCGTCGCCTTCCGCCCGCTTGGCCGGTTTCTTCGAGACGCGGGAGGTGTGGGCAGCCGCCCGCAGAAGCTCGGGCGAGTCGGAGCGTGCCGAGCCGTATACCTCGGACTCCTCGAGCTCGAACGCTGAGTCGTACGGCGCCGAGGGAGCGATCTGGTCGGTGGAGAGGAAGCGGTAGGCCGAACGGTCTGCGTAGGCCTTGCCGGCGGCCATGGGGTCGGTGGTGGCTCTATCTCTTTGGTGCCGGCACAGTCGGTGTGGTTGAGTTGAGTCGATCTATTTCCCCGAGTCGCCGATCTAGGAAGAGAGGGAGAGGGGAAGATTGTTGTTGTCCGCTGAAAGTAAGGACTGTGAGCTGCTTTTATAAAGGTTCATGGGGGAAGCTCACTAGATAAGGAGAAAATGCCCTATGATCGTGACTAATTAAATTATAATAACAAAAAAATTTGAATTGTATAAAAATAATAATATCGAGAAATAAATTTCACGTCAAGACTTAATGGACTAAAATGTGAAATATAAAATATTAAGGTTATGAAACTTTTGCAGTCTTGTGAAAATTTCACATGTTATCAATATTAATTATCATGTGGGTTTCCATCCTGTCTAAGCTAAGAGAGAGACTCGTAATCAGTTAAAATCTGAAACCAGAAGAAAATGTAGAGAACGTGGACAGTTTCCTCAGAACGGAAGAAAAAAACTCACATTATAGTTAGTTGTGTCCCTTGTCTGACTACAAAAAAAGCCCGATCCGAAATCAGTTGTTGAAATCAACGGCACGCGATAAGCATAGAATATGTTGTCATGTGAGAAGGGTGTTGAGTAATAAATCTCTCATTAGATACAAACTAAAATTTGAAATAGAATAGAATTAAGATATTTTCACCTGTAAATTTTAATTTTTAAATAAATATGAGCCAATATCTTAAAACTCAGATGAAATTTTCACAATTATTGTAATTATTATTGATTATTAATGGCACAATCGTAATTTTCCTTGCAGATAAAAAAGTCTTCACATTTTCTCTGCTACTCGGGTGGTTTTGGTTGGACTAACGAGCGCGCCCAGCGTGAATTTGCCACGTCGGATTTCCCGGGAGAATTATTTAGCCGACCGGGGGCCATTAATTTGAGACAGTAACTAAACCTCGTTAATTGATGTTGGTTAATGCCTCTCTTTAGTCTTATCTCTTTCTATTCGGGTTTCACTGATAATCTCTGCACTTCAGCCACCTAACCATTTATCAAATTAGTCCGATAATTTACAATTAATGACTCAGATTACCCAAAAAAAACCAATAACTTAAAATTATTTTCCCTTTAATTTCTGTTTTTGCTATCCGAAATTTAAATTGACGAACTCGAATTGATCCAGATAGTTCACGTATCTTCCTTTCAGATAAAATCTTAAGTTTAAACTTTATAAACAAGTCAAAATTCATAATTAAAAGATCTTTATCTCTAACTCTAAACATTGGTTCTAATCTGAACCCGTGTCGGTTAAAATCTACTGAAAATTTGAACACGGAATAGTACAACCGAAAGAAAGACAGACAGCTTTCAGAAACCAATCCCAATTCACCTGTCTGCCCCATGGTTTGGTTTGGTTTAGAACCGGTTAAAATTTCTATGTGCTGATCCGATTTGGTAGAATGTCATAAAAAGAATACGTTAATAATTTCTCATTCAGGCAAATCCGAACGGTTCATCAAAGATCGATCCGATCGATTTTCTCGAATCGGGACATCGGTGACCGGATGGAGAGAGTATTGTGCGTAACATGTACATCATGTGAGAGTGCTAATACGCTATCATAAAATTAAGTTATTCAAGGATATTTTTTAATAAAATTTTAAAAATAAAAAAATGAAATAAATGAGTATGATGAATTTTTAATATTATTTCAATACTGTTAAATAATATATTCATTACATGGGGCTTTCTCGACTGGATGAGTATGAAATTTCGTGTAAAGAAAGAAATGAAAAATGAATGGAGAAATGAGATTTGGTGAGGATATACGGCAAGGCGCGCCCATTATGGTGTTAATTTACATTTATTATTATTAACCAAGAGGGGTTGGGCCGAGTGGTAAGCAGCTCGGTGCCGCTTAAGGAGGTCTCGGGTTCGAGACCTCACGTACGCAGACACCCCTCTTGGGAGCCTCACCCGTCATTGCTAGGCGTGCGACCAGGGACGACCAACGGATTAGTCAAGTATGGTTGGCTGAAAGATGTCATCTCACCGCTGATGGGGCCTGCTTGGATACCGTGGCTGGCGACCAAAAAAAAAATTTACATTTATTAGAACAATTTCCGGAGATTTTCGATTAAACCAATTTCATATTATGCAGGAATTCCAAGGAAAAATTATGTCAGAACATTTGCACGGAAATGGATATTTTTAATATTATTTTTTTAAAAAAGGGAAAATGGATTTTTTATTTTAGGAAATTTGTTTGGGCTGCATCTAATTTTTATTATTGCCGGGGTCCTACCTGCCTCGGTTGCCTATCATCCGAGGGCACTTCTTTTCTAGTATCCCGTAACAGGCCGCCACGTGTGCTACAAGATTTATATCGTCGCGGGCAATTTAATGGCTGTCACTGAACGACAAGGATGTTAACTCGGTCCTCCTCGTCTGAACTATTCGTATTCAGAAGTTATAGTATGACTCTTTGATCGGTTCAGTTTAAATTGGATCTGTCCGCTAAAAAAACCAATATCATATATAATAAATTTTTTCTATTTATAAAGGCTCGAATTATAGATTTTTACACGTAAGAAGAATTAAGTGATCCTTTAATTATTGTAAAGGAGTCCGCGTGAGCAGTCAAATGCAGCGAACGAGGAAGTAAATGGTTATGGAGAGGGCTCCATATGTGAAAATCGCATACAATTTCATTGCATTAAATTTTTTTTTTTTAATTTTTAAGGAAGAATTTACTCTGTTGAATCCATGAACAATCCATATGGATCTAAATAAATTTATGTATAAAATACATGTATGAGTGACTTTATCAAAGGTTACGCGTTCAAGGAGGATTCGAACATCCGACCTCGTAAATTTTTATACGAATCGTACACACGTCTTATCCATTTAGGCTAATCAGGGCTTATCAAACTCTATTTTTATAATTTTCATTGGAAAAAAGGAGTCCATCTGTTCCAAAGCAGGGTTGAGGGGACACCATCTTTTTAAATTATATTAGAACTTTACTCATGCTCCGTTGATGGATTAATACTGAACACTGATAGTTTTGCACATTAATAAATTATTGAACAAGAAAATTTGAACATTACGTAATGAGATTATCTGAATTGCCGTAACTCTTACCCTCCATTTTATTCATAGAAAATGATGTTATGAGTTTTATATTTTCAGGGGTTTGATTTAAGGAGTAACTGGAAGGAGAGACCGATGATATGACTTTATGTTCCCTTTGGTTAGCATAAATAAAATAGACAAATTGGTAGGAAAAAAGAATAGAGAGGGGATGGGGTTCGTAGGGAATTAAAACATTTTTGTTTAGTTGGATGAAATAAAAATAATATAAAATATGATGTGTAAAGATAAAAAGATAAATTTATTCTCATATTTTATTTATATTATTAATATTATGTTATATTTTATAGAAAACTCTAAATAAAATTTTTAAAAAATAAAAAAATTAAAATGATGTGAACAATGCCATGCACTGTTCATCGTTTTTCAACATCAGACTCGCTATAGAAACTTCTCCTGGGAGCATAGTGACTATCGCGACCTTGGGAAGCCCCGTCGTGCAGTCACCACCGTCGCGACCTGGAGCTTGTTCGCCACAGCAGCGACCGTCAGGACCCTCTAGGGGAGCACGAACCAGTAGAGTTTTCTCTCTCTTCAGGTTCTGCTCGGAGCGGTGAAAAATGCGGAAGTGGAGGTGGATCTGGATGGTGGAGTCGGGGGCCATCGGAGTAAGGGACAAGACTGGGGATCTGGATGGTCGGAGGCGTCAGAGGGAGTTGCGAGGCTGAACAGCTGGATGGTGGAGTCAGGGGGGTGTCAGGGGAGGGAACGAAGCCGAGCATGCGGACGGTGGAGTCGAGGGCGTCGGAGAGAAGGACAAGGATGTGAGCCGAGCTCTATCTCATCGGAAAGAGGTCGCCGTAGACGGTGGGGTTGTTGAAGGAGCTCTGTGCACAGGTAGAGGAGAAGGGTAGAACTTAAAAAATTCAATGAACAGGAGATGGTATTTTATTAATTTACTCCTTATTCCTGTGGAAGTTATCCCATTCCCTATAAATGTATGGGGACTAATAACAGTCCCTTCTTATTCATCTATTCCACATCGTATATTAAATATAATATTATATACTTCATATTTTGTTGATATTTATGCCAATTAATTTATTAATACAGAAAATATTTACAAATGTTATATATTACAATTGATTTTTATCTTGTTATTTCACATTAATTTCTTATTATATTAAAAATTAGAATTCAAAAAAAAATTCAGAAAAAAAATCAGTGGCAGTTAGTATTTCAATTTCCTAATGGTTTTTGATATATTTTTGAAATAGTAAAAATACTATCTGCAAAAGTTGGTTCTCGATAATTATCGCAAAAACTCAGCCCACCGAAATTATTTTTACCCCTCGTTCGATTTTCATATCTCTCTTTTTTCCCAGTAAAAGTTAAACTCGTAGCTTTTAAGAGATAGGGGAAGAAGAGAAATACAGGTCGGAGAAAGATTTATTAACCAAAAGCAAAGTAAAAAACTTCCAAACATTTTAGATTTGAAATAATGTTTAATTATATCGTTCAGTTTTCTCAAGGAATAGCAATGAGGCGGGTGGGGATAAGGGGATATCTATTTATATATTTAAAATAATGCAGTTAAATAAATTTAAAATGATTAAAATTTATACCATTTTAATAAAATAAAATAATTGTGATTCAATTTATTAATAGTAAAGAACTCATAAATTAAAGAAAAATTAATTTTTAAACATATAAATAAATACAATTATATTATTATACGGGCTGGTGCAGGGCAGGCCAAAAGAGAGACCTCACCCCACTCCTTGCACGTCTCGGGTAAAACCCGCCCCAAAGGGTCGGAGTAGTTGAGCCCTACAGGTCGGGATGAAACTGCCATGCCTAGTTTTCTCTGAACTCTTTATTTCTATTTCACTAGCTTTCCCCGACATTGAAAGAGTTTGTCCTATTTGTACTTCCTAGTTACTGACTTTTAAAGAGTTAAAAATAATGAATTACAACCTTTTAAATTAATATTATAAATTTTCCAGCAGTGGCAACACCGTAACATGAAAAGTTTGAATAAAATTCTCGTAACCATTGGGATTGGGATGAAGAAAACTTATTGCAAGCCCTATCCTCATTAATTCATTATCATCTGGATATCTAGTGAAAAACACATAAATAATTTCGCTGTATAAGATTTAATGACATGATAACACTTAACACTGACTTTGAATTTCAAAAACTTAAAATTTTACTCAATTATCCGCATGTCATCGAGTCATTCACCAAAATAATCTCATTTTTTAAAATATTTCTTGAACTAGTCATCCTCCAAAAATGTTTTCCATTCTAGTCTTCCATGTGTTGACGTGGAAATAGAAGTGCTGATGTGGCAAGGATCTCAATTAATTTCCTACATGTGTTCTAGCTCACTCCTCATGTGTCTTCCTACTCATTTATATATATTTACTGTAAAACCCTTATGCAAATATATTAATCAAATCTTATTTCAACTTACTCTTTACATGTTAACTCTTTTTCTTATAGATGTAATCGAGAATATTCTAATTAGATTTCTTGAAATTTAATTTGTACACCTGAGAATATACTGGTCAATTTCCATAATTCGGTTTGTAATATCCTTATCCAATAAGACGTGTAGTTATTATGAGTTTATTTCGTACTAGTGAAAATCTGGTAACCTTATCAAAATTTCAACTATTTAAATTTTTCACGAGAAAATACATATTGTGTGTAACTCACTGTACTTCACACTAGCCCGACAGTTAGCCTAATAAATGAATTGGGAGACACATAAGGAATGATTTGGAAGACATGTAAGAAATTAAAAAGGGTTCTTGCCACATCTTAACTTTTTTTTTTTACCACATTAACACTTAAAAGGGTAGAATGAGAAATATTCTTAGAGGAAGACTAATCTGAGAAATATTATCAAACAGAAGACTACTTTGACAAAAAAAAAACTCACATAATTAGATATTAGACAATGAAATATCTATATTATTTAATTAATATATAATATAGTGGTAGGGGTGGCAATTTTTGGCCCGTCCTGGCTTGATAATATGATAATACAAAAATACATTTTGTTTTCTTTTCCTAAATAACCAAATTCTGGTTAAATTATTTGAATCATTACATCACTCAATATAGTACTGTCAAATTGTTGTGAGCGAACTGTCAGCATCTCGTTAGTCGAGCCAAAATGAGATTGCATGGTTTGCCAGAATTGTGTTAGAGAGCCCTTAGTTGAACCGCATGAGATTGTCATGATTTTTAGATTTATGTCATAAATTGTCAAGGCAATGTGCTTAGACGTTGTTGCTATCATCATCAATCTTTACATGAACGATATGATTTTATTATGAATAATCTTTTTTCTTCTTCCTAATCTTTCAGTAAAAAAGCATGCATATCTAAATCCTTGGTCCCCTATGGTGAGATTGCATGAGAGGGAATAAGGTTTGTCATTTCTCTTGATTCCATCTCTCTAATTTGGTCGTATAAGAATAAGAAGAAACTGGAATGATCATTCAATCGGATTGGTAACTTATCCAGTGTTTTCAATTCCTATTCCACAACTGAAGAAGGAATGATCATTCCTACGATCAATCGCTCGAGCTAAAAATATATTAGTTGCGATTTTATCCTTAACCTTTCGCTCAAATTATAAAATTGCCAAAACCCTACAAACGAGAGTATTTCACGGGCACCAGGCAGTCTCCGAACCTTTAAGAAAGCCTACCTGATTGGAAGTGATATTGTAGATTCCAATGAAATTTCAATAAGGTCGGGGGTAAGAAGTTAAAGAATCGGCCAAAATCGATTATAGACCTAGTTTCGACAGAGCAGCAACTAGAATCTATATCAAAATCGGATATATAAGAAATTGGTTCATACAATTAAATTCAATTGTTCATAACTTCTTCATTTAGTCTCCAATTCTCGTATCGTTTGATTTATACTTTCACAAATCAATTGTAGATTTTTTCACGTACTTAATAATCCCACAATATGATCATAAAATATATCATAACAGCTACTAATAAAATAGGATATTTTCGTCGCAATATTAAATTAATTGGGCATCTCATGCCCCACTTGCGGGAAACCAAGCAAAAGAGGGGGGAAAAGGCAAATCAAATGCATTTTCCATGGCCATCGAAGCTGTCGATTTGAAGTCATTGTTTGTGCTGTCTCTTTTTGATGACCAAAGATCTCAAAGGGCAATGCAAAACGAACTCCGAGGCCAAGAAGTCACATCGAATTCTTAATAACTAGACCCCGTGCGATGCAGCCAAGGTTTAGCAATAAAGTGACAAAAATAATTGGACCGGTGAAGCAAAGTGAATTTGTTGAGGTGGAGGAGCCTTAATTTCCCTTAAATAAGGTCTCGAATTCGAGTTTTATAAATGATGATGATTCAACCGTATTTTAGTACCTTTTTTTTTTATTTGGAAAGCTTTGGCCCTTGGAAATGGAACAGTTCGGTCTATTTATTTACTTTACACATAAAAATACTTTTATATTCTTTAATTGTATTCAAGTATGCTTACTGTGTGTAATAAGGTCATTCACTGTTCATCACCGGTGGCATCATCATATGATCATTTTTGTTAATAATGTCGGTTCCCCTAGTTGAGGCTTATTGATTCTTGGGTGAAAGCAACAAAGTTCATGGTTATCACTTATCCAACTAATGCTACCTAGTCCTGAAGTAGCTAGAAATCTATAGATTGGAAGGAAGATGGAAGTGGACGTAACTATTTCCTATACCCTTAGAGATGTTTTTCGATATCCAAAATTAAACTTGCTTTTGCTCAACATCGAAAAAATTGAATTTAGATACCTTATATTTTTAAGATAAAAAAACCAAATATATATAATCAGTCATATTCTTAAAATTTTATTACATATATTTTTCGATGTGATATTAGTGTTTCTTACATAGAATATTACATAAACTTGCCACTTTGTTACTGTAGAAAAAAGATGCAAGCGGTAGCGTTAAATATAAGTGATTACCAATCCAACAAAACCCCTTTGCTTCCTAGGGAAAATTGCACCATAGGCATATCATCTTTGTGGAATGTTACAGATAATATATAATCCTTTTTTTTTCATTAGACCACAAAATCTTTTAAAATATTTCCTATTGGTACAAATCAACCTATCACCCCCGCTCCCGTTAATAGCGTCAGTCAGAAGTTGACGGTTTGTACTAACATGAAACACTTTTGAAAGGTTTTATAGTAAAATAAAATAAAATGAAAAGATAGCGGATCATTCTGTAACACCCGGTAAAGATAGTTTACGCGATGCAATTTCTCCTTGCTTCCTAACATCGTGCATGTATCCTTCTTGGCTATGGACTAACCACCAAGGAATCCCTCTCATACTGTAATTTTGATTAGTATTTTCATGTGACTGTTACGTACTTGAGTTGCTTGGAAAAGCTAATGATTTAGTGCACCCGTGCCGACATCGACATATCGGAGACGCCATCGATTCCGGTCAAGATTGGAACGAAGGCATTCACATACTGATGCTCGTGAATTTTTTGCTCAGAATCGTATGCCGATATGGTTTGATCGGTTCTACGCTGAATTTGGTGCCTTTTTCTTTTGTGTAGTGGGTATCTTAGAACTAGGGGCTTTCCTTTCAAAGTAAACATCGATCGCCGGCTGCAATTACAACTCTATAGCATAAACTAAAACGAGCATCTTCATTTTTTTTTTATTATTTCAAATCTTTTCTCACATAAACTAATATATTACGTGGAAGAGAACTGCTGTACTTTTTTTTTTTTTAATTTAATTTCTCTTCCTTCTACCATTTACAAACCTATATGTCTACTTCGTATATTAAAAGAAATATATCATGCGGAATTCCTCGAGGTTGGAGATTTGATTACCACTTCGCGTGTAGTTATTTGCGAGGTCGCTCATATATGTGTCTTGTACATGAACTTACCTAAAACTATGAGCTTATAAGGTATTCAGGGGTCTGAGAAGAATAAATTCATCATAATCAAATAATATATATGTTAATAAAAATTCAGATTCAAGAAGGATCGACCTATTTAGTAATAGAAATGTTCAATCGAAAAATATTCTTGATTCATTAAAGGTTTATTTGAAACTTTATTGAAAGGAAAAATATATCAAATCAGCTAAACAAATTACTGCTATTTTGTTAGAGCATCTTCTTTAGCAAGAGACAAAATGTTGAAAATCAATGTCGGGAACTAATGCCCAGATAATTCATAGCTTAGGGTATCACTTATAAGTTTAAATTTATCGGTGTGGGGTCCTCATTTTGAATTATAGTGTTTTTTTTTTATGTGAAATCGCAATGTGTTTTCAGCTTATTGCGTACGACTAATAACAATTCGAGCTTCGGCATAATCCGATCCACAAGATGCCCTTCGATCAATTTTGGAACCTTCGGGACCAACGATCGAGCCACGTGATCCATGTGGCTATCCTGTATGGGAATTTTCAACATGGGGGAGATGAAATTGGTGGGGAGCTGATATTGGTACAGAATCACGCACTGTCCAGTAATCTTATCGTTCTTTGTTTAATCGAATAATTTATAATCAATGATACATATTAAAGAAGAAAATTCTAATGGTTTGCAATCATATGATCCACCTACTAAACAGTCTAACGACGGACTGTTAACACTTTTCTATCAATTTTTAAATTGGAATCAAGAAATCTAAGATAAGATTCTCATGAGAAAATTTTGAATAGCTGCTTATTCCTCTTTTTCTAACATCACATCCAAAAAAGCTAGAAAAAAAATTATGGGTCGAGAAAATATCAATTAAATAACTTCAATTACTGACAATAACCGCAACTGTTCCCGGTAATTAACAATTATTTGCTCATTTTACTGTATTTTATTAGTGTATCATCACATTACGTGATAGGATAGACTACTTTATAACCATAAAATGTAATGGAATCCCTATTATTATCTAGAGGACACTCCATTTTGATCACATTTTAAGTTCCCAAATTTACTCATGATGCACAAAACCTCAAATTTTAATAGTCCTCGTATCTATAAAAGAAATAGCAATGTGATAAACCACCAAATGTGGTAACCTAGTAGTCTAAAACTCACTTCTATATGGTTTAGTGAGGTCAAAGTTACACGTTCGAGTTTCGCTTTGAGCAATATTGATAGAAGATAGTCTTAAACCTGTTTTTAAATGAATGTCAGCTTCTTAAACTATACTAAAATTTTGGTGGTGCTACGTTGATGGGGACATTGTTAATATTGTTTGTTTAGTTCTTCTGATATATTCGTAGTTGAATATGAAAATTCGAATATTACATTGAGAAGAGTGACTAGGTTGTTGCTACTACTGCTGTTTTCCTTTTACTCAGAAAAAATTGCAATATGATAATTAATTTAGAAAGTAATCATTCATTAACAACTTTTCTCTCTCGTACTTTCCCTCAGAACCTCTGTTTATACAGAAGTTCCTTATTCGTACACAACAACTAGTCATGCGATTGCATTGAGAGCCTGGACTCGTGTCCTAGCTCGTCTGAGAGGTAGATTTGACTCAATTTCTGAGCTTCTTGTGGAACAATGTTACTACCCTTTTCCACATCATTTAATAAAATAGCGATCGCTTGGATTTATCCATGGTTTGTGTATTCCTCATCTCGAAAATCCTATTTCAATCTCATAAAAAATGATTATTGATTAAAAGAATGATTTGGTTTGGTTTGGTTTTGTTTTTTTCTTTTCTGAATTGCCTTTTAAGCAATATTACTTGAATGGACTCTTTTAGTCCGTGCCTTAGCGAACACCGACTTTTTGAACAGTACCAAGCGTTCAATGGTACCGCATTGATGGGATCATTGTTGGCAGTGGTTGAGCAGTTCACCTTATATATTTACAGTTGAACACAAAAGTCCGAATGTTATGAGACATGGATAACTGGGTCGTCACAACTTCTTCCCTTATTTAATTAATAAAAAATGCTAATTTTTTGTGTGCGCCAATATTTTTCTCCTCTTCATCATCAATCAACATATGCATTCCAGTTAGAATTCAATTTCATTTTCCTATCCTCTCTTACTAGAATACTTATTCGAAAAATTAACTAAAATTAATCAATTATTTCAACAATATACAAGTCAATATCTCTAATCGTCTCCATCGAGATGAAACATATTGTGCGTAGTACAGGTCAATCTAGGAGGCAGTGTGGGCACTCATTTAATGAAAGCAAGGTCTATTGAAGTATGTTGAATGTGCATCACATAAAATAATAGACAGAGGTACATCTAGCCAAGGCTCACCTTTCATACCTAAAAGTTTGATGGGTGAGGGGACTGGCCAATTTGTGCGAATAAAGATAAAAAGAGAGTGACATGCACCATTCCATTATTGCTAACCCAATTTAAAGGAAGGTTCTGCTGTTCGGTAATCGGATCATTCAACGTATTAATCTAACGATTCACAATCGATAATTTAAATTAGAGAGAACATAATTTGACAACTCATAATTAATTTTCTAATCCGCTTAATAATTCAGTGCATGGGTCGTAGAATTTTACTCTATTAAGTTTGTAGACAATGACCGTCATCAAGAAATGGACTCGTCGATATGACGTGATGGGTTGGACGGCTGAGTGCAATTATATGTTCAACCGAGCCAATCGGTCGGTTCTATACACTTCACATCGAATAGACCGTACATAACCTATACCCGATTAATTAAATATCTAAGACATCTAAAATGGATAGGGCAAGGTAATCGTGACAATCGATCAGTTCAAATATCACAGAGTATGTAGCTGTTTGTTTTTTTGACATGGAACTGCCGAATCATTTCTTTTTCGATTATTTGGGAGACCCTTTAAACTAATATAAAGGAGAATGGGAAATAGAAAGGGAGTAAAAGTTTCCATCGATCAGAACCGGTCGTGCTGATGATACCTTTACCCGGTCGGTCTGCTCTCGGAAGCAATCCAATCCAACACGAGCAAGCTGATGAATCCGAGACATTGAGTAACAGAAGAAGAGTAGAGTGGCGAGAAAGTGATAGGAGAATGGTGGGTCGCCGTTCGTGCGAGCCCTCGGCTCGAATTTGACAAGATGCCAGTTGGACGGAGTGGTCGAGTAAGTGCGGGAGTGTTGTAACTTGTAAAGTTGCAACACTTCGAAAGCTCCATATTCTAAGCATTATTCGTTTTTGGCAACCCATGAAGAGTAACGTAAATGGCAACTCATGATGTCGACACACTCCACCTTATCGCCACATAACCTGTCCCAATTCCGAAGTTCCCCCAGTCCTCCAACGTCCGTATATATTGAACGATGAAGAAGAGGAATCCATGGTTGGGTCACACGAAAAAAAAAAAAGGAAAATTTAAATATTCATATCTTATAACAGTGAAATTATTCCAGTTATTTATAACTTTGACAATTGCTCGAATTATTATTACATAATTACTGATTTGATGTAAATTAACCGGCACTTTATTGCGCCCGCGATGGATGCGAAATTCAAGAAATAGTTAAAAAGACGGTTTTAACCTCAAGTGGTTTGGCCTGGTGATAAGGATGAGGGGAAGTTCATTACCATAATAGATTCAAATCTCCATGCACTATTGTGAGGATTAGTTGGGCGAAATCCAGATGCCCCGTGACATAAAAATATTAAAAGGACGGATTTCAAGGAGTAGAATAAAATAGTTCACAGAAAAATATAGATAAAAATAATAAATTTTACATAAAATTTTTACTTATTTTCTTGAGTTCAGGAAGGGGAACGATCACCTTTCACACACCTCGCTAAATGGATCCATGATTGTGCCTCTATTTTTAAGGCAGGATTACCGAAAATTTTTTATAAACGGTTATGAGGGTCAGGGTCCCCACTTTCTAGATGGTAGCGTACAATACGATGTCGCCGCGTCTTTTCAACATCGCGTTCAAAGGGGTTGAAATCCGGGGGCTGGGCTCTCGAGATAAGATCGGATCGGAACGTGCCACATCGGTGGTCCCGTGGGACGCGAGGGAGCTGATGGAAGTGGAAAAATTAATTTGACCTTAGGAATTGCATGCGTCGTGTTTATCACATGTATGTTCGGTCTAATTAAATCCCAGATCTTTAATTCGATCACGCTGTACTATTTTCCACGAGTCCTTTCGAACGTACTTTACAATACAACACAGAAAGAGAAAATGATACTATAAATCTTACGTATAGTATTCTGTAAATTAAAAAATGACCAATTCAGTCCTATAGAATCAATTCCGTCGTTCGAATCGTCACAGTTCTATTAATGAAAATATTAACAGCGTGAAATTCACGTCAGTAAAATAGTGACGATTTGACCAGAAAGTATAATTGAAATAATTTTGTAGGACTAAATTAGTCATTTTCAAGTTATATGACTAAACTGTAAAAAAAATAAATATATAAGATTTTCGCTATAATTATTCTACAATAAAAATCCAATTCAATTTTATTCATCAACCTTTTGAAACAAGTTTATACTTGAACCTCTTTTTGGGCCGATTCCAGCTCTCAATCAATTTAGGTTTTGTGCATTTTACATTATGTTTAATGTAAAAAAGAGGTTATTTGATAGGAAAATCTTAACGAAAAAGAGATTCGAATCCGACTAACACGGCCTTGTGAGGTCACCTGCTGCACCACGGACTGTCGGTAACTTTTCCGAGAGTAGTTTAGAGTCGAGTCCAGGTTGACTTTTCTCCTCGTATATCGAGAGCTTCTTATTTTTATAAATGTATAAATATTTTTAGTTAAAAAATATTTTTATTATTTCAAAAGTCAAGTCACATTCTTAATACTAAATTTAATATAAACAATTAAAGTTGAATAATATTTAAAAAATTAACGACCAGAATTAACCTAAAAAAATTTCTATCAAATAATGAATATGCTCTAAAAAGTTGACTTCTAAAACTAACTTTTTTTTCTTTAGGAAATTAAATATATAAAATATAATCATATGGATCAGTTAACTGATTTACGTGTCCGAGTTTCTTTAGATTTTATTTAGATCACTTGAGGCAATCATTCTGATTGAATCGCACTCCCTTAGTCTGATGGGTGACCGATCACCACTCTTTTTCTTGACCTCTACCCTAAAAATGGAGAGTTTGAAATAAGAGTGGGAAAAAAAGTTTCCTTTTTTTTTTTTCCTTTCAATTGAAGTTTTTTTTTCCTAAATATAAAAGTTTTAGGTCTCTGTAGAAAATAAAAAGAAAACAGTTCTTTTTAGGAGCAGTTGAAACGGACGTCCAGTCCATCAAATCAACTTAAAAGTAACACGTTGTTTGCAAGATGAACATTTTGTTTCACCAAGTATTAATCTTTATTTCGAAGGGAGTGTTAAAATTAAAGAAATAAAAAATATTTAAAATAAGTTCACATTTATCAGATAGGTAGCTTATCCGGTCTGACTGACTTTAGGATTATTTAAATTTCTTCAATGTGGACATTTGCAAAAATTAACCGATTCAACAGCACGTTTTGAATTTTGGTTAAAAAAAAGCCTGCTGTAAATATTTTTAAGAGTTGAACGATGAGTAAATTAACAAATTCGTCTTGGAGAGTTATATTTTACGTCACTTCAGTCTGTGGGAGATTTTTTGCCTCATTCAACTCCCTCAGAGATGTATTTTATATCAGTTGGGTGCTTGAGTGTGTATTTTACATAATTATACCATTTTAGTGCATCAATTGGGTCTCTTATACCTTCAGTTGGTCCATCGTAACTTGAATTAGGTCCTTCGTAACTTCAGTTAGGTCCCTCTACTAAAATGAATACTAACGACATGATTATACTATTAATTAGGTCCATCTCTCTATTTATTTTTCCTCAATTTGGTCATCCCACTTACGGTATTATTATACTATCAATTAGGTCCCACCAATTTCTCCTTTTTTTAAGAAATAAAAATTTTAGATAATATTTTTAAATAACATGGCATATCCAAATAATATTTTTAAATCAAAATCTTAAAAATTTTAAATTAGAAAAAATGTCAAAAAATTATAAAAATCTCAGAAAGATTATAAAATATTGGAAAATTAAAAAATAAAATTATTCAAAAATTATAAAAATATGAAGAGTTTGAAAAATTTTTAAAATTTGTGAAAAAAAATTGGAACATATTTATATATTTTATAAAAATAAAAAATATAGTAAATAAGTAAAATGTAAAAAATAATTGAGAAAAATATAAAAAATTTCAATAATTTAAATGGAAATTAAAAATTATATGTGCAAACTATTTAATTTCTTAAGTAATTTTTGTAAATTAGGAAAACATAAAAATAAATAAATAATTTATTAAATTTTAAAGGGTATAAAAACTTAAAATACCTTCATAAAGTAAAAAAGAATTAAAAAATTTTCTATAATTATAAAAATTTTAAAATAGTAAGATTCTAAAAATAGTACAAGATATATATTGTATACGTGATGAACTAATATTTTATTGCCATTAGTAATATAAAGAGATATTTATAGTGGAGATAAAAGTTTTTATAATTCTTTAAAAACTTTAAAAATAATAATTTTTTTCATTTTTTTAAATTATTAATTTCTAATTTTTTTTATATTTTTGAAACACTTAAAATTTTCTTATTTTTTAGAAATTACTCGAAATTTCTTATAATAGTTTCCATTTTTTTAAAATCATTGTTATTTTAATGATTTCTATATAAATTTTAGAACTTTTTCAATATTTTCTTTATTTTTTGAAATTTCTTTCGATTTTAGAAATTTAAAAAATCTTTTTCTATTGATAAATTTTTATTTTAAAAGTATATAAAAGCATTATGTCAACGCTCATCAATGTGTGATAAAAAATTTTTTAGGGACTCAAATAATGCAAAACCCGTCTCTCAGAGATGAAATTGCTATTATTTCCATGAAAATTGACAGAAAATCTAACAGATGATTTCTTATGGATCTAATTGATACCACAAATGAGTTAGTTGATACTACGAGGAACCAAATTTATATCGTGAGGGACCTAACTGATTCAATTAGGAACCCATCTGATGTAAAATGCATATCTTAGGAAGTTAAATGAAGTAAAAAAAATTACCGAGGAATTCAATTGACGACAAACTTATCTCTCCAGACCAAAATTGTTAATTTACTCTTAAATGATTGATTGTCTAGTTAATCATTACACTATTCAGCAAAAAAAAAAAAACAGGATAAAATTGATTATTGCACTGAATTTGCAAAATTTTAAACAGATAGTGGGCCATAATTATTAGATTATGATACTGTATTTTTTATAAATTAAATTTTAATTTCTTAACTGTCCGATATGGAATTTTATTCCTCGACAAATTTCATCCATACTGAACAACCCTCGCAATTCATTGTTCCTGATTCCTACTTCCAAAGTGGGATTTTATCCCTCGACAAATTTCGTCCACACTGAGCAAAATTCTACCGATTCCTTCTTCTTCTTTATATTCCTACTTTTGATGTGGAATTTTATTTCTCGAAAAATTTCGTCCACACCGACCGGAGATCTGTCCATTCCTCCGTCTTGATACTCCTGAAATCCCAAATATAATAAAATAATCTTAATTACCATAATTAGAGGATGAATAATATAAATTAAAATAATTTTGATTCTGCAGGAAGTCGTGCTAGAAAGATTTTACTGTAAAGAAAATGAATAATCGATAAAAAGGAAAAGAATACAGTAGTATGGAAATATTAGTAATCATCGTGACTTGTGGCGGTCACAGTTTTCTTAAGACTTATTAGTCCCCTTTCGGTCGTGCTGAGGATAGGTTGATGTCAGTCTCCCAAGATACAACATTGCAGAGCTGAACAGAAATTACATGCTACTGAAAGGCAGTGCCAGATAAATAGAGGGAGGAAATTTCATAAAAACTAAATTTATAGAGAATGCGAAGATTATCAGTCAAATGAGACGCAGCCGGCATGTGGAAGATTCATAACATTCTCATGTGATTGTGAACAAACAATTGATCAAAGGAGACGGGAGTTAACGTGAGAATGAAGATGAAAATTCATTCATGAGTGCAAGTCACGTTCTTGCAAACAAGTACGATTCCACAATTTCATCAACATTCCCTTGGCGACGATCTTAACTCGTATTCATATGAGATTCAATCCCATTTGAATTTCTTAAATTTTATGGGAAATAATTTCGCATTCGCACGTTTTATACGTGCTATTCGTACCATTTTTCCAACAACTCCTCCTTGTTATCTTTCCAAGCATTTTAACACTAGACTTGGACATCTACCAGAGGAGATTTTCGCCTTTTTTTTTTTCACGGTTACAGTACCTTGTATCTAGAAGTCTAGAGAGAAAATGAGAAATCTCATCAAACAAAAAGTTTCACTTTTTCATTTTTTTTAAACGATTACAACACCCGGTATCTAGAAATCTAGGAGAAAACGAGAAATCCCATCAAGCGAAATTTTCACGTTCTTTTACGATTATAGTACCTTGTATCTAGAAATCTAGAGAGAAAATGAGAAATCTCACCAAACGAAATTTTTCGTTTTTTTTTTTCTATGATTAAAGTGCCTTGCATCTAGATGTCTAAAGAGAAAATGAGAAGTCCCATCTAGCGAAGATTTTCACCTTTTTTTTTTAAACGATTACAGTGCCTTATGTGTAGAAGTCCAGAGATAAAGTGAGAAATCTCATCAATCGTGATTTCCATGCAACTTTTGACATGTCAGACATTTCCGACACGGAAGAAAAAAGTAACGTATTAAATCCTTATCAATGGTCCTTTCCATACCACTTTTTTTTTTTTTTTTCATTATCCTCACCCAATAAAAAAAAATAAAATAATTTAAATGTTAAGTTGGCCTGACGGGGCCTTTGGTAATAATGTCATCATTTGATAGGAACGCTCGGGTCCCCTAAATTCCAAAGTGAAAAGACGCAAAGGTCTTTGCTATTTACGTGGGCATTGAATTAATTATATGGTAAATAAAGAAGAATTATCACCAATCACTCTTCTAGATCATTCAACTCGAATAGATAAACTTTTTCATCAAAACGGATGATTTAATAAAATTCCCAATTCGAGAGCTTAGGAGCTAATCTCTTCTTGATTTATCTGTAAATCCCTGTTAAAAGCACGATATTCGAACCCCCTTCTTAGGCCAAAAGGTTCAGGATTTAAATCATAACATAAAAATGGTAAAATTACTAATGTGTGATAAGTTGACCACCCTCATCCGTGAATTTGGCTAATGGTTGCTTCGCATGTTAACAAAAAGTGTCACGTTACTTTTCATGTTCGATAATAATATTCACTTTTAAAAAACGATGAACACTTTTTACCAATGTATCAAACAATTATCGACTGTATTGACCATATCGTTCGTAAATTCGGGTCATCGGAGAATTTCTAGGAGGAGACGGTGCAAGTGCCTAGCAAGGGTTTGGTGGCGGCCACCAGAAAGTATTTTATATAGCAGTAGTGTAATCACCTGACAGTATTAACGTACAAATAAGCCAAATTTAAGTGTTCATAGGATTTTGTTTTTCACTTTTCAAGTTTTGTGAAAAATTCAAAAATAACTAATTTTCATTGGACAGTGTCACCACATAACGATAGTCACGACAACACCCACAAATAGGGATGACAATATGACCTGGGCTCATGAGGTCCGGCCTGCCCCACCCCAATTGTATGGGTTGGGCCACAACCCCACCCCACCAAGCTCTATATATTATTATACTATATAATTATATATTTTAAACTTAATTGACTTGATGTATGAATACTTTTATAATAATAAATTAGATAATAATTGTTATATTTTTTTAAAATTATCCAAATTATTAAAATTTTAAACTTATTTAGTTATACTATCATAAATATATAAGTTTATATCATATTCTCAATTATATTTTACATAATATTAATTAATTTCCTCGACCCGTGCCCTGACTCATGCCCCGACCTGACCTACGTGGGGCGGGGCATGACCCACCCGTGAGGCTACAGGGCAAGTCCGGGTATCCAAGTACCCAACCTGCACCGGCCCTTTGCCATCCCTACCCACAGAAGGAAAAAGTTAAATTGCCCGTACATGGGGGAATTGGGCTGCGTTTCCTCGCACCCCCTGGCCCATGTTCAGATGTGGTCCAGCCCACATCGTCCGCTACCGGGGCCGAGGACTTACAGCCAATGGATAATTTCATCAAGCCTGTAAACGGCATAATTGGACATCCTCGTGTCATTGGAATTGGCTCCTCATTCTTTTTGGGCTTTTTCTTTCCACCGTCCACCGTATTATATCTAAAAATCTAATGATACCATAATTTACCTAGGCTCAAGTTAAGTTGGCTACTGCGAGGTAAAATTCTTATCAATCGCTGTATCTTTCCATATATAGTATACGCACTTGAGATCTTACTGAGGGGAAGAGACGATGAACCACTTCAACTGACCTGTATTCGTTATTTTATTTCCTTTTAGGGCTTTTATGACGCAAAGAAAGTTTCACAGTCATCTGGTTACCTCTACTGAGGGGCGAAGTTTCTCTGGTTCATTTACTGAACCATTCAGTAATGTACTCAAATGCTCCATAATTAACAATACAAATCAAATGAAGGAATTTAACTGTTATTGAACGGTCGTGCAAGTGGATCGTAAAATTTCCCATGAGACAGTCCTCGAAGAATATGACGACCCTAATAGTGGATCTTTATTATTTGACCGAGCAAAGATTGTGCTTTTTGCACTACAAAAATGGTCAATTACTGACTCTCTGATGAGAGCCCTTTCCTCTGATCCTTTCAACCGTGTGAATTTATATATTATTGAATTTATTCAGCTGTCCCAATTGGATCTGATCCATCGAGGGCAAATTTCACCGGAAACTTGACTTGCCATTTCCCTCACAGGATGCCAAGCCTTAAAACGAGAAATTCTTGTATGTAATGTGTACATTACGCGTTAGTGTTTACTACTATCACAAACTAATAATAACATTTATTTTTAGGATTTTATAAAAAAAAAATAGTTTCATATCATCGATTGGTGATACCACGTAAGCAACAAAGTCTTCAGTGCTTCGGATATACCACGTGACATTGTTAATGTGTTATAAATGTCAAATCAGGGTTCAACATATAATCAATACCCATATAGTTACAAATATCAAAATCTAAAAATATAAAAAATCGTAACAAATTGTGAATAATTGGATAGATATTTCACGTTAGGATTATGACGTGGTATATTTGATACAATAAAGACTTCTTCTCATGTAAGTACTGTCACATGAAATGCTCATTATATAATGTGAAATTATCCACTTGGCCCTCAAGAGGTGAAGCCCGTATCCAACCCAAAAGTTTAAAATGATTGATCGTGATACTAACTCTCTTACAAACCATATTTCAATTCATTAATTCTTCTATGTGAGATTTATATCTTAATGCCCGCTCTTATGTGGCAATGTATTCACACTTGACACGTGCCCTTAAACACCCCCTCTCAACAACTGACATCCAGCCTGGCATTTTTCTTCCATACTCGGGCAACATGGGACAATTGGCAAAAGACAGTCTTTCTCTTCCATTTTCGAGCTAGCAACAAGCCTCGAACATTGCATTTTTCTTTCGGTTTTAGGCTTATGAGACATGAGTTCCACACTCGAACCTGATGTGGTGTGAACTCACATGGTAACTTACTTTGATAACATATTAACTTTTCATCTTGGCTTACAAAAGTCTCGAGACCATATCCATCTAAAAGATTAAGTTATAGGGCTCGATTCCTTGGGGTAACAACCCATTAAGATTTATCCTGACTTACCTAACACACGTGATTTGCGGGTTATTGCATGTACTTCAAGGAGGAGTTATTGTAACCATCGCTAGTCGGGCCTGAAAAGCGTTAGGATACCTTGGTTATAAAATAATAGTTGTGGTATCTAATTCTAGTATAAACTAGGATAATTTATATTTATTGTCCGATATAAGATTAATTCTTAATATATAGAAGACTCTCTCTTCCTTGAAATGGCTTTATTTATAAAAGGAAGGAAAAAAAGGCTTTTGTTTAGGTACATGTCCTAAACAGAGGAGGATAGACCCCCCTAGAACAGAAGTCAGGAAGACTTCTTCGATACAAACCGATGCACATCTCAAGCTTGCAACACAAAGAAATTGCACCACAGATTTGGGCATGCACAGACACACACAAAGAGCCTTACCTTAGGAACCAAGCAGAGATCGAGAGGGGAGAGGCAAAAATCAACTTCAAGCAAACACTATTGAGTGTTGAGTGTGAGAAGAGTTGACAATTTTATTTTCTTTAGGTACTGGGTTACGAAGTACGAACCAACGAAGAGGAGGGGCTGTAGACTGCAGGGACAGAATGGGATTATGGGAATGGGTAGGGTTTAGAGGAGAATATGCCTTTATTTTAAATGGGCTAATGGGCCACTGATCCCAAGTGGAACGCTCCCTGGCTCCCCCGTTCCTGTAAGTAGTTAACTCATATGTTTCACATAATCGCATCTGCCATGCAGTGGTCTTAGCGAATGCATGAGGGCACCGAATTCCTACAGGAAAGATGATAAATGAAAATCTGGTCTATGAGAATATTTGGGTACGCTCGGTTATAAGATTAGCTTTTTAGTTGGGTATGTGTTTGTTCGGTGAAAATTTTTCATGCTAGAAGAGCCTAGGAGTATGGAAGAAAAATGCTCGACTCGTGGTCGATAAATGGAGTGCGGAAAAAATTGATTCGCGTAGGTATAGTCCAAGGATTGAAGAAAAATTCCGCGTTACAGTCAGTTATCCCCTTGCACGAGTACAACTCAAAGTCAGTTGTTGATAGTGAGTATTCAAGACACTTGTCAAGTATGAATATGTTACTATATAAGGAGGGTATTGAGAATAGAATCCTGCATTGAAAAATGGATAAAAAAGAATCTTGATTTATAATGAAAATGCGATATCACCCCAAATTTCGACTTTTGGATAGAATATATGTCTAGGTTTTCATATCTCCTGTCGAAATTTCAGAATGGTCCATGGTCCATATGAATTCATATGACAGCTGACTGTTCTCTGGGCCTTGTCCTGGTTTTGTGAAAATTAACGTGCTGGCGCCACTTCCGATCGGGTTCGAGGTGTTCATCGTCCACCTTGCAACTATCCCGATCACCGGAAACGGCATCAGCCCTGCAAGGAGCTTAGGGGCGGCGGTGATCTACAACAAGGACAAGGCGTGGGACGACCAGTCGATCTTCTGGGTCAGGCCCTTCGTTGGAGCCGCCATCGCTGCCTTCTACCACCAGTGCATCCTCCGCGCCGCCGCGGCCAAGGCCCTCGGATCCTGCAGGAGCTCCGCTCGAAGTCTCAATAATTTTACATTTATCCTTTATTCTCATGAGAAATGTCATCTTTGCAAGTCTTTTTCTATTTTTTTTTGCTTGCTTCGTGGAGAAAAAAAATAGTGCAAATAAAATTGTTTGTGCATGTTTCTGTCATTTTGATGCCACTTTTCAATTTGATCCTTCAAGTTTTGTATGAACTCATTTTGGTACCCTTAATTGTGTTTTATTTTCCTTTTTTCCTCCTAAGTAACTTATCATTTACTCTTTTCTGTGTTGTACAAATATAGTTGGTAATAATTCACATAAACAAGCAAATGTGTCAAATAAGATCGGGTACGAAGAATAAGATCTGAGCAATGCAGGCACTTGCCCGTCCGAGGATTCATATTTACGTTTCTTCTATTCTTGGTGGTGGTAACACAATCAAATTTTCAAGAAGTTAGAGTGCGACAGAAGGATGTGCTTATGCATGTAAATTGTAGCCTATGTATGCATGAATTTTCAGGAATGTCCTTACATGCCCTCAACAATTCGTGTGCCTCTTTAGTTAGTAACAAATAGTTTAGCCCTGATCAATTATGATCATCGTGTGCAGATGAAAAGAATAATTATTACCAATATATGATCAAATGGGGATTTCATTAATGGGCAGGACTTTTCATGGAGGATGATGGATCTGGTTCCTCTTTACCTTTGTAGAAAAAACTTAAAAATAAAAGGAGAAAAAAAAAAAGAATCAAGACAAAGCATGTAAGGTAAACTAAAGTGGATTTTTAGGGGTTTTTTTTTTTAAATACTATGTGATATCCAAAAGTCGAATAGGATTTTATTTAATCAAAGTAAGTAAAGTCGACCTACTAAAGAGTAAAACTCACAATAACAGGGCTCTCTTCGTTCACAAGCCCCAGACCTGACGGAAAACTCTTGCATGTAACTGGCATACCACGTGGGAGCACTGATGTAGTATCATATGCCAATATGATGTTATTTTTATGATTATTTTTTAAGATTTTATTACAAAAAATCTAAAAATAGGGAAGAATTAGAATTTAATAAAACCTCTTGCACTAATGTACAATATAAGGATTATTGTGATAGCCTACTACTAATATGCCTTAATTGGATTTAAAGGTTATATTGCTTATCTTATAACCTGAATTGAATCTAAACACTATTTTGCACATTCATTACTTAAATTATGCTAGGACACATCTTAATATTATGACATGTTTTATTTTGAGCTGAACCATAAACCCCAAGGCAAATATAGTTATGTTATTGAACTAACCTTAGAATTTGGTCAAAATTATATAAAATACATAAAGCCCTATGACTTGTTTGAGTTGGGCCATGTAGTCTGATATAATTACTTGAACTTAAGCTCAATCTATGTCCATTTTCAGCTAAACTCCTTGGTGGACAAAGTTTTAAAGCAGATGATGATAAATTTAAAGAATACCAGAAAGTATTAGCCAGAAGAAAATAAATGTTAGAATAAATATGTAATGACACTTGTCCCTCAATTTAGCCAAGTATACTGGGTCCTTCCAAAGACAAATATAATCCTTTCAACTTATCATTTCAGCAATGAAAGCAAGAAAGAGAGAAATGGGGGCTGGAGATCGAAGAAGAGGTTTGAAAGTTTTACTTAGGTAAGCTAGTTGTTCATAGTTTAGACATCAATATTCATTAACTTTAATGTTGGCCAAGCCTATTATGAGGTTAACTAGATTGGAATCAGTGAATATAAACTAGTAAAGAGGTTTAGTTTGCTGAAGTGATATAGTAGTATTGTTTTTTATTCAAGATTTAATGGTGTTATTGCAACGCGTTTGAACTTGTTTTTAATATCATTAGCTTGGTGTGGTGGATATTTTGATGTGTGTAGTTAAATTAAAGGATCAATAATGTTTCTTAATCTGCCATGTTTAAATTGCTGTGATTAGAGCTTAATCCGTATATTTAAGTTTAATTAAGTATGATTAATATGATATTACATGTTTCATTGCTATAATGGGTGTAAATATATAATACCAAGCTTGATCGGTAATATTTGATTATTACATTGAATGATTTTATGTGATTACTTAGGTGGCCCTAAATTGGATTAGTATGATAATATAATTTTTAAGGAGTATAATTAAGCTCTATTAGGCATGCTTAAAATGATGATCCATCTTGGATTTGCTATATGAACGAGGCAGAATGCTGCCATTTATATGATTTCCATAAGAATGGGATATGTTCAATTGAAATGAATATACAACATGATATGTCATCAGTGCCTAAGTGATTGAAGCATGCATGCATGTGCATATCCTGGAAGGGATAACGGATGATATGATGCCCCATTAAGGGAATGAATGGTCACTGATCAGTTTGTAATATTATACGAATAGTGATAAAAAATGTTTCCGTAAGAGCCACGATGATACGATATGTTTCCCGGAAGGGATAAATGGACCACCGATCAGCTAGTAATGTTATACGATTATTCATAAGGGTCTATTGGCTAGTTGCTTATATGCATACATTCATGAGGCTATTAGGTCATTGATAGTTGTTGAGTACTACACTCACTCATGATTCCATTAAATCATATGATATCTCTTAATGAAGTGATGATATTACTAATGTAAATCCACATGATATTTACTCTCATTATGAATTGAAAAGATAAGTTGAATTGCTTCCATTTTAGTTGATAAATATTAATGTTTGAACTATGAATTATCAACTTACTGAGCAATATAAGCTTACCATTTTATTTTAATATTTTAGAGTAATAGAGTTAGAGTTGAAGGCTAGAAATCGTGGATTATCGTAGAAGTGTTTTTGAAGTTGTACTTTTGAATATAAGTTATATAGTGATCAGTATCTCTTGTAATTTTCTTTTTTTTATAAGAGTTACTTCAAGGGTCTCACCATGGGCAGCATCTCTTGTAATTCTTTTTTGATAGAGTTATCTTAAGAATAATATACATGCATGATAGACTCAAAATCCATTTAAGGAGAGCAACTTTCGAATGTCTCCTCTTATTTGCCAAAGAGGGTGGTGATCCAGGCCAAGCCCTACATGTCGCGCAACAGCTCCGACGAGGATCAGGATATGCATCCCTTACTCGTGCGGTTTGTAGGGAATCGCCTCGGAATTTATGAAATGAATCTTTGTCAAACAAATCTGCTTCCTGCCAAATGCTTGCTTCATAAATAAACTTGTATAAGCTTGAATGAGTTCGAGCTCATATAGGCTTAGTTCGGCTAGCATAAGCTCACCAAATGCTATCAATTAAAGTTTGAATCATACATGCTCAAAATTATACTACTACTACTAATAATAATAATAATAATAATAACCTTATTTAAGCTTGCAAGTTTCTCGAGCAAAATATTATTGAACTCAACTTAGATCAGACTCGTTAAAATTGAGCAATTTGAGCTGAGCCATCTCATTTCAATTATACACCTACATGACACTAATCTGACCTGTTATAAACTGAAAATATTAGACGCATAACATCTCCGACTCAAAGTGAACACTCAACCCCATTATATTGTAGAAAACATGTTTAAAAAAAAAAAAGAGGAAGATTTTTTTGTCCTTTTTTTTTATGCGTAGTAAATGTGGTCATACCAACCAAGCTTTGTCCCTTCCTCTGTGGTACCCCGCGGACAGGAAGAACACAGGTCATAGCAGACAACAGTATTTATCAACACCTCTTTCCCCTGTACGAGGATCTTGCGCAAATGTTAACTCCCACCGCCAACACCCAACTCCCCTCACCCGGAGCGCATTTTCGATTAAGAAGAACACCTGATTCCTGGACCCTGTAACCCGTGTCATTTTCCATCTGTCGGACCCGAGATAAGCTAGGAACTACCATTTCAGATGAAAGTACGATTGCCTCATGAAAGGAGCCGATGGAAGCATGCTGCCAAGCCCTTGCAGGGACATTAAGAAGGGTAGGGTGGTTGATATTGGGATTCAGCATGCGTTTGGGCCGGGAAGGAACAATAATTTGCAGAGGCAGGGGGGACAGGTGAGTGAGACAGAGTCACAGACAGATGCCACCCCAACCATTATGATTACAGGCGTATTAATAAGTACACGCCCCTCGGCTTTGCTGATCCCACAAGCTAAGAAAAGAAAAAAGGAGGTGGCACCACTTGATTGGATGGACTTCATTCATTCACATACAGAAACATCTCCCTCGACATGGAACTCGGTTCCGTGGTCGAGAGGATCGATCCGTCACGTTTTAGAATTCAACTGGTACTCATATCTCAACAGTGTTATGCATATGTTCCTATTACTTAAAAGTCAGGAAAACTCTACCTCAATGGATGCACGGGCAAAACCTGCCGAGCAGAGTCGAGTCTCTGATGAGTTACTGCTCCAACGCCCCGGTTCTTCTCATTCACCTGGCCATGAAATAGAACAAACATTGAAGTCACGGCAGGCATTAAAGAAGAGCAGGACAATGATTATCAGGGGCAACCGATGTTTCATCCCATCATCTAAGAGCCTGAACTCACATGCTTCAGAAGGCATCACACCCCCATAATGAATAGTTTCTCACGAGTATGATGAACACCAATTTATGTATACAGAGGACCAGAAAGGATCAGAGAATTAAAAGCTATCAGAGGAATAATGCTCTCGAGTTTTTACTCCACATAACATACATACCCATCATTCTGTCCCCTTCCCCCTACCCCATCTCCTTCACCAGAATTCTACTCCAAGCAACACTAAGGCTCTCCACACTCCTATAAAACCCGACCGGGAATGGCCCTAGAGTTCCTCATCCATGAAAACAGACACTTCATTTCCAGTTCTCTTTGAAGCAAAGTATAACAACGAGTGAAACATGAACTTCTTACCTTGTCTGCTCCTCGTCCTGCTGTCTCTCTCTGTTCTCAATGCACTCGCAGTGGAGGACCGAGCCCCCCATGGACTGGCGTATGAGAGCCCAGTAGCCTTCTCACCCTCGGCATATGGCTTCTTCCACCCGAATGCGCAGCAGTTACCTACAAAAAACCCATGTGGGGACTCAAGCTCGAGCTGCTCCCCCTTACCTATGGCAGCCCAAGTGGGAACCACGGAGACGCAAGAAAGTAGAGACTTGGAATCCCGATCGGGTCAAGCCGCGGTCCGACCTGGAGGTATTGCAGGCATTGTGATCGGTGTTGCACTTGCTGCATTCTTGGCCTTGGGGGTTTACTATGTGACTGTTACGCGACGGAACAACATGAGAAAGGCCAATTCAGTTCAACCAGATGCTAAATGCTTGCAATCAGTATAGGAATTGAGGGGGAAAAAAACTAGGCACTTGCTTTCCTTCTCTGTCCTACCCTTTGTTGTTCATTCCATGCTAAGTACTTGAAAACCTCCCCCTTCAGAGACTCTTACTTTCATCAATGAGCTAATGTTATAGATATTCTAGTTTGTATTAGGAAACATCAGTGCAATCACTGGTTTAATGAATTTCATGACTTATTTACTTTTCGGATGTCCAAACAATGAATGCATGATATCAGAGACCGCGATTATGTAACTGGAAATGATAGATTTCATTAAATAAGACAACAGAACAATTCAATTGAAACTGAAAAGCAGCCCCAGTGGAACAGAAGTAACATCCAAAAGCTCATTTACCACATATATTCCCAATATGCACAGAAAAGGACTAGCTCGCCTACAGAAAGTAGTTAGCTGCCCACATGCACAGTATCTCCATGCAGCCTAATATGAACAGAATCTTCCTTGATCTATTCCAAACACACAGAACAGTGGATAATAATTTCCCTGAGATTAATAAATTACGAATTCTCAGACCAACAGTCCCTAACATATAACAAATCGATGGACTTGCCAGAATTATTTTTTTAGAATAACATGGCAGACCAAAATCAGGGTTATTCAGCTGAACTGTTATGAACTTAGGACAATATCAAGCAAAAATAATCCATGCTTCATTTAACCTCCCAGTTTCCTCTTGATCTTTCAAAACCCTGAGGAAAGCTAGACACTGGCACCATTTTCAGCTTTTCCAAGCAGTACAGAAGCATAGACATCTTGAGCTTAACCGAAAATGATGAATATAAACATTGTCCACAGTATAATGCTCTCTTCAAACGATTCCTTTTCTCCCCTTAAATTGTATTTTGATTATAGCCAAGTACCAGGTCATAAGTTACAAGATCAACAATGAAGAGCTTGCAAACATCACTTCACTCAGACATGCCAAAGTCTTACCATTTTTTCCCCATAAAACAAGGAAGACATGTTACTGAAAATGGAACAAGCATCTCATGCTATCGTCAATGTTGTGAATATGATACAAATTTTGTAAACACAGCCCCAGCCTAGATAAAAGTCCCCCTTAAAAGAATGTAGGAATGTGTGAACTTGGACGAGTAATTACAAATTTTACTGGAAAAATAATACGTATACTAGCAGAAATATTCCGATGTATCTACCACCCCCGAGATCTGAGAGAGTCAATAACAGGTCCGAGGGTCTTGTCCACCGTCCTGTTCCAGAAATGTGCAATTTCTAAGCTTGACCTTTTACTCAACTTTGGCTCTTTCATCTGGAGCAGAAGAGACCAGATCAGGTAGAGTAAAAACTTGGTAGCTCGAGATACAATGGTGAGTAAGACCAGAATGTCTATCTACTACCTTCATTTGAAAGTCCAGTGGCACTTTGAATCTAATCTCAGGTTTCGAGAAATATAAAAAACAGTAAAATTAGCATTGTATGGCAGCCTGTTAAATCCCTTGTATTTCCACTATTATCGTCTTTGATCAGTTAGTAATCAGTACAGATCAAATTTCAAAATTTCCCCTGTTCAAATTAAAAGACGAAACTTTCTGAAACTTCCACAAGTAGACTGCCACAATATTTTTTTTTCTGCATTATTCCCAGTTCTCATTTAGATCAACAATGAAGTGACAACACTCCGGATCCAAATATGAACAATGAATAAATTAAATCTCAAATTTCTTTCGAATTATAGAGTCAATTACGTATGATTTGGTGGCGCCACAGGAATGATCATCAGAAATGGATCCGTGGATCTTTTTTCCGTTCCTCAAATACGATTACTCCGGTCATAATGCTCCCCAGAGCAGCTCCGAGCAGGCGTTCCTGTCCATTATAGCCCGATGACAACGAACGGATTCGATCGATAAGCTTTTCAGAGCCAACAAATCGAGCAGCTAACCGCAAAGTACAGATGAAAATTTACTTAATTACCTGTGCATTAACGCTGATCATAGCGACTGACTTGATCGCTTGCTTCTGGATTCCCTGTTGCTTGACAGCCGAGCAGGAGTCTAGGAGGATGAAAGCTGAGAAACCAGCACAAAGTACGGTCAATCTCAAAAACATTTCTTAAAAAACACGCCCATTTTTAATAATTTCTTTAAATGTCATTTCTAAAAAGCTAAATAAAATGTCATTTTTGGTAAAGAAGAAAATGCTAATAAATGGTATTTTCTTCGTACTAAACAAAACGCCAACTGTTGGGAATATTGAGGAGTAAATGTTTAGTGTATAATATATGATGATCTTGTAAAATCTTTTTAAAATTTTTATAAATTTTTAAAAATAAATTTTACCAGTATCGGTACGCGAATGATGGGTCATATATTGAGTACATCCTCCCAAAACATACAATGTATATTTAATGTATAACACAAAAGAATTCATTGTATGAACCACCATTCAAGTGTCGATACTTTAAAATTTACTTTTAAAAATTTATAAGAATTTTACACTTACAAATTTACAAAACGAGGCAATTGTGTTACACACCAAACGTTTACTTCTTTATATTAGGGAACAGTTGCTCTCTTCGTTTTCTTGAGTACAAACAAAACCCCAATTCAATTTGCATTTTCAATTCAATGTAACGCTAATTGAATTCATGTTTTCTTCTTTACCAAAAAACGTAATTTCATTTATCATTTTAAAAATGATGTTTAAAGAAATTGTTTAAAACGTATTGTTTTTAAGAATTTTTTTTAAATTAACCGTATTTTTGCTCATTTTCCTATGAAAGCTGTTCCCTCCACCGCGAAAGTTTCAATGAAGTGGTCATTAATGCTGACTCAATATATGTTAAATTGAAATTCACTATTTAAATTTTATTTTTTTTTCCAGGAAGATGACGGAGAGGAAAATGTAAGAATGTCGGGTGAGCTCGTATTGGGGCCCAATCCTTTAAAGCCCAGATAGCCCATCCTGGTTTTATCGGGCTGGGTCGATACTGCCCTACAGGTAGGCGCCCAATAAGGCACGTCCCGAGCAGGGTAGGTCGTTTTATGGGATCGCCCGACCTGACTCATTAACGCAGCGAATTTTTAAAAACTATATATATATATTTTTTTTTTCTTGAGAAAAATTTTCTATATTATTTTTAAATTATTAATTTTTTATTTTAATATTATCGAATTGCTCGGACATTATTGAACCCAATTTACCCGATATGGGTTTCACATGATATCTTTTCCTAATCAAGTCAGCACAACTCGATAACCTCATGCCTAAATTGGGCAATTAGCTCTCCTATTCTATCGTGTGTGTGTGTATATACTGTTATTTACTTCTCACCCAGTAATTTAAAATACCACTAGTACACGAATCGTGCTTCGCACAGTGAATAATATCGAGCATAAAGGTGAATAAATAAGATTGTTGATGCATGCAAATGAAACCAATTAACCAAAGTATATGTCAGAGGTTGAAGAAAATAAGTTTGCATGGTATATATGTACTGTGACTGGAATTGGAAGTGCAATTAGCAAAAATAGTTAAAATTAGATAAATACATAAAAAATTTACTGAACATTCATAAAATTTTACTCGTTATCAAGGAAAGGTATAATATCTTTTTTTTTTTTTGGTCGCCAGCCACGGTATCCAAGCAGGCCCCACCAGCGGTGAGATGACATCTTTCAGCCAACCATACTTGACTAATCCGTTGGTCGCCCCGGGTCGCACGCCTGGCAATGGCGGGTGAGGCTCCCAAGAGGGGTGTCTGCGTACGTGAGGTCTCGAACCTGAGACCTCCTTAAGCGGCACCGAGCTGCTTACCACTCGGCCCAACCCCTCTTGGTAAGGAAAGGTATAATATCTTTCCTTATTAAGTATCAAATAATTAATGTAATTAAAAGAATGAATAAATCCAAGTCCTCTTTTATGGAAAAAGGTGACTTTTTTTTTTTTTTTGTAAATATGGAACTCAAGGGTCAATCTCGAGAAAAATAGGAACAACTATGTGAAGTGTTGAGGGTGGCGGAGAAAGAAAGAGGAAGTGGGTACAGAGAACTAGGAATCGCCTTGGAAGGTAACCGCATCTTTAAGTAAAATGACGACAGAAGACAAATGGAAAGATTGTAAGTTGAATATGCTGGAGGGCAATATTGGAAAGGGAAAAGGAGATAAAATTTGTCACTTTACATCCAACTAAACACTACCTTATAATTTTTTTTTCCATATGCACTCTTTAGAGTTAATACACGTTTTCCTTATTAAGATGAAATTAAATTTCTTTTAAAAAAATTAAACATAACTCTTTTCATCGAGCCAAAAAAAAAACAAAACTCTTTTCATTAATTCTTGCAATTATATTTTTTATGTCTTTGAAATAAGCTAAAAAAAATACTAATTTTCTACCGTACTAATTAATTTTATTTTACGAAAATCATTTCATTTTATTCCTCTTCAATATCTCCAATGATTTTCTTAAAATATTTAAAATCCAATACATTAGTTTAGGAAAAATTTTGTGATGGTTGAAAAAAAAAAGGGAAACTAAAAAGGGCTAGATCTTCAAGCGACATCGTTTGAAGTCAAACGAGGCGTTGACTTCCTTCTTCACCCTATTAAGCCCGATCTCACTCCCTCCGCTGTCTCTGTGTGTGTGTGTGTGTGTGTGTGTCTCTCTCTCTGTGTAGCGATCTCTTCATCTGAGCTCCGACAACGATGTCGACTCGTCTCTTACTCCTCTTCTCTCTCGCTGCAGTGCTCCTCCTCTCGTCCTTGGCCCCTGCCCTGAGCAAGGAAGTTCAGAGCGACGTGGACGATGATGAAGATCTCAGCTTCCTGGAGGAGCCGGAGGACAAGAGCGGTGCTCCGACGCACTCCCACGGCGACGAATATCCCGATTCTGACCAGTACGAGGATGGGGACATAGAGAACTTCTCCGATTTCGACGAGTCGGAGTTGGATCAGGAGGCGTACAAGGAGCCCGAGGTCGACGACGGGGACGTCGTCGTCCTGAAGGAGGGCAACTTCAGCGAATTCGTGGAGAAGAATCGGTTCGTGATGGTGGAGTTCTACGCTCCTTGGTGCGGCCACTGTCAGGCCCTGGCGCCTGAGTATGCGGCCGCCGCCACCGAGCTGAAGGGCGGGGAGGTGGCTCTGGCCAAGGTAGATGCGACGGAGGAGGAGGAGCTTGCTCAGAAGTACGAGGTGCAAGGGTTTCCCACTGTTTACTTCTTTGTCGATGGCGTTCATAAGCCTTACACTGGGCAAAGAACCAAGTAAGGCATTTCAATCTGTAATCTTTAGGTTCATTTCAATTTCTATAGCGATGTATGTTGCCCTGAAAGATCTGATCGGTAGCTAGGAAAATGAAAACCCGCATGCAAAGCGATCTAAGTATGGGTTTACTTGCATTTCAGGGATGCTATAGTAACATGGATCAGAAAGAAGATAGGCCCTGGTGTTTACAACATTACAACATTGGACGATGCTGAACGCATTTTAACTTCTGAGAGCAAGATTGTGTTGGGTTATCTAAACCATTTGATGGTACGTGGTCGAATGATGCTTCAATCCAATTGACGGGATTTTACAAGCATACTTTATCTGATGTTTTGGAGAATTACATTTTGTGCTACTTGATAATTTTTTCTGGCCTCTGCTGAATTAATGACAGGGTCCTGAGAGTGAGGAACTTGCTGCTGCTTCAAGAATTGAAGATGATGTCAACTTCTACCAAACTGTTAATCCTGATGTTGCGAAGCTTTTTCACCTGGACCCTGAAGTTAAACGCCCTTCCTTGATCATGCTTAAGAGGGAAGCTGAAAAATTGAGCCATTTTGGTTAGTTTTGCTGTAAATGCTATCTGCACCAAGTAAAACCCAAATTCATCTGGGGTCTGCATTGCTCATCGCTTTTTTGATTGCTTATTAGGTGGTAAATTTGAGAAGTCCAAAATAGCTGAGTTTGTATTCGCCAACAAACTTCCTCTTGTTACCGTTTTCACCAGGGAAAGTGCACCTTTGATTTTTGAAAGTCCGATAAAGAAGCAGGTAGAACGGTCCACTCCAGCAGAGTCTATTAATTTTGTTATCAGAATATGATTCTTAATATGTTCTTTCTACAGCATTAAGAAGTGGCGCAATGAGTACTAAAATTATTTGTTTTCAGCTGTTGCTTTTTGCAGTATCAAATGATTCAGAGAAGGTCCTTCCAGCATTCGAGGAAGCTGCAAAACAGTTCAAGGGAAAGGTACAGAGCAGGGTTTGGCTTTATATACGTTTCCATTGATTCAAATATTTTGTTATGCTATGTTTGTACAGAAGATAGTAGCAACAACAGTACGCATTAAAAACCAAAAAACTTTTCAATAAAGGATTTCATAGTCATGTTCAACAATGGCAAATAGGTGGAATATATGTACTAACTACTTTGTCGTTCTTTTAGGGGCCGTTTGGTGTGTGGTGCAGAAATGAAATAGGGCAGAGTCGGAAACAGAATCACAATTTTAAGTTTCTATTTGGATTAATACGGAATCAGAATCCAATTCCCTTTGTTATTGTTTGGTTAAAATTATAGATATTTGGAATAAAAAAATAGTTAGAACATGTTAAAACAAATGTATATCAAAAGATTATTAAAAGAAAAGATATTGATGTATTGAGATATGGGTTGTTGAGTTCTAGAGTTTAGTTGAGGTTTTAAGGAGAATTTGTTTTGTATTTTATAGATCATTTTACCATCTGATTCCCTAGTATTGCGTAAAGAATTAGATTCCCTTGTATGGAGGAGATGAAATCCGGTGTATTGGGGAAACATAATCGTTTTTTCCCTCAACAAACACATTCAAACTTCCGTGGCTATTTTTCATGTAAACAAACAGGCCCTTAAATCCAATTAGTTGTCGGATTCTGGTGAGATGTTTATTTTGCCATTCTTGTATCCTCCCGAGTATTATATTGATATATATGGATGTTGAGACTATCTAATTGCTGATTTGTTGAACAAATACATTCGACCAAATGTACAGTGAGCTCTAGCATATCTTAATTTCCTTTAATGCCATTTGCTGTTGTCATCTACAGCTCATCTTTGTGTATGTGGAAATGGATAATGAAGATGTCGGGAAGCCCGTGTCAGATTATTTTGGTATCACTGGTGATGCCCCGAAAGTAATATATCTGTCACCATAGATCTCTTTACTTGGATCTGTCTATTGTTAATGTATTCGCCACGATTGTGACGTCTTTCATATCTCTTCCCATATAGGTACTTGGCTACACAGGAAATGATGATAGCAGGAAATTTGTACTGGATGGTGAAGTGACCTCGGATAAGATCAAGGTCAAAATTCTCTGTCAACAGTCCCTTTCATGTCTTGCCTTCTCCAGATTTTGCATTGTCTCCCATTCTTTTCAGGAATCTTAGTCTGGTAAGCTAATGTCTCTTTATTCTGCACAGGCTTTTGCCGAAAATTTTCTGGAAGATAGGCTGAAACCATTCTACAAGTCCGACCCAATTCCTGAGATGGTGAGCACGTATACCAGGGACACCGAATTTATCAAGTGATTGTACTTGAGATTAACTTTGACTGCTTTTGTGCAGAATGATGGTGATGTGAAAATCGTTGTGGGGAACAATTTTGATGAGATTGTTTTGGACGAGTCGAAAGATGTCCTTCTCGAGGTAAAGACTAAATCAATGATGATGAACTTCATCTCCATACTCTTGTAGAGGATTGGTCTAATTTATGCTCGAACACCAGATTTATGCACCATGGTGCGGGCACTGCCAAGCACTTGAGCCGATATATAACAAGCTTGGGAAACATCTGCGAGGCATCGACTCTCTTGTGATAGCAAAGATGGATGGGACAACGAATGAACATCCCAGGGCAAAGGTAAGTTACAAGGTTGAGTTTTGTCTGCCTAATTTAGACGGCCTGTCAGAGTAAGGAAGAGAAGTGTGCACAAACTTATGCCCGACTTAAATTTTGTTGGATTCTCTCCGTGTGCAGGCCGATGGATTCCCAACACTCCTGTTTTTCCCGGCTGGAAACAAGAGCTTTGATCCAGTAAGTGGCTTTCTGACACGCTAATTTGGTACCATCACATATATGACTACTACTTGGTTCTTTTACCTTTTCCGAAAAATTTTGTTGATTCGAATAACGCTCTGGTTTGGCAGATTACTGTGGATACCGACCGCACTGTGGTTGCATTCTACAAGTTCCTCAAGAAACATGCCTCTATTCCATTCAAGCTTCAGAAACCGGCTTCTACTCCGAAACCCGACGTGGCTGAAGCCAAAGCGAGTGAAGAAAGCGTCTCCACTGATATGAAAGATGAACTATGAGCAAGCTAAATGGGGAGAGATGCAAAAATAGAACGGTTGTGAGTCGCGTCTCTCTCTTTAGCCGAGGAGGTAGTTTTTAAGACAAGATAGTCGCGGGATCCGATAGGTGAAATATGGGTGAAATATGGAGTGATCGGAGAAGGAAAATAGTTCGTAATCCGGTAATTTCATCATTTTCATGGCAAAGGTTGTATCCGGTGAACTGAGTAATAAGAGGCAGATCTCTTATCCGATGATTCATGGCTGAATAACTTGTAATCAATTAACCTAACAGCGCGGGATTCCGAGCTCCGAGTGAAGTGTCCAGCTTGCAGAGAAAGAAATGGGTTTAGTATGGTTGGCACTGTCCTCATCCTTCAATTTACCGGTCCCAGGTTCAATTTCACCAATATCACTTCCCTTACTCTATTCCCTCATTCTTTTACTTCTTTTAAATATATCTCATTTATATATATATATATATATATATAAAAAGAAGAGAGACCGAGCTTGCATGGTCTAGCTCCATAAACCATCCACATTTACTTCCTTACCTGCCCTTTCATATTCAGTTGGCCACTCGAGAAAGTTTTACCCGATCATTCGGAATAACAGTCGCCCGGTAGTTACATTCAAACTATTTTAGATTTAAATCTGACTATTTTCTCTGTAAAACTCTAAATTTTCTTTAGCTATATAACTAGAATTTTAGATTTTTTTAAATGTTTTTTAGGAGACTTTTCTTGTGAAAGGATGTGCCAAACTTTGGCCATTAATGGATATTTTATTCTTCATGAAAATTTAAATTTGAGATTATTATTATGCAGTTTTACAACTAAAAAAAGGAGGAATAATTCTTCAAGGCTTCTTCGACAGAGTTAACCTGAAGCCGCTGCATCAATAGCACCGACACATTCGAATGTCACAGCATAGAGCGGTGTTGGTGGCTGGCGGACAGCGCCATCCTCCATTCTCTCAGGGATAATGCTCGTCCCTTCTGTTTCTGTACTAATTTTCAGTTGCATTTCTAAGTTCAATAATGTCTAAGACGAAATTTCCTGACTGTTTTACTCTTCCGCTGGAGGATCCGCCCACCGGCCGTGATCTTTTATCAGCTGTATCAAGGCATCGGTCGCGTGCTCCATCGCTATTCCTCTCTTGACCACCGTCTGTCAAAAGACAACCGAACACAACCTTAAAAACTGGGAACGTGTGACAACAGAAAGGTCGCGCCGGTAAACCCGAGTACATTACATGGCCATGGAAGCACTGTGGACGAATATTCGCGAATAAGGGAAGGGTTGCAGTACCTTTCCGACATAAAGATCGATCTTCCCTGGGGCTCCTCCAACATACCCGAAATCCGCATCGGCCATCTCTCCCGGTCCATTCACAATGCAACCCATTATAGCAATCTGACACGGATACAACATTTAGAACATTTGGTCTCAGTTTCTCGTACCAGAGAGATTTTGTAACGTATTGTCTTCACAGGATGCGAACAGATTATCGTGACTTACTGAAACACCGGGCAAGTGGGACGTCTTCTCCCGTATCTGCGCACTGATCTCTTGGAGGTCGAATAATGTCCTACCACAGGATGGGCACGAAACGTATTCCTGCGAAACAGACAGCAGGATGATACTGTCAATGGACATTGAATTAAACGAGACCCGAATAAGCCAGTAAACATCAAGTCAATACAACAAAAAGTAGGCTTAATAAATACAATGAATCATGAAAAATAATAAGAAAATTTCATTTAAGATGTCAAGTAATCTTATTTTTCAGCAGGGAGTTTCAGCCTCTTACCGTCTTCGTGTTACGCATTCTGCAACCTTGGAGCAAGTTAAATGAAGTGTTCCTGAGGAACTCGGAATCTTGGTCAGGTGCCTCTAGAAGGACACCGTCTCCGAGCCCATCAACTAAAAGGGCACCAGCGTTTGTTCCAGCACCAATGACCAAGTCGTCCCTATTATGACCGATTTAGTGGTTATAAACTTAGCATAAGTAACCATAACCTCCTGTTAAAAAGTGTGTGTGGCTGGATCACACAAATTACCGATGGGTCTGATTGGGGAATTCAAGATGGTGAATCACCGGGAAGTCAAGAGCATTCTCTTGTAGATACTCGAACAACCTGCAGGAAGTATTATAATGTACTGTGAGTATACTTAATTATCGGGATATTTTTCTGCTTAAACTGCTTGGTCATCACAGCTTCGATTCCTTAACAGAAAAAAAGCTGCACATCACGGTTTTCTTGATGAAAGCACGATTTTGTGACTGCTTTACAAGAAAAGAACAGAGAAGAAAGGGATCATATTCCATTTTTATGATGCACAAGAGAAACATGAAAGTTTGCCAAAGCCTGACAGAGTTGGAGACTCTCAAAGTGACAGGTTTAGTTATTCGTGACAGTGTTATTACCTTCTTGCCGCGTGGACTCTGCTGGCTTTTTCTTCAGTAACTGGTAGATTGTGAAGAAGCATTGTGGCATCAACCTTCTTTAGGATCTCTAGCTCTTCGTAGGGCTCATGTCCTCGTAAAGACACAACCAATCGTGTTCCTAACATGCAAAGGTATCATCTCAGCAACAGTTGCTGGGCCTGATGATAAGAAACGGGGAAAATGATGAACTCGATTATCACCAAGAAAACTACCTTCAGGCAAAAGCTTGGAAGCACCGGAAGCAAGCTCTTTGAGATTCACGAGAACCATTGCGTTTGGCAAGGGCTTTGTGAGCTGCTCTGATAAAGGGGTTATAACTCCCATGCTTATATCTATCAGTCTCCTGAGAGTAAGTCGCTGGTGATTGGAGGAAAGAAAAAACAGTAAATTCACCAAAACCGAAGAAAATATTTTGTGACACGAATCTGTTCAAGATTAAAAAAAATCCAGGATGAAAGGAAGACAGATAGGAAAAGAAAAAGAAGGTTGGTTCTTACAGCATCAGCATCATCTACTGGTGGAAGCTCTCTAAGTAAGATTGAGTCGACTGTCGCAAGGTCCTATGGCAGGAAAGATATGTCGTATAAGAAAACTAGCCATGCATAATTTTATATTCTACTACACATTTCTTAATAGTTAGGAGTATGCTGCTACCTTAAAAGGCATTCCAAGAACAAGCTTTGCTGCAAGTGACCGGTAAAATGTTTCTGGGGACTGCAAAAGATTACAGGAAAGAACTGCTATAACTTCACACAGGAAAGAACTACAATAACTTCACAGAACAGAATACCTTAAATATGAACTCATAATGCCCGTACCTTCAACTGATTCAGAGAAACTGACATGAGAACGGAACCGTCACGGTGGAGGACTCCTCTGTAGTCCACCTCCTCACCCTATACACATAATTATCTGCTCCATAAGAAGCAGCAAGCAGTGTATTTGAAGTAAGTTGAACCGTTTCAGAAACAAGACCTCACCTCTTTTTGCAATGGCAGTTGCCCAGTCCGTCGCTGGAAATCAAAATAGTGCCGGTGCTTTTCCTCAAAAGGCGCCTGACGATTGGAACCATGGTTAAAATAAATATAAAGCAGAAAAGTTTGGATTCTTGAACCCTGATTAGTTAAAAGAAGCTGCTTCTAGAATCTTACCACTCCCTTCTGAAGCTCAGCTGCTCTCATACCCAGGTTTGCTAACCTTCTGCAAGGATCTATCTCTTCCTCAGGCGGTTCAGTGAGTGACACCCTGATTGTATCACCCAACCCATCCTACATAACGAATCAATTAATTAGTTTATATTGGTACAAATTAACTGTTGACATTCTATTGCCAAGTCTAAAACTTCGTTAAATTAAAAAGTATTACTTGAAGGAGAGTCCCAATGCCAATAGCCGATTTCATTCGTCCATCCTCTCCTTCTCCAGCTTCAGTGACTCCAAGGTGTAGTGGGTAATCCCATCCTTGAACATACATTTCAGCCACAAGGAGACGGTAAGCCTGAACCATCACAACAGGATTGCTCGCCTTCATCGAGAAGACAAAATTGTGGTAGTCCAATTTCCTGCATATCCTTGCAAACTCGAATGCAGATTCAACCTACTTGAGGAAACAAAGCAATGCAGTGACTAATTAATATCAAAGGTTCAGACATGCAAAATTAACAAAACTCCTTCTAACCAAGTAAAAGGAAAGAATGCTTACCATTCCCCGAGGTGAATCTCCATAGTAGCTCATTATACGATCAGAAAGGCTCCCGTGGTTTGTACCAATACGCATAGCCCTTCCATACTTCTTGCACTTCTCTACTAATGGGGTGAAGACCTAGGGAGTTTAGAACCATAGAGTCCAATTCAATACTAAAGTATTGGCACATGCAAAGTCAAATTGCAGGTTTTAGCAGAGAAATATATTTGGATTAATCCAATATGCTACAGAAGAAAATTGATTATCCGACCTGCTCAATGTGCTCGAGTTCTTTCTGATAGTCCTCGTCTGTGTACTCCAGCTTCTCAAACTGAGCCCGCCTATCAGCTGCAATATTTTTAACTCATGAGGTTCAGAATAACTCTTGCTGAAGATTTTTACATTAAGAAAGGAAGAAAAGAAGTATGTACCAAAATTTCCTGGGTTAACACGAATCTTGTCAAAGCATTCAGCAACTCGTAAAGCAACAGAAGGAGCAAAGTGTATATCCGCCACCAACGGTATGTTGTAACTGTCACAAAAGGAGAAAAAGGAAAGGTAATTGGTGATCCTTTATTGTAATTTGGAGGATCTCTTCTGCTATTATGCAATGGTCCTAGTAAATGATACATACTTTTTCTGGACAAGAGAGTTCTTGATTTCAAAACACGCATCTGCTTCTTTCTTTCCTTGAACAGTTATGCGGACAATATCAGCCCCCTTGTCTGCAATTCTCATCACCTACAAACAGAACATAAGTTAATAGGGAAACTTTTTCTCTAGAAAAATACAGGTCATAGAATAGCGTGAGCACAAAGGAAAGTGAATAACCTGTTCTACAGTTCCAGCTACATCCTTAGTATCAGTTGTTGTCATTGTTTGGATTTTTATTGGGTGCTCGCTGCCAAGGGCCACATTTCCCACCATCACCGTCCGTGTTTTCCTCCTGACTGTTTTATGCAGAGATTCACAATACTTTTGCCTTGGAACTGCAGGTCAAGTGAGATGAAACTTAATAAATCTTAAAAGCTATTGAATGACCTTAAGCAACTGCTGTCTGAGAAGTCTTATGTTGTACTAGAGTGTGGATGAGTACAAACTTGTACACGACGGCACCACGAAATATAAGGGCGATCCAATTAGTGACTGTCATGATCAACAATTCCATACTTTGTATGATGATGGCTCACATGTTTCATTTGTAAGACAGCGGAAAAGAGAAACAATTTCTATCTCGGATAAAGGGAATCTAAGAAAAGGAAGCATCTCAGTTACTTCCAACATTGCAATCAAGAATCAAGCACAAGAAAAACATTGCTTTCACACAGTTTTCCACTTCAAAGGGATAAACAAGCATTAGCATATAAATTCACAAAGTCTTATATGTCAAAATCTGTTAAAATCCAAGATGAGAATCAATTAATAAAGCAACAAATTCTTTGTCTGTAAGATTAGATTCTTTTGCATCAAATCATGAACTGAGCACATCAAAAATATGCAGCATGCTACCCGAGAACCATACCTAACAGAGGGCTTCCCTCTGATGCTGGCTCCAGCTGGGTAATCTCAGGGTTTGGTGTAGAATTCCTTATGATGGAAATTTTTCTCCTCGGAGAGTTGATCCTTTGCACATCACAAATTCTAACAAAATCCATACTCTTCCCAAATCCTAATCCCGATTCCCTTCCATTCAGCCCCATGAAAGAAGCTGGCACCGTCCCGCTTGCCATCTGAATGGAGCACTATACCCACCCTCACGAGCCCAGGAAACTGAGGAACAAACAGAGCAATCAATCTCAATATTAATCTCTAAATCTATCATTCAGGATCAAGAACACGACCCAGATTAGTATAGCAACGCAGAAGCTAGCACAAACACACAGTTAACTTCCCCAATACACGGGTCAAACAGTTTCAAATACAGATTCTCCAAGGTGAAGTGGTCGAACTAACGGATAATTTCTCGGAGGAAAAACAGAAAATCTCTCACACCCACCAGAGATTAAGATGAAATTTCTGCGCTTCAAGGGTCAGAGAAGAATGCCACAGATTCAAGAACCGGCTTGGTCTATTGAAGGAACGAACAACAACTGAACGAATCACTAAGGTACCTTAAATGGGCCTGTGCTTGGTCTCCTGGAAATAAATCTTTTTTGAGGAAGGTATTAATGGAGAGTGATTGATGGTGAAATTGAAGGATCCAGAGAGAGGGTCGAGACAGAGCGGGGGCCGAGACTAACTAGTGATGGTGGGAAGAGTTTCTGTGGTTTCTTGCGGGTGTGATTAGCGTGCATTTCCCATTGAATTTTTGGGAGTTTGTGAGCTGTTTGAGCTTGCAAAGTTGTCGGAGGACGATGAAATGAAACACACGCCCAGGGTCAAGAAGACGACAACATCACCCACCTTAGCATCTTTCGGCTTCAGTATTTAGTGGCCACAAAATTGCAGCAATTTTTTTTTTCAACACCTTGTATCCTGAGCATGCAAACTCACGGATCGAGACTAATTTACAGTTCGGCCGAGATTCTTAAAAAGATTCTAGTTGACCTTATCAATTTAGAGATCAATCCTAAAATTATGCATTCATATTCTAGTGAGGGAACTATTAGACCAATCTTGACCAATAATATTGCATCTACGTAACTGGAGTAGTGCTTTTCTATTCACCAAAGAAAAAACAAAAGCAGAGGAGCTGCGATTTTCATTCCTGCCCTTGATTTTTCTTGATATTGCAAGTGCCCCCCATTTCAATTGTTAATTTTCTTCTTTAGTCCTCTCTCTTCTTCTTTTCCGAGCGACTGACGGTAGTATGGATTACATTTGATGGGTCTATGATCCAGCGTTTTCATACCCCAGAGCTGCTTTCGATGGTGTACTTGCTCTTGATTGTTTGGCCGTGGATTATGAGCTTCATCTGAATTTTTATAAATATGCAAGAAAATTAAGGTATAGAAAAGTTCCCGCGAGAAGAGAGGTCTATGGTATATACAGGCCTTACCGACAAGAAAAATGGGAACTTGATGGGCCCATGGAGTCAATTAGCAACTTATATGGTAGTCAAATACGTCCAACTATCAGATAAAGTTGGTCAGATAGTCTGATTGTGGATGAGTTAGATTACGGACAAGTTAGCTTATTGATCTTTGTTTGTCTTGATTTGATGAACATTTTACATCAGTATCAAGATCTCATTTCTTCTACCTCAATAAAATGTCTCATTACCTTTTTCAATTACTAACAAATGAATGGTTCCCCGATAAAATTTAGGACAATTTTCACAGGTGATCTCTATACTGGCATTGGGTCCAACTCGTTCACCTTACTATTTTTCCGGTAAATTCCTATGTTATGGATCTATGGGATTAAGCAGTTGGTTATATTTCAGAAATTATAGATTAGTGAACAGGGGGAAATTGTAAAACTAGGAATCCTGGAGGGCTTTCTGACAAATATGTAAAAGTATAGCCCCTGAGGCACAAGTCGACACGTGCGAGAGGGGGCTTGATGCGAATATCGGGAATCTTCTGAATTACCGTCCAGCAATATTCCATTCGCGGGAAGCTAACACGGTGCGAACTCCTCATCGTCTCTATTCCCACGCGCGAGCAACTCCCGTGCATTACCCACCCCAAGGGAGGATCTGCGCGTGAAGTTTCCACCCTTTTCCTCCCGGGGACCTTTCCGACTGTTACAAAGATATTAATTAATGTTTTTTAATTGATGTAGAAAATTCAAAAAAATATACAATAAAAATTAATAAATTAATAATAATTTAGCCTGTATTTGAGCTACTGATTAAACAAAACTCTACTTCACAAAAACAGTTTGATGCAATAATATTGTGTTTGATCTAAAATCGGGAGTTCCTGAATTCAATTTTCGTCCACGAAATTCCACATGCCCACTTATTCTCTCTTCATTTTATTCTCTTTTAAACTTATATGTCTCTTTTATATATTAAAAAAACCCCTTCTATTTTAGTATGGTCCTCCTTCATACATTAAAAAAAACCTTCTAATTTTTATAGATAAAAAGAGACGGTAGTAGTGGTGGCTCAGCCCTTAATATTCGAGTTTCCGTACTCAACCGTAAATATATTAGATGAACTGAATAATCAGTATTAATATTAGTCCCGTCAACGTAGCACTACTAAATATATAGTATAATCTCAAAAACTGACATCCGTTAAGGTACAAACTCAAGAGTCTTTTCAAATTATTTTGCTCAAAATAAAACTCGAACTTATGATCTCTACCTCACCAAATCACATGAGAATAAGTTTGAGACCACCACCCTCGGTAGTAAAAAACCTTCTATTTAAGGTCGGTCTTAATATCAATATATGTTGTTTAAGATGGTCACATGACTCTTCTTTTAAGTAAAGGTATAAAATCCATATTACAGGACCCTTACATATTATACAGTAAACACCAAAAACAATAACGTCTCCATTTCGCGCCCCGTGAATGGAGAAGAAATTTACAATTTTGATAGTTAAATTCCCGTACCACGAAAACTCCAATTAGTTATGGTGCATTGAAATTTTTTTTTTTTAAAGTCAACCCATCTCAAGACTCACGTTAAACATGAGGGCTGCTTGGTAAACCTGGAGCACGCGAAACTCATTTCCTGGTCCCACCTTGCCATCCATTCCCATGAACAGGGGGCTCGTCAATATTCACGATACATCTGTCATGTCCACTTAAATCGATATCCTCGTGTTGGTTCATCTGTCTGTCTTTCAATTGTCAACATTAACAGTTCCAGAAAACGTGGGACAGAAACCTTTGCCGCATTACAAAGTTGTAAAGCCATATCATAATTGAGCATTGAATAATAAGAACATTGGAGTTGAAATCGATCATCACCACAAGGAAAATTCACCGATCCGTAAAACTTCTGACCTGAGAATGAGTGCTCAAATGACGATCAGCTTTCTTCGGTCAATAAGTGGCGCTCAAGGATCGCAACGGTCTCTTCCTTTGCGCTGCCAATCAGTTCAGAAAATCTCAGAAAGGCTTTCTCAGTATATGAAATGTTGAGGTGTGGCATTTGATGGGAATACTAAAATTGACATCTTTAGGCCAAATTTTCAATCAGATATTTCTAGGTTGAAGCCAAATCAATGATCTAACAGGACCCACATGACACGTTCAGCAACATACTCCATGACAATAAGAAAGTGTTCTCTCTCTCTCTCTCTCTCTCTCTCTCTATCTTTCAAGATTACTTATAGAGCTATTCGCGGGCTCATGAAAACTTCACTAGCCTATGGAACCATGTAAACTCGGGATGTTTTCGTTGAGCTTATGTAGATCATGTTAAATGAGTTGCGTTGGGCTGAAACTGAGAGCTTTCAACATGCCCCAGTCAGCTCCTTTTAACTACTGAACAATTTCAGAGAGTTCAATGAAGCAGGTTATGGTAAAATCGAATGCTTACCTCCCGGCTCTAAGGATCCTGTACTTGCCAAGCCTCGTGAGGTCCACGATTGTCGACCCTGCACGCCCAGAAGGAAGAATTCCTCCATCATAGACATAAGCGCAGTGTTGCCAGAGATCTTCAAAATCCTTGATGGAGACACTACTGGGCTGCCCACTTAGGTTCGCACTAGTTAGAGCTAATGCACTTCCTGAACCACGGCAAATGCTCCTTATAAAATCCGAGTCGGGTACTCGAACTCCTATACTGTCCAGTCCGGGATTCAGAGACTTCTCGAGGACGCTTGAATCCCCTGGAAAATCATATGAACTGCGGTCGGTCTGTGCACCAATTAAACACCAGTGCCACTGACAATGAAGTAACAAGCAACAACACTGTATCATGAAAGGCAACGGTACAACCAACAGCTGTTCAGCGATGAACCGAATTCTCTGTTTCAAGTTTCAACCTATGGTAGCTAACAGTTTAAGTCAAATACTTCTAAAGAGAATCAGAGATAAAAGTCATAGCCTCCATGGATTAGCTAAAACCTGAACCGGATATAATATCCAGAATGTAAACATAAACAATACCTCGTTTCAAGATGACAGTGACCGGCCCGGGAAGGAGCGCATCAAGCAAACTATGCGGCAAATGGTCTATAACAGCGTAACGCGGAATATCAAAGACATCACCGACGCAGATTGCAAGGGGACTTGTGTATTGGCGCCCTTTGATCTCGTATATCCTGTTTACGGCTTCTGAGGAGCTGCAAAAACAGTGAGTTCCAAATCTTAAAGGCATTGCAATTTACAAGTTGAACAAGCAAATTTCCATCACTGTAGCGCTGAACAGCTCCGGAACATTGACAAAATTTATACTGAGGTCGGTAGCAGTCTAGGATGAAATCTTCTTTGCTTTCTGCAGTGAAGCTGTGCACTTGTTCACTGAATTGGCCGGTTTAGAAATAAATTGACTGCTGCAGACTTTCATCTAGTGAAATTGGAGGTTCCATCCAATTGACTTTCGTCCTGGCAATCGGAGAATTGGAAGGGTTTTGGATGGGGCATTACCATGCATCGCAGGCGAACCCATAGAGCGTGTCCGTGGGAACGGCAATGACCTTGCCGCCCCTGACGGCTTCAATTGCCTCCTCCGCGTGAGCTTCCGTGGCCGGACGAACCGCCGGAAGCTTAAAAGAGTCGTTCAGATTCTTCTCTGAGCTCCGAGCCATTTCTGCCTCCAAGCTTCGGCGCAGTCCCGGCCTTCTTCTCCGCTGAGGAGCTCCTAGGGTTCCGAATCTGAGCACGCCTAAAACATCGCGAGGATAAGTTCAGCAGCAAGGAATGAGCTGAAAGTACAATATATATATATATATATATAGAGAGAGAGAGAGAGAGAGAGAGAGAGAGAACCTGAAAGAGGAAGAGGAGAGTTGAAGGGTATGTGCAGGAGGAGCGGGAGTCTTTCGGCTATTTTGGTCGGAACATTCATCAGTCGGCGATCAGAAGCTGGGCTTTCCGGTCTGTTCTCAGAATCCTCCGGCGGGCTTTTCACTGCTGAACCGATAATCCCTAGACTTTGGGAGGAGAAGAGGCGACTGTAGGGGGAGGGAACGCGGCCCACCTCACGTCCCTTGCACGTGCCACCCTTGGTCGGAACAATCCTCCATAAACTTCCGCAACTCTTCATAACCATCATATTTAATTTTTCAAATAAGAGTTAAACTTACACTTCTATAAATCTCATACTAGTCAAATAAGGATTATGTTTAACCCTCCATAACTCTTCTCACCATTCAATCCAAGCAAACCCTTCGGGAGGAGGAGAGGCGACTGTAGGGGAGGGAACATGGCCCACCTCACGTGCCTTGCACGTGCATTTCTCAATTAGGCTTCGAGCCCAAACATCTCTTGGCAAACAAAACACCGTGTTTGGTTTGACTCAATGGATGCTGTGAAACTGTGGGGGAATAAAAGGCTATCAAAATGAGAAAATATTGATTTGGATCCTCAATCTTTGTAAATACTAAATATAATATGGAGGATTAAAGTTGATCAAAATTTAGAACGTTGAGAACTAAAATCAATATATAAAATATGTAGACTAAATATGAACATAACATAAAAAGTTGAGGGACACAAATAACATTTTTTTTTTGCTGAAAATCTATACTTTTGTTTATTTCTCTTCAGTTCAAATAGATTCAATTGTCAGATCAGGGAAATAATTGGATAACTATGCTGATAGAAAAAAGAAATCTTAAATGATCTTACTTCACAACGACGTGATGAGGAAAAATTAATTAAATTATTTTGATTGATAATAATTATGACAACTATTTAAGGCTCAATACGGTTTTAGTTCTAAACTCTCTGGGAACCTTGATTCTTCCTAAACGTTCACGGTTCCTCAAGTTACTGTATTGCTTGCGTTTAGCATCACCACTCGATCAACCTTGTACCATATAGAACAGGTCAATAAGGGAACCGTCAGTTGATCTAGGGAAAACCTCTTTGATGCTCAAGTTAGCCCTTTGGCCACAGAGATGATGTCAAAGATTATATGGTCAATGACTTAATCTCAATGATCGAATGGATGAAGTGGATTTGATTGATTTTTGTGATTTGGTTTGTTGTGTTGGATCGAGTAGGGTATGGTGGGCATGATCTCCAAAGTCGACTTGATAAGGATTTCTGCAATTCAGGTTCCATTGGCCCCGTAGAGTCTTCATCTAGGATGAGGACTCTTTCGATTCCTATCCTCATGTAGAGATTCAAGCTCTATATTCGTTTGGACATATTGAGCGTTTTCCTTTGTTTCGGACCCGAGCACTATGGTCGAGTTGATGGCTCATCAGGTTGAGAGATAATTGAGCCCTCCTCTCAAGTAGAGTACTCGTCAAGCCCAGCCATCGAGTTGAGAGCTCTTTGAGACCTCCATTCATATTGAAGGATTGTCGAGCTCTCCTACGGTTGAAGGGTTTGTCGAGCCCTATCGTCGGATTGGGGGCACAACCCACCCTATCTTCGAGTCGAGGGCATCTCAAACCATCCTCTTGATTGGAGGGAGAGCCCTCTACTTGTGTTGAGGATTCATTGTGTTGTAGCACTTGGCAAGCCCTCCTCATATGTTGGGAGTTCATTGTAACACCATAGGCCAAGATCTCACTCTTACATAACTGATGTGAGATTGGGGGTCATAAAATTTCCCCCTTAAAGGCCCAGTGTCTTTACTAGGATCTCGGACTAGATTCATATTAACTTCCCGCTATTCAAGCTGGGTTCAGATTACTCCCCACAATTCTAGCGGGTCATAAACTTTCCCCCTTAAAGGCACAGTGTCCTTACTAGGCTCTCGGACTAGGTTCGTATTAACTTCCCGCTATTCAAGCTGGGGTTCAGATTACTCCCCACAATTCTAACTCGTGGTTAGCATAACATAGCACCCACAATACATGATAGTTGTGAGCTGAGTCGGCTCTGATACCATATGTAATACCACAAGCCCATCATCCAAAAGTTCTAGTTGTTGGCTCTTAGGGTCATTAGGTCTTACATATACACCAAGATCTCCTCCTTATATTACCGATATGAGATTAGAGCATCACATTCATCAATACCTACAGTTGGATAGAGAGCTTGTCAAGCCCTGTCCTCATGTTGAGAGCTAGTGGAGATCTTAGCGAGTGGGTGAGGGCTCATCAAGACATCGCCATGTGGGTGAAGGCTTGTCGAGGTTTATCCCTTGGGGCATGTTCAAGGGGTTCGCTTTGCTCCCATCGATGTCCGAGCATCTGATCCAGCTAATTGTTTTGATCAATTTTCATCCAACACAATCTACCATATAACTCGCCCCATATCCTTTATTGACTCTATGTTTTTCAAGAATGGGTTAGTTGCCTAAAAAATTATAAACTATTGTAAAATTCTCTATTCTACCACGAACTTTCATTTTTGCCTAGAAAATGATAAACTATACTCTATTTTCTCTAATCCATCATGCCGTTAATTTTGATCATTTATTATTAATGTGTACTATTAATTTTACTGATTGTGCAAACGGAGTCTGACATGGCATTTTATGTGGCATCCAACTTATCATAAAAAATCACGAACTATCATTGAATTCCCCCTATTTTACTATAAACTATAATCGAATTCCCTATTCTACCACGATCTATTATCTAATTCTCTATTCCACCACGAACTATTGTCAAATTCTCTAGAACTATTGTTAAATTTCCTATTCTACCACAAATTAATTTTTGCCAAAAATTCACAAATTGTACTTCATGTCCCTCATTTACCATATTATCAGTTGAATGAAAGAAAATTGTTATTCTTTATATCTTACTATCAATAATATTTGTGGTGCTTTAGTTAATATTACACTATTGTATGTTACCATACTATTTTGTATTTTCTTTTAGAAGTAAAATTAAAAGAACATAGATAGGGTAGTAAGAATCAACTTATATGTTATACTGTCTGATGCTACACTCTTTAAAATAACGTCAACTATGTGTATTTGTATTCATTACAATTTGAGATAACCAAATAATTATTAAAATCAATATGCACCTCACACTATAATAAGTTAATTTTTTTATGTCCAATTTATATTCTTTTAATTTTATTTCTAAAAGAAAATATAAAATAGTAGGGTAGCAAGTAAGAGCATAATATTAATTAAAGCACCACAAATATTATTGAGAGTAAGATGGAAAAAATAACAATTTTCTTTTATTAAATTGATATCATGGTAAATAAGGGACATGAAATATAATTTGTGTATACTTTGGCAAAAAATAATTTACGGTAGAATAGAGGATTCAACAGTAGTTCATAGTAGAATAGATAATTTGATAATAGTTTATGGTACAGCAGAGAACTCAATAATAGTTCACGATAGAATAGGAGAATTTGACTTTAGTTCGTAATAGAATAGAAAATTCAATAATAGTTCATATTTTTAGGACAAGCTGGACGCTAAGTAAGATAACATGTCAGACTCCATTTGCACAATCAGTAAAATTAATGGTATACTTTAGCAATTAAAGATAAAAGTTAACGGAATAGTGGATTAGGAAAAATTGAGTATAGTTCGTGATTTTCTAGGAAAAAAGAAAGTTCGTGGTAGAATAGAGAATTCTACAATAATTTGTGATTTTTTAGGCAAATAACCTTTTTAAGAATTATAGTTTTTCTTTTGGGTAAATCATACTTTTGATCCTTGAACTTTCACACTTTTGACAATTTCACTGTAAATCTTTATTTTCTATCATTTATATCTTTAACCTTTTGAGTTTTTTGTCACTTTGGTCGGACTATTACTTTTTCAATCAAAAAATATTTTTATCCAAAAATAAACTTGTAATTAAATGTTTTGTGAAAATAAAAAAATCAACAAGAAAGTAAAGAGTACAGTGGAGATGTTCCTAATTAAGGAAATATTAGTTATGAGCAGTGTCTCCTCTAAAATTAAGATTCAATTTTGGAGGGAGTTGGGAGTATCGGTGACGCTCTACCAATATTTTTCCTTTTCACTTACTTTTTAATTTTTTTGAAAAATATTTGTTAAAAAATTCTTTTTGGATGGAGAACATAATGGCAACAGTAAAGTGGACAAAACTTAAAAAGTTGAAAATATAAATGATAAAAAATAATGTTTGACAAAAAATTAAAAAGTTGATGACCAAAAGTGTCATTTTTTCTTTCCTTTTTGAAGGTTTGGCTTCTTGTTAAACATTTGGGAGGAGTCCACATCAGTGACCAAGGGGAAGGAATGGATTGGGTATCGCTTCTGAACTTGAAAAAACATGTGAAATTCTATATAAAATTTATTAATTTTATCTATTTATTTGTGAATGAACTTTATTCGTTCTTGAGATCTGTTATTCACTCTCTATTGAGTTTTATCCCCTGGTCGGAACTTTCGGATCTGTCCCTAACAATAACACCTATATCACATCGCCGCTGTGCGCACACCAACCTTCTTGTATTTATTCAATCAAGTATACAGTTGGCATTTTTTTATTCATGAATTAAAACATCCAAAGATAAATCGACAAAATATATTTCATGGACTGAAACTCAAAGACGACAAAACGATGGGTTTAAGATGGTAAAATAGGACAACCAAAAAAAAAAAGAACATGCACGACATTTCATAAACTTTTTGAATTTAAGAGGATGACTGCACCAACACTCCCTTAAGTCAATCATCATTTACTATGGTCCCTGTTATAAATGAAATCCTAAGATCCTCTCTTTGAATCGAACGAAAGAACCCACCTCTCGGTGAATAAATATTCAATCGTACATTATAGGATTGAATATTTTTACTCGTCTCGGCTGCCTATTCTCTTCCTCTCGTTGTCTCCGTTCCTTGTTTGGATCTCACCGTATTTCTCACTTTCGATCACTTAGGAGGTTGTCAAATGAATATAACAAAAAAATAATGGTAAATATATGCAATTCTGAAGTCCAGATGATATTGTTCATGGATTTCCATAGAAAATCTCGGTCAAATTTTCATGACATTATACAAGTTTTTTCCAAATTTAAAGGGCAGCCAATCCCTCCCCACATTCCATTAGGAACGGTCCCACTTGTACATGAAATCCCAAGATCCTGTATCTGCATTGAACAGAGAAACCCCATGTTCGTTCGCCACCCATTGGCACGTCCCGCCGCCGCATGAGGAATAATAATGCCATTCCCTGGCGTCGTAGGCCACAAACGTCTTTCTCCTATTCGACCATCGTACGGTGCAGGTGTAGCTTGTGGTGATCCAGAAGTTAATGCGGAAGCTCCACCGGTACGCGTCCCTCGGCCGCACGACACGGGACCCAAGGTCCTCGTCCCCGTACCAGCAGTGCACGTTTATCGACCGGCTCAGCATGTTCTCCACATTCACGTGGTGCAACGTGAAGGGGATCGGAAGCTTGCCCTCGCACGTCCTGACCAGCCCAGATCCAAGTAACAATGCACACAAAATGATAAGGAAGCCATCCCTATTTGTTGCCATCCCTGCTTTGAAGGGGAATGAAGCATCACAAGCTTTTTAAATAACTTAGTGGTCAGTTTTTTTTTTAATTGAATAAGTCGAATTAAATAAACCGGTTATTCGCAGGCCTACTTCATTAAATATTGAGTTACTCTAATTATACTTGATATAAATTGGTTATAATTGTTTGGTATCTGTTTCCAGTCAACAACAACATATTTGAGTATTGCTGTCGTTCTAATGAGTTTCTTATAAGATTTAGTTTATCCATTAATAAATAAAACGATCATTAAAATTATAGGTTGCTCATTTTGTAATTCCATCTCATAAATGGACATAGTCTTTGTTTTTTCAGGGTATTGGTCTGCTTTTTCATAAGTAATACATTGGATGACGAATTGTTCATTTTATAAATATATCTTATAGATAGTTTTGATCCTCATTTTGCAAGTAAATTCTTGGAGTGATAAAAGTTTGGCGTTAAAAGTATTATATTTATTACATTTTTCAATCAGTATCACATTTTTTGTTCAAATTATGTGGTGATTGATGATATTTTTTTCGAAGTAGACCTAAAAAATAAAGTATTACTAGTAAGTTATAAAACATTTTTCCTTTTCAATTCATGAAAAAAAAATCATTCAAAGTTCGCGATATCATTTAGTCATCCATTGAAAGTTCGTGATATCAATTGACCATCCATTGGAAGTTCGCGATATGATTTGGTCATCTAATGAAAGTTCGTATTTTTTAGGTTTTTATCGCAAAATGAAATGCCACATCAGTATCAAGTTGACTCCTTTAAATGCTATATTAGCTTCGCTAGTGTTAGACCGCTCTGTCATCTGCCAATTTACTCCAAGTGGCGAATGGTGGTACTAGAAGTAAAGTTCATGATTTTACAACTAATTTTTAAAGTTCGTAATATAATTTGATTATCTGCTAAAAGTTCATGTTTTTAGCTACCATCTCTAATTTAATGGTTATCAAAAACTAAATTTTATGGATCAAAAAACAATTTGATAAGGCAAAAAAGACACCAAAAGGGAAGCTTCCCCATATACCAATATAGATATAGATGATAGATAGATATTAGAGGTCAACCAGTACTAAGTGCAGATTTTGAGAAACCTCTTTGATGCTCAAGTCAATGCCTTGACCATAAAGATAATCTCAAGGGTATACAAGCGGTGACTTAATCTAATTGACAAAGATGATAAAGTGGGGTCGATTGATTGTTGTGATTTGGTTTGATGGGTTGGATCAAGCATCATATGATGGGCTTGATCTCCAAAATCGAGCTGACAAGGGGACCACAATTCAAGTTCCATTGGTCCCTCAAATTCTTCATCTAGGATCAGGACCCGTTGAGTCCTCACCTCGGGTAGAGATTCGAGATCTATCTTCGGGTTTACATATCGAACCTTTTCCTTCATCGGACCATGGCACTTTAGTTGGTTGAGGATTCATCGAGCCAATGGAGTGCCCCCCTCTCAAGTAGAGTACTCGTCAAGCCCTATCATTGAGTAGGGCTTGTCGAGCCCAACCTCTGAGTTGAGGGCTCTTTGAGACCTCCCTTCGGATTGAGGGCTTGTTGAGCAGTCTTATCGATAAGAGTTTGCCAAGTCCTATCATTAGATTGAGGGCTCGACTAGCCCTATCTTCACATTGAGGACTCCTCTCGAACTATCCTCTCAGGTAGAGGGAGAGCCCTCTACTTGTATTTAGGACTGACCGTGCCCAGTGCTTAGGTTAAAAGCTCATAGAGCTCTATCATTGAATTGAGCACTTGTAAACCCCTCCCTAAATATTGGAGGCTCATAAAGACCTAGCTTTGGATACAAAGCTCTCAAACCCTACCCTTGGTTGAGAGCTAGTTGAGATCTCAACGAGTGGGTGACGGCTCATGGGAGACTTCACCATGTGGGTGAAGGCTCATCGAGCTTTATCCCTCTTGGCATGTTTAAGGGGTTTGCTCCCATCGACGTTTAGACAATTGATAAAGGTTATTGCTTGAATAAATTTTGTTCCAAACCAATCTACCATATAACTTGTCTCAAATTCTCTATTGATGCCATGTGTTTCAAGAATTATAGTTTTTTTGGATGAATGATGCTTTTGATCCTTAACTTTTTGCACTTTTGTCATTGTCGTACACTTATTTTTTGTCATTCATATGTCTAACTTTTTGAATTTTAATTACAAAAAAAAATACCACTTTGATTATACTGTTAGTTTTTCCGTTGAAAAATTATTTTATTCTAAAAATAATTTTTTCAGTATAAAAATTTATGGTAAATCAAAATTAACCAGAAATTGAAGAGCATGATGGGCTCGTTCCTAATTAAGAAATTGTTGGTAATGAGCAAGTGTCTTCTCTAAAATTATGACCATTCTTTTTACTCAAAATGAGTCATGATTTATAGTGGTGATAGCCACATATCAATTCTCAATCGGGAAATAAGTATCAATTTTGGAGGGAGATGTGAGCACCGATGAGCTCTACAATATTTTTCTTTTTTGCTTACTTTTTATTTTCTTTTTTCTTAAAAAATTGTTTTTTGATGGAATAATTTTTTCGATAGAAAATATAGTGATAGGAATGTTGTGGTAAATCTCAAAAAATCGAGTATATGAAGGATAAAAATAAAGATTAGAAAAAAATGATAAAAATACCAAAACTTGACCATAAAAAATATCTCTCTTTCCTTTGTGATGGCTCGACTTCTTGTTGAACACTTAGGAGCATTTCACACCGTTGACTAAGGGACATGGATGGATTGGGAGGGTGAGGTCTACCCTCAACTTGAGAAAACACGTGAAGCTTTACATAAATTTTACTAATTTTATTTATATTTACGGGTGAATTATCCTATTTTGCCTTCTAAAATCCATCACTAATGCTCTATCGAGCTTTGTTCCCTAGTCGGGACTTTGGAATTTGTCCCTGCCAAGGGACATCGTAAATTACAATGCAGCCATACGCATGCCAACATTCTTATATTTATTCAATCACATATAGAAAGTGTTTTTTTTATTCATGAATTAATAAATCCAAAGATAATTCTGCACAATTCATTCAACGGAATGAAACTCAAAGAAAACAGAAAGATGGATTTAAGATTGGTAAAATAAGACAACTTAATAAAAAACGAACAAGCAAACTCAACAAAATTTACATAGCATTTCATAATTTTTTTGAATCCAAGGGAACGATTGCATCAACACTCCTTTGAATCCATCATCATCTAACGATGGTCCCGTCTGTACATGAAATCCTAAGATCCTCTCTTGGAATCGAACAAAGAAACCTGTTCTCGGTGAGCAAATATTAAAATATGAACGTTAATTTATACAACGAATTCGTTATGTATTGTATAATTGAATATTTACTCGTCCTCGGCTGCCTATTCTCTTCCTCTCATTGTGCGTTCCTCCCTTGGCTCTCATCATCTTTTCTCAGTGTCGGTGACTTGGGAAGTTGTCGGGATGAATATAACAAAAATATAATAATAAATATATGCAATTCTTAAGTCCAAATATTAATATTCATGCACTCACACAGAAAATCTCTATAAAATTTTCACGACATTTTATAAATTTTTCTAAATTGAAGGGCCGACAACCACTCCCCACGCCCCCTTAGGGATGTTCCCACTTGTACATGAAATCCCAAGATCCATTATCCGTATTGAAAAGAGAAATCCCCCTCTCTGTCGCCTTCCACTGGCACGTCCCGCCCCCGCACGAGGAATAGAAGTGCCAATCCCGAGCATCGTAGGCGACAAACGTCTTTCTCTTATCCGACCACCGTAAACTGCAGGTGTAGCGCGTGGTGATCCACAAGTTAATGCGGAAGCTCCACTGGAACATGTCCATCGGTTTCACGACATGGGACCCAAGGTCCTCGTCCCCGTACCAGCAGTGCACGTTCATCGACCGGCTTTGCATCATGTTCTCCACATGCACGTGGCGCAACGTGAAGGGGATTGGAAGCTTGCTCTCGCACGTCCTGACCAATCCAGATCCGAGCAACAGTGCGCACAACATGATAAGGAAGCCATCCCTATTTGTTTCCATCCTTGCCTTGAAGGGAAATGAAGTATCACAAGCTTTTTTAAATAAGTCAGTGGTCAGTTTTTTTTTTATTGAGTAACTCAGATTGAATAAACCAATTATTTGTGGGCCTGCTTCATTAAATATTAAGTTACCCTAATTATATTTGATACAAATTGGTTACAGTTGTTTGGTATCTATTTCCAGTCAACAATATCCAATTCAAGTATTTTGTACTACCAACTTTTAACAGATGATTGAATTATATCACGCATTTCGAATCATTGTTTTTTCTCGGATTGAATTGGAAAGTATTTTATAATATGCCATTGATACTTTAATTTTTAATTCTTTTGAGATCAATCACAATATAATTCTAACAAAAATGTATAATATAAAAGGTATAACAAATGCCAAATTTTCCACAATCTTTAATACTACTAAATTTTTATCATTCCAGTGAGTTAATTATAAAATTTAGTTTTAGTTTATCCTTTCATAAACAAAATGATCATTGGCTACTCATTTTATAATTACATCTTATTGATGGATACGGCCTTATTTTGTTAGGGTATTGATGGTTTGTTCATTTTGTACGTACGTAATACAGTGGATGATGAATTGTTCATTTTGTAAATATATCGTACAGATCGATTTGATCCTCACTTTGTAAGCAAATCCTTGGAATGATAAAAAGTTTGGTATTGTCCAAAACTGTAAAAAAGTTTGATATTTGTTACATTATTTAATCAGTATGATATTTTTTGTTGGAATTATGCCATGATTAGTGACATTTTTGAAGTAGACCTAAAAATCAAAATATTAGTGGCAAGTTATAAAGTATTTTCTCTTTTCAATTCATGAAAAAATAATGATTCGAAGTTCGTGATATCATTTGGTTAGTCATTGGAAGCTCGTGATCACATTTGACCATCCGTTGGATGTTCGCGATATGATTTGGTCATCCGATGAAAGTTCTTTTTCTTTTTAGATTTTTACCCCAAAATAAGTTGCCGCATCAACGTTATGTCAAATCTGTTAAATGCTACATTAGCTTCACTAGTGTTAGTCACATCTGCAATCTACCAAGTCACTCCATGTGGTGAGTGGTGGTACCAGAAGCAAAATTCGTGATTTTATAGGTCATTTTTAAAGTTCGTGATGTAATTTGGTCGTCCACTGAAAGTTTGTATTTTTAGACTAATATCCCTAATTTAATGGTTTCTATAAATTAAATTTTAAGTGTCAATGAGCAATTTGGTAGAGCAAAAGAGACACCAAAAAGGAAAGCTTCCTTGTACAAATATTGTAGATATTTTATTATGCAGTGCCACGAACCAATGTGATTAGGCTTAGGATGTTTTTTTTCATAAAGCTTAAAAGAAAAAAAAATAATCCAAATATGATTTAATTTAATTGATTATAAAATATACCCATTACATACAAGAATTTGTTGCGCTTCCTTGCAGCCTAGAACGCGGTTAAATTGCTTGCCTTGTACTTAACTCACTTGAGTTTAAAATCAAATTAATGAACTCAGCGAGAATTGAATTAGCTGCCAAGAGAGAATTAATGGGTTAAAAATGCCCGAGGGTTTGTAGTGATTGATCTTTGGTTCTATTTGTGTCTTGCATGTTTAGTCTCATCCAGCTTGATTGTGATTGATTCGTCTTAGTTGTACTTTATCAGTATGTCATGATTGAAATGAATTTGATTATAGTTTGGTCACTAGTTTCTTCCTCGAGCTTGGATTTGATGGTGATTGAATCATGTATTTTGTTTGTTTGAGGAGTCAGTCGTCTTCTTCGAAATTTAGGGTTGATAAATCAGGGAATGATTGGATATTGAGTTGGTAAAAATTACAATGATAAGTCGGGTATCTAAAATGTGATTTTTACAAACTCTCCATTTTGATACAAATTGTTTCAAGATCATTTTCCATGGATTTTTGTAAGTTAGTTTTTCAAGGCGCGCATTTTAGAAACTGATCTTCAATTTGTGAAATTTACAAATTAATTCATCGGCTTCGTGAGATTTGCCAATCAATCCTCTTTGTACTCGAGTCTCGCGAACTAGTGCTTTAGTTTGTGAATTTTCCAAATGAGTCCTCCAATTCATGAATTTTACAGATTGGCACCCACTTTTGGATTTTGCAAAATCAATCCTCCAACTTGTGAATTTTTCATATTAGCCTTGGAAATATTTTCAGCTTTTTAGAGTGGACCAATTATTTTCTTGGATTTTTTTGAGTCCCTGAGTGATTTAATTTGGTTTCCACATCGTTCCCCAAGTTGGGTAAATTGTCTTTTCTTAAATTAAATTGATGTTTGTTTGGTGTACATAGATAGCCTGATAGAGTCGTAATTTTGACTATTGAATTGTATGTCGATCCATAGATCCATACCTTGAATAAGGCAAGAATTGGACTTAATAAAACGAGGCAATTAAGAAACACAAGAGTACCGATTTAAGGCACATTGACTCAATTGCGAGCCTTTCAAATATAACAGAACTCTCGGATCCTCACTTTCATTCGAGACGACCAATAAAAACTTAGGTGGTCAGTATTTTTCTCCCTTATGTGAATAATAGGTTTCTAATTGATCTTATGACTAGTTCCTCAAATAATTAATGGTGACTCCATTCATATATGTATTCCAAGCCATGACGTGGTTCAGGAATCCGATCTGACTTAATATTCTGATCAATTTTCATCCAACCCAATCAACCATATAACTTGCCTCAAGTGCTCTATTGATACCATATGTTTTAAGAATTATGGTTTTCCTAAGAGTAGATAACACTTTTGGTCATTAATCTTTTATACTTTTGATATAAATCTTTGTTTTTTTTTATCATATATATCCCTAACCTTTTGAGTATTTTTCACTTTAATTCTACTGTAATTTTTCCATCCAAAAATGTAATTTAAGATAAATATTTTATTAAAATAAAAAATTTAATGACAAAGTAAAGAGCACGATGGGACCATTCCAATTAAGGAATTCTTTGCTATGAGCAAATGTTTCATCTAAAATTAAAACTTATTTTTACTGGAAATGAGTCACAATTTTATAGCGGTGATAGCCATTAATCAATTTTTAATCGAGAACGAGTCCTAATTTTGGATGGAGATTTGACCACCAATAACACTCCCCCCTTTTCCCCCTTTTTGCTTACTTTTTATTTTCTTTATTTTTTTAAAAATAATTATTAATATATTTCTGGGTAAAATATGATTTTTTGGATAAAAAAGTAATAGTATGGGTAAAATGGTAAAAAATCAAAAGTTCAGACATATAAATAATAAAAAATAAAGATTATGATGAAAATAATAAAAATGTGAAAGATCAAAGATCAAAGGTCAAAAGTATCTTTTTCTCTTTTCTTAGTGATGGCTTGACTTCTTGTTAAACATTAAGACGAAGTCCACATAGGTGACCAAGCGGCAGGAATGGATTGGGTGGCGATCGCCCCCGTACCAAGAAAACATATGAAATTATATACAAATTTTATTAATTTTTATCTATATTTTTGGTGAATTAAGCTAGTTCACCATTGAATCCGTCCATTAGCTCTTTATTGAGTTTCGTTCCCTGATTGGGACTTCTTGATCCTTCCCTACCAAGGGGCATCGTATATCATCACATCGTGGCCCGTAAACACACACCAACATTCTTATATTTATTCAATCGCGTTTAATTATCATTTTTTATTCAATAATTGAAACATCCAAAATTTTTTAATGGAATGGAACTCAAAGACAAGGTGGATAAAGTAATACAACCTGACAAAAATGAACAAGAAAACTCGATAAATTTACATAACATTTCATAAATTTGTTGAATTTAAGGGACGACCGCATCAACGCTCCCTTAAATCCATAATCATCCAACAATGGTCCCATTTGTACATGAAATCCTAAAATTCTCTCTTTGAATCGACCAAAGAAATCTCATTTTAGGCGAGTAAATATTCAGATCTGAACGGTAATTTGTACAACACGTACTCGTTATGTATTATATAATTGAACAAGAAAACTCGATAAATTTACATAACATTTCATAAATTTGTTGAATTTAAGGGACGACCGCATCAACGCTCCCTTAAATCCATAATCATCCAACAATGGTCCCATTTGTACATGAAATCCTAAAATTCTCTCTTTGAATCGACCAAAGAAATCTCATTTTAGGCGAGTAAATATTCAGATCTGAACGGTAATTTGTACAACACGTACTCGTTATGTATTATATAATTGAACAAGAAAACTCGATAAATTTACATAACATTTCATAAATTTGTTGAATTTAAGGGACGACCGCATCAGCGCTCCCTTAAATCCATAATCATCCAACAATGGTCCCATTTGTACATGAAATCCTAAAATTCTCTCTTTGAATCGACCAAAGAAATCTCATTTTAGGCGAGTAAATATTCAGATCTGAACGGTAATTTGTACAACACGTACTCGTTATGTATTATATAATTGAATATTTACTCGTCATCGGTTATCTATTCTCTTCCTCTCTCGGCCCTGATCGTCTTTCTCACTTTGGTGACTTGGGAGTTATCAGAATGAATATAACAAAAATATTAATAACGATAAATATGTGCAATTCTTACGTCAAATAATTGTATTCATCGACTCACATAGACAATCTCTATAAAATTTTTATGACATTATATTTTATAAGTTTTTTTCTTTTAATTTAAGGGGAGAGAGGTCACACTCGCTTCGAAGAAAGATTGCCACCAGTACCTGAGAATCCAAGATCCTTTATCGGCATTGAATAAAGAAATCCCCTCCTCAGTTGCCCTCCACCGGCACGTCCCGCCACCGCAGAAGGAATAGAAGAGCGAGTCCCTGGCGTCGTAGGCCACAAACGACCGCCCCCTGCCCGACCACCATAATGTGCAGTAGTACTTCGTGGTGAGAAAGAAGTCAATGCGGAAGCCCCACTGGTACATGCCCCCCGGTGGCACGACATGCTCTCCACGGTCATCGCGCAAGTACCTGCAGTGCACGTTCAGCGATTGGGTTTGCATGTCGTTCTCCACGTGCACATGGTGCTTCGTGAAGGGGATAGGAAGCTTGCCCTCACACATCCCGATCAATGAAGATCCGAGCAACAATGCACACTGCAGGATGATAAGGAAGCCATCCCTATTTGCTGCCATCCTTGCCTTAAAAGAGAAATGAAGTATCACAAGCTTTTCAAATAAGCAGACTTTTTTGAAGATGTTAACAAGTCAGTTCTTTTAATGAATAAGTCAGATTAAATAGACCAATTATTTGCAGGCCAACTTCATTAACTATTAAGTTACCATGATTACATTCGATATAAATTGGTTATAATTGCTTGGGTCTATCTTTGGTCAATAATATCCAATTCAAATTTTTTAATTGGAGAATAAAAGATAAATTTAGGTTTCACCGGAAAAAAGAATAAATTTAAGTTAGAATTTTGTGATAAATATAGTCAAGTGTAATACTGCAGAAGAAATTAAACGAATTACTCGAGAAAGGAAATGAAGAAGTATGTCAATATATATACACACACCAGAATTTGATCCATGATACGTACGGATTTTGTTATTTAACAAAATTGATGAAAGAAGTGAATATGTAATAAACAATTAATAAAAATTTAATTATAGTTAATTTTAGAGCATACGATTTTTCGATAAATTGAAGGATAGTAAATCTACAAAAAATATGACATCCTTAGATTTTTTTTCTTAACTTAACCATTATTAAAAGTTAAAATTTATGTTAGTGGTAATTCCAAAAGGTGAAAAAGACACCAAAACATAGAGTTTCTTCCATACAGGTATAGATGGAAGATATCTATATATATATATATATGCATGTTCGAGGTCAACCAATATTATGTATGAATTTTATTATTTCATGATATTGTTAAAAAAGTAATTACATAAAAGATTAAATAAAATATTGGTTATAGTTAATGTCTTGAGTGTGCATTTTTTGGTAAACTAAATATGTAAATTAAGTAATAAATTTAGGAAAAAAATGAAATAATTTTGTATCATAAAAAAGTAGAGAGAGAAAGTAGGATAACAATGTATATGAAATCAAAGAAATAAGTGAGAAAGTGAGAGTGGAGAGAGTGTTTAGTTGCATATTATTGATTCTACCATCACGTTTGTATTTTTTTATTGTAATTATTATTAAAAATTAAATTTCATATGTTAATAGATAATTTAGGAAAGAGAAAAAGATATTAAAGAGGACGAATATATATTACCATTCTAAAAATATTTTATTATATATTACTATTTTAAGAGAGGTAAAACTTTTATATACAATTATTACCTTTTTTCCAATGATTAAAATTATTACTTTTGCTTTTCATAATGCTTCCTATCCTATTAGTAAAATAACATCACATTAAGAAAGAATGTTTAGTATAATTGGTGTAACTCTCGTCCAGTGATCTAAAAGTCCCAGATTCGATTTCATCTGCGAGACTTCACATGTCTCTTTTGTTCCCCTTCCTTCTACCTTTTCTATACTTATACGCCTCTTTTGCACATTGAAAAAAAAAAAAGAAAGGAAGGCCACATTCTCGGTGTAGTGGAATGTATTGCTTGGGTTCAGCATCACACTTGATCAACCTCGCACCAGAGAGAACAGATCGACAAGGGAATCAAGAGTTGATCGAGAGAAACCTTCTTTGATGCTCAAAGGGGATAATCTCGGGAGTATATGAATAGTGACTTAAGTAATCTAAATGATCAAGTGGCTAGAGTGGGGGCTTATTGATTGCTGTAATTTGGTTTGTTGGGTTGGATAGAGCAGGGTCTGATGGGCATGACCTCCAAGTTGGGTTGACAAGGGGTCTGCAATTTAGGTTTCATTTGCCCCTTAGAGTCTTCATCGAGGATGAGGATTCGTTGAGTCCTAACCTCGGGTAGAGATTCGAGCTCTATATATCTTCCGGTGAACGGCATATCAAGCCTTTCCCTCTGGTTGAGGGCTCATCGATCCCCTCTCCCCTATAGAGTGCTCGTCATGCCCTATCCTTTGAGCTTAGGGCTTGTGGAGCCTGTTGAACGTGGGTGTTGTGATTGGGCCATTGGTATAGTTGGCGGCTGGACTTATAAGAGATTACCGGGTTTACTAGCTTATATCAGTGGGACCACTGGAGACAGATTCGAGTTTACGTTAGATATTACTGTGATAAGATACTCATTTATTATATTTTTATTAATCGACCTTACATGAAACTGAGCTTGTTTCCACAAAAAAGACTAGACTATTATGTGATAACACTCATTACTCTTATAAAGCCATTATTTATGTCTTAGATGACCAAGGGGGGTCTAGTAACACCTCTCACGCACGGCGTGTAAGAGGTACTTTACTCTAATTCTGATACCATGTTGAATTTATATGTTGTGAGCATCCATTGGCGAAGTTATATGCGACTGATACAAAATTTTAAATAATAAATAAAATAATAAAGTTGAAATTTCAAGGGACGGTTAAAGATAATTTTACTCTTTTAATTCTTTTTTTTGTTTTTTATTTTTATAAGTAATGGCTATTCCTTATGAAGGAAGCTACATTCCTCCTCTATTCTTAATGCATTCGAAAATAGTTATCTTAGATGACACCGTTGATTCCAATTAAATGCAAGAATACGTATTCCGAGCAGAATAACTCTTCCCAGAACACCGTGAACCGAACATGCTTTAAACAGAAAGCAAAAGGGTGGAATCAAGAGAAGTAAAAAAGATAATCTAACAAAAAGGAAATGGGAAAACTCAATAAAATTTATATAACATTTAGTAAGTTTTTTTTTTTAATTTAGGGGACGACTACATCGAGACTCCCTTAAATCCAATCCCGACTATATTCATCTTGACACATGTAACGTTTTGATGATTGTTGAGGATTAACTTTGCATGTGTCAAAATCTGAGCAATGACTACATAAAGAACACATTATATATTAAACATTAAATGTTTACTCATCCTCGGTTGCCCTTCACTAGCCCCTCCTATTGCAGCACGTGTAATCATAGAGCTAGTCATTAGCGTCATAAATCCCAATCATATGAGAAAGTATTATATATAATAGGTAACATACCCATTACACAAAAGACTCTAATCATAGAGCTGCATGCCCACGGTTGCCTTTTCTGTTCCTCTCATTGCCTTTGTTCCTCCTTGGACTCTCACCCTCTCTAACTTACGGTCACTCGGAAAGTTGTCAGAATGAATATTAAAAAATAAGGGTAAGCGACATTTTTAATTCTCAATCTTTCAATTTTTTATTATTTTTATATAAATATTTTATGAAAATAAAAAAAAAAAGAAAAAATCAAACGATGAATAAGGAGTATGGTAAAACCGTCTGATTAAGGATGCGTTGACTATTAGCAAGTGTTCCCCTAAAATTAGAACTCATCCTTAATCAGAATGAGTCACGCTTTTATAGTGGTAATAGTAACCAGTCAATTCTCAACAAAAAATGAGTCTCAATTTTTAAGTGGATGTTGCTATCGAGGATGCTCTACTAATTTTTTCCTTTTTCGTTTACATTTTTCTTTTTCTATTTTTAAAAAATATTTTTTAAAAGAATAATTTTTAGATGGAATATTTTTTTGAATAGAAAAAGTAACACTGGGACTAACGTGAAAACTCAAAAGATTAAGAATATAAATGATGAAAAATAAAGATTTGGGATGAAAATAATTAAAGCACGAAAGGTTGATCTGAGGAACGAAATGTGTTTCTCAGAAAAAATAAAAACAGATACGTATCTGCAGTCATGAAGGCGATGGAAGAAGTTTGTGAGCTGCTGGGCTTTTTAATGGGTTTTAAGTCCAAACAATATTCATGGACTCGCGTTTCATAAGCTTCGTAAATTTTTTCGAGTTTAAGGGGCAGGGTGATTGCTGTCCACACACGTCAAATCTATTCCCACCTGTGCTTAAATTCCCAAGTCTCTTTGTGTGAATTCAGCAGAGAAAGCCCTTTCTCAGTTGCCTTCCACCGGCAGTTCCCGCCACCACTGGTAGAAGTGCCAGTCCAATCCATCGAACGCCGCAAAATACTTTTGCCCCTTCGTAAACTGTATGCTGCAGTAGTAGCACGTGGTGATCCGTAAGTTAATGCGGCATGACAACGGTCCCGAGGTCGTGATACCTAGCCCAGCAATGCACGATCAGTGCTGCTTTGCTTTCCATCTCGTCCACTAGGTGCACGCTGTGCTTCATAAACGGGACCGGAAGCTTGCCCTCGCACGTCCTGATCAATGCAGATTCGAGCAACAATGCACACAACATGATAAGGGCTGGCTTCCTTCTAATATCAAGTTACCCTAACTATATCCAATATGAGTTGGTCATAATTATTTGGTATTTGTTTCCCGTCAGGAAGATTCAATTCGAGTTCTTTAAATGAAAAATAAAGAACTAATTTAGGTTAAAGATGCGTGATAAATATATTCAAATTTATTACTGCAGAAGAAATTAAGTAAAGTACTCGAGAAAAGAAATGAATAAATTTGTTAATAACTCTCCCCTATATTTATATAATATATATTATCTACACTAGATGTTGATCCGTGCTACTATGAATTTTATTATTTGATAGTATTGTTAAAAAAAAAAAGCAATTACACAAAAGATTAAATAAAATCTTAATTACAGTCAATGCAGACGGTGTGCACTTTTTGTAAATTAAATACGTAAAATAAGAAATAAATATAGGGAAAAAAGTTGAGCAAATTTGTATCATAATTATATTGTCAATTTTACCTTCATGTCCTATTTTTCTTAATCTAATAATTATTAAAAATCAAATTTCATGTATTAATGAATAATTATATATATATATATACAATTATTACTTTTTTTTTTCTCGTAATGATTTTCCGACCACATACGCAACGTAAGGCCACACTCATTCAAAGGGGAAAAAACATAACGCGATTTTCGGTATAATGGAGTGAAAATGAGTCGAATGAAATAAAATGAATTTAATAATATAAAATATAATAATATTAAGATTACGTATGCATAAACCGCATGGAATGGAATTACATTGAATTCAATGAGTATTTTATTCTTCATTTAATTTTTTTTACGTGTTCACATTTTCGAAAAAATATATATCTATTCAAAAAAATTAGGGGATATTTATCCTACCATTTTTCTTAACTACGTTCCCTCATATTTTCAAGATGATTACAAAAATTAATTACCAACTTTTTGAATAATATTTCAGTTTTATATTTTTTTCTCTCAGTTTCAAGGGTACCTCGCATTCCTTTCTTTTATTTCTTTTTGTAAAACGTACAGCACAAAACTCGATTCCGTTTAAGCACTCGAGGCTTATTACTCAGTGGCAAGCGCCCGTCAAGTCAAGCTATCCAACAGATGAATGGAGAATTAAAGATGTTAACAAAAGATAACAAATAAGGCTTTATTTTTATAATTCTTATGTAGTTTGCTTGTTGTTAGGAAGAATTACATTAACAGTTCTAAAAACACATGTAAAGTTCATTTCATAACTTATTGTTAAATTATCGTTGACGTGTCACTAACAACATTATTTCCTCTTATTTTGCTATTAATTCATCCGAAGTGACACCCTAGCATTTCTTTCATATTAAATATATGACACAGTATTGCACTATGTAAATGGCATTTTATGGGACCCTATATAAATTCTGAGTTAGTTTCAAGATCTAAAAAATCAACATGACAAACAACGACTCAACTGGACAAAAAATTGATATGATTGATGTAAAAATAAAATAAATCTTACAGTCCTAATTCGAAAAACCCATTTCAGTTTCATGTTTATTGCCAGTTGAATAGGATAAGAAGAGTTTGCCAAAATAAATTGGTTGAACAATACCAAGTCACATATTACAAATACGCTAGACAAAATGACGGTAAAAGAGAATGATTTAATGTTGTTAGTGACACATCAGTGACATACCAAGAGTAAGTAAAGGAACAAACTTGACATGCCTAATGGAGAAAATATTTAGGACTTAAAAAAATAATTTTATAACTTATATGAGTTATTAACAATTACTTTTTTCCAATCATTCTTATAATCAATTTAATGGCATACGATTAACATTTTTTTCTTAATTCGTGAAGTAACAAAATCTAGCAAAAAAATCTAGAAAATTTATCTAGAGCTGCAGAATTGAATGTAAGCTAAAAAATGGTAAGATTTATTTTGTACCATGCTTTATCCCTGTTCTTAAAAAAAAAAAAAGAGATAAGTTTATAAATTAAAGAGAGATGAAATAAAATGACATAATAAAAAAGATAAATTCAATAAAATTTGCATAGTATTTTATAGTTCTTTAAAAAAAAATTAAGTAACCATCCTGACACCTCTTAAATCCCTTCCTGAATATATTTGACCTAGTACCGCTCGTTATCTAATTATTCCCAAGGGTACATGGGATCCCAATGTTCTGTCACTGTATTGTAAAAATAAGCCCCGTCCTCAGTAGCCTTCCACCGGCACGTATTGTGGCCGCACCCGTAATCCAAGAACCTATCACTACCACTGTAGACCTCAAAACGACTTGTGCCCGTTTGACCACTACGCATTGTAGAAAAAGAGCGTGGTGTTCCAAACGTTAATGCGGAAGCTCCGCTAGGACTACTGAGATCATCGTCCTTGGTCTTGCAATGCACGTTCATAAACCTAGTGTGATTTAATTAAAAAAAAAAAAAGGGCGTATCCCATAATGAATGGGCTTGTGTCAAGAAGTGTCTGATAAATTCCAGCCAAATCTCAATACTGTAGAAGAAAGTAAACGGAGGACTCTAGATTTGCGGGTGGAGGACCAAATCAAACAGTTAATCCCTTATGGTGTCGTCAAGTAACGATCACATCAAGTTGTTAAGTTTAGATGTCAAAACTTTCAATAGGATTGTAAGATCTTTTAGCTGTTAGAGATCTTGCCAATGGAAAAAGCCGTCTTCATTCATTATTTGTCTCTATCTATTCCTAGTTTGAGTATTATTTCCTTGGGTGATATGGGAAATGATATTTGGATCTTAAATCTTGGCTTGGCTCTAGTTCTGGTCCCCGAGATAATCTCGAGAAGATATGGGCAGCAACCTAATGCAAATGAGCAATTGGATAGGGTGGGGTTGACTGCTTGTGGTGATTTGGCTTTTTGGGTCGGACGCTTGTCGAGCCAGCCGTTCCCTTTAGCTCAGGGCTAATTGGCCTCTATCATCGGGTCGAGGGCTCGTCCAGCCTATCTTCAGTTCGAGGCTTCCTCAAGCCCAACCCCTCGAGTTGAGGGCTAGTCGAGACCTCCTCTTAGGGCAAGGCTTGTTGAATGTTGATCCCTCCTCTCAATGAAAGGCTTGTCAAGCCCTATCGCCAGCTCAAGGGCTAGTCGAGATCTTCTCTTGGATAGAAGGCTTGTCGTGCCCTATCTTCGGGCAGGACTTGTCAAACACTACCCTCGACCTGAGGGTTCGTTGAGTCATCAGCGAGTGGATCGTCGAGACCTCACCGAGTAAGTGAGTGCTCGTCGAGCTCTCTCCCTCATGGTGTGTTTGAGGAGTTCACACCCATCAACATTTGGCATCTGGTTCATTATTCGGATCAATGACCATCCGACCCAGTCTACCATATCATCTGTCCCAAATTCTTGATTGACGCCCATTTTCATTAAGGAGCTATAAATGATTTTTCATTGTGGTGGCGCGATGTCTTGTAAAACATTTAGGAAAAGTCTGCATCAGTGATCAAGGGGCATCGTACATCACAATGCAGATTTTTTTACCAAGTTTAAAAGAAGACGACATATGCGACTACTTTTGCAATTTTTATGCAGTTTTGTTATTCTTATATTTATTTTTGGGCTAACATTATCATATTTGATTAAAGTCAAGCGTTTTTTTCCTTGAGTCATGAATTACTACATCTAGAGACCTCTAAAAAATTATACGAACTAATTTAGTTGATACGGTAGGACGCCTCTTCCCTATAAACAATATTTTGGATTCGAGTCCTGTCAATTAAAAAAATTTACCTTGAGAGAATTTTATCACTAGTGGGTTCACTCGACTTGGACTCAATTAGTTAAAATCCATTAAATTTCTAAATACTAGTAGTACAAACTCAAAAAAAATACAAAAATATTTATCAAAAGGGATGAAATTTAAGTTAAATAAGAGTAAAATGATGAATGCAAGAGTGACAATATAAGATGAAAAAATAAATTAAAAAAAATTAGATAAACTCAATCAAATATATATAGCATTTCAGCGATTTTTCCAGGTCTAGGGAACTTCAACAGGAATCCTCAAATTCATCCGTCCCAAGTCATCACCTAATTATGGTCCCAAGTATACATGAAATCCCAAGATCCTTTCCGTGAATCGAACAAAAAAACCCCGTCCTTGGTTGTTTTCCACTGGCACGTCTTGTCGCCGCACGCGTAATCGTAGAGCCAGTCATTAGCGTCGTAGACCACAAATGACTTGTGCCCGTTCGACCACCACATGTTGCAAAGGAACAGCGTACTGATCCATAAGTTAATGCGGAAACTCCACCGGCAGGTGCTCTCCGGTTGCAGGACATGGATCCCGAGATCATCGTCCTTGGACCGGCAGTGCACGTTCAGCGACCAGCCCTGCAACCCATTCTCCACGTGCACGCATTGCCTGGAAAAGGGGTATGGGAACTTACCCTCGCATTTCCTGATCAATGCAGACCCCAGCCACAACACGCACAACATGATGAGGAAGCCATTCCTATTTGCTGCCATCTCAGTGGCACCAAGCTTTCACTCCAATTTAACTTGAAGAAAAAGAAGTATCCCGAGTTTTTTTTAAAAATAATTCAGTATTTTTGCTTAATATTTGAGTTAATAAGCCATTTTTCCCTGAATAGGTCAGGTTAAATTAGTCATATTTGCATTGATTGTACTTATCTGGTCTCTCCTTTCAATAAATAAAATTCCAATTTAAATAATGTAATTAGAGAAAGTTTATAGTTTGGAGATATTTACCTTTGACGGCTGACTCACTTCGAACCTGATTGTTTCGAATCCGTCTGTGCATCGACATAAAAAGTTCCCCGATTTATTTCGGCCATTCATGACGGCTGAGCTGGCTTCTTCATTGAAAAAAAAATTAGATTCAAAGCACATTTAATTCTCCTAATAAATATTATTATTCTTAAATTTCTTTATCAATCTTTCTTTTTTTTTTCTCCCTTGTAAGAAGAGGACATTTGAATTTCTCTGTCATCATTACATGTATAGAATATATTTGTAATGCATATGCAAACGTTTATTAATGTCTTTTTCAGGTTTCTAAATTGTTTATTGGCGTATAAAATTTAATTTGCATTATCTATTAAATTGAGAAAGATTAGGAATGTAATATCAAATTCACTAATATTTAATTATAATTCTTTTCTTCTTCACTTATTACTTTACGCAGATTTTTCTTCAATTTTATTAAATCATTTACATATTCACGTCATCAATTTCATTAAATAGTAATAAAAACTATGCAAAACACGGGTGGAGGTGGTCTAGCACCATGTATGTAAATTTAACTTGTACCCAAATGATTGTGGTCAAATTTCATATAATTACGTGTTTTGCTAATTACTAAGTAAACACCCTACACGCAATTTCATGGAGAATGGACTCAGGATCTCCATTTAACCTCAACAATAAAGAAGACATTTTTTTGGGTAAAATATTGAAGAAGACATTAAAAGGCATTGATAACATCCCGTATGTACCATAGTTTTAAAAATCGGATCGAACCGAGAACCGGTCAAGGTACTGGTCCAGGTTCAACCGGGGGTTCAATGGGTCGAATCAAATTTGTTTAAAAATAATAAATATATAAAGTACATGTAATAACCTAAAATACACAAGTATTAACAATTTAATATCTTATGGGTTTAACCCAGTTCATCAAAAACCAGCCGGTTTAACCCGGTTCCTATTAAGTCAATGTGCAAACTGAGTTAACTATGCAACTGGATGGGGCCAGTCACCAGTTCCAGGTTCAACCGGTTGGACCGGCCGGTCCGGTCCGGTTTTAAAACTACACTATATACATACATATTTGTATATATGAGCATTTATAGAGGATTTTATACTCACATTAAATATATTTTATTAGTACCATTTTAGTTAAGGCAAAACTTATGAATAATAGTTGAGAATTTCTTAGATAATTCTATCTTGTCACGTGGCATGAGGAATTACCGATCAAAATGTGACAAATGAGAAAATTTTTGTCAGTCACCCGAGCAGCTGTGATAATGAATACTAATCAAAATAATTTGATTAGTCATTTTTCATCACGTCATTATAATGTAAGATTATCTAAGAATTTTTTTTTCTAATTAGGATTGTTACATTTAGTATAACAGAATGGGAAGGTTTGGAATGAAATAAAGTGAAATCAAATTTTTAAGGCTAGACTTAGGGGTTCATTGGGTTGATGCATGCCTGTCGAATTTACGATCTTTACTGTTTGCTGATATTGTAGGCCCGGTTTTTATGCCTCGACTATGTATTTTATAATTATCTTTTCTAACTTAATGGGCACTGAAGAGCCCTATTATCACCGAAAAAATGGGTTTGATAGAGTGAAATATAACCATATTAATATTACGCTTGGTACGCATGAATAAGATGGAATGGAATTCAAAGAATGTTTCATCCTCTTGTTTAAATTTTTCTCAACAAGTGGAATGAATGTTCACTCAAAGATACTAAGGATTGAGTTATACTAAATCAAATTTTCGAGATCGGTACAGAAATCACCAACTCTCTTTATACTATTATGATTTATCTCTAGGATTATTTAAGGGAGAAGTTAGTAATTTCAGTCTATTCTTTTTATTTTTAAAACTACCATCCACCCTAATTTATTTTTATGATAATTTAAACATAAATATCATCATTTCAATTATTTCATAACAGTTATTTCACTCACTTTACTTTTTTTTAATTTATTTTACTCATCAATTCTTAAGTCTTCTTCGTGACATTTTTTATTTTAAAATTGTGTATGGATTTCTCCATAACTACGATTATCTGAAATACCTATTCATTGACAACACTCAAAAAGCTTTGACCCATAGGAATGGGAAGAGCTCGGTTGACAGTATTTTTATTTATTTTTAATTGCATTCGACAATGTTCATCGTGCATAGCACGGGTCATTCACTAGTTATATTAAACACGGACCTTTCCATTCTATACCACAGCCTTGTACTAAACACAACCAAAGAGAATCGGATAATTTTTGTGCTAATCTAGAAAATATGAAGGAATAAACTTGGAATATTGAGAAAAGTGGTCGAATGAGCATCATGAATTTTCTGAAGGAATGTTTATTTCATTAATTTAAGGGAAAAAAAATCTTCTTCTTCTTAATGAAATGTACATCTCAGTTTTCAATATTTTAAATAAATTAAATATAAAATAGAAAGATAAATGTTCATGTTTCCGTTCCATCTCATGGTTACCTACCTTAACACAAGGACATAACTTAAGTATCTCAATTACCATTAATTAATAAATAACTTCCATAGGTTAAATGAGTAAATTTTCAGTATAGTGCATGACGAGTCTATTGTATAAATTTATGTTTAGATATTGACAGTGTAAAGTTACTCCTTGAAAATTATATAAATCTTACACTTAGCCAGATTTAAGAGAGATTTAAATAATAAACTCGTTATGCATTACATATTGAATATTTCTTGCAAGACAAATACCATTCTCTCTTATTTTAGAAATAAATTATTAGATCTAATGTGAATATGAATATCACTAATCCAATTATTTTTAAAAATATGAATTCTAAATCACTAAATCTTAAAAACTCTAACACCCTAAAAGGGTAGAGAAATTCTAAAACCATAAAACCCTGAGAAACACTGAACATTGTTAAAGATCCTAAAGCTTACAAATTTCTACATGTTAACTAATAATAAAAAATCCTATAAAACATTAAAAAAGTTTTATATCCTCAAAACCCAAACTCTAAAAATGTCCTTAAAACCTACATAATTAGATTTTTAAGATTATTCAAATTATCCATTTCTTTTAATGTTTTTGATAAAATTTGTCCACAAAAGTAGCTCTTTCATATAACAGGGAAATAAATAGATGCGTAAAATAAAATAAATGAAATTTCCCATACGTATCCCCTAAATTCTTGGCGATGCAGCTATTGAGACTGTGGACAAGGAGGTGAATGGCTGGGAGCAGCTAGCTACTTAAGGCCCAAAATTGGATGAATTAAAGATACGACTGATAAGAGAGGAGCTGATGCATCGTAGGAATACCTATTCGGCCTCAAGCTCAAATTTCTAGATATGAACATTGAGACCAATTTTTTTTTTTTTTTGATATAATAGGTGAGCAAGAGCTGGAAAGAGAGATGAAAAGACTAGAACGAAATTGTACTTCTAACTAGTCAATCAACGCAAGCATTTCATTCACAATATATATGAATGACCTCCACAGCCCATTGTTTAACTAGCATGATACGAACCGAATGTGCTAGAGCAACAATATGAGGAGCACCATGATTGAATCTCATTTTCAGCTTTCAAACAATATCAGAATCAATTTTCAGAATAATTCCAATGATAACCTAAGTTCCACGCTTTTTTCTGGGGACATGTAAGGATTCCCCAGAGATCTGCATTCACTGCCATCGCGATTCCAATACTATAGCAACCCGATCAGCCAATGACCTAGGCAAACCGCCTGCACCGGCTAAACATCAGGACCAGGGTTCTTAGGAAGAAGAGGGGAGGGGCACAAGTGTCTATCTCTCTCTCTCTATATATATATATATGTATGATCCATTAGTTGAATCTCAAGAGGTTCTTTTACACTACTTTCTGAATTACCCATTTTACCTATTACAGGCAAGGCAACCTGACCACATATTAACTTAAACTTTTAGGTGGATATAGGTTTGAGATTCTTATAGGCCCAATTGAAATTTAATATAGTGTCAGAATAGGTCGATCATGAACTCATATCATGTTAGGTCCAAGTAAGGAACCCGTGCCCTGTTAAAACTCGAGACCGGAAGAAAAAATGCCCAGCTTTTGGTTACTTTATCAAGTACGGAAAAAGTTTGACTCGTATGTTAGCCCAATGATGGAAAAGAAGGTCCGACTCGTAGTAGTTTGTCTCATCTTGCATAAGACAGGAAGAAAAAAGTCAAGCTCGTTGTTGAGGGTGGGTATCTAAGAGTACATGTCAATTGTGAACATGTTAGCATCACGTGAGGGCGGTGTCCAGAGTTGAATCTCACGTTGACTAGACTAAAGAATAAACTATAGTTTATAAGAAAATTTGGTACTCATTACCTATTAGTTTAGACTTTTAGGTAGATATGAACTCGAGATTTTTGTAAACCCGATTGAAATTTAATCCTAGGTTGTCTTGGGGCAGTCAGTCTAACGGGGTACTTACCTATCCGGTTTCGATATTGACTCTTCTTCGCTGCCTATAATATCTCTTCGAATCAACCAATAACAGATCGAAACACATGGTTTTGTAGATCGTGCAACGTTATAAGGCAGTGCATTCTCGGGTTCACCGGGAATCTGCACATGACGCTGCATACATCAGCACATGCTCAGCGGAGTCGGCATATCATCGATGGTTCGTCAACATTAATTGCACAGGAGATCGAAAGGTGTTTGATCCCTGTGGCAGAATTAATATCTTTTTTGGAAGATGGGTGGCTTATGTAAAGGATCTTTTTAAGGTAAATGGCACTTTCAATTTTTAACTTTTTGTACTATTATTATTTTCGTCTCAAATTTTTCATTTTTTTTATCGTTCATAACGTCACCCTTTCATTTTTTTTTTTTCACTTTAACAATTATTGTTATCTTTTCCATTCAAAAAAGTACTTTCACGTAAACTTGATTTTCAAAAATATAAATATTTAATGAAAATTAAAGAAAAAGGAAAAACCAGTTGGGAGGAGTGAAGCACGGTGAGGTCGTCTCTGATGAACGAAGTGGCGCCCACTGATAAATGTCTCCTCTAAAATTAGGACCCGTTTTTGTCCAGAATAGTTATGATTTTATCGAGGTGATGGCTACCCGTCAATTCTTTACCTCCTAATTTTGGAGAGGATGTGGCTGCTAGTGATATCTACATTCATTTTTCGTTTTATTTATTTTTTGTCAATTTTTTTAATTTTTTTTCTAAATTCACCAAAGTGGAAAAAAGGCAACATATAGAGAATTATGACAAAAATAAATATTTAGAACAAAAAAAGAAAAAAAAATGTAAGAAGGTTGAGTTGTAAGGTGTCTTTTTTTAAAATTATATTTAAAACTCAGGGTGTAAATTTTCATGAGGCAGTAAAATAGTTAAGAGTGCACATCTATTCAAGAAGGGTAAAATTCAAAGGAGAGTGAAAGGGCATCTCCATGAGGTAGAATAAGATAAGATTGATCAAATTTTTTATAAAATTTTTACAGATTCTCTGAGTTTAGAATGATGACTACCTCATCCCTTAGATCCATCCCGGGATGTGAAGCACGTATACAAAGGAATTATGGGCTCATGGGAACCACAAGGAACTATGCAAGGCAGAGACAACAGGGAAGTGTTGATGGAGGCAAGTTTGCTGTATTTGCATCATTATCGATTTAAGATTAAGTATTAAGAAATCAGTTTCGATTCTCATTAATGCGGTTTCCCATTCTCTTTTATTCATCTTCTCCTTTCATGTCTTTCTAAATCAACTAGTTTTCTTTATAATGAAGAAAAGTGTGAAAGTGCCACTCAAGCTAATTGTAATATTAACCAAAGTTTAGTTAAAGCACAGTCCATTGTGAGAGCTAACTCTCTCCTCGCAAAGGGAGAGAGTTAGGGATTGAGCCACCGCCCCAAGCGACGTTATCAGCCTCCTTGGAGGCTGCTGATGACCAGGAGGCTGATGACCTTGGTTGGGTAAGTAGATAAGTGCTCATACCTCACCCTCCTTCTTCCTTAATGAAGATATAGACATTTTTAAAATTCAATATGATTTTTAATAATTTCTTATTTTTATAAAAAATATATTTATAACTCATTTATGATATATATGTATGTGTGTGTATATATATATTATTTTAATACTTATTTTTATTATTTTCCTAGAAGTAATGACCCTCCATTGAAACCTCTTATTGCTTTGCAAGTCTTTCAATCCCTCTACATTCTATCATACCCGAATTTTACAAATAAAAAAAATTATAATTAGGAGATATTTATCGCTTAGTGAAGTGGCATGTTTGGATCCAAATTTATCATGATCCATTAAACTTTTAAATACCATATACTATAAAATAAAAAGGACAATATATCATGAGGAGTAGTTCTTATCCCGTGAATTTCCGGTATCACTTTATTTTCTTTTCCTCCATCTCTTACTAAATTCAAGGGCATCCCATATGATTAAAAAAAATAACAATTATATAGCTCCACGATTCATCGGGATGCATTTAGAATTGTCCGATTGCGCGAAGGAAAGGCTCCCTTCACCATCACATGATCGCCTTATTCCACTGCAGCAATTCAGGGGACTGTTACATATTCTATTATGCACACTCAATGGTCAATGTGAGATCTATTCTTGCATTAAAATAGAGAAACCCTTGTATATAAGGGTGTATTATATGACGGTACTTATGTGATATCACAAATCAATAAGATCCAGTTATTTTTAGGATTACTATTTATTTTCGATTTTAGGGATTTATAAAAAAATTAAAATGACTGAATTTTATTAGTTTGTGACACTGTATATGTACCATCATGTACTTGATATGCCCGTTGTGGAGAAGACTCACTCGTTAAAATAAGTTTATATGCAAATACATGCATGAGTAGTCTCCTAACGAAGTAATGCATTATGACATGACACGAGGTAGGTCTGTGTATAGCCTAAATGTGTGTGGTATATAAACAAGATGAACTTGTGTAACCCATTGTAAATAAGGATGTTAAATAGCATTAAACAGTATAATCCAATAAAATACAATTAAATCTACTTAACGAAATATGTTCAAGTGTGTGTTGAGCCTGTTAATCTATTTATATAGGAGATTACAATTATACATGTTTAACTTATATATTGAACTTGTTAATCGTGTTGCAGGCACGTAAATTTATATAAACGTGTTAATTCGATAAGTGTGCAGATGTACACATTTAATCATAATTAAACTAGTTAAACGTTTCATTTCCTTATCATATATTTTTACAAATGTAATTGAACCTACAATTTCATAAAATATTCAGAAAATATATACACATTCATCAGTTCATCATTCAAGGTTGCATGCTAACATTAGTTGTGCTAGTAGAATAATGTACAGCTCATGGTCGGCTCACGTATCAATGTGCCCATTTGACCAGAATTTAGCAGCTTGCTCCTCTCCATATTCTTAATTACGAAGATCATAATTTAAGCAACCTAGCGAGCTTAGATCTCAAGAACAATTGGTTATCGTTATTAAAATGGGCTCTCTTAAGTAGAAGATATAGAATTTCCAAGGCTTACCACAACCTAATAATAGATACATACATATTTTTTGTGAGTCGTTCAAAGATCGTACATATGAATTTATTCTACACGTAGAGACTCATATTTGTGAGCGTGCAGGGCAGATTCTCATGGGTAATTGTCACTTTGGAACTCGAGAAATTCTATGAAACGTTAACTTGATTTTTTCTTTTTTATTAAATTATCTCAGTATACCCCATCTAAACTTGCCTACATATCCTTTTATTAGAGAAAGTCTTGTATATAATGGGTATTGATAGTATTGATGTTGTGTACAAACTAATAGAATAGAATTATTTTTATGGTTATCTTTTTCTTTATTTTTAGGATTTTATTAAAAAGAATGTTAAAATAATTGAATTATATTAATTTATGATATCATACAAGCTCTGTTATGTGATGTACTCATTACAAATAATACTCTGCTCCTTCGTTGATTTTGGTCTCCTGGATGTATATTCTAGATCCGTCCCTTGGGTGTGTGTGGATGGATTTATTTCGTTAATATGCTTTGAGGGTATTTCTGGATCCGAGAATAATCATTTTTTCATTATAAAAATATTGAAAACCATGATGACGAGGATTATTATTATATATAAAATAAAAGAATAATAAGAAAGACAAAGTGGAGAAGACATGGGATACTGAAAGTCAAAGGGGACCATAAGACACCAAATGAAACTACGTGGCGTGGACGTTAAAGTAAAAGGATCGGATCGGATGAGATTAGATGAGTAATGTCTAAAACACCTAATTAATAATTAATCATAAAAAAATAATTAAAATGGCAATATATAGAATTACGATGAGGCTTTTTTTTTTTACTTTAATTAAAACTATTTTTTCAGATTATAAAATAGATATATAGATCTAGAAAAAGGTAAAAGGAAAGTGGGGCTAAAAGGGTATTGTAGATTTCACTGGTAAGATCGAATTCAAAACTTTTAGATCATAGAATAAGAATAGTACCGATTGTACTACACATTATTTTTCTCTAGCAAATTTAATTTGATATGACTCCTCTAAGTAGGTGATTGATACTCACTAAATACGAGCCAGCTAATAATTCAATTAATATTTTATGTGCATTAATTTGAAACATACGCGTCGGAGTGTCCTTAGTGAGATCATCTGCATATATATGCACACGCATGAATTTACCTAAATTCATGAGGTGAAGGAGAGTTGATAGCCTGAAGAATGTATTTTTAATTTTTTTAAAAATGAAAATCTGGTTGTCTGCGGGGATAAGCAAAACCCACTAGGATTAGCTAAAGCTAAAGCGTTCCCCTTATAAGTAGCTGTCCATAGAATCAAAGGAGAGACGTTAATGAGAAGCACCTAGTCCGCACAAGGCAAACCAGGAACCGGCAAGCAAGCAACGATGGAGAGCAGTCCGAAACTGAGCACCATTCTCATGGCTCTCCTCGTCCTGCTGATGTCGGTGATCATGATAGTGGATGGCCAGAGCACTCAGAAGAAGGGAGCCCTCGATCCAGCCTCGACGAATTACATCCTGCTGGATCCTGTCTTCGGGACTGGCCAGGCTCAGGCATTCTGCCTCGCCCGAGGTGCCTGCCAGTACAAGATCCTCACGTGTCCAGTGCAGTGCCCAGAGAGGAAGCCCAGACGAAACCGGAAGGTGAAGGGATGCTTCATCGACTGCAGCAGCAAGTGCGAAGCCACTTGCTTGTGTAAGAAACCCTGGCCCTAGCCATGCATATGCTGTCTCCCTTTTACGTAATGCAATCCCTTCTCCGGCTCGGTAGTGTGCACACGAATGCAAACTGTTTCGTCGGCGGGAGAGATTGACGATCCTGATTACTGCTACAGTGAAGTCTTCATGGCTCGGTTTCCGGATGAGTAAAACTGTGGAGTGCTGATCCTTGCCCTTTTGGTTTTTGCAGTTAGAAAAGCCAGATGCACTGGGTTCGGCTCTCTGTGCTACGATCCCCGGTTCGTGGGTGGAGACGGTGTGATGTTCTACTTCCACGGAGCCAAGGGAGGGAACTTTGCCATCGTCTCTGACGATAGCCTCCACATCAACGCCCACTTCATCGGGACCCGGCCCCAGGGCCGAACCCGAGACTTCACCTGGGTGCAAGCCCTCTCAGTCATGTTCGACAACCACATCCTCATCGTTGCTGCAAGAAAGATCCAGAAATGGGATGATGACCTCGACGCCCTCATCGTCCAGTGGGACAGCAAGCCGGTCAATGTTCCGACTGACGGAGAGGCCGAGTGGAAGGTCGTGACGGAAGGGAGAGTTGTGTCAGTTGAGAGGACGGATGACCTTAACACCATAAGGGTGGCAGTGTCAGGGCTCGTTGAGTTGGACATAAACATAAGGCCGATCGAGGAAGAGGAGAACCGGGTCCACAACTACCAGTTACCTCCCGACGATGCCTTCGCCCACCTGGAGACACAGTTCAGGTTCGAGAACCTGACTGATCTCGTGGAAGGAGTCCTGGGCAAGACTTACAGGCCAGGATACGTTAGCCCGGTGAAGGTCGGGGTGCCAATGCCGATGATGGGAGGAGAGGACAGGTACGAAACCCCGTCCCTGTACTCTCCTCTCTGCAAAGTCTGCAGGTTCCAGAGACTGATTTCCGAACACCCAAGAATCGAAGGAGCTTCTCAGTACTGACAAGCTATAAAGAGATTACCTCTGGCAAACAGATATATTCAATCTTTTTTTTGCTCGTAGTGTTTAGGAAAGCAGCTGTATGTGTGTTTATGTCAGTATGGTCTTGTTCTTTTGATCTTCTGATTTGTTCTGTTGGGCTGTGGACTCTGCGTAGAAATACGGGGCCAAAGTTTGACCTTAATTCAGTTGATAAACTGCCATGGTTAAAATCTCTAATTGTCCAACTCTAGAGCTTAGCAAGTATTTGCAAATGAAGAAAATCTAAATTTGAAATAATTTTACTCATTAATGATTGAGACTGAATCGGTCTGACTTCATTAGACTTTTGGAAATCAATAGTGGAACCCGAGAGAACTTAGACCAAAGACAAATTTACAGGCAGTTATAGGTTATAGGCCATGACAGAAATGAGACAATAGGAAGAAAAATTCTTAGGTGAATCGAGTTCACATATGACATGATAAATTTAGTTAATGAATGTTCGACACATAACAAATATTTCAAATTATGATTAAAAAATAAATATTATTAATTAATAAAAAAATATAATGTGATACTTAATGATAACATGTTAATTAGTATTATTGGTAGAATTTATAGATAACATGATGAATTGAGCTCATGCATCCATCCATGAATTTTCCAGTAATCGTATTGCAGGTACCTCGGCTGTTTGGATAGGATTTCCGAGTTGCAAGCTGATAAGTACTGGGCTGACTAATTTTGTCTGGTCAGATCGTTGGATTTCCTGTAATTCTTCTTTTTATCTCTATCCCCTTCACCTAGTTCACAGGTGGTATTGTGAGAAACAACTAATTACATTAATGTAATTACTCGGATTACTAACAATAATTTACTTATTTATTTTAATCTAATTGATATTTTCTCATATCATATGATAATATAGGTTAATCTGAGAATTTCTCGCACAACCTCATAGTTGGCTGATCACCTACTGTGGTCATGTGAATGAGATAGAGAAAAAATGTTGGGTTATCCCTCCAATTTGGAGGATGGTTTTTGGCTCGATTATTCGGGTAAGTTAATTTGGTTTTTAATTTGCTAGTATGACAACCAAAATACACAGCCATGAGTAGAGAAATGCTAGAAAACAATGGGTGATAGAAGGAAAATTGCAGTAAAAATTCGTTCAGTAAAATAAGGGAAAATAGAGCAGTTTTTCTGAATGCACAACGCGAGATCAAACCTCGAATGAAGGGACAAACAAACTCCTGTCGGGACAAAATTTTGACAGCAACCTCACGACTCCTGGGGCTAAGTTCTGAACATTGGAGATAGGATTTCAAGGTCAGTAAATACTGTTTTCGGTTAGGTCAGTAAAACAAAACTGTATAATCTCCATTGATATAGTGAAAAGTTGATATGGTCCAGTGCCATTATTTTTTCCCTACATTGGGGTTTCCACGTTAAATTTTTTATGTCTAATTTTGATTGTTACTTTTATTATTTGATCCTATCTCGATTCACTAGAAGGGAAAGGAATTATTCGCTATGTTATGAATCAATCGGACTCATGCTTTCCCAACAAAAAACTCCTTTAGAAATGATAATAAGAAAGGACTTTATTTTATAGTAAGTGGATGTGAGTCTATCCGAATTTGTTTAGGCTTATCAGGATTCTGCATATTGGAATACATCGCACCTCTTCTGTCAATAAAAAATACATAGGTTCCATGTTACTACTGGCACCTAAAAGTGGTAGGCAGATGCCTATCTGCAAACAGAATGAAAATATCTAAATTGTGGAAACTCGTGATAAGAATGGATTTGAAATTTTAATAAATTTTTTCTCTTTCCATTTTTTTTGTTTGGCGGTTCTTCTATCTTTGAGCTCCCTTAACCTTTATTACAACTACTCAAGGGTTATTAGATGCTATAGTGGAACAGTAAAACACCAATATTTTTCTTTTTTCTTTTTCGGTTCGCACCATGCAGTATCTATGAATTAGCTGAAATGCACATCGAGACTAATTTAAGATCAAGCCAGGATTTCTGAAAAAATTCTTAGGGATCGAATTAATATATATTTATGTTAATGTCTATATATCTATATGTTATATTATATATTAGTGGTAAACATGCGCTTTGCAGCTGAATATAGGTTATTAATAATACAAATATTTATAGCTTGTTAAAATAAAATGATTGTGAAGAGCAGAGATACTTCTAGCATAGATCATATGGTATGAGAAGGTAAATTGCCTTTTAGATTTTTGCAGAAAGTAAAAGATCTTACTCGATCTCATTGTGCAAAAAATAAAGATAAACTGAAAAATAAAGAGAATAAAATGTAGATAAAAAGTAAAGAACGGTAACATGGAGGGTTTGTGTGGACCCCACTGCACATAAAAAATGAAAAAAAAAATTGAAAAACAAAACTTTATAGAAAGCTGACATGTAAAGGGTTAGGGGCTATCATGTGGAGGGCTAAAGGGGTAAAAGAACATAAATTTTAACCTTAAGGTAAGTGAATTGTATAATCCTAGGAGATGGAACACAGAGTTATTAAACTCCTTTTCGATGTATAAAGAACGCACGTATGCCTATAAGGGGTGTAGAAGGAATAGAGAACAAAGAAGTATAAAAAGTCTCACCGGTGATATTGAACTTAAGACATTTGAGTTACAGAATAGAGTATTACTAACCATGTAAAACCTCTTTTTTAGCTATTAAACTCTTAATTTACTCATATGCAGAACACATTGAAAATTAATCTAATGGAAGGAAATGATCAGGATAAATTTATTTGATCCAACGATAGAAGGATGAATTTATTTTATCCAAGACCGGAACACCAAATGAAGTTAAATCGAGAGTAATGATTTGTTTCGACCCTCAAACACTAAGTCAAACACTGACCCATGAGAGGAGAACAACAGGAGTCATAAAATGGGAGTACATATACCTTGCACTGATGCTATATCGCCCATTTATAGGAAACGTGGAGAGTCAATTATGGAAAGTTAACCTTAGTAAAAAGAAACTATGGACTATCAATCAATGTAAAATCGACCCATGATGTCAGGTGTGCATTCAACGATAATTAAGAAAACTAAATATGCCTGATTTAGTTTTATTTTATTGAGTTTATCCGACTCAAACGAGATTAATTAGGGCTTGTTAGACTTTTGAATACCAGCGATTCGGACTGAAAATATATGTTGGATCTAGGTTGGCTAAAGAAAATTTGGGTAAGATCATAGAATTTTAAAGCAGTTAGAATCGATTTTGATTCCAATATTTATGTATATTGTATCCCGAAATAGATATGTAAAGGAAAATCGGTTCGGATGATTGTTTCAATTGACTCCAATTCTCATGTCATTTGTAATTTTATTTTCTAACTTGTTGAATTTTCATTTCGCATACCAATTGTACATATTCGATGGACCAAAATATAAGAAGAATTAAAAAATAATAATACATCCCAAAAATCTATATAAAGTTAAGTAAAATCTACTAATTCTTACAAAATAGCTACACTAACTAACAACAAGAATTAAAACTATGAAAATTTTCTAAATTAAATTATTTAGTAGCAGCTAAATCTTTGAAGAAAAATAGAAATAATTCTATATTTACCAAGTTATCTGATGATAAGAGAAAAAAAAAATGAACCATGCAAAAATAGGTTTTGGGTAGAATCTGATTCTCGGATTAAATATGGAATGCTCTAGATATGAAAAATGCAAGAACCATGCTCATTTTGGTTTAGTCCTCAATAGTTTGGATCATGTTCATAGTTGAACTAAAATTTTTTGTTTTGGTTGATTTTAGTCCTAAACCTTTTAAAAATTATTCAACTTTAATCCTTTACATTAAATTTAATATTAAGAAAGGCAAGTTAGACTTTTTTTAACAATAAAAAATATATAGATTAATGTTGCTCAGTTACTGGATCAACTTTTGTGGGAGGAGTACATGTTTAATCCTATAGGTTTTCAAGCTATGATCAAGCTCGCTTCTGGTATCCATCTCACTAGAAGTTTTAGATATCGCCATATTGTCTTTGTACTTGCCTTGGAAGCCTTGACCAGGATCTTTTACATGGAGGAATTGGAGCTCATAAAAGGAATCAAGGTCGATAAAGCGGAGAAATGGGGCTCGGTACAGTTGGTACCACCCTCAACCCGATATACTAAGACCAGGTTTTGAGTTTGATTCTTATCAATAAAACTGCCGATGATATAGCAGTACTTTGTACAACATTGACATTACAGGTAATGCATTTAACACAGCCCTTGATAATCTTTTTCAAATGGAATGAACAAGATACTAACAAAAACTCTAATGTTACATTTGATACACTTAAATCAAAAGGTATAGAATGAAATAAATATCTGAACATTTCATTTCATATATATTGCTAAATTACACTCTTAATAGTCATTATGTGCATTCCATTAGAATGAATTTTCTTCTCATTTTAGTAATATGAAGATTGCTTCAAAAAAAATTAAGGAATGTTTATTCCATTATCTTCATCAATTTCATTCCTCCGAATTTTCAAGAAAAACCTAAAAACCTACTCAATTTGCTCATGTGCTATACATTTTATATTATAAAAACGGATCCTGTTCTATTTCCCTCCGTTGTTTCCCAATAAAAATAACATGAGATCAGAGACAGGTAAAAGGAATTTTGCAATGAATGAAGAAGTTAAAACAAACTCAAGGAGAAAGTCCTGCATGTAACAGTATCGCCACGTAATAGTGTTTATATAGTGGTATTAATCAATAAAATTAAGATAATTTTAGAGTTATTTCTCATTTTAAGTTTTATAAAAAATCTTAAAAATTGCTCGATATGCTATTGTCCTAAATTGATAAGTAGTAGAATTTGACTAATAATCAGGAGGTAATGGGTTCGATTTTCACTGTTAGAGTTGTATACTCATTTTTTCACTTTTTATTCTTGTATTAGACTCGTATGTTATCACTGAAAATTGATACGCAATAGAATCAACCGGTTAACTCGTAGGTTTTTGTGGGGTTAACAACAACATAAAGGATCATTTCTCTGCATAGAAAAAGCTATGATTTTATGCAAACCAAAGACATGAATAGAGCAATTATATTAAAAACATTTCCCTAATAAAAAAAATGATGGTAGTTTTGCATTTAGGGTATGTTTGGATGGGGTAAATGAAAGGGAAAGGAAGGGAAGGGAGGAGAAATATTTATCTTATTTAGATTTATTATAATAAGGAAAAAGGAGGGGAAAAATTAACCTCTTATGCATATGAATTAATTAATTAATAGACAAAAATATCAGTCTTTTCATATCGAACTTGATTACAATTGGATGTGGATGATTCAATAAACAAAAGGAAACAATTACAAGATATAATTCAATCATATAATAAAAAGAGAGAATACTCTATATGATTATAAAATAAAATGATGTACCTCGGATTGACGCAAAAGGTATTCGTTGGGGGTTGAGAGCAGAGAAACGACGGCTCATTTCTAATTTTAGATGAAATGAAAGTGAAATTGGGATTTTTATATTGATTTCATAAAATTGATAATTTGATAATTTCATTTTACACGAATTTTTAATATTTGTTTCACTCAATTCAACCCAAGTCGGGGTGAAAAAAGGGGACTTTGAAGGGGAATTAGAGTGAATAATTTCCCTCGATTCCTCTTTTCCTCCATTAAATATCATTTGGAAGCGTAGACTCCAAGACTGATTCAGCATTCACTTGTGGAGAGTAGCAAGCGAATGTCTCCCCGAGTTTACTTGTAAGGAGGACATTTGTCCCCTTTGTCAAACCAGTTCCGGTAGTTCTGTAAACCTTTTTAAGAAGCCGCATGTACTGTTATGTTATTTGGAAAGAATTGTTTGGTGATTTTGTTATGTGCCAAAAACTGTCAAATCACCGTCGGATTTCATGCATTTCATAGTCTCACGCCCTGATCATGATTTCTTAAGAGGATGATGTGGATGTCCACATCAAACCCAGGTCGGGTTCGTTTTCGTGTCCGTATCCAAACCGAGCAACTTGCAAGAAAGTTAAGTCCGGACGTGAAGGTCCGGATCAGCTCCCCGACGCTCAAATTAGAGAGGAAAGTATGAAGAGAGTAAATGGGACAAAGATCCATATGGGATATGTATTGTGTATATATATATATATATATATATATATATGCCTCCTCCTTCAGATGGTGGACGAGAGAGATATGTGTAATAGGTGAAGAATGAGAGAAAAGAAGGTTATCTGTTTTACGGCCAGAGCTCATACATTTACATAACGTGATTAGTTCTTATATCCTATCCGGATGTGATCTGATATGATAAATAAATAATAAATTAATAATCTTATTTAACTCGGGTGGTCTCGATAATATAATTATCGATACTACTCGGTTCAAGTTAGATAGTTCATAGCCGAGTCGGATAACTCTATCGATATCATAGGAGAAATTCAGATATCAAGCTTCAATTATACAGTGCACTGAATGTGTATTATCTATGAGATGGATACGAAAAGATCAATTTGGTTTTTCCCTTTTCTTTCTTTCTTTCTTCCTTTTTTTTTTTGTGGGCATAGGATTAAAAGAGCTTATGGGGAGCATAAAGGAAGGCTAGATTCGAGTCAACACGGACGCGGCATGGACTCTAGACATAAAGAGCTTAGCCGCTATAGCAAAGACCGGGGGAGGAGCTCTGCTCTCGTGGTCGGGAAACAAAGAATGCAAACTCACCCTCAGGTTCGAGGCAGAAACCTTTCTGACTGCTTCAATAATGGCCAGGACACAAGGTTGGAAGTGAATAAGTACACTTTCAAACTAGTAACTCTGACTGCTGCATTGGCCATTTGAGAGCTCTAGATGAGACCACCTTGGCCATGATTCAGAAGCCCGTAATGCAGCTAAACTAGGAAGTAGGATGAGCAATGAAATAAAAATTGAGGGCGATTGCATTACACCCAGTGAGCTACCTCTCTTACTTACTAATCCATCTATTCTGCCTATAAGACATCCACCTGCACTGGTACCAAATTCTCTTATAAATCAGTTTTAATCTATTGCTTGTCGAATGTGGCTTGTCATTCACCTAAAAGTGCATCCATCTTCTCTTGAATTTTCCAGTGTCTTATCATCATCATAATCTCTCTCGCTCACTCAATGTGATTGATTCCACTCAACTGCAGAAACAAGACTCAGATGGCTCAACAAACAACCAGTTGGCTTGGGGCAAGGTGGGAGCGCTGAATGCGGACCCCAACGCAAAAGGCCAGATCTAAAATTGACATCTCATTTGACAATTGAGTAGATTTTGTCTTGGTAAATCAAGGAATGTGTGAATAATCTCTATAAACAGGCAAAATGATAAAAGAAAAGATATGATGATATAAGAGATCTAACTCTACACTTCCCTTACCGAAATGAGTTTAACTGAGATGATTTCACGTCTCTTTTTCCTCAGTAAGATCTCAAAATATAAATTTCGAGAATAATAAAATTCATGATCGAGTGAGAGTTACCGTTGTAAATTTCTACCGGGCCTATTGATATTCAGCTAAAAACTAGTATATTAGATAGTGGTATCCAATTCTTTTATAAATTTGATTTCAATTTGCTAATTATCCGATGCGAAATTTGTTCATCAATACTCGCCCTCACTTAACAACGTGACCTACACTTACCATGTGTACTAAAAACCTGTTCTCAATGACTGATTTCGAGTTGAACATTTTTCTTCAGTATCGAGTGAGGGTCACACACGATCACGAGGCGGGCTTTCTTGTCTGTCCTCGAGTTACTAAATGATAAGAGTCGAGCATTCTCTTCCATTTTTGGTAAACATGGCCACGAGGCAAATATTTCTCTTCCAGTGCTGGGTTTAACTTTACTGTTTCCACAATCGGACCTAGTATGATGTAAGCCCTCAAAATTACTTACTCTAATACCATGTCAAATTTTTACCAGATTTATAAGAGGTTGGATCAAGAACCAGCTAAAAGCCTAATCTACTATGTGGTGATGCCAAATTCACTAATAAACTAGGTTTTAATATGCTAACTATCCTACGTAGGATTTATTTGTCCAAAACTATATCTCCAACTTGTCTCCAACTTGGATTAGTATCACTTTGTAGAGTGTCCGAAATGATGCGGGAAAAGAAAGCCTTCTACTGTTTCTCTGCAAAGTATTGATTGATGGAAGGGTCCATCAAAGTGGTTTAAACATCAAGCATGGTAAGGGAAAAAAAAAGGGAGTTGATATTACTTATGGAAGTTGGGCCCATTTGAGAGACTCCCTCAAACCTCCATTTTTAGACATTCCTTCGATTCATCGAAATGCTCGAGGAGGATTCGATGTGGAGACAGCGACCTAGAAATCATGCTCGATCCATCTCCCCATCTGTATTGATGCAAAACAGACTTGTTTTCAAAGAATTTCCACGGCAAATTCTGTGGACGATGGTAGTTCTTTTATGGGATTTTTGTAATCAAAGGTTCAAAATAAAGTGAAATCAAAGTGCCTTTCTTCCTGAATTGCCCACTTGAAGAGAAAGTCTTTTATGCAGTGATAATGTGTTATAAAAAAATAATAGAAATAACTAATTTTAATTGATTTGTACTACCACATAAGCACTGTGACGTAATCACGGTGTGACATAAAAGACGTTCTCAAGATCACATTCCAATACCATTTCCTGCCTCCTCAAGCAAACTAGTGGATGTAACAGTGAAAAGTCACAGCTCTGATTTCAATCATTCCTCAACCTCTCATGTCCCATGATAATGTGCTTTACAACTACCATTTAATTTCCACCCTAACTAATATTTTAACCCTTTACCTAATCTTTATTTTTATTATTTTTTCTATAATTTCAATAATTATAAATCATTCTCTTTTAGAATTTTATTTGATAATTTCTCAAAATAAATAGCCATCTATCCCCATCTCATTCTCACACACTTTCAAGCTCTCTATTCACTTACACTCTTTAACTATTCCATTCCTCTTTCTCTTGCCCTCTTCAAAGATGGCGAGGAGAGTCCTCTTTTCCCTCCTAGTGGCCTTCTTCCTCCTCCAATGTAGCCCGATCTTGGCACAGCCGGCTGCGGCTCCAGCACCGCCCGGCCCCACTAACATCTCCAAGATCCTCGAGAAGGCCGGGCAGTACACTGTGCTGCTCAAGCTCATGAAGAGCACTGCCGTGGCTGCCCAGATCAATGCCCAGCTCAATAACTCCAACAATGGCATCACCATCTTCGCCCCGACCGATAATGCCTTTGCTAGCCTCCGGTCCGGCACCCTCAACTCACTCTCCAATGAGCAACAGGTTTGTTAAGATTGAATTCGACATCGTATAGGCAGTAAAAAGAATTCTGGTATATGAGAAAAAATCAGGTATCGCTAGCTATGACTTTTAGGTTGATATGTTACCGTGAAGCTCTTGCCTAGCGAAATCGACTCATGGTTAGTTTTTTATCTCGAGTGTGATCAGTTGACCCATTCTCATGGGGCTCGAGATTAGTTGTGAAGGGCGTGTTGCAAGTGCAGCCCATGCTGTCATGTAAAAAACGAATACTTGATGGAACTTTCTGAATTTAACGTCGCAATGTCTAAACATCATTCCAATGCGCCAAATACTTACTAATATTGTTCTTCACATTCAACACTTACTGACATTTTTCCTATGTGAATGTACCATCCATACAGGTCGAGTTGATCCAGTTCCATATTATCCCAACCTTCCTCTCAACCGCGCAGTTCCAGACCGTGAGCAACCCGCTGAGGACGCAGGCCGGCGGAAGTGGTGCCTATGAGTTCCCGATGAACATCGCGACATCCGGGAACCAGGTCAACATCTCGACTGGGGTCACCAACGCGACAGTGGACAACACCGTGTACTCTGACGGTCAGCTGGCCGTCTACCAGGTCGACCAGGTCCTGCTCCCGATGAGCATCTTCGGCGCCAAACCCCCTGCCCCGGCCCCAGCACCTGCAAAGCCCAAGAAGAAGAAGGCACCAGCCGCTGATGCCGAGGGCCCTGCAGCAGACAGCGCGCCCGTGGACGCATCGGGCACGGTGAAATCCAGCTCATACCACTGGCCCATGATCGTAGGGGCGATCTTGATCGGGAAGTTCTACTTGTGACCAGGGAAAGTTGATTAATCGTGAAATTTTGGGTTATGGTATGTGATCTTGTTTGTGCTGTTGTGGGGAGAGTCATGTGCTTCTTTTTTTCTGGTTTTCTTTTCGCCAAATTTCTACGTATTTGAAATTTTACGGTTTTGTCCCCTTCTGTTTGTGATTATCTAATGCAAATGCTGAATTTTTCTTTTAACTTTTTTCTCAATTATAAAGAATGTCCTTAATCAACTTCATCAAACACAGAAAAATCGGCTTTTTAGGTCCAACTCGGCATTCCGACATGGTAAGATCATGCCTGGGCTCGAAGGTCGCGGGCCAAGCCTTATGGTTTTTCTTGTATTGGGAGTCTGTGTATTGATGGTCATCGTATTAAAAACAATCTCGAAATCTGAAGAAAACGAGAGGATACTCGTATGTATAAGAACCAGCGCGCATGAACATTACTGTTTCAAAAAACAATGTTTTTTCGGTTATAACGTATGTTTATTGTATAAAAGGGGTGAAGGAAGATGCAAATAACGAGGCGTAGAAGTGTCACTAATAAGGATTGAATCTAGATTCTTATGATCCTAAATAGGAAACGATGCCGCCGGCAAGTTTACAGTCAAATTGTCTGTGCAAATTGACAATTTTGTAAAGAATTAATACCTTAAAGAGACAAACAAACTTACAACATGATAAAAGAAATATTGAGTAAGGGTACAAGAAATCTTATCAGTGAAAATTGAACTTAAAACCTCTTAGTTTTAGATCGAGAGTTACACTATTACACCAGACAATTCTCTAGACAATTCTAACGTCTAGATCAAGTAAGGGTTGCGCATGACGGGTGACTGTAGAGCTCGACATTCACCTGTCACATTAAAAAAAAAAAAAAAGAAGAAGAAAGAAATCAACATAGAGCTGAGAAGTTCAAGTAAAAGCTTTATGTGAAGCTGCCCTTGTACCCTTTGGCATGTAACACTAGCCTTATGGTTCCAAGTTGGAGTAGGGCCAGAACTATTTGAATCATGAATTTCTCGATTCTCGAACTCAAAACATTTTCTTCAAGAAACTAAACTACTTGAACTAAGCCAATGAAGTATTTAGTGATTTCGCAACTAAATTCTAAGGGTTTATCGTACATATAAATCTTTACATGAGCACGAGCTAAGATATTGTAACATTTCTTTTTCAGTATATAAAAGAGACATGTGGACCTATATGAGAATAGCAAGAGGAGTGAATACAAGAGTACAATGAATTCTATTGATAAGAACCGATGACTTCTTAATTTTAAGTTAAGGTGTACCACTACACCAAAACCAAACTCCCCTCCTCTCTTCATTCCTCTTTTCTTGTATTCCTTTGGGATTCTGTAAATGAATTCTCACGCATCCCTAGTTACTAAATCGTAGATCCTTATTTTCGTGTCAAATTGGACAAAAATTAGCTGCCATGCTTGGAAAATTCCGAGAGATATTTGTTCAATGAGAAAGAGCCCTTCATTTGTGACCAAAGTGGATTGATAGAGGTGGTAAAACGTCTCTTCCTCTTAAATATGATCTCGGGTTCGAATCTTGTAAATAGAGAAAATTTACCCTGAGAGAGTTTACCCCTTAGTAGACCCTCCCCGTGCCTCGGTGGTTCATACTTGAAAAAAAAAGCTATTCACTTTTCCATTTCCACCAAAAGAAGTAATCCGGTGGGAAAGCCTTCCGGACCGAATCTGAGGTTACTTTGCTTGTACACCCTGCGTTTTTCTATATTTTACGAGGAAATGGGACAAAAAAATGCAGCAAATCTGGGGGAGGCAAAGCATCAGAAAGCGATTTCTTGCTGCAAGTTCACAGGCATCAAGACTTCCAAAAAAAAAAAAAAAAAAGGAAGTGGTTCGATGACATTAAGATTATCGATGTCTATTGCTTCCAGGATGATGTAGATCGCGTACGTAGAAGTGTCAACTACCTCTCTGAGGGCTGGATGATCGGGTCTTATATTGAATGCTACAGTAAGGCAATGTTCCAGAACACATGGATCGACAATCAGGACGAGCAGTGCTCGGGGCTTGGTGAGGTAAAATATTGGTACTTTTACCTGAAGTCAAGGTTGCACATCCCGCGATTGCATCATCGAGAAAATCGATCATCCATACCACTTATGGCTTCCTAACTTGTCCGGTGATCAATTCCTTGCCTGCTATGGAAAGCACGTAAAGTTACAAGCTTTCAAGGGTGTGACAGACCTCCAAATATTGCAGTTTCGTCCATTTCCCGGGACGGCGACGACGCCTTACTAAGCTAGAGAAGAAACAAAACGAAAGTAGATATATGCTCACAAGCAGAAGTTGAAGAAAAGTTTGGAATTTAGGTATGAGACGGATCCGTCAACTAAAGGTAAAACTCTCCCTTCATGATTTTTCTTCATTCGTAAGACTTGAATCTGATCTTTTTTAAGTGAAATGAATATTTTATCATCTCAATCAACTCATATTATTAAGTGTTAGGTTATAAGCTGCTACCTGGTAAAGGAAAATTATTATGCCAAGAGCAGAGCATGTTCCTCTTTTGACACGTAGCCAATGATCTTCGGTGACATATGGATGCATGACGACCAATATTCTTAAAGAAGAGCAGCAATACTGGCAAATCAACCACCCGCTACGTAATGTTTCGACGTTCATATTCAACCGTAAATATATTGAACGAACTGAATAACGAGTATTAACACAAGTCCTATCAAGGTAAAAGTTTAAAAGTTTCATCTGATAATATTGATAAGAACGAGATCTGAACATGTGGTTTCGACCTCACCAAATCATACGTGAGTGAGTCGTAGACCACCACCACTTGACAACCAATCAACCGTGTTAAACAAAGTTTAAACGAAATAACCCTTCACCTCCGTCATAAAATAGGTACATCACATGGTAATTAAATTCATTTAAAACGGTGCTTTCTCGCTGATCATTTTCTAATTACTTGCTAACCTCTCTTAATCACGGCTATTGTTGAATTGAGTGTGGGAAGGTCAAATCGAGGTGATCGCTCCCGTCTCGACTTCCTTTTCCGGTGTCCCAGTTCTGTCCATTCCGGCTCTCAATCGGGTGCAAAGCTCCACTGAAATCAAGATCAGCATCAACATACACAAACGCAACCGATGCAAGATCAGACGATACAGATAGTCTTACCCACACTTTTAGGAGTCTGACTAAAGTCAATTATTTCGCATTAAACCACTACGAGCAGCTCGTACATGATTACTTTTCCCAATTTTTGTTCTTGGGAATTGCTTCTTCGGATTTACATGAACCAATCGACCGATCATTAATCTTGATGCCGATTTCTGTTGATTGGGAGTAGGCCCGGCCGGGGGCCGGTTTGGAACAGAAACCAGGCTTGAACCGGCCAATTACCCACTGGTTCCTCATCGGATATAACTGTAACAGCCAATTTCCGTTTGGAATCTGATGTATTTGATCCAAAACCAACTTTTTTAAAAAAATAATAAATAATAATTTATAAATATTCAGAAAAGTTAAATTACCTGAATATTCTTAACAGTAATTATATCAATTAGTTTTTACACTTTTTTAGAACAAAATTTGTATTTGACTGTTAATTCGTTAATAAATTTTTTATTATGTGGAATAGACAAAACAGTGAACTAAAACTAGAACCGACCGATTTAAGGTCAGTTCTACATATCATGGAATCGGAACCGGAGATTTCTGAATTGAAACCAACTGTTTTCGAACCACGGCCATGCCAAATTGGAAGGTTACCCTTCTCCGTAGTTGTAACTTGTCCCAAGCATCCATTGTTATTAAGGTTGACAGTTTCTGATGCGACATGATATCACAAAAACACACAATACGGGACTAGGAGTGTTGCAATCAAGCCTAATTAGACACAAACTCATTTGAATACGATAAGTAAACATGTTTAAATGGGGTTGAACATGTGTGGCTCGAGAAAAAAGTTTTCCATACATTTAATAAGGGAAAATTGCACTGTTAGTTCAAAACTTTTCGCCAATGTAACGTTTTGGTACAAAATATTTGTTGTAACTCTGTGATACAAAATGTTTTCAAAATATAACATTTTAAAATTTTCACTAACACCATTAATTGAGCTGATGTTGCAATGTGATGTGGGCATTGCCGTGGAAATTTAACTGACGTGACACCATAAAACAATTTTAAATTATAAAAACAATAATGAATAAATAAAAATAAGAATTTCAAAATAAAAAAAATCCATTTTAAAATATAAAAAATCAAGAATTGATCTGAAAAATTCAAAATACGATTGGATATGTTTTAAAAAATTGATAAAATATACCAAATCGATCTGAAATTTTTAAGAACCAACCCCTGAAATTTTTAAGAACCAACCCCTAAAATTTACCATCAACTAAGACCATCCTAAAAAGTACAAAATAAGTCAGAAACGGAACTGAAAAATTTGAAATATGGACTGCACATGTTTTAAAATGTTGAAAAATGACTCTGAATCAATCCAAAACGATCAGGAATTTTCAAGGACCAACATCTAGACTCTATTGATACCTAATACCATCTTAAAATGGTCAAAACACATCAGAAACAGAACTGAAAATTTTAGAATAAGTGTTGGACAGATTTTGAAAGGTCGATAAACGATTCGAAATGATTTGAAATTTTCAAGAACCCACCCCTAAATTCTACCAAAACCTAAGACCATCCTAAAATACACAAAACACATCTGGAACAGAACTGAAAAATTCGGAATAAGGGCTGGACAGATTTAGAAATTCGATAAATGACTTTGAAACAATCCGAAATTTTCAAGAACCGACCTCTAAACTCTACCAACATCTAACACCATCTTAAAAAGCACAAAACACATCTAAAACAGAACTGAAAAATTTGAAATAGAGGCTGGACAAATTTTAGAAAGTAGATAAATGACCCCTAATCGATCCGAAACAATCCAGAATTTTCAAGAATGGATCTCTAAACTCTACCAACACCTAAGACCATTTTAAAACACACAAAATATATCAGAAACAAAACAAAAAAAGTTAGGAAATAATTTTACATTTTTTATTTTTTATTTTTATGGTATTTTATTTTTATTATTTTTTGTTTTATATTTTAACTAAAAAACTAAATTACAATTTCAAAAATTAGGGGAAAAAAGGAGAGAATGAGGGTGAACAATGCTCAGGATATTGTTCATCTTCCTCCAAGCCCCCCATAATTTTACAGGGAGTACAGTACCCCTACCAACCACCGTTGCCTGGAACGGCGGTCCATGACTCGCTCTCTTTTGATCTTGTCTCCCTCTCCAATCCATTCTCTCCCAGCATCTCTCCCTCTCTAATTTTTTTAGTTTTGTTTCTGATATATTTTGTGTTTTAGAATGGTCTTAGGTATTGGTAGAGTCTAGAGATCGATTCTTGAAAATTCAAGATCGTTTTGGATCGATTTGGGTTCATTTATCGACTTTCTAAAATCTGCCTAGCTTATATTCCAAATTTTTCAGTTTTGTTCCAAATGTACTTTATGTGTTTTAGGATGGTCTTAGGTGTTGGTAGAGTCTAGAGATCAGTTCTTGAAAATTTCATATCAATTGGGTCATTTATCGACTTTCTAAAATTTGTCCAGCTCTTATTCTGAATTTTTCAATTCTGCTTCTGATGTGTTTTATGTGTTTTAGGATGTGCTTAGGTTTTGGTAGACTCTAGGGGTCGGTTCTTAAAAATTCCAGATCGTTTCATATTGTTTTAGAGTGATTTAGGTAATTTATGGACCTTTTAAAATCTGTCAAGTACTTATTCCAAATTTTTCAGTTCTGTTTTTTATGTGTTTTGAGCTTTCTAAGATGGTCTTAAGTGTTGGAAGAGTCTAAGGATTAGTTCTTGAAAATTCTGAATCGTTTCAAATCGATTTGGATTATTTTTCGATCTTTTAAAATATATTCAATTCATATTCCAAAATTTTCAGTTCTTTTTATAATGCGTTATGTGTATTTTAGGATGGTCTTAGGTGTTGGTAAAGTTTAGGGATCAATACTTGAAAATTTCGGATTGTTTCAAATTGAATTTGGATGTTTTATTGATTATTTAAAACTTATTCAATCTTATTTCGAATTTTTCATATTACTTCCTATTTTTTATGTTTTAAAATGGTGTTTTTTTATTTTTATTTTAAAATTAATTTTTTATTTTGAAATTCCTATATTTATTTATTTATTTATTTTATAATCTAAATTTATTTTATATTATCACATCAGCGTTCACATCACATTGCCACATCAGCCAATTAACGGCGTTAGTGAAAATTTAACGGTTTGTACCAAATGTTACATTTTGAACATGTTTTGTATCACAAAATTATTAAAAAAAATTTGTGTCAAACGTTATATTGTCAAAAGATTTTGTACCAACAGTGCCATTTTCCCTGTTTATAAATATGCTACACTATTTTTGTATGGATATTTAACCTATTTAACACTTTTATACATAAAAAAATTACAAGATGTAAAATATTATATATGTTGCGTGCTAATTGTCATAGAAAGTTATGTGTTACATAATAAAATATTGATTGATTTTACTTATTGCTGTAATACTGTTTATAAATATTATTATTTTATTTGTTGTCACATGTATTTTTAGAGTATACTTGCATATATTGTAAATATATTACATTAAATGGGTCAATCTATCTAAAACTCATTTGGACACGATAAAATAAATACGTCATATCTAAATTATTGAGATTTCTGATCCAAACTGGTTTAGACATAATATATTTAAATATGATACGACACACTTTCTCTGTCCTAGTTGGCGTTGTCAAGGAACAACTAACTTGTGGGCGAGAGCATTGCGTTCCCGCAATGAATTGGCCAGGCTCGCCCTGCTTAACAGGCTGGGGAAAAAATATTTTAATAAAACTTTTCATTTAAAAATATATCAAAACAAATTTTCTACAATAATATTATTTTCATCGTAAAATCAAGAAGTTATAAATGTAAATTTTTTGCATACATTTTCATTTTCAATTGAAATTCATTCCGTCCCCTTCTAAGAAAATATTTTTTGTCAAAAAAAAGAGGAAAATAACATTCGTGTGCTCAATATCGAAAATATTAGACATACTAGAACAATCAATATCAACATTGTTTGCATCAGCTCTACACCGTCAAGGGTATAGTATAGTTAGCAAAAGTCGATCTCCGCCAAGGCTATGCTTAAACAACACATGCCTCCTTTGATATTTTGACACAAATGCATAGACGGGACACATGCAAATGAGCTTGAAATGATTGGATAACTGTTATTCATGAGAGATTCTTAAATGATCTTATCTTATCACATGATGTGAGAAAATATTAGTCAGATTGTTACAGACGAGTAAGTTTGTGTTAATTATCATGCCTTAATTAACACTAATTAAAATAATTTAATTAATTTTTTTTAACTACGCCTTTGTGAGAGGTCATTCATCGTTCCCCTGATAATTTAAATGCCTCTTGGTTGTCCTCTCTCTCTCGGTGGGGTTCCTTGGGGTAATCAAATTCAAATCACAGGAGAAATAAATCTGAGATATACATACATTCGTGTCTCTTGTCTTAAAATCTTTTGACTGGCAGTACCCATTTCCATTTGAATCCCCGGAAGACAAAGGAAAACTGTTTTTCCCCGGCGCGCCTCTGCATCGATAGAATCGAACTTCGCTTTATCGGCGGCGTCATCGGAGAATCAATCTCGTCCCCGCCGGAGCGGGTCAGTCTCGCAAAAGGGCGAACCTTTTTGGCGGTGGGGCCGGTAATTTACATGATGGCGTCGCCGTTGAACAAGATCGAGAGAGCCCACCAGATGTACAGGGATGGACGCTACCAAGAAGCTCTTGGGTTCTACACGGAAGCCCTCTCCATGGCGAAGACCAATCCCCAGAGGATCGCCCTGCACAGCAACCGGGCTGCCTGCTATTTGAAATTGCACGATTTCAGAAAGGTCGGTTCTTGCTTTCATTTGCGCTCTGCGCCTGCTGCATACCGCCCTGATTTCTCTGCATTAACAATTACGCGATTTTGGATGTGTTTGTTGTGTGGCCAGCTGCTCAGCCCTGCTTCTATCATGAATGAATCAGCCCTTCTTTCTTATGATGGGGAGTTCCTCTTTTAGGATTCAATTAGGATAGATTAGGCTCGGGCAAACACATAGTTTGAATCATGCTAGTTGATAATCTGTAGAGTGCTGCATCGACTTAAAATATGTCAGTATGTTGCATCTACCCAAGTGGATCATTAGAAGGTGTTACAATGATAATATGCGGTATCCAAGCTTCATCTGAGCGAATTCCACGGCCACGTAAACCCTCTGAAAGCTCTGGGCAGGTTAGTCCAGGCGCACATCCAGTAGTGAGTATTCTCGTGCATGGTAACACTAAAATTCACAAGATTTTCTCATCATGCAACCATCAGACCAACCTTACTAGGTTCGAGATAAGGAATTTGTCTTCTCCTGGTAGAAACACAATAGCTAGGGGTGCCACAAGAAAACCAAAAAAACCCAGCCTTAACTGATCCCAAAAACTTGGCTTTTCAAAAAACTGAACTGAAAAATTTGGGTCCTTGCGTAAACAAACCGGTGCAACCCAAGCCCATCAATTTTCTAATCCTTATATATTTTTACTATACATGTTTTCCGATGTATATCAGGATGCCCTTTAATCGTCAGTAAAAGTAAAGCAACCCTTAACATTTGTTCTTGTATACCAGAACTAATCTAAAAACCCAATGACAATATGAAGAAGCTCGTATTTCACAGAAAAGGCTTCTCCTTAATGCATGATTTTTCATCTTTTTGTCAAGTTGTTGAATCTTGTCCCTCAAACAGTAATTAACGTGAGAACGTAAGTATCTTTCATTTTCTGTACATCATTATTTTTCCTTTGTTACCTATGTGCTAAAAATCTTATTGGTGCTTTGGTTTACATATTCAGTTGAATGTTGCATTTGAGGTTGTATATCAAGCCTTAATAAACTGGAACTGTTGGAGGTATGTTTTTCCTCTGTTAAAATGGTTCTCAGGCAGTTTTAATTCTTGAAAAAGACCAGCTTGAGAAAGATGAAAGTGTTTGCAAAATGACTGTTGATACCTGACCATTTATGCTCCTATGCATAATTCTTACTGAACTTGGGAAATGAAGAAGAATTTTTTCTGTTATCTGTGGGATAAGAATTCGACCCTGCATGCTGAATTCCTTGTGATATGTTGCTCCAGAGCATCAACAAGGTTGTTTTGTTTAATGCCATCACTGAGGCTTTTAGCTTGTCTCTCATGCTTCTGTTGAGTTAAAATGCTCGTTTTTTGAGAAAACTTCACTTCAGGCCTTTCTGATTATTTATATCCTGTTTGATTGATTTAGGCAGCAGAAGAATGCACTTCAGTGCTTGAACTTGACCGTGATCACACGGGGGCGCTGATGCTGCGAGCACAAACCATGGTCACTCTCAAGGAGTATCACTCTGCATTATTTGATGTAAATAGGCTCATGGAATTGAATCCTTCTTCAGAGGTCTATAGAAATCTTGAAGCCCGCCTAAGGACGCAATTGGTATGGCATCTCCTGCTTTTCTGCATTCTCATCCAATGTCAGGAAAAAAGAAGTACATGAATGGGTTCATACTATCACAATGCCAGCTTTTTCTTTTCTGAGCGAGCCCGTCCTTATTGATTTGCAGGTCTGTAGTGTCTCTCAGAGGATATGATAGAACTCAGTAGTTTTAGTTTTTTTTTTTTTTTGAATAAATTACTTAGCTGTAAGAAGTATCTGAATGACCACCGTAGAAAGCAGTATCTAGTGTGTTGGTTTCTGCAGCGTATAAAACTTCTGTTGGCTAGATTATTCGATATTGAGGCCAATCAGAGTATTTCATTGCCGTGCCTTCTTCTTTACCTCTCTTTAATTAACATCATCTATGCAAGATGAAGATAACAAATGTCATGAGGAGGATCTTGGTTCTGTTTTCATAATGACAACTGTCATCCATTTGTTTTTATGCCTTCTATTATTTGTTAGTGAAGGATTTCTTCTGTTTTTGCTTAAGGAAAGTCATTGGCTCCAATACCTGAATCAGAAGCAGAGCTTGAAGAAGAAGAGGAAGAGATAAATGAAGAAGAAGATCACAGCAGAAATTATGAGAACTACTTATCCAATTATGACAGAAGAGGAAATGGAGCAGTTGACATTCCAATCTCAAGAAGTGTTGAAGGGACTGATATTGGTAGTAGCAGAAAATCTTGTGCAGAAGGCATTGCACTTGAAGCACACAGTGACCCTATATCATCCAAACAAGGGCTTGATCAGAAAGCCCGGCCTTCCAGCATTCCGGCCACTCCAGGGGTCACCATTCCACCAGCACAGAGTAAGAAGGTAAGCTCTAATGGGTGGCAAGCAATTCCAAAGCCAAAGGGGCACTCAGCCCTAGATTATGCAAGATGGGATAGTGTCGAGGACAACTCTAGTGAAGATGAAAGTGATGACGAAGATGAAGAGGAGTCTCAGCCTCAGTATCGGTTCCGGGTAAGAACTGTAGGGGTACGGCCAGTGAAGTGAAATGAGCATGTGTCTGTTGCCTTGCAATAGTATGCAGGGAAATCTGGAGGCCAATGTTAGAGGAGTTTTAGACCATTTATATGCTTGTGGAGAAAGTCATAGAGAATATCTTGCATGGATCGGAGACTTTTAGAGCTCGGCGGATTTGTGCATCTCACTTTGGCCAGCAATGGAGAGTGTAAGTTATTCAGATTTTAGCAGCAAGTCCTGCTCAAGTCAACAGGGAAGATTAGATCGACTGTCTCAGAGGCGAGATTACTTTTGTCCATATGTAAAGGTACGAATGTGATCTTGGAACGTTAAAATATGGCATTGCCATTGGTAGTGGATAGCAGTTGAAGAAAGCTCGTATTTGTTTTTGCATTCGAGTTTTCCATATGGTACTGGTAATTAGTGGTATGTAGAAGGACAACTTGATGAATAAGTGGGTAAAAAGCTGAGTGGTATTGCAACTGATTCGTCTATTTTTGATATGCGAAAATTGATTACTTTTACTCCGACTTCTTTTCGTGGATGTTGGTGGCCTGGTACTTGGTTAGTGGCTGCATTCATCATTGTTTCTGGGATAATATTAACTGTGAAAAGTTTGTTAATGGTAATTAGTAGTTTGGTGGTGAACACTGGCTTTTTAGCGATCCCATATCCTTCATCTGGTAGATTATGTTGTCAAACGTTGTAACATGTTCGTTCCAAGTTGGACTTGTTCATTGAAAGGTGTTTATGACAAATGCTCCGATTCAAATGCTCCGAAAAGAGACAGACCAAAGCGCTCTCTGTTGGTATCTTCTTGCAGTATCTCAATGTGCAATGACTGTGAGCATCTTTGCGAGTGCCCACTTGTTGATGGCACTGCTTATTTGTATATTGGGTTACTGTGGACTACACAGGATTGATGTTTCGGTGATCCTTCCTCGCTCTTTTGAGCTCCTTTTTAAGCTCGTGTAGCTTAGTATAAAGAACTTGAACAAGGCTACAATCAGTAGCCCTATCCATGCTTTTTGCACCAGTTGAAGCCATTGAAGATCAGTCCAACAGTTGAAAAATCCAAATGGCTTGAGACTAGAATTCTCAACTGAAGACATCATCAGCACCCAAGGACCATGGTCAGACAACCCAGGTTTCAGAAGCTCTAATATTGAAAACGGGGAAGAGTTATCCAATCTTCATTTACCAAAATCCTATCGAGCTTCTACTCTGAAAATATGTTGTTCTTCTGGTTCGTCCCAGTATGAAAACATCCACTGGCTGATCAAGCAATCCCAAATCAGTAAGAAAGCAATCCATCTCCTCCATATTTCCATCACTGTCAAAAGACTTCACCGTAAGGTATATCTCGCTAGGTGTTCTCATAGCATTGAATCTATGATAGTCTACTATTTATATGCCTAAATTTGATTTAAAAAACTATATCACTCATATTATAACCTGAATTGGATCTTCTTCTTTTTTGTGCGTAAATTCATATGTATCTTAATCAAGGTGAGTAACAAGAAGTAATGCGTTAAAAGTGCAGAAATCTTATGTATGAAATCTAATACCTATCTGTCACAGTTTATGAGCAGCTAACTGTGTTGAGCTCTTTACTTATCCAACTAACTTTGAATCCATCCAGAAGATGAATATGATTCTTAATGCAACTAAACACAAACTCCAAATCCCAAGATGAATCAAAATAGTTATTCAATGCCTTTACCACATGAAGGGCATCAGAAAGCACATAAATTTTCCTCCATCCAAAGCATATGGCCAACGAAATAGCACTATGTATTGCCTTCACCTCAGCCTAAGCAGGGGCTGCTGCATTTAACTTTTGGACCATGCTAGCAAAGTTTCTGCACCTTTCGATGCAACACAAGCTCCATTTACGTCAAATGTTGCATCTGTGTTAATAATAATTCAATCTTATTTACACAACTTGTCGGCTTCTTCTTTTGCATCCAATGTTAAATGTGAGCAAGCCTCTAATTCAAATAGTGAAGATTTGGTCAATGTATTATTGTGTTCCAAACAAACTTTATCCAATGTAATCATAAATCAAAAGATGTCAACTATATAATTTGAATGTAGTCCTTTATTCCTAAAATCCTACAATAGGTCAAGCAAGATAGAGCTAACTTGAATTGAAGCTAAATACTTTTTTGCAAATCCATTACTTAGATTGTGCTAAAACACATTTTAATACTACAATATGTTTTGTTTTTAGCTAGAAACCCCAAATCAAATGTATTATATCATTGACTTGGGCTTAGAATTAGACCAAAATTGTGTAAAATACCTAAAACCCTATAACCTATTTGGTCTAACCCATGAGATCTAATATAATAACTTGGATTTGAGCCCAAAATGAGGCCCATTTCCAGCCAATCTCTGATATTGACGAATTTTTACATTGGATGATGATAAATTTAAAGAATTAGTACTATAAAAGTAGAAAGTGTTCAAAAAAGAATCTGCTAAATAGGTAAAAGGGTTAGTACAAGGGTATATTGACACTTATCATATAGCTCAACAAAATATCTCTTTCAAAGACAAATATAATCCTTTCAACTGATTATCATTTCAGCTGTGAGAGCAAGAATAATATAGAGAAGTTGAAGGTTGAAGGAGAGATTTTGAGGACTTTAATTGGGTAAATTGATTTTTCATGATTTAGATAAAAATATTCGCTATCTTTGTTGTAGGCTAAGCATATTCTCAGCTTAATTTGGTTGGAATTAGTGTATATAAATTGGTAAAGAAGTTTAGTTTGTAGAAATAATATTGAAACGTTGCTCTGGGTTCAAGGTTTAATAGTATTATGGAATTGTATTTAAACTTGTTTTTATCATCACTAACTTGGTGTAGTGCGTATTTTGATGTGTGGTTGAATTGAATGATTAGTGATATTCCTTACTATGCCATATTTCAATTGTTATGATTAGGGTTTAATGACCATAAATAAGTTCTATTAAGTATGATTAGTACGATATTACATTTTTTATTGTTGTGTTTAAGGGTTGAATGAGTGTAATTGGATAGTGCTAAGCTAGATTAGTAGTCTTTGATTACTACATTGAATGGTTTCATGATATTACTTAGCTGGCCCGAAGCTAGATTAGCATGGTAATCCATTTTGGGTTGCTATATCATATACATATAATTTCTAAATCAAATAGATAATGACATATAAGGTATTCTATTCAAACAAGAAAATAATTTTCACAAAACCTCCTAAATACCCACCAAGATTCTATTCAGGATATTCTTATGATCTTTGAGTTTTGGTTTATAGCAAGACACATCCCAACATTTAAACACGAAAGTTCGAATATTATATAGTAAAGGGTGTATGGGTATCCAGATGTAAACAAACCAAGCCAAGCCCAAATCTATAGTGTTCAAGCTCGGTAGTTTTATCGATTTGTGAGTTCAGGCTCGGGTTTGAGCTCACCCAAGCACAATATTTTAAATTTGGGCTCAAACTATTATAGTAAATAAAGGTTTGTCTAGCCTATATGAGTCAAGCTGAGAAAGAAAATATAGCTCAGTCACTAGGTCGTTGCTTCAATTGCATAGAATGAGGAAGACTAAAGAGGAAGAGGAGAGAATTAACTACGATTAGGCTTTCATGAGTGAGTAAAAAGGAATGAAACAAGGGTTTAAATAAGAATATGAGATAGTGTTATTGATTTTTTTTCTAAAGTTAAATATAATAGTAATTACTATTATATAAAATAAAAAGTTTGTTTAGGCTCGTGAGATTCGTGAACCAAATATTATTGGGCTTGGATTGACTCATTTAACTGGCGAACAAAAGCCGAGCCGAGTTGGAGCTCATTAAGATCAAGTCAATTCAATCTTTCTTTCCTTTTTTTTTATTAGTCTGATTAAATCTTTCATCAAGTTAAACTCGAACTGTTCGTGAATTATACTATCTCATTTACACCCATAGTTGCCACTACTATTGCTTTCCTTCTATTTATAAAAAAAAAAAAAAGATAAAATGATAAAATGATTAGCTTTTCCAACCATCTCAAAATTCACCAATTGAGAAAGAGAGCCCGGTGCAATACTACCATCATTGACTTGCAATCAAGAGGTGCTAGGTTTAATTCTCACAGAGGGACTCCCCCTACTCCTTTATCCCTCATTCCTTATATCCTTTTTCTAGACCTAGATGTCTTATCTATGCATAGAAAAAAATTAAGAAAATAGACTAATTGTTTTGTGGGGGTCCATCACTATAGGGGTTTGGCACATTTGCGACAAGGGAATTAGCACGACTTGAAAAATCAACATTGCATAGTTTCTAAGTACAAATTATTTTTATTATTATTTTAACACAATATTCATAAATTCAATGGATTTGAATGACTCCGATCCTTGACTACATTAACTAATTAATTGATAAAACTCTTTAGATCATAAATTTTTTCTTCCTCACTATATTTAAATCTAAAAATATATTTAAAAGAAAAATAGGTTAAATAGCAAAAAAATAAAATAAAATAAGAGCTGAAAATATTTTTAGCACTATTTCAAGAAATGTTTTTAAAACTAACACTAGTTTATATGAGTTTGAAAAAATAGCACTACTATTTAAAGTAGTTTAGTGAATTTTTAATTAATTCCCATTCTACCCTTGTCATTCTGTAACCCTAATTTCCTCTCCTCTCTCGCCTGACCTGCCTCCTCTCCTTGTTCCGCCTCCTCTCCTCTCCTCTCGGAAGCTCCGCCTCCTCTGCCCGGTCAAAGCTGCTGCCCGGCTTCTTCTCCTCTCTCGCCTACAGCAGACCTTGCCCGAAGCTCCTCCTCCTCTGCCCAGTCGAAGCTGCTACTTCTCCTCCCGATCGAACGAGCTAGTCTGGGAAGAGTCTCTCTCTGGCCTGTTTTCATCGATTGTCTCCACTATAAATTGTGAGGGTCCTCTTCACTCCCTGATTCTCCAGTAGATTTGAAGCTTCAGTAGGAGGGGAAGAAGCAGAGGCGGCAGCAAATATGGGGGGAGGCAACGAGCAGAAGTCCAAGATGGCTCGTGAAAAGAACACAGAGAAGCAAAAAGCCACTATAGGTTCTACTTCCCTGCCCTTCTACTTGATTACTGTAAGATCGGAGCTAAACAAAGGGAAACTTCTAGATCGGTGCGGAATTCCCTTTTTTATGTGAAGACAATAGCTCTCCGACAGGGCTTGCTCAGTCGTTGATTGGACTTGGCTTGATCGAATTCTCGTCTTGTCTTTAGCTAGCTCTTTGTCGTCCTATTTCGGTGTATTTTCAGTCCTCGTGCGACTCTGATTTGTTAGCCTTATTGCTAATTTGCTTTTCATTTCCTGAAAAAAGGATGTCAATTTTGCCTCAGAATTCTTCTCGTTGTTGCTTGCATTTTGGTTCTGTGTATGCTTGATCTCTATGCACGAAGCCAGCTCGATTCGAACAAGAAGGCCATGATTATATAGTTACTACTAATCTCTCATATTGATCTTACTTGTAATGAGTGATGAAAAGTACTTGCCGGGCTCCTTGATCTTGAAACTTCAAGTCTGGTTTATCTCAATCATTGTGGACGAGATATGTGTAGCTGAATTTAAGCGTCTTGTGCTTGAATTTGCAGATTTCCTGTCTTTAATCTATAGTTTATTGTACTTGCTTGCTTCCATATTGGAGAAAAACAAACACAGCTTATGGGAAATAAAATCTTCTTTAACAACCTGCAGAGGATCAAGGACCAAGGTCGACTGATTGGAAACTTCTTTCCTATTCAAAATACCACCATCATTTATGATGTGGTGTGATATTGTTAGGAAATGTTAGGAGCAAACACTTTGATATTTTGTTATGAGTTTATGTTAGGAGCAGACACTTTGCTGAAAGATGAGGTTCTAAAGATTGAGTAGGAGATTATGCTAGCTGTTGCCAAAGCCGGGGTGAGCAACGACTCTGAGCTAAGAAGAATTCTAGATGAGGTTTCCCTAGAGATTATGCAAGCTGTTGTGGTTTACTCTTGTAGCTTTTGACTGTGTATGCCAATAGGCTTGTAATTGTAGATGGCCCACCTTATTGGTCCCTACACTTGATAACTTGTCGAAATGCCGTGCCAATGCAACTTGTCCCAGAGGTAGCGTATCAGTAGGTTTATCGTGATATATGTAACTAGATGAACCCAACATCTCTGTATTAAACTTTGAATAACAGGAAATATATGATTGGGTTGGAAAATTCCTCATTAGTGACAGACAGTTATCACATTTTGAAGTAAACTTGTACGATTCCTATCAATGTGCCAATTCTGTGACATGACATCTACCTGCTGTAGAAGCTGCTGCAACTACCGAGTCTGATTACTAGAAGGGGAAGTTTTCACCCTGCAGCACAGGCCTTACAGCTCTAGGCTGTCGAGCTACGTAACTCCACAACCCGATGAACTCGTTAGCATATATGGACCATTATGGTCAGAATCATGCTAAAAGAATTAACTCATTAATAAGATCCTTCTGATTCCAATATGAGAAGAAATCTTCAGTTTGGCGTGCTGATTTCAAGTGCCTTGGTATTCCAAGGGCAATGCCATGTTGGACAATCCCATGGCAGCACAAGTCCGATCAAAGCATCTCATGAGTCGTGATTGGACTAAATGTACATGGGTACTTTGTTCCCGATGAGTATGAAATAGGTCCCGAAAAATCTTAAATACATCATGAGAAATCTTAAATTGGTCAAGAGAAATCTCAAATTGGTCCCGAAATGTACACGGAGACTTTGTTCTCAAGGGTATGATATAGGTCCCGAGAAATCTTACACTGTTCAAGAGAAATCTTATACTGTTCAAGAGAAATCTTAAATAGGTCCCGAAATGTACGTGGGGACTTTGTTCTCGATAAGTATGAAATAGGTCTAAAAAAAACTTAAATATGTCAAGAAAAAATCTTACACTGGTCAAAAGAAATCTCAAATAGATCCCAAAATGTACGTGGGAACTTTGTTCTCGATAAGTATGAAATAGGTCTCGAAAAAACTTAAATATGTCAAGAAAAAATCTTACACTGGTCAAAAGAAATCTCAAATAGATCCCAAAATGTACGTGGGAACTTTGTTCTCGATAAGTATGAAATAGGTCTCGAAAAAACTTAAATATGTTAAGAGAAATCTTACACTGGTCAAGAGAAATCTCAAATAGGTCCCGAAATGTACGTGGGGACTTTGTTCTCGAGGGTATGAAATAGGTCCCAAAAACTCTTTAAAAGGTCAAGAGAAATCTTACACTGGTCAAGAGAAATCTCAAATAGGTCCCGAAATGTACGTGGGGACATTATTCTCGATAAGTATGAAATAAGTCTTGAAAAAACTTATATATGCCAAGAGAAATCTTACACTGGTCAAGAGAAATCTCAAATAAGTCCCGAAATGTACGTGGGGACTTTGTTCTCGATAAGTATGAAATAGGTCTCGAAAAAACTTAAATATGTCAAGAGAAATCTTACACTGGTCAAGAGAAATCTCAAATAGGTCCTGAAATGTACGTGGGGACATTGTTCTCGATAAGTATGAAATAGGTCTTGAAAAAACTTAAATATGTCAAGAGAAATCTTACACTGATCAAGAGAAATCTCAAATAAGTCCCGAAATGTACGTGGGGACTTTGTTCTCGAGGGTATGAAATAGGTCCCGAAAAATCTTAAATAGGTCAAGGGAAATCTTACATTGGTCAAGATAAATCTCAAATAGGTCCCGAAATGTACGTGGGGACTTTGTTCTCGAGGAGTATGAAATAGGTCCCGAAAAATCTTACACTGGTCAAGAGAAATCTCAAATAGGTCCCGAAATGTACATGGGGGATTAGGTCTCGACGAGTTCAAAATAGGTCCCGATAAATATCAAACTGATCAAGAAAAATTTAAGATAGGTCCTGAAATGTACATGAGTGCTTCTTCGATATGTCCGAAGTGAAATAAATAGTTTGTTACCAACAGTCATGAGAAAGTCATGTATGTGCTTCTTCGGTGCCAGGTAGGCCTATTCTCATTAGACATGTTTGCTTGTTATGACCTGTTTACTGACAAATCATAAATAGGTCCCGTCATAGGTCTCGATAAAGTTTAAATAGATATTGATAAACAAGTCCCGTAAAATTTATGAATAGGTCCAAGAAATCATAAACAGGTCTCGTCAAGTCTAAATAGGTACCTGTAAATAGGTCCCGAAAAATTTGGAATAAGTCCCGAAAAATCATCAATAGGTCCTCATAAAATCTAAATAGGCCCCGATAAAATTGTCCCGAAAATTTTGGAATAGGTCTCAAAAAATCATGAATAGGTCATAATAAAATCTAATTAGGTACTGATAAACAAGTCCCGAAAAATTATGAATAGGTCCCGAAAAATTATGAATAGGTCCCGATTAAGTCTCGGCGACTGGGATACTTTTCACTGGCACAATAACACAAAATAACTCAACAAGCCTCAATACTTTTCAGTGGGATGGTTAGGTAATGGTCGTGCCCTACTCCAGTGTGACTCCCGTGCTCCGGTGAGAGAGAGAGATGGTGACGCTCGTGCCCGTGCTCCGATGATGAGAGAGAGATGGTGATGCCCATGCCCGTGCTCCGGTGACGCCCGTGCCCCTGTCCATGCTCCGGTGACGCCCCTGCCCGTGTCCGTGCTCCGGTGTGACGCCCTTGCTCCGGTGACGTGCTTTGGTGAGAAAGAGAAAGGAGAGAGAGATAATGGAGGAAAATGGCTGAAGGAGAGAGGGAAAATGGAGGGAAATGGTTGAAAATAGTGGTTGAAGGAGAGAGAATGGAGGGAAATAGCTGAAAATTTTAAAAATTAAAAGAGTTTATAAGGGTATTGTTGTCATTCTCTTTAAGGAGGTGCTAGTTTTTCAAATATTTATAAACTAGTGTTACTCTTAAAATAAAATAGAGGAGCAATGCTATATTTACTCATTAACCCATAAAAATAACTAAACCTTTGACCGTTTCCTGTATTTTGGAAGTTTGAAAGTGGTCACATCTTCACTCCCCCGAGTAAGCTTTCCCGAGATGTGGATGCCTTGAAGAAAAACTCGTGGTGGAAACGCATTCAAAGTTCGACGGCGAGCACGTTCTTTGTTTTACTTATAAATATTTGGCATGCTATGCAGTCTCCATCATCAAAGACAATAAATTTCAAACACCAAAATAAAAGTTATTAAAAAAAAAGCCTGTATTTCTCGAGAGTTCGGTTTATCGATCGCGATCTGTGATCGTTACGTAAGAATTTGCATACCATTCAAAACAGTAACCATTTGTACATGTGAATTTTGGTGATAGCTTGGTGCACTTTAAATGAAAGAATAATCCGAACTTCATGCAATAATAATATTTCTCTAGCTACGTCATTGGAATAATATTATATCTTTTACAAATTTAATATAAGTTAATATTTTAATAAACCATGAAGGGGTCATGGGAGGCTTTCAGCAGATTAGTTAATGAAGTTTGACTTTTCAAAATTCCATAACAGTGGCTACTCCACAATAAGAGGAAAAGTAGAGTTATTTTAAATCAAATTTCACCAAAAAAAAATCCTTTTAAGGTGTAAAAAATATATTACAATATCACTTTTGAAGCCACTATAAGGTGATTGAGATAATTCAATGTATTTTTTCTTAAGTAATATCTCGTAACCGAATTCATTCTCGATAAGAAACAAGGCCCAGCAGATCCCCAAAACTAAATAGAAAAAGAACGAATTATATCGCACATAAGCTGGGTACTCGAATTCGAGTTTTGTAATCGAAAAATCAATTATTCGAAGAGTTCTACGCTCAATGGGTCCTAAGACGATTCTAGTATATTTATCCAAGAGAACGAAACTAAACGGAAGAGTAATTAAGACGACCAGTTCAATAGGATAAAATGAGATAATTTAACCAAAAAAAACATAAAAGTCAATTAAAAATTATATCATATTCATAAAATTTCTCAAACTCACAGGTGTGTCCCCGCGCAAAACCCTAAATTCCATCCTGGGTGGGTCCGTATGACTCGAGTTTAGATTAATCAACGAGAAAAGGGCATGGAATCCAGAATGCAAAGTTCCATCTTGCAATGCTACCAATAAGATCAATCCTTCTTAGGCTGATTAAGAGCATCCAATCCACATGAGTTGACAGTTCCAGTCTTTTTTTTCCAAGTAATGTCTCATGTGGAGTTTTATTAATTAAAAAATTATGATTTTAATGATGTTCACTCTTTAATGGACCGACTCTACACTACAAAACAACTGCCACCTCCGTCGGCAATCCGTCAGTATTCCATCGGTAATTTGGTTTGCCGACGGAGCATCGACGGATTTATTAATATAAAAGCATCAATGGTTAGAATGACTAGCAATAGTACGATTTTATTAAGCCCACTATATATATATATATATATATATATCTCGAGAAGAATTAGACCCATTTCTCTTCTAGATAAAAGAACTTAGAGTAGATTCAACTTGCATGCCTTTGGATTTTTTTCAACACACAGCCCGGTATTCGAAAATTCAAATAAAATCTTAAGTAATTCAAATTTAAGCAGATCAGTCCACTAAAATTTTCTAAAGTAATAAATGTTTTCCATTCATGAAATTTGACTCTCAACCAACGTGGAACAAAAGATATGTCCAACCACTGATTTTTCAATTTTAGCCCTTAGCAGTTCTTTTCCTTTAACACATGGGGGAGTTCAAGTCAAGCCTTTGCAGTCCCTTGCTCCCTTGCAAGTTGCAAGTCCGCTGGCCTTCAAAATACAAGTCAGCTGTCTTTTATTTGGATCTCCCCATACAAATAAAACTGAAAAAATTGGGTGAAATTAGAAATAAACGGAGAAATATATATCTCCTGCATCTCCGGATTTACTGTGTCGCGTGCACTTATATACATATATAAATGACCGTGAGAATTAGTCAGATAAAATCCCGATATCCCGTTATATCAAAGAAAAGAGACATATGTTCCCAAAATAATTCTATATGAAACTATTAAATGAAAAGTAAGACCCATATTTCTGTTTATTATCTAATGACGAAGAGGTGTTGACGATAAAGTCTTGGCCAAATTAAGCTCACCATGAGCTATTAGAAAAAGTATTAATACTTTTACTTTATTTTTAAAAACTTAATAAAAAATAATCAGTATTGTCTCCTAATGACTGACACAACAAATTTAATTCATCTAAAAATTTCTCCCTATTGACTGTTAAAGTGCCATGGAAGGGCCCACAAAGATAAAGGAATTAGTTAGACTTGTTAGTCAATTTTTACTTTGATCCGAGAACATTGAACGAGCGCGAGATTGACGTTGATTTGATGACGATATTGCATTGCCGCCATGAGTGAGTGGGACCCACTGTAGACCCCTCAATTTCAGTAGACTCTCAAAAAAGTCCTTGAATTTGGGTGTGACTATCAAGTTGATTTTCAAATTAAATTTACCATCAAATTAGTCCAAAATCTGTAATTTTGTCATCAAAATAATTCGGGCATTAATGACGTCAAAAAATTAGTGACGGAATCTGTCCACGCAGTAAAATTCCGTTAAAATAGTTCTCGAATTTCTATGCAGTCACTAAATCAGTCTTCAAATTAAATTTTCCACTAAATCAATCCAACATTTTTAATTTTACCATCAAAATAATATAGTTGTCAGAGGTATCAAAGAAATCGTGTCAAAATTCTAATCTGATAGTTCACATAACAATACTTCGTCTATAAATTGAAAAATGACAACATTTTACTTATTTTTCTAAAAAACTTGCCCAGTTGGATTTTGATCCCAAGTCATAAGATAAACATTACACATTGAAATTACTAAATCGACATGCTTTACCCAACCAAGTTTGCAGAGGTAATTATTTAAATAGTATTATGATATTTTTAAAATTCTTATTTCTAATCTAAAATTCACCAATTTTTGTAGATTGTTCAATTAGATTTGTAGACACTGCAAATTATTCTGTTAAATGAAAACTTATATAATAAAAATAATTCTTAGAAAAATATATAAATTAATCTTATTTTTATAGTTTACATTTATCACTTTCTCTTAGATTAATTGAAAAATTTCGGATGTAATTAGTAAAATGATGAAAATTATCTATTTAAAACATTAATTATATATACACTTTTCAATAATAAAATTTTTATTAAAAATTGGTGTATCAATAAAAAGTTTCAAATTAGATGTGAATAATTACGATCATTGAACGACCTTGTTTGTTACTTAACAATTCACTACTAAAAACCTATCAGTCATTTTTCTTTATTAGAAGGTCATTTCTGTCAATAGTCTGAAAAATTAATTTTCCTTCAAATATCACTCAATTAACTTCGTGAAAGTTTATTGTTAAAAAGGATTATAGGAAAAGCTCCAATCAAATACTCTCTCATGTTATAAAATGTGCTTTGAAATATAAAGTAGAATATCACTCTCTTTTTATGTTGGTGGATACAAATTTTTAGAAAATTGAGTAAAATGGTACTATTTTTCAGTGTATAAATGAATTTTTACCATGAGAACTGTTATATTAGAATTTTATCACGATCTATTTAATATTATTGACAATAAAACTATTTCGATAATAAAATTACGAATGTTGGATTAATTTATTAACAGATTTAATTTGATGTCCAATTTTGTGGCTGCGTATGAGGACAATTTTGATGAAATTTTACCACGTGGACTAATTCCGTCACGATTTTTATGATGTCATTGATGGTCGAACTATTCTGATGGTAAAATTACGAATTTTGAATTAATTTGGTGGCAAATTTCATTTGAGAACTAACTTGATGGTCGCATATAAAAATTGAATTTAGAACTACTTAATTTCATTTTGAGGAGAAAATCTTCAGTGAAGCAGTTACACCACGTAGGTGATACTGACGTGATACATTCATCTAATCAGAATTTATTATTTACATATTTCTTTTGCAATTAGGATTCATCATTTATTATAAATTGTTTATTTTTTTTAAGATTTTTAAAATTTAATTACTATAGCTGAATAATTAATAACAATATTTCATATTCATATTTAACGGTTATACCACGTCAAGATTAACACGTAATATAATCAGAGGACTTTTTCCATATTGTTGGCGGCACCACCGAACAGTGCGCGACTCTTTCCAGTAGAACAAAAGCACTATTTGGATTGTCCACAGGTGCCCCCAGATCGACCCTGCACGACCGGGTCAGAGTCATATTTTCAGCACGCCGCTACCCTTGTTGGACTATCAACTCTACTCTTTTCCCCTATCCATTCCATTTTTCGAAGAGATCTCGAACTATCACCAGCCTACCAATGAACTAACTCATCGAAAAATACCAGTATAATCTAATCGGTATAATTATCTTATCTCAAAATACTGGGCACCGTTTATCTTTTAATAAGATTAAGTGCGGGATCGATATGATTCACTCTTAAATTGCAAACTCAATTATTCACAGTTTTTTTTATTTGTCACATGCAACGAGATTTACGCAACACGATCACCGGGTCACACAGGTCGTGCTGCGATTCTCTTGAAAAATAAATAAATAAAACCAACGACGTTTCCACAGGTAATTGTAATCAATCATACCTTCTGGTAGAGAAAATTGACCGTCCTAATTCTACCTTGATGCGATACGATCCTTCCAAGGAACCTAATTAAGTTTACTTAATTAACATAATGATTAAAATGACGGTCCAGTCAATGAATGTTTAAATAAATGAAATGACAATCGAGAATTTTCCACTTCCACGTGTAGCAATTCCACCGATTGATAGCTTATTATTGCATCTGGTATACATATGGATAGCTTGCTGTTTTGAGCTACTCCTTCCAGAAAAGATCCAAAAATAGAATTTTTAGCTGATATCTACTAAAATTTCGTGTTGGATCGTTAAATGGATCGTTATTGGATCGTTAAATGGATAGAGAAAATGATTTTGAGTTATTACTTTCTTTTCTTTAATATGAACGGTCGATTGTGAATCGTTAAATTAAGCTGTCGACAGATTAAATTGCAGAATTTTTCTAGATGATGTTGAACAATCTCACGATGAGGTTGGGAATCTCACATATTTAACATCACTATCAAGTCATTAATAAATTACAATAAGCAACAATTTGAGGAAAACCATTACACGTATAATATTATTAACTGACTGCGGATGCGTGTCAAAGCATAATGAGTAGAAAACGCCTTCACCGGTGCACCTCACTAACTTAGTCTTTAAAAACCTTAACCCTACGCCTAAGCCTACTAAATTCTACTGTGACTATATTGTTCCTACCATGCTTGATTTGAATGTTTCTACATCAAAGATGAATACGGACTTGAAGATGATATCTTGTTTGAAAGGTGGCGTTGTGTGACATCTGACGTGACGAATTCACGTACTACCAGTCATTGGATGCATTTGTGGAGAAAGCCTTGTATATAACGGTACCATTATACAGTAGTACTAACGTCGTAAAGTTACTTAATCAAGTTAAGTCATTTTTAGAATTAGGGTTATCTTTTTTTAGATTTTATAAAAAAAAATTAATTTAATTAATTGACATTACCAAATAAATATTATTACATAATAGTACCGTTGCATATAAACACTCTCTCATGTTTGTGCGACTGGCGCATAGAAGTATTTTCTTTCCCTTTTTTTTCTTGTAACACTGTTTGACGTTAATCGTGCATGCTTCATACAGAAGAAGACTTGGCCACCGACAAGGGAGAAAGTCTTCAATGTCACGGAAATATCATGTCAGTAATATTTGACAATATTATAAATCAGTAAAAATTAGTCATATCAGTTAACTTATGAGTGTAAAATTAGAAGGTAAAATACAAATTTAAATTCTCAATAAAAATTCTAAAAATGTTAAAAAAATTATTAAAAACACTAATAAAACTTGTATTTTCCAATTTTAGTTGTCATTTTCTCCTTTTCATTAATTAACATCAATTTTCAAGGTTTCTTAGATTTTTCTAAGATTTTATTTGAATTTTAGAGGTTTTTCATGTTTTAGAAAAGTTTGAATTTATATTTTATTGTTCGATTTTTCTCTCATAAATCTGTTAATGTAGGTAATTTATTGGTTTGTGATGCCACTAAGTATTACTGACATGGTATATCCATGATATACAAGACTTTCTCTAGAAAAGAGGATAGAAGATTGAGCATAGAAAAAAAAAACTATAAAAAAACTCGATAATAAAATTAAATTTAGAATCCCTTAATTTTTTTTCTTAGAATTGATGCCACTACATTAAACATTTATTTATTTATTTATTTATTTTTGGATTAGCATCCTTCATTTATTTCTCTCTAGACCTTCACTTTCTTTCAAAATCAAGTGTCCAGTTGTGGCCCTCTCTCTCTCTCTCTATATATATATATATATATATATATTTTTTTTTTTTTTTTTTGGGAAAGATGCTCTCTATATATAGTTGATATTGGTGATATTGATTTCTCACAGCCTACCTTCTCCTTATATATAAAACCAAACTCAGCCTGCAGAAAAGAGATCAAAAGACCAAATACCCTTTTACTATCTGATCCAATGGCCGGTGGTGGCGGCGGAGGAGAGGCCACTGCCGACCGGTCGCTACAAGAGACACCCTCCTGGGCCTTGGCCACCGTCTGCTTCGTCTTCATCTCCTCCTCCATCTTAATTGAGCACATGATCCACCTCCTCGGTCAGGTAAGTTCCTTAACCAACACTGGCATGACCCATCGAAATATCATTCACCATGCCAAACAAGTCGATTAGCAGACTGTTCGACTCGAAATCATTTGCTCGATTCACCTGAACGTGCTTTGCAGTGGCTCAGGAAACGAAGGAAGACTGCTCTGTTCGAGGCGGTAGAGAAGCTCAAATCAGGTGAAAACCAAACTGTTATGGACGTGAATAGCTTGGTTTTGTGGTGTTCTTTTCGAGTTTTTGGCTGACGATGGTTGGTTCATTCGGTTGGGCTCGGGACAGTGCTGATGCTTCTTGGGTTCATGTCCCTAGCACTGGCCGTGACCCAGAGGTTCATTTCGAAAATCTGCATCCCCGTCAGGCTCTCAGTGACCATGCTTCCGTGCCGCAAGCGGTTCCTCACGAAGACCACCAAGACGCTCGGGTCTCTTTGGTCATGGGATGGACCATATCCCGACGGTCAAACCGAAGTCTCTGGATTCGAGGATTTGGACGGCCAGGTCGGGAGGAGGCTCGCCGGGGGAGGCGAGGCTCAGGACTATTGTCATTCAAAGGTAACTACATCTAAATGAAACCGATCAAGGCCACGTTGTGGTTCAAATCTCACTCTCATTTAGTTTATTACATTTAATTTTGAATCACTTCTATACATCTATTAAAAATATTTGATAGAACTATACTCTTTAAGCATGAATTTGGAACTATTTGAGCATGAATTTGGAGGACACCGTTACTTGAACTATACTAGATTTTTGGTAGTACAACGTAACTAAAACCAATATTGAGCACCGGTTGCTATGTTCGTTAGATATGTTTGTGGTTAAGTACAAAAGTTTGGATATCGGATAATGGGATAACTAAGTCATCACTACTGTTATACTCTCTTTTGTTAAAAACAAAATTGTCTAAATACGAAAGTATATTTGTTGAGATGGTAAAACATCTATTCCCCTTAATCAAGTTTCAAGTTCGAGTCTTGTGCACAACGATAATTCATCATGGAAGAGTTTTACCCTCTAGCGGCCCACCTACCTTGAACCAAATTAGGAAGAATTCGCTAAACTTCAGGATGCAAGTAGTACAAACCCGAAAAAAATGTATAAATGAAATTGAATAAGAGCTACTAGTCAACTGCATTACCATTAACTCTGCCATACGCTGTCTTATTCGTTCATTCATAATAGTTACAATTGTGAGTGAGTTTGTATGATAACAATTTGCAGGGAATGACATCTCTAATATCGCAAGAAGGGCTAAATCAACTCAGCATCTTCATCTTCGTGTTAGCGGTCATGCAGATCGTCTACAGCGTCGTGACAATGGCCCTGGGCCGGTTAAAGGTACGGCTTTCTTAAGTATATCGTTTTACATGTCATGCTTGTCCTCCTAGCACGACCGAGTGTAGCATCTTTCCAAGAATGAGCATGTCCATGCACAATCATCTGTCGACCGCAAGAATCACACACTGTAGCACCACAGACCCACCATACAAAAATGATGGATGTTAATATTTTTGGGTTATTGAGCATTACATATATACTCAAAATCTCTTCCTTATACAATATATGTGGGATTAGGGTGTGACAAGCTCCTGTACTTCAATGCCCAGCGTCTTCACCAGGCTCTCAGGCCGGATTAGTGTAACTCTATGTTGTTTAAATCGGGGGTCCAGACTATTCTGCATGATTCTATATTGCGGTTAACCTAACATAAACCACCCACAAAACCTCATGGTTATAGGATGGAGTCAGCTATAATACCATATATAACACTACAAACCCATCACCCAAAAGTGTTGTACTGCTTGTTGGTACTTTTGAAATTACTGGACCTTACACATATACTAAAAATCTCCTTCTTATGCAACTAGTAGATGATTGGGGCATGTCATGCACGTATTCGGTCTAGAGTTAAAGCACAAAACTTAATCGAGAAAACCCGAGATCATTACTCCAACCTCTAGTATTATGGTCATGACAAGGCGCATAATGCAATGTTCGATGTGACCGGGCGAGCAGAGAAGGTATCTTACATCGTGGCATTATGACTGTCACGTGGTAATACTATTTGATAAAGATACTTTTCTGAGGGCGAAGTAGCGGTTAGAGAAAATTGCTTTATGCAGATCGGTGGAAGTCAAATTAGGGAACTTTTGAAGTTTGGACTTCGAACAAAATAACTTGGTCTTGTAAACCGGCGCTCTGACTCGATACTGGTACTGGCCCCAATAGGTAGGATCCACCTGGACTTATTCAATGGCAAGAACGTAAATACGTAGGAGACTGACTAATCAACGGTCATTATTCACTTTGACTCCTCTGCACACACGTGAAGTTTTTGATTGGTTAATTTCCCGGAAAACGGGGAGGGAATTCTTGCCCATTTTGTGGCTAATACGTTTAAAAGAAAGAAAAACCAATGATCTGTGTGCACTTTAGAAGCCTCCTAAGAAATGGACCCGCTTATAAATTGATAATATATAGTATGTCAAGTTTAGGGTGCGACTCCCCTAGGGGCCCAGTATCTAGGGTTTAATAGCGGTCCCAGACTTTATTATACAGCATCCTGTGAATTGGTCGGTTATTACGTTACTAAACACCATCGATATAAAGAAAAAGTTTAGTTTAGGAAATGGGAATTTTGTTTTTTAATCAAGAATTTCAATTCTCTAAATCCCCTTAGGCCTGTCAACACCTTTGTGTTTACCCCGTTCCATGCGCTTGTTGGCATGCATACAAAGCCGTGGAATTAGTTGGGTGAAATTCAGATACCCATCAACGTTAAAAAAAAAAAAATTTCAGTTCTCACCATCCAACTTGATAGTATGGGTGGCATCCGTAGAACACATGAGAAATTCTCGATTACGACGCTATGATAACAAAGAGTCAGCAAAATTTGTTTGTATGAAGAAGATTATTAATAATTATTTGAGTGATCATCACTTCTTATCTAATCTAGTTTAATATTTACTTGTATTGTTCATAGTAATCTTTTTATTAGAAAAATTCGATTTTAGTTGTAACTTTTTGATCCCTTTTATTATTTTCATCTTAACCTTCTTTTACATAAATTGATCACCAACCTTTTAATAAACGCATAAGTTTAGTCTTTTATTATTTTAAATTTTATAAAATTTTGTTCAAATAGTAAAAATAATAAAATTGAAATTAAAAGTGTATAGGAGGGGATGGAGGAGTCAATGAGCGTCCAATCCCCTCTGAGATCACCGGTCACCTCTGAGACAGTCGGTGATCTTGGAAGGGATGGGCAGACCGTCGATAAGGCCTTTTTCCCCTGCCGATAGAAAGGCCTCGATTTGGCTTCAAATCCCTTAGTCGGACAGGGATAAAATGGTTTGTGACTGAATTTATCCCAAAAAAATGTAGAATGTGATTTAAATTTTGGGTATTTTTATATAAGTCAAAAGCGATATTATCATATCAACCACCGTCTCATTTTGAGTAGTCATTGTTAATTGACACGTTTCACCAAAGTCTTTGAAAATTCCAATGTGATTATAATTTTTGTTCTCTCTGATTTTGAAGATGAGGCAATGGAAAGCTTGGGAGAAAGAAACAACGACAGTGGAATACCAAGCTGCCAATGGTAATATTATTCTTTCTTCATCGTTATAGCAAATTTTTAAGTACTCATTCTTATTCAATTAGCTTGTAGCTAACTCTTGAGGATTTAATTTTGGTAAATAGATCCTAACCGGTTCAGATTCACGAGACAGACCACTTTCGGCCGCCGCCACACAGGCTCCTGTACAGAAACGCCCCTTCGCCTGTGGACGGTAAGCTATTTCTTCCTCTTGTTTTTTCCAGTTAAGAGAAGCGTGAGTTTGCAATCAGAACCACCAACAACGATAGTCTAATAGTCCAGAATTCACTCACATGGGATTTGTTGATATTAAGGTCTGAGTGTCGAATATTTCTCTGAGCAATATTGTCATAAGATATTCTTGAACTTGAGTTTTGACGAATACCGGTTTCTTGGACTATACTAGACATTTGGTGGGAATGCGTTAATGGAGCAGTGTTAGTATTAGTTTTTTGGTTCGTCCAATATGTTCGTAATTGAATACGAAAATATAAATATTACATAAAGGGTGTGGTTGAAACGGCACTGTATTACCCTCTCTTTTTTTTACTTATAAAAAAGGGTGTGAAATTATTTTTATAATTATTTCCATTTTTTAACGTTGTTTGCCCTCTTAATTTATCAACGTTGCTCATCTTTTTTATTTATAGAAATGTTTTTTCAGGCAATTCTTCAACTCGGTGGCTAAAGTGGACTACCTCACCCTGCGCCATGCCTTCATTGCGGTAAATGCACAAAATTAATTAAAACGTTAATTCAGCCTAAATAAAATAAACAAAATTTTGATTTTATTTGTCTTGTTCGGTGCAATTCTTCAGACCCATCTATCGTCGACAACCACCACCTTCAATTTCCAAGAGTACATACAACGTTCGCTGGAGGATGACTTCAAGGTCGTCGTGGGAATCAAGTAAATTCTCATACTCGAAATTGTAAAAATCGCTATTTAGATTCGAAATTCGGAGCTTTTTAATTATTTATCGACCGGCCGATTACCAATGTTTCGAATTTTTGGCTTGGCAGCCCTTTCATGTGGCTCATAGTCGTCATCTTCCTGCTCGCCGACGTTCACGGTACGGTAAATCCTTAATCCCTTTTCTACCCTTAGAAAAAAGATACTTATGTTCTTGTTTAATATTGTTCAATTTTAATTAAACGCAGGATGGGAAGCGTATTTATGGGTGTCTTTCATCCCATTATTTGTAAGTACCCAATATTTACTTTTTTATTTTTATAAAATTGTTAATATATATTTTGAAGATTCATATTCATTTTGTAAATGGGATGCAGATAGTGCTGTCTCTAGGGACAAAACTGGAAGTGATAGTTGCGAGGATGGCACTTCAGCTGCAAGACAAGGCCACTGTGATCAAAGGCGCCCCTCTGGTTCAGCCTAACGACAACCTCTTTTGGTTCCGTCATCCCAAACATGTCCTCACCCTCTTGCATTTCACATTGTTCATGGTAAGTAAGTTAGTTTAATCTAGATGTCGACCGTGCAATACACAGTGGACAATGTAAAATATTACTCATTTAGTAAATATGTGTATTTTTCATGTAATCTTCAAGTTAAGAAATAAATTTGGATAAGAAAAAATGGTTGGGAAGGGTAAGCAATTGCTCTAGGGTGAAGAATTGCAGTGTGAATGCGAGTTAGGAACCGGAAAAAAAATACCAAAACTATCATTTAGAATCATGTAGTAATTGAAAATACATACATATATATATGTATATTTATGTATATTAGCCTCTTTTGGCTCATGGGATGTTTTGTTTCCTCTCAGAACGCTTTCGAGATCGCGTTCTTCATCTGGGTCACGGTATGGCATAACCTTCCTCTCCTTCATCAACTATAGAGTCGAAAACCGAATATGTAAATCATTCGGTCTCGGGTGAAATTAAGAACTAAACGAGTGAATTCGGCTTTTCTCTCCTGCAGCTGCAGTTTGGGATCCACTCGTGCTACCACGAACACTTGGAAATCATCGCCACGAGAGTCGTGTTAGCGTAAGCGCACCTGCATTAATTCACTTGTAGCTAAGCTTCACTGGTGGTCTGACAACCTCGGAGAAACTGAATATGATTCTTTTCACTTTGCCTTGTTGGTCAAATTTGAATTGTAGGGTGACGGTCCAAGTGATGTGCAGCTATATCACTCTTCCCCTCTATGCTCTTGTGACTCAGGTATATGGCAGTTTCCTTTTCCTTCTATTTCTCTGTCTCTCTCTAAATCTGAGCCAGTTATAATTCAGTAAATTTTTGAACACTGAGTGATCTGAACCAAAACTTTTAAAAGAAAAAGAAAATATTACTAAAATCCTGCTTTCCTGAAACATTGAATATAGGGAATCGCACGAGATACCAATTTCTTAAAGGTCTGATGAAAATTTTACATGGTATAAAGACATGTATGCCCGAGTGTGAAACTCATATAGCTGGCGAAGCAAAATACGGAAGAAAAACATTCGGTTAGATGTCAATTGTTGAGACCGGGTTCTTAAAAACACGAAGCAAGTATAAGTCAAATTGTCACGCACGGACCGGTGTCGATAAATGATTTTTTTTGGTGAAACGATAAATGATTTTTACATTGAAAAGATTATCAAAAGGCTGCTGGTATATTTTAAAAAAATTGGACACCACCTATAAGTTCAAACTTTTTTACTGTGGATATTAGTTTAATCTATTACCAGCTGAGTAAAAATTATACAGATTCCATTCTCTGTTCTTTTAGACAAAACCCTGAACTAAATTAGTCGATCAGTTATTGCCGTTGAAAATTTTACGATTCTGTCTGATTCCATGTTTTTTCCTTTTTCTTTGTTTTTTTTTTTTTGGATGATGGCAGATGGGGTCACAGTTCAAAAGCGCAGTGCTAAAGGAGCAAACGGCAAACGCCATAAAGCAATGGCACGCAGAGGTGAGGCAGAAGAGGAAGAAGCACTCCCAACATGAGTCCTCCTCGTCATCCTCGCGCTACACCCACGACTCCTCCTCCTCTTCCCGCTACACCCAAAACCGCAGCGATTCCTCATCCCATCACGCTCCAAAAGACATAGCCAGTTACCCCGACAAGGCCGTCGGCCCTAGTGGCCCGAGCAATCGCAGGGCCGCCACGTTCGCCGAGATTGCCGAGGCTCCCGGGGAGGCTGATCATGCTGTGCACATCGTAGAGGTACCGATGGATACGAACGCGAGAAATTTTGATCGCAGTAAGCCATAAAAGTGGAGAACGAAGAGGAAATGAGAGTGTCTACCATAAAAACGGCATCATTTTCATGAAGCCAACTCATGTACAGATTGGACCGCGCTCTCTGTCTCCATTCGGCATTATGCCCGCCTTTGCTATATTTAGATTTTACCTTGTTCCTACTTTTTTTGAGGTGCTGTCACCCCTCATTCCAACCAAAGAAAGTTTGAATTTTACCTCAAACTATCATACAATTCTTATATATATATATATATATATATATGTTTTGTTGGGTTTATAGGCAGATGCATATATACATACACACACCTAGGGGTGTAAATGGAAATCTAAATCCCGAAAAACTTAACCAACCCAATCTAAAAATCCGAATTTATGATACTCTATATAAATTTCGGGATGCTTTTTAAGGTGCAGAACAATCAACTAGAGAAATCTGGGCCGTTGCTCGAAAAACATGGTGGTATTTGATACTGATCGAAATCATGCAAAAATATAATAGTATATTTAACAATTTAACCAATATGATATTTGAGCTCGAGTTTTTTTTTTTATTGTAGGTGTCCTTTTTTAATTTTACGAGTATCCGACAAATCCTATGGTCCTATACGCACGCTTATAACCACACGATCGATAAATTGTGGAGGTGCAGGCTGGTCAAGGAGATTTTGAACCTTGGATGCGGAGAATATTAATGTTTGCACTTGTCCTCGTGCTAAATGATACTAATAATTTTTCTTACCATTAGGTTAACTCTTAGGATTAGCTCGAGTGAGAATTGGACCAAAATACCATTATCTATATAATAAAATTAAAAAAAAGGGTAAATTTTCAATTATTTCTATAAATACTATTTTAAAAGCGCATTTTAGACGTTCACTTTCAGTTTTACATAGAAAGTGCATTTAAAAATGCATTTTTTAAACTAAAAAAACATTTTCAAAATCTCCCTTCTATACAAAACTGAAAGTATATGTTTAAAACACGTTTTTAAAACAATATTCATGAAAATTTTTAAAAGATCTGTTCATGAATAAACAGTATTTTTGCCCAATTCTCTAGCTCGAGTTATAGTTTCACAAATAATAGGAATTAGCCCACTAATAATTACAATAAAACAAATTGAAATTTTTTTTTCCCATATGTCTGCCCCTGAAAGGACAAATTTTTAAGAGCTGTCCCATGCCTCAATCCTTGCAAGCCCACTAATGCTTAATTACTGATATGGTTTCCAATTCGGCCCACTGGGCCTGGCCCAGAGCCCAATTATTTATTATTAACCTCCTGCTGTCACATTCGGAAATTCTCTTTCAAAGGACAACATGAAATGCTACAAGCATCTCTCAAGTAATAGGGTTGTGCAGAGGTACCGGATAGAACAGAAGCCAGTTCAGGTAGCATCCGGGTAAATAGATTGAGGAATAGGTTATAACCGGTTCTAGTTCCAATTTCAACTACACAGTACCCTGGATTGGAACTGAAATTGGGTATCGATAATTGATTTCAACCAATTTAGTTGCACTAGGATAAGATTTTCCCGATCTAAATTTTCTCTATTCACAAAATTTACATAAGTTATTTTATTTTTTAAAGGAGTGAAGCCAAACACGATATCGACAAATAAAATATATCCTTTTCAACCATTATCCATATTAATATACGAAAATGTGGAGGATCTTGGTACCCATTAACGTATAAAATTGAATCATTAATATCTATTATTTAATAATTAGTATTACAAGCCAAATGATGTAAATTTTTAATAATTAATTATATTGTTAGAGTCGAGAGAGCAGAAGGGCCACAAACCTAACAAAACATCACTCCATTTCTTTGTTCATATTGGAATTTTCTTAACGAGCGACGGACAGGAAACACGAGACTAAAGGATCCGGTCGACATGTCTGCGGTCGGAGAGGAATTTATTTATTTATTTATTTATTATTTGTTTGTTTGTTTATCTTTGTTACCTTTTGGGATATTCTCGGAGCGATATTATATTTGGTTTATACAAGAGCCAAATAAAATTGATTTAATTTTGATATATAAATTACAATAGGACCATTTTTTTTATTTAAATCAGTTTTAATTGACCATTACATGTTTACGACAAATATATATTACATATAGGATATTTAGTAATTTTGAGAACCGATATTAAGTAGAATTGGCCTCCCTCACATGCCAATGACATAGTGGGCCCCTTGACGGGACCGCCCACTTGGACGTCCGCTCCCTCAGCATCGGAAAAAAAAAAAATTATCGTAGTGAGGAAAAAATAATTAAATTTATTTAATTAATATTAATTATAATAACTATTCGAATAATTAATATTAATTTATTCGTTTATCATATTTTGATTGATGTTTACGCTCATTACATAGCGAGATAGGATCACCAGAGAATTTCTCCACCAAATCCCACATTGTTTCACCTAAACCCGTAATTAATTAAGCAAATCACAACCTATGACTGAGTACCTAATCACTAATGTTCTTGCCGACACGATCCGACCGACCCATCGTTCGACAATGCGTGGGAGGCGACCGGTTTGATATAGACCAACCCCCGAGTCCTTGGATGCTACGAAATGGGAGTTTCTTTTCTTTTCTTTTCTTTTTTCGAAATCTCTGGTTCTTCAGCAAATGTTATCGTACAATTTATACGACGATATGGGTCGATCCAAGTGACTTGCTTGCAATAGTTCGATGTCATTTTTCCTAAATAACGATCTCAGTGCAACATCAGTGCCCCGGTCACTAAGATCTCTTATCGACAATTATCTATTATGCACATCTTCCGCTTGAGGTTTCAGTTCGATTATTTTTATAAGTGGAGAAAAATTCATTAGCGACAAGGTCTTATCATTTTAGTGAACTGATTGACTTGAAACAAATCAATCAGAACTCACACCAAACCGTACACATGGAAAATATTAATTGTACAATCATCTCTTTTCTAATTATATTTTATTTTTGTTTACTGACGATTACACTTCTACGTCAACAATACTGTCAAAAAATTAACATTCAACTCAAAAATGGTGTAAAATATTGCTTTATTTTTTTTAAAAAAATGAGAATTTATTTATAATTGACTGTATAATTGATAATTTTATTTCATTATCCATCTATTGCTTAGATGTGTCTGCATATATTTATATGAGAAACTATTAAATAATCCTACCTCACCATTTAACACAAAAAAAATACCGATCAGATTGTGACAAATGAATAAACTAATATTAAGCAATTGCCTCAATTATTATCAGTCAGAATAATTAACTAAATTTTTTATCACATTACTGTAAAATGAGAATATCTAAAATTTTTTTTATAAATATAATATATATATATATATATAAATGCAATGCATGCATGCCCACAATTTTGCAAATTGGACTATGATCGGACACACTTGGGGGGTCCAAATTATTAATTTGTATTGTCATGGTTAAGCCTGATGGCAGTACAAGGCGGCAGTCCCTATTCGGAAGTGAGACGTCCAATCTCCACGTGGCCCATGCCCGGTTGCACTGCATGCTCCCCACCCAGAGCCAGTGCCCTTTTTTTTAAACAGTGACACTACACGTGCTTACATAATAATATAAATTAATTAAATTTATTTACATTTAAATTTTTTTTATAAAATTTCAAAAATAAAAAGTAAACGTAATGAATGAATTTCATTGATTTGTATCATAATATAAATATTACCACACGATTACATCATTCGAGAGAATATTTCCCCAACTGTACATAGTACCCTCAAACTAAATCTTAACCTCATCTCTCCATTTCCAAACGATACCGATGGAACCCACGGCGTCGTCGGTGCCGGCATGACATCCTCGACGATGCCCGGCCTCGACTGATACACGTGGTCGAGCTAGTTCGAAACAAACCCTATGTGAATATTGCAAAAAAAGGTGGAATGAAAGGGCACCGGGGATGAGTTGGTCCCCCACGAAACCGGTCTCATTGCATTGCATGTTAGGTAAGGTCATTGTTAATTTGGGGCAATGCGGGGGACAAGTGGACAAAAAATGTTGGGATTTTTCCTCGACAAAAAATGAGAAAAATACTACTACGCAACTGACCACCCGTCGTGTAATATTCGTGTTTTCATTTCCAGTCACGAATGCATCAATCGTATTGAATAACTAGAAATCAGCACCGATCCCATTAATATAATCTAAAATTAAAAGTCTAATACAGTTAAAAAAAGTCAATGCCCTTCGAGTTTAGGTTCAAAGAACAAACTTTCAGCGGATGCTTTTGATACTGCACCATATTCGATAGTAGCAGACACGTGATAAAATGCAAAAATGAATTTTGCTCGATTGTTTACGTTGGTGACATGGTATATTAAATATTCGATGAGTAATTTTAAAATTGATTTAAGTGAGATAAATACGAATTTAAATCAATTCTATCTATAGATGTTACTCTTCAAATCAACACTCATTTCGCATGTATTAAACATGCACTACTTTATAGGTAACATTCAACTAAATTTAGTGAGCTATCGGACCGTTAAACAGGTAAAAAGTTTATTACGAACAGCTATATTTTCTTAATTTAAGTCACCAAATTGCACAGTATTAAACTAAATTACTGAACGATTCGGTCGCTGAATTTTTGAAGTTTCACATGACAAAGGAGGGGTTTTCATAAACAGACAAACGAACAGCATGGCACATTGTCCAATCAGGATCAGGGGACAAACAATGGAGATTGGTTTCTTTCATTAGCAGTGGTGATAAGAGAGAAAAAGACATACACACGACACAAAGAAAGGAGAGAGAGATAGATCGGACACAGGAGGAGTAAACATCGTTACGTATTATATAATGAGTTTATTTTATAATTTTTTTTAAATTTTAACATACAAATATTTTTTAATATTTTAGAATTAATTTTACATGTCAATTTATGTAAAAAAAAATAGTTATGTATTATACGGTAAATATTTTTATTTTATCAGTAGCGAAGAGGGAGGAGCAGGCGGCAATTGAAGTGGATGAACCGTGGGGTACTGACGAAAACAGTCTCACCAGCGTAAATCTCGAAAGCTTTTTTTTTTTTTCCTGGTTTACTGATCGTCACGTCAACTCGTTTCTCTTTATGATTCCCGGGATTCGATCCCAATAAGTAAAGGCAGAAGATTCCCTTCACTTCACCCACGATTAATCAATCGCACTGACCCCAACCCCTGCTATTAAAATTTTACAGTTGGCCCGTGAAAAAAAATCCAATTGCATTTCTTTAAAAAAAAATTGAACCAATAAATAAAATAGTTATCTATCCAAAAAATTACAAATCATTCAAGAATTTTTTAATCTAACACGAACTGTTTTTTTGTCCAGAAAATTACGAACTGTTCAAAAATTCCCTAATCTGCTACGAACTATTTTTTAGTATAGAAAATCAAGAACTATCCTCATTTTTTTCCAATCTACCACGTCATTAATTTTATCCGTTAATTACTGCCATGCATCATTAATTTTACTAATTTACACTCGGCTTCCATCTAATCATAAAAATAAGGAACATCTATTTGCACATCTATTCTTGTGATAAAATAGAGGATTCGATAATAGTTTACACATATATCTGTATATCTATTCTCGTGATAAAATAGAGAATTCAGCAATAGTTCGTATTTTTATGACCGGATGGACACCACGTGTAATGCCACGTCAGACTTCGTTTGCACAATCGGTAAAATTAACAGTACACATCAGCAATTAATAGACAAAATTAACGACGTGGTAGATTAGGGAGAAGGAGCATAGTTCGTAATTTTCTAGGTTAAAAAAATAGTTCGTGGTAAATTGGGGAATTCTTGAATAGTTTGTAATTTTCTGGGCAAAAAAAATAGTTCGTGATAAGTTAGAAAATTCTTAAATAGTTCGTAATTTTTTAGGCAAATAACCCTAAATAAATATCTCCCATATTTTTAGAATTCTTCGTGAATGTATTTTTTAAATTTAGAAAAGAATGCGCATGCACTTAAGCCAATTGACTCTATTTACAGATAAGAATGAGAGCCGTTGGTTAAATAATACTAAAACGAGGAATTACAGCCCCGAATCGGACTTTATAACTTAAAACCGGCCCATAAAAGCTCTAGACCGGACAATTAACGGTCGACTGCTTATTACCAAGGAAAAAATATATAGAGAGAGAATTAAAAACTCGGCTGAACATAACGTCTTATTTCGGAGCGAGTTTCACGTATGAGCGTGATGGGTTCACACATAAGTCGTCCCCTGGCGATGTCCGTTGGGCAGACGCACGAGGCAAGCGTGCAAAACATATATATGTGTATATGCATATATATTAATTTCTTATTCACGTCCGCTATTTTTCAATACTGCATGCTTGACACTACCGCGAGCGCTGTGAACATTTTCATTTCCCAAAATGAGGAAAAGGATTCCGAGCCGTGTGGATGCATTTGAAATATATTGCAAAGTAAGGGGAGGAGAAACGGAAGGATTGAAACTTCAGGGACCAATTCACGATTTTCTAAAGCTTCTTGTTGATGTCGACAGCCCATTCGTTAAAATTAATGCTCTCCCTGACCTTTTTCCCGTCTGAGACGCTGCAAACATTTTCCCCACTTTGTTAAAGTTGGACCCTTTTTTTTTTTAATCAATTGTTAAAGTTGGACCTAATGAACACTTTTTGCTACGATAAAAGTTGGAAAATTATAAGGAGAAATGTCTTTTCTCAATTAGCCCCACCGATGAATTGGGAGGCTAAAAATCGAATATGAAACATATAAAAGTGTTTGGTATAATGATATTGTTCTCGATTTAAAATTAAAAAGGTTCGGGATTTGGTCAGAACTCTCCGTACCCTTTCAATTCTACCCTCATCCCACCTCTTCTAGCCCATGAGCCTGTTTTATTACTGCAGAAAAGAAAAGCGAGTCTTAAAACTGATAGCCTAGCTCTTTATATGGCAAGAACCGAACTACATTTATCGCACGAACTTCGATCCGTTGGTCTTCACTGACAATCGACTGACACAGAGATAAGACGCATACTTCTGCAACGAGGTGTGGTTCCCGATTCTACATGAAATGGGTATATGCCAAGCTGCAGCGTGATTCTGTAGATAATTAATATTGCTAATGTTTGAGCTTTTGCGATTGAATATGAAAACGAACAAGATGAATCAGATGGTGACAATGTTGCCATGACCGATGCCCTCCTTTTCGTTTTGAAGGGGGAAAAAATGAGGGGATGAAGTGGCCTCTCAGGGGTTGAAAAGAAAGGGAGGAAAGGTATAAGGGAGAGAAGTACAATTTCCGTGGATCTTTTGGAGGAAAGGGTGAAAAATTGAGGGGCGGATGAGGAAATATGAAAGCGGAGTCGAAGAGATGAGGAATGTAAGTGGGCCCCGTTCGTGCAGCGGCAAAGGCGCAGGCCCATTTGAGTTGCCCCTCTCAGGACTGCGTCCCCCACTCTCGAACCGCCGCTTGCACCCCACGGGCCTGTGGTTGCTTTTTCCACATTCATCCGTTTTATTAACTAAGGTCTTTTCTAAATTCTTATTGATTCCCACATTAATTGATTTGGTATTATTTTAAAATCAAAACTTACGACTTTCCATCAGCATTCAGAATTGTTTTTCCATGGCCATTTGGGTCAATGTCCTTTTTGCATTTGATAAGGCAAGAAATTGATGAGGTCAACGCAGACGATTCAGCGTAATGTGATAGATTCAGAGTTTGTGGCTGAAAAGGCCCGTTCAAAAGGTGCTTTCCATTTTGGGTACGACCGTCAAGTTAGTGCCCTCTAAAAAGTACCTTTTGAGAAAAAGAATTACTCTTAAACTTTATAAATGTTTCAGGACCCTTATTTTTTATATATAAATGTTAGTGGCACTCGCCAGTAGACTCACCTGTGGGACTAAGATCTTGAATTTGAAATTCAGTGCAGTGCATCTCGTCGCCTCCTCTCAAAGAAAGTAAGAATTGATAAGAGAGGAAATTGATGAGGTCGACACGGTCAATCCAGCACAGCATAATGGATTCAAAGTCCGTCCATGTCAAGACCTGCTCAAGAGGTACTGCCATCCATTTGAACCTTATCTGTACAGTTTTGTTCGGTTAAATATGTCCCTTGAAAAAAAACAAGATACTTACAAGGATCTTAAGGTTTCTTTTCTTTTTGACATGAGATTATGAAGATATTATTAATTTGTGAGTTTGATTATAATGTTTCTGTGATACCATTTTATTTTATATCGAGGAAAAAATAAATGCAACCAAGGAAGTAATTATTTACGTGCACAAGCCCCTCTCAATCTCAATGACCATGGAGACATGCCTGTATCGTACATGGAGATGGGTCCGGCGGACCTGCCGGAGCGGCGATGGAGCACGCGCCAGAGTAATCGAGTGAGAAAGGTATCTTTTACAATGGCAATGAAGGAAATTAATTAATTAATGGAAAGGGTAAAAAGGAGAAGAGGACAAAGGGGGTGATGAGACTTGAGATACAAAAAGAAGGGAACCCTGCTGGGTTGGGCCTGAGCTCTGACTCACTCACTGAATTGTCCTTTGCACACCTAACGATAACAGCTTGCTTCCATCCCTAAACTTCCCATTTTGCCCCCCATTGAATTGCTCCAATATTCCTTTATATATATATATATATATATATATAACATATTCTGCTTGAAGTTCTTGGATGATCCTATGAGTGCTTCAAAACTCACTCCCATACAATTCGATGAGATTGATATCCACAAGTTTGAGCTTCCCTCTAAACAAAATTGCTAGAAAGGAACTCTTTGAGTTTAAGTCTTGATAGACACCGACTTTTTAGACTTTACTAGACATTTATTGCTAGCTCAGTTCGTCTGATATGGTCGCGATTGAATACAGAAACTCGAACATTACGTAGTAGGAGGATTGTACTATCATTATTACTGGTAAAAGAAAAAAAGATGCAAGAGGAGTAGATGTTCGCAGCTTTAATTTTCTGGTTGAGGGATGGCTTTCTTATATTAGTGTGAACATTATGGGCATTATGACCCACTCATTGAGAAAGTCTCCTGTCTGATTGGTATATAACGTGATAGTATTTATATGATATCACAAATTAATCAGATTCAATCATTTTTTAAGAATTCTTTATAAAATTATAAAAATAAAAAAATAATGTTAGAAATAATCGAATTTTATTGATTTTTAATATCATATAAACATTTTCACGTAATATACGTGTTAGATCTTTTCTCAAGATAGACTTATTAGACATGTTGTAACGACAGACACAGGCAGCACGTTTTTCTCATTAATGATAGTTTCTTCATCATCACCCAAAAAAAAGGATATTATATAAGTCGTTTGTATCTTTCTTTAATCAACCAATGGATGTTTGTTCCCACTGCTTGAAAGAAATTCGGAATAAAAAAATCTAATTTTTATTGCATTAATGAAAACCCAACCTTCTTGTCTAGCTCTATGTGAACTGGCTGGCTCAAATCACATGAACCAGAAAGAAAAAGCAAAAAAATAAAAAATAATTTGGAATTGTATGAATAAAAAAAAAGTTTCATACAAAAATATTATCCTCAAACTGAGCGTAATAGGGACTGATTTATCACTACTGTAAGTATTGTACCTCTTTATTCTCTCTGTATTTTCATAGCTTATAGGCTCATCGTACCCTTCTTTTGTAGGGCAAAAAATGGAACTTGGCATGAAGAGAAAGCCATGGCAACAAATGAAGTAAGAGCAAATCATTAGGGTTTGGATTTTACTATCGTGGAAGGTTTTACGATCAAGTCATTGAACTGTTGAGAAGGTATAAGAAATGATTTATGAGACGTTGTATTCTTTTCTTTAGTTCAGACCAGTCACCGTGAGCTATTTGATTAATCTATCAAATAATTTGGCGAGTCTTGTACATGTGTAAATGATGTCGTCTCCTGACCTCACTGTGATGCAGAGAGATATAATCTATAAAATCTGTGTAATTAACACAGCTCTTATAATGTTTGTTTTCATGTAAAGGCTTTGGATTAATGTTTTGGGTTGTAAAGTTTGGTTTAATATGTAATAAAGATTACATTGTTAAAACTTTGATTTGTGGGTGAATTTAAATTCTTGTATTCTAAAAAATTTTACAATTATTTTAACTATATTTACTAAATTTTACTCACAAGTTTGCATTTTAACAAATAAAATAATCTCACCTTTCAGACTATGATGGAAAAAACATATTTTAGTACAACTAAAACTTTTAATAATTTTAAACATTTACAGTACTCTGATGAAACTCTAATGGAACAACCCTTACACTTTGTTTGGATTGAAGGATTCGGAGGGATTCGGAGGGGAGGGATTCGGAGGGATAATAGAATCCCTCATTTGAGTAAATTGTTAGGAGGGATTTGGAGGGATTTGAAGGGAGTTGCAATCCCTCCAACATCACTTTTTTAATTCTTTCGATTTGGGGGAATTTGGAGGAATAAATTTTTTAAAACAAATATACCAATTGTAACTTCTTAAAATAAACTCTTGACACGTCATAATTTCTTATCATATAATTACACAATTACACTTGCCTTCCCTTTCTGGACCATCATCAAGCCACGATTACAACACGCTTTCCCTCACTCGACTACCATCAGGTCGCAACCATTGAGCCTCTCAAGACTAGTATAAAACCACAACTTTGTTTGATTTTTAAAATCATCATGAAATCACCACGTATCTCCTACTTCTTTCTTCCGTTGTATCGGTCTTTCAAATTAAAAGGGTAAAATGGTAAAATTAACTTTTTTGTCTATCCAAATCCATCCTCTAATAATAATATCTAAACAAGTGATTTGGAGGAATAAATTATCCCTCCAGAATACCTCCAAACCCCTCCCCTCCAAATCCTTCAATCAAAACGTAGTGTTAGAGCCTTTTTGGATGAGAGGATTTGGAGAAATTTGGAAGGATAATATAATATCTTATTTGGTGAAATTTGGTATTGTAAAAATTGGGATAAAAATACCCCTCACATAAATATGAATTTTACGTTATTACTTTTACATGGACAAATTTAGTAACAACATTTCCTAACGACATTTATGTAAATACCGTTACAAAGGCCGACAACATTAACAAGTTCAGTTTTTCTTGGAAAATATCAACGTGATGCTTTATCTTATAATTGAACGAATATGCACCCGTATATCTAATTTGTTTGTCTAGGTTAGAAGGACAGGATGCTTAAATTACTTTTCTACCCCTCCCATAACCATATCCAAATAAAGGAAAATCTTAGATTATCATACCTCATATCGACCTGGTGAAAAAAAACTGATTAAATTGTTTCAATTAATAATAATTAAGGTAACTGCTCCGATGATTAAAATCAATATGCTTGTTTGTCACAATTTGATTGATATTTTTTATATCATATAGTAAATAGGATCATCTAAGAATTTCTCATTTCAGTCCCCTCTCCTCCCCGTCTCTCGGTCCAAACAAACCGTTAGAGCTTCATCACGCTTCATCTTCTAAGGATAACTTCTTTAATTGTACCTTTTTACACTCTTCGCATGCTTTGTATTGATGCTAATACTATCGACTGGATTTGTACTGTCAATGGCTTGTCCCCTTCACACGCACGCACGCACGCAACACGTCTCCCCGCGCTCTCTCTCTCTCTCTCTAGAGTCCAAAGAGCCATCACTGCATTGTCTTTTTATCACCATTTGGCTTCAGTGCTTCTATCTGTCTGCTCCCTTTCTGCTTACCCTGTCCCTCGCTGCCTGCCAGAAAGAAAGGACATTGGGGGGAGAGGGAAATGGAATCACACCACTTTGAAGAATCATCCCTTTTTATAATTTTCTGGGCTTTCCAGAGTTGTCGTGTCCTTTCAAATTCCTCCCTATCTCAGACTCCTAGGCGATAATTTTCTCCCAGTGAAGTGAACCTCTCAGCCACGATTCCTGTTTCCCCCTCTTCAGCTTCTTAGCTTCCCAAGTTCCCTGCTTTTTTGCTAAATGTGACACCCTTTCCTGTCAAGAAGAAGCTGTGTGTTTCCTTTGTGTTAATGGAAATTGATCTGAACCATGCAATTAGTGAAGTAGCAGTAGAAAAAGATGCATTTTGTGGCAACGATGGAGCTGGGGACTGCTCTTCGTCTTCCATCTATTCAAATTCTTCGACACCACCGCCCATCGCCGCTCCTCCTCCTTCTTCCTCCTCTTCTTCCATTTTCTCGGAGCTCTGGCATGCCTGTGCGGGCCCCCTTGCAACTCTCCCCAAGAAAGGGAATGTCGTGGTGTACTTCCCTCAGGGCCAATTGGAACAGTCCACTGCTTCATCTTCCTCGCCTGCATTCTCTTTGGAAGTTCAAAACTTTGATCTTCTTCAGCCTCAAATCTTCTGCAGGGTTGTAAATGTCCAATTGCTGGTGAGATCATCATTACTTTTTTCTTCATCTTACTTCTCTTCCTTTCTTTGAGCTTTCCTTCCTTTTTATATTTCATGGTTTATTGCTTTCATTAGGCTAATAAGGAAAATGATGAAGTCTACACAAGAGTTACTCTGCTTCCCCAGCCACCAGAGGTATGTTATTCTTTATGGCCTGTTTCTCTTTCGTTTTGGAATAAATGGAGGGAAAGGGCTATGCATTGGTAGCCAATGCAATGTACATGAAGACATGCCTGTGTTCAAATGATCATTTCTTACAATTGAGGTGGTCGAATCTCTTTGAGCAGCTTATGAATTATAGGCAGCTATGTACACCTTACACCTGATCATTGTTTTTTTTTTTTTTTTTGTTAGAATGAATATTCCAGTGGGATAACTTACTTGTTCACCGTTTGATCATTTGACCTTTCATTTAGCTGTTGAGTCATTCCACTCTTCATCGAATTGGTAACGGTTTTTGGTTAATTTGGGGGTTGTTCAGCTGTTGGGATTAAGCTCAGATGGCAGACAGATGATAGATTTGGAAGCAGATGAGGAAGAAGGTGGAGAATCTCAAGCATTATGGTCGACACCGCATATGTTCTGCAAGACGCTCACAGCTTCTGATACGAGCACGCATGGTGGGTTTTCGGTCCCACGTAGAGCTGCCGAGGACTGCTTCCCTCCTCTTGTAATTGTTAAGCCCTCCTGCAGTTAACTTCTTCTTTTTTTTTTTGTGTATTTCATTTGCTCATAATAGCATCTTTTTTGTGTATGCAGGATTATAAGCAGCAAAGGCCATCTCAAGAAATTGTTGCTAAGGATCTCCATGGAGTGGAGTGGAGGTTTCGGCATATCTACAGAGGTAAAATTTTAGCTGGGATTTCATCCGTTACCCATAAGGTCGAGCTCATTATCTGTTCTTATCAGCTAAGTTTTCTGATATGCCATGCATACATGACATTATTTGGAAAGAATTTCAAAGAAATTCATCATCTCTTGGTCCCAAGTCAAGGGTGATTACCATAGCAATAAGTCATTTTTCTCTTAAAAGCAATATTTGTTTAAAAGAGTAACTTTTATTCTATGTGTTTCATTGTTTGATATCACTCAGGTCAACCTCGGAGACATTTGCTTACAACAGGATGGAGCATTTTCGTGAACCAGAAGAATATCGTCTCAGGAGATGCAGTTCTCTTTCTGAGGTGCTTATGGAAATGTAAACTGTAATTGTTACTTTACTAGTCTCTGTCAGGATCTAAACAAACACAGGTATATATGCCTGCTAGTAAATATTTTATGGGTCTTTTCAGAGGTGAAAATGGAGAATTAAGGTTGGGAATAAGAAGAGCCCTTAGACCGAGAAATGGCCTTCCAAGCTCAGTCATAGGGAATCAAAATTCCCACTCTGTTGTTCTTTCAGGGGTTGCTAGTGCCATATCAAACAGAAGCACCTTTGATGTCTTCTACTCTCCAAGGTAATGCTAATTCTTACAGACCATAGGAAATACATCATGGGACAGTTTATTTTATATACCTGTTTGTTCTGCTATAAGTCCTGGAAAGCTTAGAAAACATTAAATGAATCAATGTTCAACTAGAGATCAATAATAGAGAAGACTTAGAAGTTGATGAGTTGAGTTGAAGCTTAGAAGTAGGAGTTAGAGAGCTTCGGAACGGAAGCCATCTGACTATTTTTGCATGCTCTCTTTTCATTAGGGCAAGCCATGCAGAGTTTGTTGTGCCGTATAAGAAGTATATAATGGGCATTACCAATCCCATATTTGTTGGATCGAGATTCAAGATGAGATTTGATATGGATGATGCCCCAGAGAGGAGGTGCTGCTAGTTTTCTTAATCTTATGGCGACGGATTTATTCTTCTCTCTCTTTTTTCTTTTCTTAGGTAACTGATGATTCTTCTTTAAATTTAGTTAATTTTTTATGATGCTTTAGGTGCACTGGTGTAGTGACTATGATTGGGGACTTGGACCCATACCAATGGCCCAAATCGAAATGGAGATGTTTAAAGGTAAGCACTTTCATATGCAAACATCTAAACTCTTCCCGGTCCATATTTTTTTAAAAGAATTCCTCTTCATCCTCATGGGACGTTTGAGTTTGGAATCTGCTTATCTTAAATGGTGGAATAGCAGTCCCTATGGGAAAGATTTTTTTTTTTTTTTTTGGTCAGTCACTGCAATAAACGATGCCTTATCTCTGGAATGAAAAATTTCACAAAGCCGATCTATTTGAGAATTTTGAAGAACAAACATAGTTTTCTCTAGATTACTATCTATCTTGTCCTAGGACTTCCACAGAATCTTTTCTCTTTGGCCATTAGTTTGCGGCATTTTACTGAATGGGATTGGTAACCTGTTAACCAATGTGCAGGTCCAATGGGATGACGATATAATGAACAATCACCACGAGCGAGTCTCACCATGGGAAATTGACCCATCAGTTTCTCTCTCTCCATTTAGCATTCAGCCCTCCCCAAGGCTGAAGAAAGCAAGGGTTGGTCCCCAAAAGCCTCTGCCCGACGACCTCATCCCTGGTAAGGAAAGATATCATGAACAACTGAACATTCTTTTGAGTACTATAACTTCCATGTGACTCTTGTTTGGTTTCAGCAGGAACAGTCGGGCTTGTTGACTTTGAGGAATCTTTGAGATCCTCTAAGGTCTTGCAAGGTCAAGAAAATTTACGCTTTGTATCGCCCTTTTATGGAGGTGGTGCCATGAACTGTCCTGGAAAGTCTAATGTCTGTGATAATATGATGGCAAAACCAACAGTTTACCCTGGCTTTGTGGAATCAGCTGACAGATATCCCAAGGTCTTGCAAGGTCAAGAAGTATGCCCATTAAAGGCCCTAACAAAGAACTCTGAGTACAATTTTTGTTCTTGGAGAAACCCAGAACACAGGCCTCAGGAGTTCTACTTCCCTTGGGGTGGTATTCTTAGGGCGAGCTCATCAAATCCCTTAATCAGTTTGCCTTTGGTTAATTCCCCAGTGGAGATTTCCTGCACGAGATCTCCATATATTCCTACTGGGGATGAGATAGGAAGGGAAAAAGTTGAATCTCTGGCAAAGCATGCAAATAGTATCATTACTCCTCCTAGTCCGAGGGAAAATGAAGGAGCTCGAAGGAGTGGGATATTAAGCAGAGGTTTTAGTGGATGTAAGCTGTTTGGTTTTCAATTGGCCTCTGAAGGGCCTTCACCTTCTCCTCCTATGCCACAAGCATCCGGTAAGAGAAGTTGTACAAAGGTATAATATTTTTCTCTGTCACAAAAAGTTTTTACTGCATAGAGTTCTAGTTGTTGAAAAGGGAAATGCTTTCTGGTTTTCTCCTTAAGGGGAAAACTTAGGAAATTTTGAGACCCCATGTGGCATAGTACTCTAAAAGTATTCATTGGATCATAAAAGGAGGATTTTCAACTGCCACCCAGCACATTTTTCATTTTCCATTTCTCTCTGTCACTGTTTTGTTGTTTCTAGAAGAGAATGGAAAATATTTCCAAACCTCATGCCTGATCTCCATTAGTTTTTTTGTCTGACAAAATAATGTCTATTTACTGGCCAAGGTTCATAAGCAAGGCAGTTTGGTGGGAAGAGCTGTTGATCTCTCGAGATTAAATAACTACAAAGATCTGCTGAATGAGCTAGAACAGATCTTTAGCATGGATGGCTTATTGAGAGATCCCAAGAAAGGCTGGCGAGTGCTCTATACTGACAGCGAGAACGATGTTATGGTTGTCGGTGACGACCCATGGCAGTAAGTTCTTCACTACTGTATGTAATTCAACTTGACCCTGCTTAGTACCGGTGAACTAGGAAGAAATGTTGAGCTTTTCTCTTTGTTCGTGAAAAACAAGTAGAACAAGGTAAAGAAAACCTGGTGGTTCGAAACTCGGAATCACAAAAACGGACATTTGTTTGGTAATGTAAGTTTTCCAATAAGTGCAAGACTAAAAACCCAAAAAACCTCTCATTTCTCCGAAGGCAAGCAGGTCAAATTCTGGCATTTTCACGTCTTGTTTGTGTGGTCTTAGTGAGAGAGTAGCTATTTTCCCATTAAGTGCAATTGAAGTTTTTTTGGTACTTCTCCATTATTTTTGATGAGGTTCGGCTTCTTCATCATCGTAATTTGCAGAGAGTTTTGTGAAGTGGTATGCAAAATACACATACACACCAAAGAAGAAGCGGAGAAGATGACCAGTGTGGTGCTGATCAGTGATGATAATCAGAGCTGTTTGGATCAGTCACCTGGCCATTGAACTTTCCAAGTCTTCTTCGGTGGGGGCAGCCTGATTCTTCTTCGACTGTCATTAAGGGCTAGAAGTGCAAGGTTCAGACACAAAGCTGATTCCTTTTCAAACCCCTGTAGAACCCTGATAAGTCTCGGACCACCTGGCACTCAACTATCTGTCAGTTTAAATTTGGAAGTGATTTGAGATGTCTGAAAACTTTTTAATAATGACAATGCAGATGTAGTTTCCCTCGGCTCTTGTAGTTTCTATTGGTTATTTCAATGGTCAAGTGTAGCATAGATTTACTGGTTCCAGTTTTCCATTGGGTCCATTGGCAATTCTGCAGATCCATGTTTTGGCTTGGGAACAGCAGGATGGACTTTGGGTGGGATCCGTGTCTGAGATTTCAGAACATCATATTAAGGCACTCTTACTAGTGGTGCTTCACATCGTCCTCGGACTCTATGGTAATGAATGTTCGGTATCCAAATGCTGCTACTTGAAGGATTCTCGTTCCTGCACTGATTTCATATACTTGTGCATCACGAAGTAGTCACAGCATTCCTGTTATGTATTCCTGATATGTATTTGATCGCTTACAAGTTGCCACCTAGACACTGGATATCGCTAATGAATTCAGAAGATTCAGTTTTAAGACCGGTCGAGAAAGAAAACTAAATAGATGGGAGAGGGCCAAAAGGCCAGAAGAATCAGTATGACCTGCAGAGCAACTTGGGCGGCTCTTTCAGCTGCAGTTTTAACTCCATCACCGTCCTGAAATTGTGCTAATCTCCAACTAAAAACAGGGCCATTTAGACACGACCTGGTAATATAGTTGAACATGGTCGTGCTATTTCCAGATTCCACACCATAACGACTAACTCGAGGCCAGACATCGCTGATCATATCAGTGCCCACCTTCGGGAAAGTTCCTAGCAGCACAACACCCATGTTACCTGACCTCAGATAGAATGCTGACAATCAGTTAAAGCCCCAACAGGATCGAGGATGAAAGGAAGTTTATAAACTGGCAAATTCTATACGTGCCTGCAGCTTCTCCCTGCAGAATAATAAACCTGGCTGAAACTGGAAGAATTCAAATTCTGTACTTGGATGCTGCAAATGAGGAAGAATAACACTGGGACATGCCCGCACGATCCCCAGAAGTCCTGTTATTGAAACAAGCCCTTTCAAAATCTTTCCCGACATTATCATGTACATTTTCTTTCAGAGTAAAAAAAAAATTGGAGGAGAAAGATGCATTACTGTGCACGCGCCCCGCTGATGCACAAAAATCTAGAGGGAGAAGTTGAAATTTGGGTAAACTATAAATGTGGTCCTTAAGAGTAACCACGTTGTTCCCTGGTGTTGAATCGATCAACATTCAATTCCTAACATGTTTTTGCCATCAATTTGACTCAAAACATTCATAATTTTGCTACCAAGTTAGTATGACCGTTAAATGCGGTAAAAAAAAATTCTCTGTAACATTCGCATTGGCATAATAGCGTTAAATTTATCCTTTCAAGTGCAAATATTCACTTTAATCCCTAATATTTTCACGAACCAACAATTTAACCCCTTAGTCAGCAGGCGTAGAAAAGCTAAAGGGGCTAATGTTATATTTAGTAGGCAAGAATAAGATGAAATGGAATGTAAACCCATATATATTACCCTTTTGTTCTATACTTTTTACTTACTTGTACTACAGAAATTCCGATGTACTCCATCACGATGAAATTTGCCCTAAAATTGATGGAATGTACCTTCCTTCAAGAAATTCGTGGAAGCTCCTATCACCATGTTTCTCAAATCCACATCGTACATTAATTACATCACATTTTCATGATTAACATTAAAGTCATCAGTACCTTTCAAGGATACTGCATTGTACTTTTCATTCATTCCTTTCCTTCACATTCCATTCTTCCAAACTCCCTTTCCATTGCACATCATTTTTCCAAATATGATTCAAGCGTAGCTAGTTTATATATACATTAACAATTCTTTTCCTTGTAAATTTGCCAAAATACCGAAATACCCTTCCGCACATGGCTGCTGCTTTAATATTATTCTTCTTTCTTGCCGCCTCCTCCTTCCGCGGTGTCAAACACGGCAGCTAGGGGCTGCAATCTTCCTAACGGAAAAACTCAGATCAAACCTGCAATTTCGGGTCAAATTTGACGCCGCATGTTCAAGATACGCTGTAGTTCACAAACTAGTTTGAAATACCCTTCCCCGCCTCATAAAGTTCCTCGTAAAGGGGTTGTTTTGGCCCAAATCTCATAGTACCGGAACCTAAACTGCACGTAACTAATAGTTGTCGTTATTCCGAAGTCATATTTTCAGCAACTGTCCAACAGCAAACAATAAAATACATGTACATATACATAATAGCCCTAGTAGTCCGTCCAACCCACATGCCAACATCCCTACGTGAAACTTAAGTCATTAGTCCTATATTATATATATATATATGTATGTATATATATGTATCGTGTGCACCAATTCCTGCATTCCACAAGTCCACTGGCCCGACTGACGAGACAAAAAGTCTGCTGCATCAGGATGCGCATTATGTATGATACAGAAAAGACATTACTTTTCTACCAAGTTCAAAATCATAGTAGTAAATAATTTACGTAGATGTGAGCCCCCGACACTGCATAAAACTTCTGCGAGGACCTCTTCTCCTTCGTAATTCCATCATCCAATCGCATTCAAATCAAAATCAAACCTTTGAGAACTACTTCCGGTATCTCTGTACAGTCTACCAGAAGCCAGGATCTGCAGATCCTGCCAAGAGCTATGCTTTTGAAGGGACCTGTATTGCCCACATAGGAGCATTCAGCATCGGGCTTGGCGAAGCAGCGAGCACAAAACTATTAATTTCGATGCCCCAGAGACTCCCATCCAGGTTCTGATCTCCGATTTCATCTCAACTTAATACAATCTCTTTTTCAGACTTATGCTCCAGCAGTCTCTGACAAAAGAGCTATAAATTGGGTCCCATCAAGAGCTCCCAATCACCGGATCTGAGGTAAAGTATTAACTGCACTAGCCAGTCCTCTATTCAGATTCCGAGTCAATCGAGAAGTAGAACTGCTGCCTCACCGAGCGCTTCTGCCGTGGGAATGAGGAAAAGCTGTCAGGCCTCTGCCTCCTGACCTTCTCAGATCTACCATCATTCATTCCAAGAAGCAATGAAGCTGCAATAATAGAGAAAGAGAACACTATTCAACCAAAAAATAATCAAAAGGTTTAATCTCCAGAACCAAAATGTATCTAAAGCCCTCGGTTCTCTCCCAAATAGAATGTTCTTGAAATATAAGAAAATCCTAGAAACTTAAAATGCAGGACCATGCACACTTTTGTTGCCTATGGTTAGTTCATCCACGGCAGATTAGAGAATAATTATCTGACTACATACGAGAGGATAAACCTGTATCAGCCAAAGAATCCAGCGCATTGTCTGCTGATGGAAGTTGCTGTCTCGAACCAAACCCATTGGCTTCTGCAGGATCAGCATGACCACCAGCGGCCCCACCACCAAGTCTTAGGGAGATCCAATCATCAGTGCGTATTCCATTCGACGTATCAGCCGGGTTTCTCGTGTCGGACTGCACGGATGCTCCTGAAGGCCTCGTTGAGAGGAAAATCTGAAGAGAGGGATCATCCCCATCTATTGCCAATGGGTTATCAACCAGATTATCATTCAACTGGGTGTCTGCCTGGCCCATAGGAAGATGTGGGAGTATGGCAGCAGGTCCCATGTCATTCTCTGTGGCCACTGTGTAGCCGTTCATCGCAGTAGAGCAATTCATGGAACCGTATGGCAGATCATCTATTGCATCAGAGACATTGCCATCTGGAGTAAATAACTGAAAGCCAGGAGCAGCTTGAGATCCTGGAGGTAATGACCAGAGGGGCATCTCCCCAAACCCATCATCATTGGGATTGAAGAGACCTAAGCATGAGTTCCCACCGTTAGCAATGACAGGATCTTCAAACGAATCAGCCAGAACAGTATGGGACAATGGAAAATTCATTCCACTGGGCTCCAACTGATCGCTCTTATTAACAGCCCCAGGAGAGATTAATATGCCATCGTCGTCATCTGAATCACTGATAACCACGACCTCGCCATTCCCTGCAACTGCAGCAGGATTCTGCTCGGCTAATCCAAATATCGGATTGACATCAACAGCAATAGAATCAAGTTCAATGCCATTATTAGCACAGAATTCGAAGGTTCCACCTCCTCCATCCTGATCAACACTTGGGTCCTCACCATCCTTGCCACTCACAGTGGCACTACTACTCATAGGGATAACATTTGGTTCGTCATCTTCGAGCTTATCATCGAATTTATTCCTGTAATAATTGTTCAAAGTGCCAGGTTTACTAACTTCCCACATTCCGTCCTGGTTCTTCCTTATTCCAAGTTTTAATTTGGTAGGACCATCTGAACCCACTTCTTGCTTTACCTGCTTCATAAATTCCGCCTTTGGCAAAACTTTTTCATCAGCAGGAACACAAACTGTGCCATCAGGAAGGTGCCACTTGCTGAGATCCCCGAGTTCCCCACGTTCACTTTCAGACTTTGTTTTCACACGCCAGGAACCATCAGGCTTCACATCAATCTCAGCAATATCCTCTCCACAGTGTCTCATCTGCATCCATATAAAGAGAGCAAATGGTTTATTTACATCAAACTAGTTACGTGTAGAAAAGGAGATGGTTTGTGTTAGATGTTATACCATAGACGTGATCCGATTGAAGTAAGGGTCAATGATAACGTTCTCCAAAGAATAATTTTTCAGACAGATAGGACATTGCCACTGCAGCCACAACCAAATGTTTACTAAGAGGACATGATGAAATAATAGGAAACAAAGCTTTGCCTAACTCATTTCTTGCCTTCCTAGAGCGTTGATTCATCTCCACAAAGACTTCGAGATCAAAACATCCCATGTGAGCACATGGCTTAAATCTACCCGCAACCTTCATCCTTGAACCACTCATCTGAAACATTAAAGGCAACATATAACCACCTCCAAAACTATATAACTGCACTAAATAGAAATTAACCACATTTGTATATTTAAAGCTTGTATACAAGACGCCCAACGGAAATTAGAAAATACAGAATAATGCCAATGTGACTCACAGGGCAGCGGAGATTAACGGAAAATGAATCAGCAACAACTTCTATATCGCTGTCACTGTCGGCATCTGCTGCACCCCCACCACCAACACGACAAACACGAGCAAGGGCATCTTCAAATGGTTCGCCTTCTGATTCTTTAGGTATCAAATTGAGAATCTGCAGAACAATGCAAAATTCAGAGGCAGAAGCAGAAAAAGCTAAAGCAATTTCATAGGGTCCTTCCCTTCCCCATCTCTTTCCCCTCCACTCAAGACAAATAATAAAATAAACCCCTTGAGGAGCCATACAGTGAGCAAACTTATCGATTTTAGGGTCATTTATTAAACGCATAAGTGAACATGCAAAACGGATAATCAAGAAACCAATAAAGCAACCTGTTGAACAGTACGCCGTTTCACAATTCTGACTCCCATACAAAATGCGCGAGCATCACACCCACTTAAGAAGATTTTGTTGACTCCATCTTTGATACATGGTGTTATCTAAGAAAACAAAGAGAATTTGAGCAATAAATTTAATATGAGAAGAAAATAAATGTCCTGATAGGCGAAAAATCACAACAAGGTGACACTGACTTCCCAGAGGTGAAACTGATGAAGAAAAGCAAGACGAAATCCAAAGAAAGGGGGAAAAAAATTTTACACAAAAATAATTTCCTACAAATCAAACTTACGATTGGACCATCATCACGACCATTAGCCCCAAGCAGCTGCGCGCCAGGCCTATTAAGTGCACGAACAGCCACTCCTGTTGAGTCATAACACAAAGGAAAGCATACTCAAGAAAGTTTCTGGTTATATCAGTAAAATAAAATCAAACTATGGTAAATCGACCATAAATCCCAAAGGCAACTTACAAACTCTATCGGAAATAAATGAACTTTTCAATACTATTAACAATGAAGACCCATTAAAATGGAAGGTATAATGAACAATGACGATGGTGATTCTGACAATTATAATTAATATGTAAATGTAAACCACAAACATTGTTGTGTTGGGGACAAGTCATCTGTAAACTATGGCTCAAAAACTGACATACCATTGACCTGAAGATCTGCGTATTGTGGCCATTGCATCCTAAAGGGAACCTTGTCATTTAGTAACATACACCAAGCCTGAGTAGAATCAACACAACATTAATAATTTGATAAAAACACCACAATTGCCTCCACAACATATGAAGGCCGAGTGCTACAGTACAGTTCTTTTGAGTACTACAGTACAGTTCTTTTGAGTACTACAGTACAGTTAACTGACCTGAACATCATATTCTGGCTTCGAAAGCAAGTCTTTGTCTGTACGTGAGAGTTGGAAAGTTCTCTCTACACTTTGTCCCGGATTTGTGCTGCAGGTTAAGAAATATAGATATGTTATAGAAGTCATATCTGGTCTCAAAAGCTTTCCTTCAGAATATAAAAGAAAAAATAACTAGATAATCTAAAAGCTTTACATATTCCAACATTTATATCGTGCAATTACAAAGCCCACGACATCCTCAAATTAGACAAGAAACTCACCCATCAGTTGGAATATTAGTAATAGAAAGCTTAACAGGATTCAAAGGATTAGCCATAGTCACCCAAAACCTGCAATGATGGATTAAAATAGAGCTCAAATATCAAGAATAGGCCTTACAAAATTTTATGAAATTTCTATCATGTGGAAAATAATCCGGTGTCATGATCAATCTGACAGGATTATTTTTATGCATAATTTTCAGTTCTGATGATAAATGCAAAAATCCATTCAACAGATGAACATAGGGGAGCAAGCCAAAGCACAACAAAATTTAGCAAAAAAATCATTATGAAAGCGTGAAAACCATAACCATGTAAAAAGTACCAAAGGAAAACTCATTGCAAGAAAAACTTTTTGAGTTTAAAACACAATAATTAACAAAGCACATGAGAGAGAAAAATATAACATATAGTTAGCTTGATCAGAGACAACATTTGAGTAAAATACACAAGGTTACTGTTGATGATTTCCTTTCCCTAGAAATTATATGACCTTAGCACATGAATGATATGTGCTTATGTAAAACATACGGGTCAGCTCGACGGAGACGGCATATTTCACAGTAAAATACTTCAGGAACTGGTAATTGACTGCTCTCCATAGGTTTTTCTGGGATTAAAACACAGCTCATATGCTGCCAAACATGGCATGATGGTTCTTCACACTGCCAAACAAAGAACAGGAGTCCAGAAATCAGGAATGAAGAAGAAACTTAAAAGGAAAAAGAAAAGGGCAACAAAATGATACAGCGACATTTCAAGTTATGAAAAGCAATAAGGTAGTCCCATAGAGCTCCAAAATATACCATGTTACTCGATAATGGAATTGTAATTTGTTCTTCAAATCCTAAGTCCTATGAAATGTTGCCTTAACCTAACAATTACACATTTATTATGTAAAAAATATCACCTGATGCAGAAGCACCACAGCAGTTTAAAAAAAAAAAAACTGCTTTAGGTTCTCTGAATACATTATTCTTTTTTCAGAAAAAATGGTTCAACAAATTGATTGCTTGCCACACACCATCAAAAGCTCATTGGAACACAAGCATCTTTTGTACACAACTCATTGACATCTGAGGGTGCATAACACAAAATAAGAGTCCTCTGAGGCCCGGAAGCTGATAGAGTTGATTTTATAATGTTTGTTCTCAGAAATTATTCCATACTGTTTAGGTAGCATGAGCTGTCACACTTTTTCAAATCATCAACGTCAATAAATTTCTCAGCTCAAAAGAAATATGTCCCATTCAATTGCAGCAACTTCTAGCAAGAAATGCATTAGCATGCAAATACAGCCATGCGACCAGATGATTCAACTCCCAAGCTTCTAGTGCAGAATTTTCAATTGCATTTCCACGAGTAATATATTTCTTTCAAGTAACTGCATAAATAAGTGATTGATTGATTAATTGGTTAATAAGACAGAACACACTATATGAACTGATCCCTCAACTGGAACTAAGAAAGTTACAAATTATTTAAACAATCTCCACTTAAAGCAATAAATTCAGCAAGAGCAGCGCCCCCCACACCCCACCCCCCCACCCCCCCCCCCCCCCCCCCCCCCCCAAAAAAAAAAGAGGAGCCCGTAAAACCTCGAGAATTGCTGTACAGAGAAGACAGATAGACTAACAATGTTACGAGGATGTGCAGAACTTTTACTACCAATCAGTAGGAAACCATATATCCAGACAAATGATGCTCGCTCAAGGTTGCAGAACAAAAGCACAACCATTCTCCGCTGGTAATACTAAGTGGAAGACACTGAGAGAGAAAGAAATCGCACCCTAATCATCGAATCTTTCTCCAAAGAACTTCCACAGGGACATCTGATCTTGGTATCTGACCGAAAGGGATCATCATATTCTCCTTTTATTATCACATTACTGCTTTCTGACCCACCCTGTCCCTTTGATGCTAAATCTGGGGCTCCAGATACCTGCATCTTTCTGAAATGCGAGAGGAAAAGAAAGCACGTGTCAAACAAAAAAGGGAGAGGACAAAATTCATATAAAGAATGACCATGCCATAAGGTGACCAAGACAAATCAAACAAAACCAAGTAATGAAACAGAGAAAGACCTGTAAATATCATCCACAAGTCTTACAACCTCTTCCTTCGTTATATTCTTCTTCTGCCACATCCTTGACACTGAGCATAAAGTGAACAGTTAAACTGTTACATAATAAAGGTAATGAAAATTCTTCTTTCCAAAAAAACGAAATTACCATCCACAAAAATGGTAACAAGTTATCGGCACAGAAAATGGCACGGAGAAGTGCACAATTATCAGGAATGATTCAGTATAGGAAGTAAGAATTTCTTCTCAAAATATTGACATCTGTAAATGCATTCCATATTCTAAGAATGCTAATATTTGCCAACTAATAAACGAAAGCAAGAGAGCAGAGCTAAAATAAATTCAAGTTATCTGATTCACATCTATTGTTGAAAGTATATCATCAGAGACACAATAACATTTTCTAGATAGCATCACCAAATTAATTTGAACCAATCAATAAATCTAGAGAAGCAGATGTACAAGACATTATTTATATTTAGTCTATTACTTCAGATGCATGTTTGCAGTACAGCAATACAACATTTTCCCTAACAGTACAGCGCTCAACAAGTTTCACAGCTACCCAAACAAACTCCAGTTCTCACCTTGTTCTTCACAGAGAAGAGATAATACTCGGTCAACAAGATCCTACATAAAACAGATCAGCAGAGTACAAGTACTTAAGCAGCCTGCTATGTCAAGGAGGAAAAAGACCGAGAGAGGGAGAGTGATAATTCTAGCTCAGAGAAGCAAATGCAAGCTTGCAGCACTACAACCAATTGCATCTAACCTGTTTCTTCCCCTGCTTTGAAAGGCCCAACTGAGAGAGAACATCTTTGAGCTCTTTTATACGAAAATGTACTAGCTTCTCCTGCAAGAGGATTGCATATCACCGAGAATTTAGAATATAAAAATTCATAATTTCCTCCATGCAGGGACACGAAGAGCTACTTCCAAAATTCAACACACAACATAAAATATATGAATTATGGATATGACAATGCAGAAGACAAAAGGCCAGATGAAATGGAGAGAAATCAGCATCTGATGTAAATGTTTGACAAGGAATCTTAGATCAGCTCCAATACAAATAATTCTTATTCTTGCAGAAAGACGAGCAGAGCAATCTGGCGTATCACAGGAGTAAGTCACAACGCCGCGTAATGAGCAGAGAAAAAGAACTCAATTCCGATGTTAAACAAGCAGTCAAATACAAGCAGCAACACGCGTCTAAGTACCTTGCAGCTGGCAACCAAATCCATCTCCTCCTTCTCAACCAAAATAGGCGATTAAACCTCAAATTATCAGCTTCAGAACCTACCGATCTGATTAAAACTACAGCACAAACCACACAAAGTGAAGCAAAATTACGATCAAACGACAGCAGTGGTGAACTCGAAACCAACATTCACAGCTCGAAAATCGGCGAAGGAGCAGCGACTGCAACCGAAACGCTTACATCGAGGGAGAACGAACCGGCGGAAAGATGAACAGAAGGTCGAGGAGCGGCCGATTAGGGTTTGTTGCTAAAGCCAACTCCTCTCATCAGTTTCTGCGCCGCTGTTTGACCGAAACCAAGTAATCAAATCCTCGAGTAACTCCGGACCTATTGCCGATTATCCAATCGGACTTTTTTCGCGCGATCAAGTCCGGGTTTGGTTCCGGTGCGCTCGTGCGCATGCCGTGTTATCAACGCCGCCGCTGCCGTCCTTTTCCTTTTGCTGGCCGGTCCCCCGAAGGAGAAGGGAAAAAAAAGTGATAATGAAAACCACACCGGTCGAACGAAGCTATTATCGTGTGCGGTAAAGTTCACAAAGTGTACGGTGTTTCCACGGTTAATCTGCTACCACGTCAGCGAGACGCCAGTTTAGTCATATTACACGGTCATGGGTCTACATCAGATACCCTTGCGTTTTCTTTTTCTCATAATTCTTCAAGACCTAGCAAAATGACTCGCGCCTCGCACATCCCGTGGATGGATCAAAGCGGATTTGGGTCGGCCTTCATTTACCAACTATATAAATAATATTATAATATTTATTTTAAAATGAATTTTATTTAATTTATGAGCATTTTTATTTTAATAAATTAAATAATAATCATTAAAATTAATTGTAAATTGTAATATTATTTTAAATGTATTTAATTAGACTACTATAAATTTGTGAATTTAATTATATTTTAAATTATATACTACATATGTTTGTTAAATGTTTTTAAATCTAGCTAACCCGTGTGCGAGGCAGGTTAGGGTCTCTGCCCCACCCTAACCCTGACCTATTGCCATCCCTATTCAATTTACAAGTCACTCATGCAAAGAAAATTTATAAATTAGATAAATATCATTTTTTATTATCAACTTTTTGTGATTTTATTATTTTCATATTAAATCTTTAATTTTTGTCAGTTATATTTCCTTTTGAGTTTTTGTCATAATCTAATCCTATTATTGCTTTTTATTTTAAAATAATTTTTAGTTTAAATATTTTATAAAAATTTAAAAATCGAGAAAAAAAAAGCCCAATGGAGGGAAGAAGGACAGCAAGGCTGTCCCAAATAAAGGAAACGGTGATTGTTAGCAAGTGTCTCATCTAAAATTAGAACTCACTTTTGCTCAGAACGACCCATGATTTTATTGGGGGATAGTCACTAATTAATTTTTAACCAGGAATGAATTTCAATTTGAAAATTTTAAAATATTAGAAATATAGTTTATATATGAAAAATGCTTTTTGGATGAAAAACACGGCAGTGCAATCAAAGTTATAAAAACTTAAAAGTTTAAGGATATAAATAATATAAAAATTTAAGATGGCAATAATAAAAATTATAAAAAGATGAAGAGTAACAATTGTCTTTTTCTTTATAAATTCGACTAATAATTATTTGTCATATTAATCTTAAAAACAACTACATTTCTCCATAAAAGAGCACTTCAATAATGCCAAATACTGCTTTTCCCTTTTTTTTTATCAATAAAGCGACAAATCTAACTCACCTAAAAATCTCTTTTTCACTAACATGAATTGACTCAAGTAGTAAGGTATTATTTTCCTAAAATAAGAGTTTCCGGTTTGAGTCTTTATAGATGGAGAAAACTCATGTTAGAAGAGTTTCATCCCTCAATAAGCCGACCCAGCTTAAACTGAATTAGTTAGTAGTCCTAAGGACTTCTGGATATCAGTTGTATACACCCAAAAAAGTCTCTCTCGCACCAAAAGGATTGGTTAAAGTGCTAGAACGCATCTTTCCCTTAAGAAATGTCTAAAGTTCGAGCCTTCTAAAAATAGTCAATTCACCTCGGGAAAGTTTTACCCCTAATGATACCACTCGTTGCTAGAGTTACAAGACTATGCCCCAGTTGTTTCATTGTAATCACGTGGTAATATGTGGCGCAAAATTTTTATCATACGGCATATATTATAGTATATGATTGCAAGGTTTATTGTAATATAAAATTATATAAGCTAAAATTTTATAGTGTATTTGATAAAGTTTTTATGTACGAAATGTGATAGCTAGCATTTATGCATGCCATTTACGACCCCTAGCATGAGTACATGCAAGTAGAATACTCAAGAGTTCAATTTCTCAATTAATATTTTACGTTAGTGGGTGCTTCAATAAGGGAAACGTGAAATGGCTCATGAGATACAAGATAAACAATCTTTTATTTAATTTTTTTCATGATTAAAAAGGAGTGTTCTTCTGATGAGTAATCAAATTAAATGAACGAGCTACATCCATGTCTATCGGCTGCTTTAGCTACCAGAGGTTTGATTTGGGATGTGAACCGTACGTAAGCGTTGAAATGAAGTTGCTGGAAAATAGAGTTCGGAAACTAGTGCTGTTGTTTCTTGGAAAACAAGCTCAGAGGATAAATAGGTAAAATTTTATATTTTGTTGCCTGACCAAGAATTTGACCTTAAAGCAAATAAAAAAAGGGATATATAAAAGATATAGAAAAAAAATTACGTAGCTAACAAATTAATACCTATAATTTACATAATAATTGCAAGTGTTAATGGTGGAGAATAGCACAACTCTTAACTAAACTTATAAAAATAGCACCAGTTCATATAATGTTGTAAAACTAGCACTATTTTATTTTAAATGTCATTTTTACCCTCTATTATCTCTTCCCCTTTCTCCTCAGCAGCTCTCATGGCTAGCGGCACCTCACTATCGGGAGCGGACCGGCGCCGGTGATAATTAGGCGGAGATAGGCAGCGGCAACGAGCAGCAGTCGACGGGCACTGGCAACGAGCAGCGGACGTCGGGCGCCGGGCAACCAAAGGCATCCGGCGCCGGGGACAAGTGGGCATCGGGCGCTAGGTGACGAGCGACAGCTGGCACCGAGCTACGAGCAGCGGCGGGTTGCAGGAGGAAGAAGGAGACGCACAGAAGAAGAGGAAGAAGCTGCGGGAGAGATTTTTGAGAAAATGAGGAGAGTGTTTTTGGAATTATGAAAAAGGAATATATATGGTGGTGCTAGTTCTGAAAAATGTTATAAAGTGGTGTTAGTTTTAAAACTCATTATTTTATTAGTGCTAGAAAAATTTTCACCTCTAATCCTAATAAAGATTAATTCAAACTAAAATAGTTAAATGGAGTATCTGCAGATATACTTTATAGTATTGTGTGTATAACTTGAATCTCATTTGTGTATTATCGCTAGGAACTGATGGTGGTAAAAGTCTTTATAAAGGATTCAATTCGAGGAAATATTTCCGATGATTGTCTGTGAGCATTCTATTCAATTGTAAAATGACATGATTTATCTAATTACTGAGTTATATAACTTATTATGGTAACTAAGAAATTGAATTTATTACAGTGTTCGATTATCATATGATTAATTGTGAGCATTTTATTCATTTGTGAAATGATATAATCTATACGTTAAAGAGTTATATAATTTATTATGGTAAGTAAGAAATTGAATTGATTATATGGTTCTTCTATTTTATGACTCACTATGAGTATTATATCCATTTGTAACATGATATAAATATATAAAAGGACATATATGATGTAGGTATAACAAGAGTTTGAATGTATGATTTGTCTGTGATTGTGTATTTGTCTGTATTGTAATTTAGGGTGATTACACTTACTCATCTACAAAATGATATAAATATATATAAACGGTGCAAAAAGTATTATATGGTATGTGGAAAGGTAAGTGAACGATATAATGCTAATTGTTTGATTCATCTATGTTGTAATGATAGTAAATGATGTATTTGTTTGTCTTATATGGATGAGTCAATCAACATGTGCACGTGACATGACACGACATGTGTCTAAGAGAATGAGGCATGCATAGTATGCTTATGCATATCCTGCAAGGGATAAATGATGAAACAATTGTCCCTCAAGAGAAATGCCCTGAAAGGGGAACGAGTGGCCATTGATCAGTTAGAATATTATACGAGTGATTATACGAAAGGTTCCTGTAAGGAACATGATGATATGATATGATCCTTGAAAGAAATGAATGTACCATTAATTAGTTGGTAATATTTACGATTACCTGGAAAGATCCGCTAGCTAGTTAGTAACATGCATGCATTCACGACTGCATTAGGTCATTAGATAGTCATCTAACACTACATTTATTCATGAGTTTATGTTACTAGTAATGATAGTATATGCTTATGTAATTTAGTATCCGCTATGACGTTCAGTAAGTTTTGATGAAATTCTTATAAATGGAAAAGGTAAGTTATTTAATGTAAATTAAGAGAAATAAGGATACAGTTTTATAAGTTATAAAGTTATATAGATATATAACTAATGTCATTTTGCATTTGAATCTAATACTCACTAAGATGCAGCTCACACCCTTCTACATAACATTTTTCATGTAAAGTTGAGTTTTACCTAATTGTACAATGAGCAGAGGTAGTTCCTAATAGTAGGGATCGAATGGAGGATTTGATAAATATAAATTATACTTGATAATGACAAATTTGGCTTGATATGTAGTTATGTAATGTCTACGACCCGAATAGTATCATGTATAGTTTTGTACTGTTAATTTGAATTAATTTTAGGAAGTTTCCTTTCTGTATTTATAAGCCATGTTTAGTACGTTCATTCTCTCGGTATGGAAAGTAACAATTTTATCGAAAAATGAGACCAAAATTCAGGTCATTACACGAAATATATGAAATTCTTGGATCACAACTAATTTTACGACCATTTTACACGTTATTAAACTTTATAACTAATTTCATTTTTTAAACAATACATTGCACTGAATAAATGAAACAATCTCATTTTTTATTGAAAAACTAAGAAAAATTAACCATGATTGGAACTTTTGTTATAATCTCTCCCTTGTCAGTATTACGGTCATAAACTCTACTCTTATGGTTAAATTTTCTTATTCTCAACTCTATAATCTGTGCATGGTATTGAAGACAACCATGTGAACTCACACCTCGCGAGATTCGAATATAAAAACTCATAGTCAATAAAAAAAAAAACCAGAAACCATAAGAAAAACACCCGGCTCGATGTTAGTTGTTGAGAATAGGTATTTGATGATACGTGTCCAAGTGTGAACATCTTACCATGTTAGAGCGGGTGTTAAGGAATAAGTATCACATCGAGGAGTAAAGAGACCGAAACCTGATTTATAAGATAATTCGGTATCGCTAACCAACAGCTTAAAATTTTAGGTGAAAATGAATACAACCTCTTATACGTGCATGTGGGCATTTTAAAAGTATATTCAAACCAAGCACGTTCAAATATTAGTATGTAAAACCTTATTGTACTCATATATGAAAGTATCCCATCATTTTATCGTGGTTCTTAATGACCCATTCTGGTAAACCATTGGGCCTATTGGCACATATTCGAGTCATAAAGCTAGTTCGAGACTCCTGTGGTTGATTAGATGCTCTCAGATTCCTAGTTGTCCGGCTAAGACTCCAAAATCCTACAAAGAAAGTCAAGTGTGGAGATCCATTCTATAATGCTTAAATTAGAAAAGGGATTGAGGAGTATAGTGAGAGAATGCACAAAAGTAATGAGCCAGGAAGTGGAAGGGGCCATGGCTAACGTACCTGAGACCTCATTGTGGAAGTATTTATAGAGATTTACTCGCACGAGAGTAGATGTGGTATGTCCTTCAGAGACTTGGCAATTCATGTTAGAATGACCTTGTCATGTCGGGTTGATAGGACCAATTAATATTATTAGCAGCTGGTAGGGCAGCACGATCTCGACACGACTTGTTAACTTTATAGGGATGGGCTGGCATGGCCAAATTGGTAAACTATGGTAAGACATGACATGTACCTATTGTCAAGCCCCCCGACATGACCTATTGCCTTTGCGATTTTTTTCTCAAGTATTTTTATATTATTTTTTAAGGAAAAAATATTTTTATATTATCAATCTATTTTTACTAATTCAGGCTATCAGGTTGTGTTGAGCCTAATTTATCCAACACAATATTTTTTTCATGCAAAATTGACACTACCAGGTGAGGCTCATGCTGTTAACGGTTAACCCTAAACCAAGCATAGTGTTATTTTTGTCTGTCTAGGTCAAGTCATCAGGTCAGGCACAAAATTGCTAGTTATAGTCATTTTGTGTTAGCGTGTAAAGGACATATGACTGACTAGCGATGAGTCGAGTATCTAGCCAACTAATGGATGGTTGGTGATGCTTGATCGCCTAGGAGAGTCGAGCTAGGCATAGTTACTAGGGTCAATCTTGCAGGTGTCTATATCGGTTTCCCTCACTTTGTCTTTTTTTTTTTTGTTTACACCATACAATATACCGAACTAGCCGAAACACACCTCAAGACTAATCTGCGGTCGGGCCGGGATCCCCGAGCAAATTTCCGTCGACCCTCCCAACTTGGAATTCGATCTCGGGATCACCCATTTTGAAGCCTAAACCATTAGGCCAACCCCAAGCTAGTGGTTTCCCCCACTTCAAATACCAGGAAGTATATTCTAGTGCTGGCTTGTCATTTGTTATTTGCTATTCATTTTTTTAATGCATAGGGCATGCAGTCAAGTTGCCCTAAGATCTCACCGATGAAAACTAAATCTGAATCCTCTTTATCCAAATCAAGGGTGATGATACTATGTTTAGTCTCTTTTTAAATTGGGATATTTTTTTCATAATAAGATACGGAGAAAATAGAAATGGAAGTTGAGGTTAAGAAAACATATTTCATATTGGGAAACAAAAATAAAAGTTAAATATGATTTAAATCAAATTTCTAAACCTTCACAGTTTTGAATTTTAAAGATCACAAAGAACTTAAGCCACAAAATGTTCTAAACTTTCAGTGTTTTGGATTTTAAAATAGCATGAAGAACCTTCATTGAGTAATGGATCCTACACCAAGGTTAAATATTGAAATATGATTTAACTTAATCTTTTGGGTTAAACATTGGCTAACATCTTACAGGTCCTGTTAAAATTTTACAGTGAGTATCACCATGTAACCACTGATATGTAGTGATAATGTTGAACACAAGACTCCAATCTAATGGAAATTGGTGAAAAGTTGCCTAACGTAAACCTGATATTAACTCCTACATAAAAAAATTTATTTAACCTAATTAATTTTTTTATATTGAATAGTATCCAAATTTCGTCTAACTAATACTCACGCCCACCCTTCATGCACGACAATAATTGTAGGGCATGGTAAACCTGGAAGTGCCGGCATGCCCGAGGGGAATTCAAACCTGAGATTAACAGGACACGTGTACTCCTCTTTACTATTAAATCAAATCCCTTGGCGTTATTAACCTAATTATTTACTGATATATCTAGAGTGATACAAGACAAATAGAAATGTAGCTTGATGGAGGTTAGTCGCCATAGGGATTAGCACGATGACAAGTCTGCTTCTTTTGACTAGGAGTGCAATTGGAGGATCGAAAAATAAAATTAAAAAAACCGATCCAAAAACCCGATTTTATGGACCCTATGTAAAATTTGAGTGCTTTTCAAGGTCTAGAAGAACCACTGGGCAAATTCAAACCCAATCAGAACAATCTAACAGGGCCTAAGGCCGATTGAATTCATGAAAAAATTGAACAATCATATTTAATAATTTATATTACTATTATATTTTAACAATAAAAAATGATTTTTTTAATATTTTAGACTTAAATTTTGGTTTATATTAATGTTAATTGACTTACTAATATATTAAAATCTATACTTCTATAGTAAAAGAGGGTTTCGACCCTCTATACTACCAATTTGCTATTTTTATGCTTAATGATAGTTTTGGGAGGAAAAAAGTTAAAGGAGAGTTCTGACGTTCTTTAATTAGACTTCCATGTCACATCATCGATGTGCCTCTTCTTTTCATCACTCTTTACTGTGCCCCTTTTTCCAACTTTGCATTTTCTTATTGCCCTTTATATTCTTCTGTTAGCATATCTCTTTTAATATTCCTCTTCCGTGAAAGTATCGATTGTTGCTATCTTTATTTCATTTCCTTAACTCCAATAGCTACTTAGACTATCATGCTACTATTTTAATATCTGCCATATATAGACATAAAGAATCGGTAATTTGTAATTATGTTAGTGACATTGTTTGAAACAATGTTAGGTATAGTTGGTGCTGTTGTATATACCATGAATGATGATGGAGGTCTTTCCATGCTTTTTTGGGTGAAATATGAGGCCGAAATCCTATTACATTAAAATAAAATTAAATAATACAATGCTGATGCATAGTGGCCCCTATAGAATCACCAAATAATAATAAATCGAGCCCCTTCGGAAGGATATAAGGTAGTCTCTCAACTCTTACTCTTGCTAGGTATACTCACATTTTACTGCACAAATATGTGATCTATTTACATCTTTATCATACATATAATCCATTATGATCAATAAACAAACGGGTATTTTAAATCTTGAAATGTTTGTCGAGTTCCTATAGCAAAGCACAGGTCTTTACACTAGTATCAATAATTAACAATAACTATTTAATATATTATACTTTTTTATTTTTATATTTAATTTATTATTATATCAAAACTCAATAATATAAAAAAAAAACTACTTGGAAAAAACCATAGCGTTAGTGATTGATTTTTCATTGCCCTTAATAGTTCTCAGTATGATTTTCAATCATGAAAAAATCGACCTGAAAAATAGTCAAAAAAATCACCAAATCCAAATCATTCTCACCCATACTCTTGACATATAAACTTCCCGGTGAAGATTTACATTTTCTATAAACTTCGGGGCACAAAGTGGATGATAGATGAAAATCGGGGGTAAAAGGTGAATGAAGATATCCCCTTGATCAGGATCTAGAGCCCTGGACGCAGCCCCCGTTGCCCAATGACTCTAACGGTTGATTCCTGCGCGCAGGAAGAGAGTAGCCTGTCCAATCCCCCACGATGACTGCCGCACTGTCCGGCTCTCCGACCGACTCGCCAGAGGCCCTCGACAACCTTGCTAGCCCTGTCCCTGAGATCCCAGTCGAGATCGTGAGCGACGAAGAGATGGCCCTCCTCAATGCGGCCCTAGCCCTAGCTTCTTCCCGCGTTTCGCTCTCGTCTTCTTCCTCCCCTATCGTCCAACAGAATGTCCGGTCGGTCATATCAATGTCAATCCCCGCGAAGAGGCGGCTTTCGGGCTGCTCCGCTCCCGACATCGAGGATTCCGGCGATAGCGTCGCGAGGAAGAGCAGGGCCCCTCTGTCACTCTTCCACAGGTTTAGGAAGAGAAAGGGCATGTCCATTACCGACATCACTGCTACCCTGAGCTCAATTTTGTTAATTTTTACACGAAACTAAAAGCAAAACAGTATTCGACCACAGAGAGATGTGATAACAATGACAGCTTAAGGTCTTAAATGTTGGAAAATTCGGTATGATTAAGGCTTTTCCATGCTGTTTTACATGAATGGTGTGAGAAGCAAATGGAGTTTGTTCTTCTCCTCAGGAAGAAGAGGACTACAAAAGCAATGAGAGCAGGTAGCGAGCGCCACGAGAAGCTTGAGCAGGAGGTCTCATTGATCTTTCTTTGTTTTGAACCAAAGGTTTTCATATTATAAGATCGCCAGTAGTTGTCTTTACCTTAAATTTGCTGTCAACAGGTTCTGAAGAAAGTGAAGGTTCAAGTGAAGGTTCAAGTGAAGTCGGTGGAAGACAGATGGGCTATGAGGTTCATGAATTTCATAACTGGTGCAAACCAGTTACTGTTCGATGGGTTAACCCATGAACTCCCACTGTGAGTTCATCTTCTCACATTAATTTTTGCCACAGTCTCAAAGATATTTGAAGGAGGCCAATATTGAAAAGACTTGAAATACCCACTAGGGGTCGTCGAGTTGGTCGGATCATTTCAACATTTCTCATATTTGCCACTTATTTCGAAGAGCAGAAGATAAGATACAGATGTGATTCCAGATGGCAGTCTCTAAACCCGAGAGGATCCTAGCATTGGTGGATAATTAAGAACACATTATGCTTGGTAGTATGATTAAGAACATTATGAAAGAATGCCAGATGTGATTCTTTTGTAGTTGTCTCTGTTTTGAGCTGATGTTTATTGTGCTTGTGGTGTTAGGATAGGGTTGGTGCAAGGTGCCTGGATGGTGGGGGTCATTGACAAGGTACAGATGCTGGTCTCAGAACCCGAGAGGATCCCAATACTGGTGGACACTAAAACTCGTGTTCAAAATACACTTCCAGCGGAGCCACAGAGGAGAAATGGAAGGTCCAGTACTTAATGTTGCTCGACAGTATTGTTGCTGTGAAATCATCAATGAATGATTTAGCTCTCTCGCAAAAGAGTTAATTTATCATTTAAGTGCATGATAGGGACGAAATCTTCTCTTGCAGGCTTCAGCTGATGTGCTACAAGTACATGTGGGATGATGCAGTCGCCGATAATTTCCCTGCTGGACAGTTCTTCAATTTCTTTAAATTGAATCCTCGCCTTATATTATCTGATGAGATAAGGGAGAATGCTGCTAACTCCGGTTTTCTAGCTGAGGTGACTAGTCCATTCTACTTGACTCTTTGCTTCAGCCTTGTGTTAGAGCTCATTACAACATTCACTTCAGCATTCATTCATTCAAAGTTACATTATTTTGACTAAGTGAAAATTGCATGGCCAAAGGTTTAAGTTGTTTAAATATGCAAAAAGATTCCATTCAGTGAGAAAAGATTTTCTTTGGGTTTGGCTCTTCTCGTCATTTAACTTGATATCTTCCTCATATGTGGATCCATTCCATTTCCATCCTAGCATTTATACTGATATAGACTGGTAGAAAGAAAATTATTGGCATTAAGAATTGTATGCATAACGGTTGATCCTCTGATGTTCCAGACACTCGATGAGATTGTTAGATATTACCGGAACATGTTTAAAATGCTGCCGCCAGCTGGCCGTCAATTATTACTAAGGTAACCCCCAGAATTAACTCGACCTTCATATGATATTTATGAGACAATTACTGGCTCTCTTCCATGTGTCCCATTGGATGATTGTTCCCGGTTTCTACAAAGCAGATATGAATTGCAGAAAGATCATTCCCTGCTTGGTGAAGACCAGTTCGAGTACAACCTTGAATTCGTTCAGGGTCAGATTCGGACATGTCTCGAGTTCTGTTTAGGAGAACGGGAAGCCAATTACGCTCCCGATGAAGAGCACTGGAAATGCCGATTTTGTCAGTTTGCTCAGGTGTGCCCCGTAAACACCGACAGTAAGGAGGGGGCTTTGAGCTCATAAGATCTTAAATCTCAGCACAACATCAATCTGAAGCAGCACCTCGTTGTAAGACTGGAAGAAGTAGCTGTTTTTTTACTAGCTGCTTTCACTTCTTCCGGTTGTTTAGAATTCATTCAAATGTTTTTGTACTATTTATGTGTTGTCGATTTGAAATGTAAAATGGAAAACATTTTGTCTTGTCCGATGTGTTCGTCTCTTGAACACAGCTGCTTCTTTTGTGTTATCGAATTTGCTAAAGAGCATTCATATGATTTTAGTAGCTCTTTGGTTGCTGTTATCATCTCTCTTTTCTTCCCCTTTTCTGTGGATGATGAAGGATTCAGAATGAAGCAAGAAAAACACGAGTTACGATTCTAACACGTGGAATTGGTGCATTGTCAATAGCCGAGGACCATGCGACTTGTTTGGAGGGTAGAACCCCCTCGAAGTGTGATCGAATGAGTTCCATCCTTGCAAAAGCAAGCAGATTAGACCACGGGGCATGATCCTGTCAAGATTTATCCTGACTTACCTGACATATGTGATTTGCGAGCTATGACGTGTGCCCTGAGGAGAAGGTGTTGCAACTACCGCTAATCGGGTCCAGAAGGTACTCATATACCTCGGTTATTAAAAAAAAAAAGAGAGAGAGAGAGAGAGGGCTTGCTTGGATGGTACTTAGGTTATGATTAGAAAGAAAAATATCGAAAGTCTTATATATTTGTTGATTTTTTCAAGTGAGTTCTAAATATTTTAAAGTGACAAATCAAATCATATATATAGCCTAGTGTTGTTAGCCGGTCCAGACCCAAACCGGACCGGGATGCAAATGGCCAAGTCTGATCTAGGTCGACAGTTCGGGCCCAAATGAACCAACCTGGAATAGGAAGACATGTGGGCCACTCCTAATCCGGTCCAGTCCAAGTTGAACCAACCAAATTTCTTTTTTATTTTTCTTTTTTTAGGGTATTTTTTAGGACTTTATGTACAATTTCAAAATAAAAATGAAAGATTCCATTGTTATGATTTGAACTTAGGTCTCTTACTTGAAAGTTAAGAATCTTTACCAACTAGACTAAGCTGTGTCATTGCTAGATAGGATGCAAGTTTGTTTAATGGAGGATAACCTTTGTCCAATGTTGAACTTGGATGATTCCATATCCCAAAAATGGTCATCTTCATAGTACGTGCTTGGTATGTTGGTGGTTGATCTGTTACTCTCTTGGACTTCGACTCTTCTACTCGTTAGGTACTGGGAATTGTAGAGGCTAAACATTCCTTAGAAAACAACCTCAAATTATCTTATGTAATTAAAAATTTTAGTATCTATAATATGGCTAGAATCATAAGCATATAATACATTATAAATTATTTTAAGCGTACATTCTAAACCATGCGTTTTGGCTCGATTATCTAATACAAAAGCAACATAATAAGGAAAAGAAATATGGTCATAATATTTTTTAAATTTATCAATTATATCAACACATGCATTGTCAAAATATGGATTATCCATATGGCATGAAATCATTTTTAATAATTTTGTAAGTTCCAGAATAAGTTGATGCATTGTCAGGAAGTAAGACGCTGACAAATTTTCCATTGTGGTTTTAAAAGTTAAAAATTCACAAATTGTTCAACTTGTTCAAGAGTAAAATAAACGAGTTCTAAATTATTCATATTGGCAATTCAAGCAATTGTTGTTTAAAAAGAAATACACTAGCAAGTATATCACAAGTAGAGTTCCACCGTGTAACACATTTTGTTTTAAATTTTCTAAAATTAACTCCATTTACTTCACAAAATTATTTAAATTCTTTGACCTTGAACTCGAAATTCTAATAAAATTGATTGTTTCTCAAATCGATTTTGAAATAGTTTATTCAATATTTCTCAAACCATTTTGAATACACAAGTTTAAAAATATGACATGTACAATGGTAATGAAAAATTTTTTTGGGTGCATTGATTGTCTAAGTGACAAAATAGCAGCAATATTATTACTAGGGTTATCAAAAGAAATACAAAATATTTTATTCAAAATTTAAAAATCACAACAAACAACATTGATAATGCGTGCAATATATATAGAATTATGTGAAAATTCAAATCTTTTATAACCAATTATACATTTTTGTAAAATACAATCAGAATCAATCTAATGACATGTTACACATATATAATGATCTTAGATTAAAGCTTTCCAGTCATCACATATTAACCCAAATTTACAATTACTTAATGTAAAAATTGCACATAATATTTCTTTCGATCCTTCATATAATCTCATAACTTTATCTCTAGCTTAGTGCCTGAACACTTTTTTTTTTAATAAAGGTTGATAGTAAGATAAGAATTCATTAAAAAAAGGTTGTTCTGATTCGGTAAATGTCAAATTTATATCAACTATCCAATTTGCAAGCTTAAATTTAGTTACCTTTAAATCGTATCCCTGTATGGCCATATTACTTGTTATTAGCACTAAGATGAGTTTACTTAATATTTTGACCATATCGAGGGTGTTTATTAGCATGTCTAGATAACGTACTAAGTTCATTATCAACTTTATGACTATAAACTTTCTTATAAGTTTTATATGTTGCTTTTTTTAGCCTGATTATATTAAAAAATTCTCACATAGTAGATCTTCTTTTATGTGATGATGTTTCAAGAGTTGATATTTATTTTGGCACTTTCAAAACCGATGGTGGATTGTTTGCATTAGCTTTCAAAGATGAACTAACAAATGACTTATTTGCTATATCTATAAAATGTGACTATAATTCATAAAATATTATGTAGAAATAAATATGAGTAAGGGATAGAAAGAGGCAAATAAGTGATAAATTGATATTGTTGAAGCAAACTCAAAGGATGAACTGTGTTGTTGATGATATTGACTCCAATGATGAATCAGTCTTTTAGTTGGAAACTTCGGAGAAGAATTGTGCTTGTCAATCACGATCAATAAACTAGAGAAAGACTTGAGAGAGTAAGGTAGAATAGAATTAAGAAACGAGAGTAGAAGATTGGAGTGAGTTATAATTGTGAATATGTTGGGTATTTATAATATTTTAGATATGATATAAATTATATAAAAATTAAAAAAAAAAAAAGAGCAATAGTCATTGATTAGTCTCTGTTTGCCCGGGGGTGTGTGGAGCCAACCGTCAAATGACCGTTGGCAGTTCCTTTAAAAAAAAAAAAAGGAAGCCAATTGTCAAATGACTGTTGGCAAATGGGCAATGGCAATGACTTTTTTTTTAAAAAAAATGTTTGAAGGAATCGATCCGGTCTAGTTGGGTTCACCATTCCAAGTTCAACACGAGCCGATTTGTTTCTGATTCCAAAATGGGCCGATACGCTTCCAGTTCATTTGGCCAGCTTCGAGACCCAAATCGTAACCAAGCATTAACCCATAAGGGTTAGGCCAGTTACAATTCGTATCCGGTTCGAATGGTTCACGGTTTAACAATACTAGTATTGTCTGTATTACAATAACGAATTATTTTCATCACCTACCACGACTTTAAGCAAATGTAGTATTAATGTTACATTAACGTGGCATTGATACTTGTTGGTTTAAAGTAAAAGTAAGTGATAGAAAGGACTTGATGCTGTAATAATGGTAACATATAATACTTGATTTATCACTTTGAAATATTTAGGACTTACTTGTAAGAATCAACAAATATATAGAATTCCTTATGTCTTTTTCTTATTTGGTAAATATATTAATAAAATCGGTAAAATTTGTATAAAAGATAACTTAATTTTTCTAAGTGGAGATGATTGCCCCTACATCCTATAAATATATTCTCAATCTTAATCCCAAAGGGGCAGTACAAAACCTTTGATAAATATAATGTTTTGTACAAAACATTTCTTAAGTCACTCCGTGCTACAACACATTTCAAAATGTAACATTTTGGTACAAACTGTCAACTTCCATTAATTTTGTGAACCTTGCTAATGTGGAAGCGTGACATGGACATTGACTCAACACTACATGGCAACTTTGCCAACTTGTCACTATAAAGGAATTTAAAATAAAATAAAATTAAAAATTAGAAATTAAAAATTAAAATTAAAGCTAATAAAATAATATAAAAACTTAAAATCTCTCTCCATTTCTCTCTCTCTCTCACTTGCTTTCCCTCTCTTTATCTCCCCCTCCCCCTCCTCTGCCTCTCCCTCTCCCTCTCTTTCCCTCACTCTCTCTCCACCTCACTCTTGCTCTCTCGCTCTTTCCCTCTCCCTTTCAATCCGTCAATCTCTCCCTGCCTCACTCTTGATCACTATCCTTCTCGCCCTCTCCCTCTCACTCTCACTCTCGGTCACTCTCCCTCTCCCTCTCCCTCTCACTCTCACTATCTCTCCCTTGCTTGATCTCTCCCTCTCCCCCTCTCTCTATATCATTCTCCCCCCCTCTCATTCTTATTTTTACAAACGACTTTCGGTTACACGAGTTAAAAAAATCTTAATTCATTTGCTCTTAAATTTAAATAAAAATCTATTTTAAGTTTTATTTTATTACTTGAGATTTTTTTAATCCATGCAACTGGAAGTCATTCCTAAAAATAATAATGAGAATGGGAGAATAAGAGAGGGGGGAGGGGGAGGGGGAGGGAGAGGGAGAGGAAGAGCGAGAGAAGGAGAGAGATCAATAGTGAGTCGGAGAGAGATCAATAGTGAGTCGGAGAGAGGGAAGAGCGACAGGAAGAGAGAGCATGGGTAAGGTGGAGGGAGGGAGAGGGAGGAAGAGAGGGAGAGAGAGAGAGGGGGAAGAGTGAGAGAGGTGGTAGAGAGAGATGGAGTGTGACGCTGAGTCAACATCCACGTCACTCTTCCACATTAGCAAGTTTAGCGATATTAATGGAAAGTTGACAATTTATACTAAAATATTACACTTTGAAAACGTTTTATATCGTAGAGTGACAAAAAAGTTTCTGTACCAAAATGATACTTTCATAAAATATTTTGTACTATCAGGGTAATTATCCCTAACCTCAAACCATCCTTATATGCCGAATCCTAGTAGGTCAACAACAAATGAATTGTGGTAGAGGGAATTTAAAAAAATCTATTGAGGGCAAAACAAAATGAAAGCATGTGGAGAAGTAAAAAAAATAGATCTTAAGGAAATATATTAAGGTAATTTAATAAAAATATAATTATATTCTCAGTAAAATTTAAAGTAGATAGCCTGAAAAATCATGATATTTGACAAATTTTTTAATTATATTCTTGGAAAATTTTAGAGTAAATTATTTGAAAAATTATGATGTTTGACGAAATTTTTTTGCTCTACCATGATTTTAAAAAATATAAGAAATTATCACTTTTTTTCTTTTTATTTTCCTTCTAAACTTTACAGAGTTAGCTCTGTTAAAATTGGCCACATGACGCATTGACATGCTATTTTTATTATATAGGGATAGCGAAACTATGAAATATTAGAGCATGTATTGGATAGATTACAAAAATAAGGGTTAATTATATAAAAAAAAAAGCACGTAGTTTACTTCAATTCTTTAAAAAAAAAGCCCAAATATTTCAAATTTAAAAAATAAAATTATATAATTTCATTTTATTCTTAAATTAAGCCAAACATTCCAAGTTTGAAAATAAATCATGTAATTTTATCTCATTCTCAAAGCAAGCCAACCTCTTCAAACTTGAAAAATAAAAATTATATTTTTATTTATTGACAAAGTGGACTAACAAATTAAAATCTAAAGTGACATTCTTGTACAACATATTCTACTTATTTTTTCTTATCATGTACTTACAAATAAATAAAATTAGCATAATTTTTATTTAAAATTAACTTAATAATTTTCACTTAAATTAAGATTAATATTAGTTAAGAGAAATATTAAGATAACTTTATAAAATGTTAGTGTACATTTTTAAAAAAATTAGTATATTTTATCCCACGATAAAAAAAAAATTTGTAAAGGACTAGTCATCTAAGCATTTAATATAAGGTTAAATAAATTAGTCTAGTTTTATTGCAAAATAAAAAATATGATTTTTTTAATTTTAAAATGTAGAATGTTTGACTTAAATTGGTAACAAAAGGAAATTGTGTGATTTTATTTTTAAAATTTCAAAGAGTTGGCTTAATTTGTGAATAAAATGAAATTACATACTTTATTTTTTTAATGTAATTTACCCTAAAATAAATTTTCGAATATAGCAAATATAAGTATAAACCGACTATCAATTTAGGTAATTATAAAAATATGAGCTTAATCATCGGTTAATTAAAATATTTTACTCAATATCATACTAGGTTTATAATAACAGATCTCATCTCATTCTGTAATAATGATAAATCTGACCTCATCTAATCAATTTCCTCTATTTCTCTATTTGTGTGTAAATAAAAATGGCATACCAATAATAAAAGAATAATAAGTCAGCAGTAACGTCAGTGTTTAATGAAAAATTTAGCTGAATTAGTTCCATAATATTCACGAAAAAAGGAAAAGTACATGATAATAAAATACAGATCATGAAAAAATAAAGAATTTCGTCATATTTTTAATTTAATTCGCAATTTATCCTAAAATTTGCTCATCTCTTTGTCGCGTCGCCCTTGTATCTATTGAGAATTAAAATCCCACATCGACTAGAATAAAGAAGAAACCCTGATTTATAAGAGAATTGAATAACACTACCTATAAGTTTAGGCTTTTAGATAGATATGGGCTCGAGATTCTTGTAGGACAGAGTGAAAATTTTAATATAATATCAGAGTAGGTTGATCCTGAACTCATACCATATCAGTTCCGAGTGTGGAACTCGTGGCCCATTAAACCTAAGATTCAAAGAAAAATATTCGATTTGTGGTTAATTTGTCGAATACAGAAAAATCCGACTTGTCTCTTAACCTGAGGATGGAAAAGAATGTCTGTTGAGACTGGAAGAAAAATATTCGGTTTGAGGTCAATTGTTGAAAACTAGTGTTTAAGAGTACGTGTCAAGTATGAATATGAAATTCGGATTCATAAGATAATTGAATATCACCACCTATAAACTTAGACTTCTAACTTGGTACTCTCCGGTAGAAATTTTGATAGTATCCATATTTGCCTGTAGTGACTCGTTATATGTGCATAAAAACTTATCGTGAGTTGGAGATGAATGCAGAGCAGGAGGAGATCTCAAGCTGAAGCTTTTCTCAGTGACCGCGAATTTACTCACCTTCTGGAGGCTTATATAAGCCATACGGACTCGCGAAGAACCGAGCCAACTCGGCTGGCTCTGTTCCCTGAAGCTCAGCTCCCTCTCACCATTCATCATGATGATCACACGCTGACGGCTTTCTCGCCCCAGTAAACAGCGAGCCTAAGGTAGTTGTCTTTTGTTGTTACACTGCTTTACTTGTTTACGGCGATGGTAGTTTCCGATGGATGCAGAGGAATGCCAAGCACACTTACTGTTCGATGAAATGCTTGAGCCTCTCTTCTCTCCTATCCCACATTCCGTAATTGTACGAGGCTGGGTTTGTCTTGCCTTTTCTTCAACTTGGACTTCTCCGGTGCTGTTAAGTTTAAAATAGGGTTGAATCATTTCTGTACATCCTTTAACATTCTTCTCAGTTGCTCCTTCAAAGTAGGAGATGGGGAAATTAAAAAGTGGGTATTAAAGACATTACAAATTTAGGTAGATGCGAGCCATCTGGGAATGATTTGATTAACTTTGACATGGAGCAGGAGATAGGCGATGTTTCATCAAGAATTGGACAGTCGGGGCGGTCATCTGGGCTTGCTAATCATATTGCCAAGATGCAATGCATTGGCATGGTTCAATGAGCTAGTCCTCGGAATTGTCGGATTTATCAATCCTTCCCTTTTTTTCCTTCCAGAGTTCTGCATTTTGGTCTCTTATTTGCGACAGGGAAACATTGATGATGGATGGTATCTCCTCTGTAACCTTCACAGTTTCACAAGTTTGTGGCAGGCTTCCACGAGCAGGCATCACCCGTGAAGAAGACAACTCAATTCTTAGGCTGGGGAATCGAAGGTTTAGGGTACATATTCGAGTTCACCATCATGATATTCCTCAGGAGCATAGGGAATGTAAGATCTCTGAGGCACTTCTCAAGTTCAGGCCCGTCGATTCTCAAGGCTGGTGATGTCTTGACCGAGAACTGCATTTTCTCCAATGAAGACGTGATCAATTATTCAAAAGTGAGTCATGATACAAATCCTATTCATTTCGATTCTGAACGTGCTCGGACTTTGGGGTTTGAGGACTGCCTTGTTCATGGGATGCTTGTCGCCTCTCTCTTTCCTCGAATAATTTCCTCAAACTTCGTAAGTTGCTCTACTGTGCTTTCTTGTTTTTGCTTTAGAGTATTGAATTAACTTGGCTCTCAAGCATTCTTGTCGAGAAGCAGGCAGCCATACACTAAGACTAATAAAAAAACATTTGCCAATTCTTTGCTTCCTTTTGTTTACATGTTATAGCCAGGAGCTGTCTATGTTTCCCAAAGCTTGCAATTCAAGTTACCGGTCTATGCCGGGGAGGAGATCACTGGCAAGGTCCAAGCAACCAACGTAAGAAAAATGAAACACAGATCCTTGTAAGTCCCGTCAACTACATCGCATTTGATGTTAACAAAATAATTTCATCTTTCTCTGCTGCCTTTGCATCGTACCAGACACCAACATTAGTTTGCTCTTACACCGAATGGCCCGTGATAAGTTATGCCTTCAAAACTTAAGTTCCTTTTTAATTCCTGCAGAGTCAAGTTCTCCACTAAGTGCTTCAAGAAGGACGAGCGTCTCGTTATCGATGGGGAGGCTCTGGCAATCTTGCCATCACTAGCCAGTGAGATCTTGTAACGGCATGGTTCAAGAGATGCTGCAAATTGTTGAGTGGATCGTCGTGACAGGATGGAGAAAAATATAATTTGCCCCTTGAATTTGCTTGTTCTTGTCGGAGGAATTGAGGATTGCCGGCCGACAGAAAGAAGAGGGAGAAACAATCTTAAACACACAATAAGATTTAAGTCCTCTTGGGTTATTTTTGTTTTTTTACGGTTATTTTAAAAAAAATTTTAAAAAAAGTCTTATCAATTAATATCATCACATAAGGATTGTCACTTGACGCCATTACTTGCACAACCACGGAACACCCTGCTACTGCACTTCGATTCTGTCAAAAGGCCGGCTTCTTCACTGTTTGATTATGAACATCAAATACTGTGCCAAATCTCTACATTTGCCGTAACTCCAGAAGCCAAAAGTTCATGTTTCTCGTCCAAGAATATACATATAAGAGCATTAAGGGCCAACGAATCACTATGCGAGCAGAAGAACCGGCCCTGATTTTCCTAAAAAAAGAGCCTCGGGCCATAATCGTCACCTTCATCTTCTTCATCGTCAGTATAGTAGGAATCGTCGTCCTCTTCTTCATCTTCTTCGTCGTCATCCGAATCTCTATCCTCTTCGTGCCAGATGTTGTCTTCCTCCCAAAGCGGGCACTGGCACGTAGCCTTCTTGTTCTTCCACTCAGCTCCACAGTTGTAGCAGAACTCGTAGCCACATCTGCAAAGAGAAACCATCTGTGAGGCTTGGCACGACTCAAGCCCGATAACAGCTGGGACAACAAATGGATTTGATGATGAATTCATTGACTTCTCCTGATTCACGATTCTAGGAAACTGGAAAGTGATTCCAAATGAAACATGGGACAAAACAAAGACCTTATGTCCAGGTGCATTATTGATGGTAACTAAACTACCTATTATTCACTACTACTATTTTCCATTTCCAAAATGGAAAGGAGGGAAAGCTTCCCCGGTTCGTCAAATTAAATGGAGCCAACACTAAAGATACCAAAGGGGCAGAACACCCCAGAAACAAAAGTAAAGTCGAAAAGGAATATGATGCCTGCAAAATCTCTAGTAAAACACAAAAGCTAAAAACTCGATTTATCACAAGACGCACCAAACAATTGCAGATCAAGCTAGTCCTTGAGAGGATCAAGCAAATTGTCAGTTTCTTCCTGTTGCAACCATGACACTACCATTACCACTGCCTTTTGCTAGACGAGGGACAAATCAAGCCAACAGGAATAAAAGAGTACCTGCAAGTCATATGGTAGCAACCTTCAGAGAGCTCGATCAGATGGTTGCATTTGATGCATTGTCGCCAGAGATTTCTGTCAGCCAACTGCTTCAGCCGCAAGACATCTGCAGGAGGGCAAGGGTGCTTTCTCTTGTATTCTTGACATGACATACTTTTATGCCAAGGCACCTTGCACTCGATACAGAAGATTCCGTGACACTTCAAGCACTTCCTCGCTCCTGATCTCCCGTCTCCCACAAAAGCATCTTTCGCAAAATCTGAGATTTCTCCCTTCGACATTAATGCCGAGCACTTGGGATATGGGCAATAAACCTTCTCAGTGGCTGGGATAGAAGCTTCCTTGATCCTCTGGGTCATCATCTCGATCAGCTTTGGAGTCAAGAAATTACTGCAGCTACTGACAGTAAGATCCGATTTACAGCCTTCATGAGGGCATTTGGGTACCATCCCATGGAGCAATTTAACCTCAACGTGCTGTTTCATGCAAGAGAAGCAATATCTGTGGAGGCAGGGATCGACAGAAAACATCTGGGCAGTGTCTGTGTCTTCTAAACAGATAACACACTTCTCCTCCTGACTGTTGTCACCGCTACATTCCAAGGGTGAGGCAGGCCCTGCGATCTGGGAGATTATTGCATCCCGAGCTAGTTTAAAGGCAAACTTAACATCGTTTCGTGCCACCAGCAGGGCATTACAGTACATGAACCTTTTTCTGAGGACAGACACTTGATCGACCAATGCTGCAATCTTGCGTTGCTTTGCAGGCCATCTTCCAATAACCTATAGCAGAAGAAGTAGTAAACTCTCTAGATTTGCAAACATACTCCTCTGCTCCGCATACTTCAAATATTCTTTAAATCAACTTCCCATCTTTGTAGGGACAATTTAAAACATCACTCGATTCACACCAAACTATTAACATCCCGAACAGAAGTTTGGCTCTTATGTGTTCTATGAATGCAGAATCTGACTCTTGATCAGAGTATTAATCAACTAACCCCACAATCACTCGAATTTAAGGTTGCAATGCAAATACAGCCTAGAAAAGAACAGGATTCCAGCAACATTGGAATATGTTTTAAGCAAATGTTCTTTTCATGGATCAATAAATGGAACAGCAGTGTAATTCTAACAACCACTAAGGCCACACGACAGAAGAAAATTGCAATTTCTTAGCTTGCGAAACTGGGGAACAAAAGGCAGTACTCACAAATTGGTAAAGGGGATAATAATCGCAGAAGAAAGTGATTCTCTTCAAGTCCAGGGCAAGAGCAGCATTGAGCCCTTCAATCAATGCCCTAGCTTCGGCTCCGTGCCGGCTCCTCCCATTCCCGAACAGCGGCTTCGTCACTTCGAAAATCAAATTATCCCTCGGATCACAGATGGCAACTCCGATTCCCGAAAGCAGGCTCCTTTCTCCATTAACACGCTCTTCGCTCACCAGACCCTTGAAGTACATCCTGAAAACGACGTCCGAACCGCTGGAGCTTCCCTCTCCGTAGGGCTTCTCGAAGTTGTCCCCCCACTCCTCCCACTCGTCCTCGGGGATGATCAGGATCTCCCGCGCAACCTTCTGGTCGTGGATCCTACGGTTGAGGTCATCCCTGGCCCGGCGTGCCTCTTTCTCAGTGAAGGTACGGTCCCGGATCTCCTGCTCGAAAGCGGAGAGCTCAGATGACTGGAGCATCGGGAAGGAGACACTGTCATCGTTCTGCGGAGTGATCGGCGGATGGGGAGGAGGATGCGGCGATGAAGAGGATGCCTCACTGGAGTAGACCAGAGAGGCGGCGATCGCCTCCTCTAGCTGGAGACGGTAGGCTAGGTCTAGGTCAGAATCGAGGGTTTGGGCCGCCATGAGTTCCCGCTGCTGCTCTGCGATGAGGGAGGAAAGGTCTTCGGGGTCGTCGGCGTTGGTGAAGGATGAGGAGGCGGAGGCCATCGGATGGTTTTTTTGATCAGGTGGCGGTAGCCCTCCTTTCAGGTTATGATTGGAGGGTTTCCTGGCCACGGTTCCTGAAGCGGACCGGTTCGAAACCGGCGGTTCCGGTTCCGTGGCCCATTGAAACCGGTCCTGGCCTTTTTTTAGACGGTTCAGGGACAGTTCCGGTTTAGAACCGTAGTTCCATCCAGTTTCAGTTCAATTTCTGTTAGAATTAAATAAAATTAATTTAAAACATATAAATTTAAAAATATATAATTAAAAATTAAATGTAAAAATAAAATAAATTAATTAATTTGAATTTAATTTTTATTAAAAATTAAGTTATCTATGAAATTAAAGTTTAATTAGAGGGTAGGCTGAAATTTTTAAATAAAAGAAAATAGGTAAGGTGGTAAGCCTGTGAGGGGTGGGATAGGCCTGCCACATGGCAGTTACCTGGGGGTGGGTGAATTTAAAATTTTCTTTTTGTTTTGGGGGCTTAGACTGCCAGTGGCACAGCACCACATGGCAGTTGGCGGGGTGGTAGGGGGTGTGGGGTTAGGGTAGGCTTGCCGCATGACGGGCAGTGGGTGGGATTGGATTGTCCTGGCCGTGATTCCGAAACTGTTAATTCCGATCTCGTGGCTCCTCGGAGCTGGTCTTGAAGGTTCAGAGACGATTCGGAACCACAGTTTCATCCAGTTTCGAACAAACTTATTTAATTTTTATTAAAATTAAATAAAATTTAATTTATATAACAAGTTTATTATATAAATCATAGTTAAATTTTTTACACGTATAAAATTTTTATAATTATTGATATTTAACTCTATACATATCAAGATTTAAATAATAATTTATATAACTAATTTATTTATATTTTACAACATACATATTTAAAATTAAAAATATGTTTAAAAAATTCAAAAATTTGTGTGTAAGGGGGGAGGGGTTGGGATGGGATGGGATGGGGTGGGGAGGGAGAGGGAGAGGGAGAGGGAGAGGGAGAGGGAGAGGGAGGAGGGTGCTGATGACTATATATATATATATATATATATACCTTTTCAGTTTGGAACCGGAACCGACGGTTCCGTTTGGGTGCCAATGAAACCGGCTCTGAATCTTAACTCTTATGGTTCCGGGCCTGTTCTGGTTCCAAATCGGCTTGTGGCCAGGCCTAGGATGGGGTGGCATAGGGGTAGGACAATTCTTTGTTTTTTTTTTTTTGCTTTCTAAACCTATAGGGCGGGACAATTCCTTTTTTTTTTTTTTTGGTTTCCTAGCAGTTTCGGTTTCTGAGGCCGGATGAACCAGTCTTGAACCTTAGACTTCATGGTTTGGGGCTGGTTCTTAGCTAGTTTTAGACCTAAACCGGTCCATTGCTAAGACTAGGGTTACCCTTCTAAGCAAAAAAAAAAAAAAATATATATATATATATATATATATATATATATATATTATGATTGGAGGGTTTTCTTTCTTCTCCACTGGTGAAGTGCGACGGGCCACTTTACTCATAAGATGGCAATTTTGCCTAGTCCATGATGCCCGTCCCATCCCTACTCTCTTTAGGAAGGGTTTGACCCGACCCGTGCACAGGGTCAACCCGATCTAACCCGTGTGATAATAAATGCTATTATATATTTTAAATTAATGTTATAAGAGTTACTATTACTTCTATCTTAATAAATTGTGTACCGACTATCCCATTTTATTAAAATTGGGTAAGTTATAATTATTTTAAATTTATCTGATTATATTATTATAAATATGTGAATTCATATTATATTTGAAAGAGTAAATAACTTGAATTTATATTTTGACAGAACCCTCCCTTTTTTTTTGCATGAATTTTTTCACGTGCCTCAAGAAGACACAAGTTATGAGACATTTGCCTCGTGCAACATATGTCACGTCAGTCAAATACATTAGTTTTGATGGAATTTATAATGTGGTACTAAACGAGATAAGCATCTCATAATTTATGTCTTATTATGCCACGTAAAAAAGAATTCGCGCTTAAAGTGGGAATCTACACAAAGCACATGTTAAATTAGGCTATTAGCCTGCTGCAATAGTGTTTTACACACCATTTTTTTGTAATTTGTTTCGACCTGTGCCCCGACGGGCCCGACCCCACTCTGTACGGGATGGGACACGGATCGACCCTTGGAGAGTGTGGGGGCGGTTCCAGATTTTCAAGTACCCGCCCGGCCCTGGCCCATCGCCATTCCAACGATCTTTCTCCTAGTCAAATCGGGCTGGGGACCATCTGCGTCAAAACCCAAACCAAAAGAGTTTGGGTCGGGAGCCCATTGTTAACATCCACTTACTAACCGAAATGGGCCTAATCGAGCCCATGTGGACTAACATTCAGGCCCATCAGTTAAATTTGGGTCACTAAAAATTTCTGAGGCCTATGAGGAATTAGTAAAAATAAGTTCACTCTAATTGCTCTATTTCGTCGCCATTTTTTTTCCTTTTTTTTTTTCGTGTATCACTTAAAGTAAACATAAAAAAAAACAAAAAACAACCGACCGACCGACCGACCGACCCTGAAGGTTCACGTTCAGTCGGCCCTATGAGAAATAAACTTTTTCAATCATGAATTTTCTCTATTAATAATACTCGGGACATAACTTAAAAATGAGAAATACAAAGCCATACTGACACGAACGGGAAGATAGAACATGAATGCGTTTCCAAGACATCACCGTCCAGAAGTCCAACGGATCCTCAACTAACAAAATTAGAACTGGGTTAGCACACTAGGGTGTAAGACTCTCCCAAGGTAAGTTTTCTCTATTTACAAAACTCGAACCCGAGACCTTATTTAAGGAAAAGATGCATTCTACCACTCCAACCAATTCACTTTCTTCATTCACATCTTGAACCGCCCCGGACTGGACTTAAATTGGGCTAAAATGGAGGCTATTCTTTTCCCAGAACTAACTAGGGCTATTTCTTGAGAAAAAACGTTATGCAAATTATGTTTTAGAGGTGAAATTTTACGATCTAATCACTGGACCGTTCAGTAAGAGAAGAAAATTATTACGAGTCATTCCCTTCTTTTCTTTAATCTGTATCGTTAATTATGAGCAATGGTTATTGAGTTAAACCGTTGAATATACCGACGAGTGCGAATATTCTTGTTTTTAGGCAAACCACTCAAGAATCACCAAGAAAAAGGCTGCTACACAATGCGGATTTTCAAGCACATCTTATCTTGTCATGGTTATGACTCTAGCGAGAAGTGAGGAGCCGTGTTTTAAAAGATTACGAATTCGGGCATGTTCCATTGTGTTCGACAAGACAGATTCGTCGGAATACTATTCCAAACGATAACGCTCGACGAGATTGAAGTTTCCCTCTTCCGTAAGGCGTTGGATCTATTGGAATTTCGCTACCACGACTTTTCGGGTTGATACTTACCTTTCAACCCCGTACTCCAGTAGAATAGGAAGAGGGATCCATGGAGGAACTCACCAATTCATCTACCAAAGTCTATCCCAATCTCTATCTCTCAGTAACTATTTGATATCTAAAAGTCTAAGGAATTTCGATTGATTGGATTGATTGGATTCGCATCAAGACAATGTTCGGTCCACTTCATGACCGGTAGAGCTACCCACTTTAGTGGTAAAATTTTTTTTTTAATAGAGCGACCACATCACATAGATAATGTTGATGCGGTATATCTGTCGAATCAAAATCCACCATTTATATATATTTATTCAATTAAGTTTTACTAACTTTTAGGATTTTTTAATATTTTTTTTATGGAATTTTAAAATTTAATAATTATGTATGTATAATTATCAATTATATGTCAAATTTTGATTAAACGGATATACCACGTCATCATTGACACATACTATAAAAACTTCACTGAAAACTCTCTCCTTTAGCGGGCGGGTACAACTCGAATCTAGATTAGACAAGGTTCGCTAGGTTTCGAGATACCGGACGATACAGACCGAAAAACTCTCTCAAACATAAATTTTCTCTCTTCACAGGACTCGAATTTAAAATATCATTTTCACTAGGAAGCTGAAACAATCCTCTTCCTCACATTTAAAAGGAAAAAAAATATTTTTTTTAATGTCGTGAAGATTCCACTGGCCAATAATGTAATGCAGCTTGACGATGAATCGCTGTTGCTGTGACGTCACCAGGACTTGGAGTCATTAGGCAAAATTGGAGCCCAGCCCATGTGCAATGTACGGTTCAATTCCACAATGGACAATCTCTAAAATTTGATAAGATCGTTGGAAAAATCGATTTTTTTTTAAAAATAAAATACATGATTTAGATAAAATGTTGTCCAGCCATTTGATGGCACGTACTCCACTTGGATCAGTATCAGGAGAAAATTTTACGGTCCAGTTGCTGAATCATTCTGTAAGTGGGCGAAACGATTGTGATCCGTTCGATTGTTTTCTATCTGTGCCGTGGGTTATCGGAGATATGATTAAATAATTGAACGGTCGAGCTTTCAGATCGTAAAAGCTTCCGAATATTGAAAAACCTTTGAAAGGACTTCCTCATTTTTAGGGCAGACAACTCACTCGGAAGTGATGTGTTTAACGTCTCACGCATTTTTTCTTTTTTCATTTTAGGTCGAAATCTCGATTGAGTAGAAATTAAAATATGAGCAAGTGTAAATCCGGTTTCGTTTACACGCCTGATTGATTTGACTGCAAGAGAAAATAACTCAGGAATTCCAACCAGCAAGACGATTTTCAAAGCGGAGAACGGGATTTTTATCGTGGGATAACATCAATTCTTTCGCAATTTAATTTAATCGTTTATAATTAATCATTTAAATTAAAATAAAGAAATTCATAATTATTTTCCCCACCTGTTTAATGATTTAGCAACCGGAGCCTAGAATTTTCTGCGTATGTTTGAGAAAAATAAAATGAGAATCCGGTTAGGAATTAAATTTGATAAAACTTACGCGGAAGACGGTTTTAATGCAGTCATGCATCTCATCAACTCGGAATTAAGAGGTCTTGATATTTTATATTCAACAATAAGCTCCTTAACCTTTTTTTTTTTTAAATTTTCTCCTATCTCTTATTAAAAAGCGAGAAGCTTATTTTAATTGAAAAACATGGAAGTTTTAGTGATAATTTCATAATTTCAAAAAAAATAATAAGCCTGGAAAATCAATGTTTACATTATTGTGTTATCTTTATTTTGGGAATGGAGATTAATTAATAACGTTGCGAATTAAATTTATGCTTTTTAGTGTAATTCAGATAGGATCAATAAATAAAATTAATTAAAAAAATGAACACCGAGAATTTTTTATGGAGAATCGCAGGAATGAAAACACTCAACCAGTTAACGGAGATTACACTATTTTTCATCAAGAAAATACTCTTTGATTAATCCCAACTCAAGAAACCCTCTTTTGAACCAAAATTGACCGTTCCAAATACGTGGTTTACTAACACAACAGAGAACTGTAACTTTGATTTTTGACTGTCCCGTAAACTGTGAGATTAACGTCTAAGTTTCGTCCCCATCAAAACTTATTTGCCCTTTCGATCGAGATTTGATCTCGCGCTAGACGCTCGAAAAGAACTACATGATTTTCTCATGTTTTTGCTGAACGGTTGCTGTTGCAATTTACCTTGATTTTTTTTTTTTACTGTTTTCTATCACTCCTGTAAACTTTGTCCATCTCACGATTGTTGTTCTCTGTCTTCCCTCGTAATTTTCTTCACTGGAGGCTTCACCATCACGAATACTCTCGTGTATCTTTGTCTTCCTTCACGATTTCTATCATGACCGACTTCTCATCAGAAGTCTTCTCGTGAATATCTATCTTTTCTCCCGACTCCCATCACGAGAGGCTCGCCATCACGGATCTTTCCGTGGATCGCCATCACGAGTCTTCTCACGGTTCTCTTGGATCTCACATCATGAAGGTTCTCACCGAGAGACCGGACTCTCTCTTGAGAGTTAAGATCACTAATGTCCCCTCTCTCATGTGAGTATAAAGTCTTGAGAAACCTAATATTCAAATGTTGAGTTATCGTGTCCCTTTTTTCATGTCTTAATAATTAAATAATGGCCGATATTGATGGCACATTTGAATGCCATAAAGTCCGACATGGATCCTGTCCTCCCTATAGTGGGATTTTCCCGGCGTTTATGTCCTGATGTGATCCAAGCATTTCTTTTAGACAGACATGATGAATTTTTCTCGATCGATAAATAAACAATTCAGCTTCACAATCATCGCCACTTGTCCCATTAGCTTGCAAGCTTACATTCGAGGAAGGTCCTTCTTCCCCGACAAAAACGAAAATCGGTTTTGTGTCCATATGTATTTGTCATGTCTAATGGCTTGGTGCAATGGCATGTTTTAAACGCGTGCTGGCAAGACTTATTCTTTACTACTTTTGACTATTCCAATACGGTTAGGTACTTGTGGTGGAATTTTTGGCATACATCCATTTGATTAAATACTAAACTAATGTATTCACAATTGACATTATTTGACTTTCTTGGAAAATCTTCCCTGTCTAATTACACTTACAAATGTATATTACTAGACACAGACTCGTACTACGCACTAAGTATAGAAAGAAAATAAAAATAAATGAATGTGAAATATGGGAATGAATATATATAATTAGATCGTTTATTTATCACTTATTACGATTTAATTCATTTGAAATTCGTTAACTTACAATGTCAAGTTGATCACTCTCAGTTTCATTAGCATATAATGCCAATTTTATTTTTTCAATTTTGCAATTTCAAATCATTCGTTTAAAAAATGTGATAGATTTTTAATACTAAAATTGTAGATATGAAGTGAGGTGAAGGAATTTGAGTAGTTAACGAAAGATTTTTGATGTTAAGATCGTGGTTTTTTGTATATCGATGATGTCTGATATCGTAATAACAGACAAACCTATCGAACGGTGTATTATACAGCCTGGGACCCATCATTAATCCCTAGATACTGGCACCGAGAGCTGTTAAAATCGTAGATATAGTATGAAAGAAAAATGACCGAAATTATTAGTTTATCTGTAACTTAGAAATCATATACATATCATAAATTTTAGTAATAAATTGATCGATGGTAAATATAAAAAGAAATCAAACTTCATAAATATTTGCAACATTAAAAATTAATAATAAAATTAGCCCGACCAAACCCTGACAAGACCAAGCTCTTTGTTCCTTATGGCCGAATCAAATCTTAGGTAAGTCTTAGGTATTCTTGTCGTCCATGCGGAGTATTAGCCGTGGGCACATACTAGGCATGAATCATGCTATTTAACAAAATTGGTGAAAATTTAACACGTGGTAAAACAAGTCTTAATTATAGTTAATGTCTCAAATATTTATTTTTTTTATAATTATAAAATTAAATAATAGAATTAATATTTTTTTGTGTATAGCGAAAGGAGTAGAGAAGAAGATAGCAACAAATGTCCGTAGAAACCCTATTTTTTAATCAATGATAACTAAAATTAAACTTTATGTGTCAATTGGTAATTCGAGAAGATTGAAAAAAAATATTAAGAAGGAGACACTCTTCAATATAATAATATTAGATGACAATCCATACTACGTACGAAATTGCCCATAGTTGATTACAAATTTTTACTTTTGACAATCGAGCATTATTTTTTTATAAATGATTAATTTTTAAAGACTGTATAATAAAAAATATATCTTTAGAAATGGAAAATAAGAGAATAATTATTTAGTAGTTATAATTATATAAGTTATTTTATTATTTCATCCCCATTTGTCCTTTTTTTATTGGTTAAAAATATTTTATTAATTGTATTTTAGGAAGTTCATAAATGAGACCAACTAGTTTCGCTTCTTCCGTATAACAATATATAAATGGATTTAGATAATCTAATATAAAAGAATATAAAATTTCAAAAAAATATAAAATAATATTAATACTGTTATCATCCATCAGTTTAAATTTTTAGACCGGCCGGACTCGAATTCTGATACATCCAGTGATTACTTGACGTATCGATAACTAACCCGGGAAAATGATTCTTCTCTGTAGAAAATTTGACACTTCAAAGCTGACAATCTTTTAAAAAAGATACTAAATTTGGATTCTTTTCTAGATGCAGAGAACAAAGAAAAATAATAAGGAAAATAAACACACTGTCCAACGTAAGCTGATAAGGATTAATCTTAATCTTAATTAGGGTCCTAGAATAATCAGTGAATGGATACAAAAAAAAAAAAAAACAATAAACAGGGCAATTTAGCAAAGTAATACTGATAAGTCACTATCTAATTATTTTCTAACTATATATAACAATATCATGTAAATACATCATTTCCAATTGAGTTTTAAGACCAATATATTCTTTTTTAAAAAAATTTTAAACGGAAAAAATGGGTTTCATATCAATCAGTTAATCGTCGGTTCCAATTTATTTTGTAAATAATATAAAAATGATAATATTCTATTTATTAAGATAAAAATTAATTTTCAATTGCATGATTATAATACAATATTATAAACTTAGGCGGTGGATCTAATTAGGGCGGGACGAGTCGGATGAGAGATTCAAACCTAACTCGATCCACGATTGACTCATGACCTGCTTCGTTCTGATACAGTCTGGATCATGACCCGTATGAACTGAGTTGGCATGGGAGCGTCCTGTAAGTTAGACTCAAGTTGCCGTCCAATTGACGTAAGTTCCGGGGCCGTCCAGTTAATGGTGATGACCTTAGGAAGCATCGAATCTGTAGCATAAGTTGCAAATATAGACTTCCGAAATAACCAATGTTTTTCAAACTTTTGACGAGACTAAGAAAAGAAAAAGACTAAAATAGAAAACTAAGTAAAATTAGCGAAGCAAATGTGTGGTTTTCCCTTGTAATTAAATAAAGAAAATGTTAAGATATAAATAACACATCAGAGAGTTAATGAGTTCAGACTTAATTTATAAAAGAGTAAGTATTACTAACTTATCAGTTTAAGCTCCTAGATTGGACAAGGGCCAAACTTCTTACAGGCTCGGGCGGATTTTTGATATATATTAGAGTAGGATACTGCATGGGCTCACACCACGTTAGGCTCGAGCGTGGAGCTCGTAGTCGGTAAGTCCAAGACTAGAAGAAAAATGTGAAGCCTGTAGTGAGTTGTTGAATTCGAATGTGGAACTCGTGGGATTAAGCTGAGACCGGAAGAAGAATATCTAACTCCGGTGGTCAGTTGTCCCTTCTCGTTCGAGTATTCGAGAAAATGCGCAGCTCGAGGATAGTATTGAAAATAGATATTTAAGGACACGTGACAAGTATAAATCATATAATCGTGTGAGAGCGGGCATTGATATATAAATATCACATTGAAGATTTAATGAGTTAAGACCTAATTTATATGAAAGTGATACAACCAACTTATTAGAATAAAAGTAAATTAGCTGAGATGATAAGACATCCCTTCTCCTTAATCAAGGTCTTGAGTGCTCTTTACCTTATGTAAGGCTCGGGTTCAAATCTTATGAATCGAGAGAATTTATCTTTAAAGAACTTTCTCCCCTATTAAGCCCATCCTACTCCAACTGGATTAATCGGACCTGCTGGAGTTTTTTAAAACTAATGTCACAAAACGAAAAAAAATAAAGGAAAGGAAAATAGAATAAAAAAATAACGGGTTGAGATGGCTCCATCCTTTCATTTAACTAAGATTTTGCATTCGAGTTTTATACGTAGAATTTTCATCGGGCTTATAAGGAGTTGTATTCATGTCCAACGCAAGGGTTTGAGTTGGGCATGAGCCCCTACCCCTTAAAAGCCTCGTGAAAATTTAATATAATATCAAAGTAGGTTATTGTGCGTACTCCTACCTTACCGTACCTGAGTGTGGAATCCATGGTCATTAAGTCCGAGTTTAGAAGAAAAATGTCTATCTTGTGAACGATTATACTCAACATGAGCACGGGAAGATAAAGCCTGCATCATGGCAAGTGGTCTCCCCTTGCCTAAATGTGGAGAAAAAAATACCCGACTTTGAGACTATTGTTGAGGGAGGATGTTCAAGAAATCTGTCGATATGTTTATAATGGTTTAAGCACGAGATGAAAATAAAAATGCCCAACTTGTAATTAGTTAAGTCCCACCTATACAAAAGAAAAATGTCCCACTCGTGTTCAGCTGTCGAGGATGGTTATTCTAGACACATGACAAGTGGAGATGACCTTATCAAGTGAAACTCTAGGTGTTCAGTGTACAATCCCACTTTAAAGAAAAAAGAAAGAAAATCTTGATATTACAGATTATGTAAGATCTATCGGTCTAAGTTTTTTATTTGAATATGATTCCAAGCTTCTACAGGTATGGTGGAACTTTTACACTGTAAGTATAGAAAATTCATAATTAACAGAATTTTAATTTTTATTAGGCAATCATGCTCGGAGATTAATCAAGTTTCGCCGGCTTATGAATAGAAATAACATGGTACACATGAAAAAAAAAAAAAACGGTGGGAGTTCAAATGAAGAGAGAACGTGTGATAGGGATAGATTTTATTAGGACACCAGTGTCCTCTTCTTGCTTTTCAATTTATGGGTACTTTTATTAGTATTATTATAATTATTGTTATTATTAGTGCCACTATTTCGGGCTAATCCGTACCGTTTTATCTCTGTAATTTCACGTTGACGGTGTAAAGTTACCTTCTTTTTTTTTTTTTTTTAACCTTTTCATATTAACCATTAACATATAAGGTTAAATTTTTAATATTCATTAGATTAAAAAAAAAACCTAACAGTCCTGTCAATACCTTTTCATTTTCCACTCTCACCCACTTTGTCTTCTTTCTCTCAATTTTTAACATAGATCTAGGTGTCGGGGGCGTCGATCTGGGTGTCGGGAAGGGGCGGCAGATGAGTGTTTGAAGAGGGAAGGGCAAATTAGACATTTACTCAAATCTTGTGCCATTTTTAAAATTGGTTATAAAGTGGTGCTAGTTGTGAAAGGCGAGAGAGAAGAAGTGTTATATTTGGCCATTAACACTTACTTAAATGACAAAATCTCTGCCAAGCGTGTGTCCACCTCTAGTAAACTATTACAGGTATAAAATGGGGTACGGAGGAATCTATTCTCGATTGTTTAATCACTTCGTAATCAAATTTCCTATCCAATTCCCGTCTCCTTTTCCACTAAATTACTTCCTTAGTGAGCATGTCGTCCATTCATGGTTTCAACCTCGATCTTTGTGGACCGATGTAGAGCGCGCAACACACTATTTGCTCGATCCCCGATAATTTTTCGAAGCAGAATAACCGTCCATGAGATGGTATGCATTGGCATTGCAATTTTCGAGCAATGTGAAGGCATACAATTGAAGGCCGAGACGAAAGCAGAAGGATGCGGGATTCATACTAAGGAAAGCTCGCTATGTTTGGTCGTCTCTTTTACATTTGCAGGGATTTCACATTGTCGGCCAGATTGTTTTGCTGGACAGACAAATGAATACTGAGAAGGCGAAAGCGAAGAGACATTTGCATTTGCATGTATGAATGCGTGAAAGTAGTCACTGTACTGTTAAACATGTAGCGAAAATGATGACAATTCGTCGGATTTTTTTTCTTATTTTTAAATAGATAATTGTGGGTTGTCGGATTAAATTACTTAACGACCCAATGATGGTACGAATTTAGGAATGGCCATGTACAGTTCAATATGGGTTGGTTTGTAGATTATTTTGAATTTTGTGAATTGAGAAAATTTTATAATTAGACTGGTTTTATCTGCTTGAAGAATCAACTTGATTCAGAACTGAATCAATTAAGATTATGTTGTTTATGAATATAAGATGACGCGTGTCAAAAAAGTAATTAAAGAGAGGGATGTATCATACACGAACATGTATTACGTGCAGAATTATCAATTATATCGTCAACTTGAAAGTCTTATGTTATTATTTTATTAATAATCAATGATATTTTATATAAATTTACAATTGAGTATTAATTTTATTTGATATTATTTACTCTTTAAAAAATGTGTCATAAATATAAATATTTTTAAGAGTGGTTTTACAACTTCACGCTATTAAAAATCTACATAATAAATGTATTTGTAAAAGTTTAAAAAAGAATCAACCAACTCTCTTCTTCCTTAAAAAATAGATATATGACAAACATATAATGTCAACCACAGACAACACCAAGGTCAACTCCCTTGTGTGGGCTCCAATATTCACACTTTGAACCCATCCCAGAAATAAAACTCAAATTAAAAACAGGAAATAAATTGAAAAAATTGATTAAAAAACAGAGAACCAATTAACAAACACAAAAATGGATTAGGTCACTGCAAGTCTTGTGTAGAGTTAACTGATTATATATATATATATATACACACACATACACATTAGAGGGTTATCCGTGTTATGCACGGTATGTGTTACCTTAATAAAATTATTAGAAATTCCTTGTCAAGTGCAATTGAAGGGTAATATATATTTAACTTTTAAATTAGATAGTTATAAAAGTGGATTGTATTTATAATTCTCTATGTACCGATTACCGATAAAAGAATGAGAAATAAAATATGAGAATTAAAAATAAATTTATAGAAAGAATAGGGGGCTGTGGCTTGAGAGAGGAGGGAAGTTTTAAGTGTGTGAGAAAAGGGCGTGAAGTGAATAATGTAATTAGAAGTTGAGAAAAAAAGTGGGATGTGAAAATTGGTTTGTTAGATGGATATGTTAAAAATGACAAAATCATCGTTACTTAATTATTTATTAAATAATTAAGATAGAGGATAGTTTTGGAACCGTAAAAAGACATCAAAGCCGCTTCATGTTTGTACTTAATAATAGATATATATACATATATATATATATAATGCACGTGAGTATTTAGTAATGTTGATTAGCCTCATGTAATCACAACCGAAGTATAAGGAATTAGTTGCAACATTAATTAAAAATGAAATAGTAGACGAAGTATTCTTAGGGATAAAATTGAAATTTTTGATTTTTTTTTTTGCTGGAGAGTTATTTAGCGAAATATGTGAATTTGAGTAATTAAACCAATTTTTTTTAATGATAATACGTAATTATGAAGTAGAATAAAAGAATCCCGGTGGTTGAGAAATTATTTTTTTACCCTTAAGTGGGAGGAAATTGTAAAATATATGTATTCATAATTAAGTGATACGGATTTTGATATATAAATAAAGTAGAGAATAAATCTAAAAAAATAGACACCAAAATCTCAATATTTCTACATAATTGTACTAGAGTTCGACTAAGCAACCTCAATTATAGTTTTTTTTTTTGTGCACACATTATTCCCGGACAAGTCAAAGTGCACCTCGAGTTAATCTGTGGTCGGACTGGGATCCATGAGAAAATTCTCGTCGACTCTCCCAACAGGGGGATCGATTCTCAGATAACTCATCTTGGAGGTTTAGTGAGGGAACTATTGAGCCAATCTTGGGTTGGTAATCTTAATTATAGTTAATGTTTTCAATTTGTGATTTTTCAGTAGATGAAGGAAAATTAAGTGATAAATTCATGAATACCGAGTTATTTTGAATGTAATGAAAACGGTAGAGATGAAGCAGAAGACACACATGTGAGATAAGATAGCAAAAAGAGAATGAGTGTGGTGAAAGAGTGGTTAGTAATATATTAGTAAATTTACCATAACACCCATAGTTTTTCTTAATAGAATGGTCACTAATATGAGAGGTATGACGGACCAAGAATGCGAATGTCTAGTGTTCTTGACAGGACGAGCTAATAGTTCTTAGCGTGTCCCACCGTTGGTAGTAGGCTTTAGAGCGAGCTCCCATGTTCATGCAACACAAGAGAAAGCCACACCCATAGCTTTTCTTGATATAGTGGTCACTAATATGAGAGGTATGACGGACCAAGAATGCGAATGCCTCATAAAGGTCCCATGATTCCTGACGAGACGAGTTAACAGTTCTTAGCATGTCCCACCGGTTGGTAGTAGGCTTTTGAGTGAGCTCCCATATTCCTACAACCTAAGAGAAAGCCACAAATTAGAGGTGCGGTCTAATTTAACCCTCCGATATTTAAGTCAGTAAGTGTACAAAAAATAATACAAAGAAGTGGGTATGAGGTTTTCTAAAAATATCACAGGTCGGAGTCTGACCTCTATTATAAGGGAGGGGAGAAATAATTGAGGGCCTTGATCAATAAGAATGTGCCATTTGACACTGTGACACGCAATTATAATAAAAAAATTATTTAAAAAATTAGTTAATTAGAGGGGTAAAGATTATTTTACCCTCATAATTATTTTATTTTTATTAATTATTAAAAATTAAATTTTATATGTTATGAGTAATCGGAGAAAGTGAAAAAGATACGAAAGAAGGGAGATATTTACATGCATTATATATATATATATATATATATATATGCAAAAAAAGGGAAAATAAGTTGACTAAATTAACAATTAAAGCAAAAAAAGAGGAGTTAGTTGTGCGGTGGTTCACCCGTAATCCAACCCCATCACCAACACGTCGACGAGGCCGACTATTATTGGTTCACTTACAAAGCTTCCTTTTTAAATGTCCACGATAAAATATTCGAGAATTCAGTGAATCCTGGCCGATCTACACTCGAGTCAGATCAACTCATTAAGTGGTCGAAGTCTCTCGGTCATGGATTTTTTCTTAAGAAGTGAATCGAATCCTCATTTAAAGAAAAGAAATATCGAAAACGGTTTAGTATTTGACACCGCTCTCGACTTGAAATTAAGATGTCAGTCACAGGTTCGGTTCTTATCTTTGCGACTTTTCATGTTGCTTTATTTCCCTTTTACCTCTTGTCATTTTCTTAGCTCATGTGCTTCTTTTGTAAAGGAAGAAAAATCGAAAAGGTTTCCCCTTTTTGAGAGGTCCCAAACCCTAAAGGCCTTGAAACCCTAATCCCCATGAACATAAAATCATACACGAATCCAAATTTGCCTAGCAAGATCAGTCAATTCGATTGGCTTCCATAATATAGTATGCTTGTAGTCCAGTAAAGGAGGAACAGACTCCATCATTTTTGCTTAGCAAAGGCCCTATGAATGCTCAGTCGTATAATATTATTACACTAAAGATCACACCACGTACATCAATCTACAGGGTTTTTAATCAATAGAAAAACGAGAGTGTTTCGCTATGTAATGTTCGAGTTTTCATATTCAACCGGCACATATATGATGAACTAAAAGATAACTGATCATGATACTAACCTCGTCAACACATAACCATCAAAAGCCTAGAGGTTTCGCGTTCAACCTAGAGGTTATTTAATCAATGGAAAAAGGAAAGTGCCCTGTTGTGTGACGCTCGAGCTTTCATGTTCAACCGGTGCATATCAGACGAATTAAATAACTGGTACCGATACTGGACAAGCAATGCATGTTAAAAACATAGCACAATTTAAGAAATCAGTGTGCGATTCTAGGGGATATTTAGGTTTTTTTTTTTAGTGTAGACAGAGGTTATCTAGTTATTTTTTATTTATTGCTAGACATAACTTTAAAAAATATATTTAAAAAAAAAAAGGGAAAAGAAACTCAAAAGGAATCCATGGGTCGATTTTCTAAAGCGAAGATTATGAAAGCTCAACCTTTAATATCATTCAACTCGACCAAAAGCGAAAGAGAACCCATATGCCCCAGCTTTAATTTGCAATCATCAACAAGTAGCTCGACACACCGGTACACATCATTATTAATCGAACACCCCTAGCAAGATCCTATAATTATTGTTCCGTGGGTCCACGGATGAATTCGATCGCCGATCACGATCGAATTACTCTATGTAGAGGAGTTTTAGTCCAGCACGTTTGGGACAAAATGATGAATGTGTTTATACACCGAACCGAGCTCTAACTAATCAGAATGGACGGATGAATCAGAAGTTCGATAAGTTATGAGAGGAGTCGAGTGTCCTGTGTACTATTTTATTTAGGGTTTATACGGCTGATTCTTTCTCTCTCTCAATTACAAAAGGGAGATTTCACGGATCTCAAAGCGGTAAGAGGAGAAAGTCTTCAGTAAAAAGACAATATCACGTATCAATGATGACGTGGTATATCCGTCTAATCAAAACTCAATACGTAATCAATAATTATACAGATATATTTACCGAATCCTAAATTTTTTTCAAAAATAAAAGATGATAAATGGTGAACCCTAATAGGAAAACTATATAGATATTGGATTTCGATTGGATGAATATATCAAGTCAGCTTACTTACATGGTATAATCTTTCCATTAAAGACTTTCTCCAGTAAGAGAATGTGGAGAATAAAGAGTGTGTGAGAATTTCGACGGAGAAAAATCGAATTCGAGATCTCTTAATTTCATATCGAGAATGATAATACTGTTCAAAGTTTCCTTTTTTCTGTCTGGCTGCTTTTTAAGTGAGGCAGAGAGAGGAAGGTGAGGTGGTTTGAGCATTGACATTTGAGGGGGCTTTAATAAGTGTATGGAATTCGATCAATTATTACTGAGGTGCCCAATGGGACCCTTCAATGGAAGGTTTAGATCTTCGAGTCAAAGGAAATCGATTTTGTTCCCTGTCCGACCACAGTGGGTAATGGCATGTTGCTGTGTATTGATCCAAGAAAAGAGAGAACATTTGTGTCTTTTTTAATTAGTTTGTCTCACATTCGTTCTGAATATTTTAATTAATATAACAAAAAAAAATAAAGCAAAACAGGCAGGGAATGATCAGCCAAAGACACGATAATAATGATAATAAGAAGAAGAATAATTAAAAACGAAAGTGGAAACAATCATCAATTATTCGTAATAATATGTGGATATATGGCCTGCCGACGACGGTGGGCACATCTAAGGGCAAGTTTGCCTTTTCCAAAAATTAAGCAGCGGAATTGGAATCATTCATTCCGTTTGAATTTATTTGTTAGCAGAAAAATGGATTTGATTCTCTCGTACGGTGGAATTCATTCTCCCAATTCCTCTCCTAAAACTAGGAAATCGGGTTGAAAATTCTCTGGAATAAAAAACAAATGCCTCCTAAAAAATCTTAACTGCTCAAAAACTCTTGAACACGTAGCTCAAAAAATCGTAATAAATACTAATTATTAGAAACATTTTACCCATATAAACCCGACGATTTTTTCTTCAACGATTGAGCGTTAGTTTTGAGAAAGAAAAGAACAGACAAAGTTTTAATAAGGGAAATGCATGTGATGAAGGAGAGAAACAATTTAAAAATGGCAGAGTTCGCAAAATTGATGGACTCTTTGATAAATTAATAGTTTTTATTCCATAATTTTCTTATATTTATTCAATTTGTCTAGATTATATTTGATGAGTTATTCGAATTATTTTTTATTTCAAATGTCTAATTTTTTAACCAAACAATAATAAAGAGAATCGAATTCCATTTCCAAATTAAATCAAACAAAAATTAAAAATTATCATTCCATTTCTAATTACTTCCTATTCCGCTTTCGTTTCTGATTCTGCGGTGCCAACCAAACCGCCCTAAATCTACCAGCGGACTAAAGAGAGACCTTGATATCTAATTTCAGTCCCAAGTGTTTGACGAGTGTCGAATCTTGAAGGAATTGATCTGGTTTTCATTCTTTTCAGATGAAAAATCTTGATAAATAAATTTCATATCAAATAATTAATAAAGATAATTCGAGCATTGTCACCTAACAAGTTTAAGTTTTTTAGACAGAAGTGAGCTCAACATCTTCTAAATTCAGGTGAATATTTTACTTCGCATCAAAGCAGTAACTGAGTTGGCTCACACCATACCAAACCCGCGTAAAAAATTTGTAGTCAGTTGAACCCGAGACTGGAAGAAAAATATCCAGCATGTGGCTAGTTTATCGAGTATGGAAGAAAAAGATTGAGTCTTACGGTTGTAAATCCGAGAATGGAAGAGAAATCTGATCATTGCCAGTTGTTCCTATCACTCGGGATCGGAAGAAATTAATAAGATTTCAACCATCTTAAGTTTTTTAATAAATCCCTAAAAATAAAAAATTTATATAAATAATTAAATCATATTAATTTATAACATCACATCAGAACTGTCATGCTTCGAATAATTGCCATTTAAGGGGAGGTTAAATTCTTGCGCAACTCTCTTATAATTCTTCATAAAAGGTAAAAATATAGTGGCAGCACGTGCTGTATAAGGAGAAATTCTTAAGTGTAATCTTCGTTCATCATGTGGTATGAGAAACACCAATAAAAATATGACAGACGAGTAAATTAGTGTTAATCACCTAATTAATTACCATAATTATTACTAATTAAAGTAATTTGATTGGTTTTTCCTCATTACGTCATTGTGAGGTAGAATTATCTAAGAATCTTTTTCGTGTAAAAGGCGCATACGAGTATTGGTAGAAGGTGTGAAGAGAAAACAGAGAGAGAGAGGAGAAAAGTTCACGTGCGGATTCTCCTACCAGAGATCAAGTTAGATACTCTTGTTTTGCAAATCATAACCAAGTCTACTACGTAGTGAGGATCTGCCGCCAGCACGTACGTGTTCGTGTAGGTTCGGTATGTGATTTGATCTCGCACATCGATCTCGAGCTTCAGTTTAACGCGCGTGAAAATGTACTGAATATCTCTCGCAATATTTTTATTTTATCTGTGGATGTGAAATATCTTGCATGCGACGTGTACATGTTAAAAATCCAACGTTACGTGAGCAAAATCTCTCGAGATGCTATTGAGCTTACCTCATGCACCCCACGAACCTCTATTCTTAATTATTAATTAGGCGTGAAATAATAATTTAGGAGAAAAAGACACCGAAAGTCATATATGTTTCAGATTAAATTTGTCCTCGTCAGCGTCAAAATTTGACACATCGTATTAATATCTGCGCGTCAATATCACGTCAACTAGGTAACGGTAACGACGAGCAATATACAAGATTTGATTTACCATTTTAAAAAATTTATTGTAGTCATTGAATGGTTTAATTGAAATGCTAAGCCATCCTACAAACTTCTCCAATTTGATTGGCAGACCTTCCGCTTGGGAGAAAGGAAATTGCTTAACGCGAATTACGGGTGAATTTTATTATTTAATAAAATTAATTAAAACGAGAAAATATAAAAAGTAAGTAAATAATGTCTTGATTTTTAATCGACGTTGAGATAGTGTAATTCGGTAAATTAAATGTGAAATTAAGTAATTTTGATACATTTTAGCTTTAAATGAAATTCTTTTCTAACCAAAAATGTTAAATTAAGTAATAAATTTAAAAAGATAAAGTTATTTTGCACACAATAAAATCCGTGTGATAAAAAATAGTTGGAGAAAAATCTATCTAAAATAACGAAGAAAAAGAGGTGGTACTTAACTATTATCGAATTTATCAGTATATCTCTTTTTTCTAGATCTGATAAATAAAAAAATTAAATTTCATAGATCAATTAGTCTAAAAAAATTGAAAATAACAATAAAAATTCCCAGACATTTTAATGTGCTAATACGGATAAATAAAGTGCAATGTGATTTATTATTTATTTACTTATTAATTAATAATTAGAAAAGACGCGTCTCAATAAAGGGATCAGACAATGATTACGCTTGGAACAAAGTTCCGCCTGACACGTGCGCGTTATCATGTGGCTGCTCTTAGCCGTACAAGAAATAACAACATCCCATAGGATGTCGTTTCAACTCCTCTCTTCCAAATCGGGACCCACAGCTTGGAAGAATTCTTTCTTCGAATAATAATAATAACTTATAAACATTTCAGGCTTATTTACCCCTTTTTTCGTTAGGTGTTTCGCACGATGTTGGTACGACGGAGAATTTCCATTTGGCCCACCGCCCCCGTAAAGGTCAAGTCTGATGTAACACGAAGGCCTACAAGGCGGAACCATACGCGCTCAATGAATTCATGGATAAGTAATTATACGATAATATTAATAAATAAAAATTAATTATCTAATATTTTTAATAAAAATGTAAAAAAGTTCAAGGATACTTAAATTTAATTAATTTGTGTAAGACGCATGACATAATAGCGCGGTTGTATGAAGTACATTCTCAAAAGAAACGGGAGCGTGTACACTGTTGGTCAAAAGCAAAAGAGAAGGGGGCAACTAAAGCGCTCATAACTGTCGAGCTTTTAAGAAGTAATCATCGTAGGCAAATAAACATGGTATTATGCTATTATAGTTTTATTTTTATTTACGAATAATAAGTCCCAATTCTAAGAATTAGTAATAAGATTTCACGTATTTATTTATTTTTATTTCTCATTCCATTTTCTTTTGAATTAAGATCAAAACAAACAATCATGGTAGGCTACCAGAAAATTCGCGTAACCATAGTTGATAAAGATGAAACACAATCTCTGAAGATATTACAGAATACTTTTTTTTTTTTCCTCGTGGAAAATGACTCGTCTACTATTGTCATGGAAAGAGAGAGACTAGACCATTAACTAACAATACCACCCACCCCTACCGATACTGATCACCACTCCTTCCTGTACTGTATACTTCCTAGCTGATTAAGCTAATGAGAGTCAAGTTTATTATGTAGTGTCCTTTAGTTCCACCACCACCCTCGGCGCTTAATTAAGTCTTCATCGCTGAGGAGTCCGGAGAATTTCATCGGACCATTTCTAGGATTCTAACTAGTCCCGGATGGGCGACTTGTTGTGCCCGCCCACTGCATCACGTCCAGAGCATCATCTGCTCCCAGAGCAGGCTCGGGTTGGTAGCGTCGTCCAGGAAGCTGGAGGAATTCTGATGGATGCGGGGACTGTTGAGGGGACGGTCGGTCAGGTGCTGGAGTATCTGTGGCTGAGATGTCTCGGCTGCCATCTCCATGCACAGCATGGCCACGAGGTTAGCCTGCTGGCACTGCATATTGACGAGCTCGGCCTGGGCCTTGGCCAGCTGAGCCTGGAGGTCGCTCACTTGCTTCTGGAGCTGGCAGATCGCCCCGGCACAGCCGTAGACAGGGTCCCTGATCCTTGCGCTGGCCTCGTATACCATGCTTGCCACTGCATCAGCCCTCTGCGATTCCGGAAGATCCTGGACAACAGAATAGCGAGTTCATTTAGGTTCAGTTGTAAGGTGGATTGTCTTGGTGAAACCTCCGGAGAGAAAGGTACCCGACTTGAAGTCAAAAGATACTGGAAAAAAAAAAGAAAAAAGAAAACAAAACCTATCTTTATGTGGATTTGTGATTTGCTTTTTGGATTCTGAAGCACAAACAGGAGTAGCACTCTAGAATGTATGTGGGGCCTTTCTTAACCACCATGTCTTCCTACGATCATAGCATCAGAAGGCTGCCCTTTCACCGAAGGCTACTGTGGTGGATGGTTTGGTCATTCAGAGCGACCCCACACCTAGAAACTCTCTTTCCCTTCATAAACCGTCAAACATGTCTAGTTGGAAAGCAGAATGATCCTGGTTTCTTTGTACACACTGCAGGCTAAACATTAACTAAGGACTAGGCCTTCTGGACAAAAACTAGCTTGGAATCCTTATATCCATTTGTTCATAACTGGACCGGTAATGGTGGTTTGGTTCCAGGAGTCTGCTACAAGTCGTATACAGATATTACACAATTACTAATCATACTAGATGCCAGGCGATATGACGTGAGTCATTAACGTTCCCTTCTAGAGACACCGCTAAAATGTCTGGCATTAAGATCCACCTGACGTTCCCCAAAAATTCGCAATGATGTGGAAAAGTAGTGAATGTGACAGGACCATGGGATGATCTATAAGTTTCATATAGAAAATTCTGCACTAAAAGTGAGGGAGGCGAATGAGGAACTCAGCTTACCTGCAGGAACTTGATGATGTTGCTAGCACCAAAGACTCGATGAGCAATGGTGAACTTGCCAGGCTCGGTGGGCGGGAAATACGGAGCCAGGACACATTTCTCAGCACAACGTCGCCTGAGGATCTTGCAGGCAGCACAAGGGCTGACGATAACTGGTGAAGCAGGACGAGTAGGAGGAGATAACGAACGGGAAGGAGACAGGGACCCTGGAGAAGACGAAGAGAGAGTGCTGGTATTAGTCACAGCTATGCTGTTAGCAGTGCTCTCCATGTTGATCAATTCAGTCCTAAGCACCCAGAGAGAGAGAGAGAGAGAGAGAGAGAGAGAGAGAGAGGTGGGGTTGGTTTAATCGGTAGAAGGGAGAGGTGGTATAAATAGGGGAGCAAGGGGTCTGTCCCAAGTGAAAACAGAATTCGTTATGGAGTCTTGGAGGCTGCTTTCCGCTGCCCACATGTCCCTTTGCTCCCCTAAGATAGTTCGTTAGGCCCTGTTCCTGGTCATCTTAGTGGTTTGGCTGCTTGTGTGACTACTCAGGTTGAAAACATGGCAATGCAGGGGGGAAAAGGAATAGGTTAGAAAAATGGTCAGGTTTCTTTCTAGAACAATATACTATTCCAGACAGGGGGATTAAGAACGCAACCATTAAAAAGAGCAATCAAATATGATATGTATTTTTGGAGATAGCAGCCATAGATAACAGAAAGGTAACTGAAAGTAAAATGCTTGTAGTCAGGTGTTCAGATATAATAACGGGAATAATATCACTACCCGGATTTACCGATATCTTGGCAATTAATCTGTGCATACACACTGTTAACTGTCCCTTGGTAAGTCCTACTCCTAGTCCCAAAAGGTTAGCTCTGTACTCCAGTTCCTTTCCACTGAGGTATTGTTACCAAAGAAAATGTGTGATGCCTGCAGAATTTGGAGAAGAAAGATTTGAGGATATACATTAAATCCGAGCTTGCAATATTCTTTAAAGAGAAGTCCATGCAGAGTTAAAAAAAAAAAAAAAAAAAGATATGTTGAAGTCTTGCACGCTGGAGTATTCTTCCAATGTCTAGTCTAATTTGTTTTGATAGAACAATTCTTCACCTAATGCCCGAGTTTTCAACCATCCTTCCTGTTTTCTCGGACAACGGAGAAAATAATGTGCTGACAAACACAAGCTTTCACCAACAATTTGATCTACACTTGGTAACCTTAAGACAGTTAAGACATTCTGATAAGAATCTAATCCTTTTGGAAAAGTCTCATGGGATTACTTCTCCATTCAGACATCAGCAGCAATTACACTCCTCTCTTTCATACCAAATGAAGAGACCTTTTCAGGTGATCATATTTATTAACATGTACAACTTCAGAAATCATCCACATACACATCAACCTGATAAATTGTAAGCTTTCCAACACTGAATTTATCTTGGATGTATCAATAATGACCGGACAAAGTCAATGAAAATTCCACTTAACTTTACAAAAAAATCATAATCACAGGTTTCTAGATCAATCCAGAGGTGGACACTGTCATCATACCATGAAATAGAGCTTACCAGATATTCCCTATTTCAAAGGCATGTGCAACTTCACACAAAAACTACCAACAAGGTTACAGAAGGATAGGTACTTAAATGTTTAATAACCCAAGACACGATCAGTACTAGTGTGTTTCCTCCTATTTGACAATGTTGAGATATTAGCTAAAAAATTGACATCTACAACTACCTAAAAGATGAGCTTAAGTCAACAAACTCAGGACATGGCTTCAACAATTTTGACAAATATTACCCTAGTCACAAAAAATGTGAAAGATTCCCTGAAAAGATATATTATCAATTGATACCGTAAGTGTGTCGGTTCTATGTGCTTATACATGATCTGTCAAATGAAATCGACTTTCTTCCAGCATTTTAGGAAGGTTAGTATAAATAACTACTCCTGAACGAATGATAAGCCATTTGCCCTGTTGCCATCACCGAGACAGTAGGTTTCTCTTTCCCTACTTCAACCACCACAGCATAGAGAGAGTGTGGATTAAGAGCTTTGTGCGTGAGAGAAACAGAGGAAAGATTTAGGGTGACGACGTGCAGTTATATCAGAAGAAACTGTAAAATATAATATAAGTTTTATTAATATTATGAATCTTTAATAAATTATATATATTCACTTATTCTAACTTACATTTACTCTTATTTTCGGTTCTATCCCTCTACTCAATCCCTAAATCTGTCCTTAAATTAAAAGATGTGTTTGAGAGCAGGTCAGCTCGTTAGGCACATGTTTGATGATAAACCTCCTATGTTGCCACTGTTGAGGGAGACCCTCTCTTACCCACAAATCATAAGATGAATCAATAGCTTGTAGTAAGATTAAATATCTGCAGAAGAAAAGGGGTTTGATGTAATAATATCATTCTTAGTCTAAAACTAAGAAGTTATAGTTTCATTACATAAGACTTTTCATATCCCTTTATTTCCTCTTTCTTCTATCCAAAATTTATATGTTTTATTTGTACATAATATATATATATATATATATATATAAAAGCATAGAACTACCTGCCCCGGTGGTAAAATTGGAAAGAATTTTCTTTGCTCCCACCTAGACCAACGTCACCTACGCACACCCATTTTTACATGCTTAGCACACGACAGCTGAAGTTTCCAGGCAAAAATCCATCCGATTATATAATAATGCATTGATGCTCAAATCCAACTATTGGAAACTTGACAGGAAAAAAGGTGCAGACTGGCAAACCACATGAAGAATTGCAATAAATCAAAATTCTGATAAATGTAGCTTTCTCTAACAAATTTTAATTATGGGTATTTGAAGTGCCCAAAATACCCCATTTCATGAGTTTTAAGAGGTCCAATGCAATTTTAACAGGTATCCCCCTCTAAGGAAAATCTTGGATCCAACTTTGTGGTGGAAGTGGTTGAGCATAGATTACTCACCCGCTAATCCTAATCATCTCTCTCTCCCCCCTCGCTCTCATTATAGTCATTAGCGCGTGGACCTTATCAAAAGAAATTACATCAGCTAGCTTTGCTTTAACTTTTCGCAGTTAAAACCACATGACTCTATTGGTGGTTTCATATTCTGCGACATTCTCAAATGTGAAAACGAAGTCGCAAGAGTTAACTAGCTTGGGGGGACAGGAGAAATTACGCTATCTGGCGACAACATATCCCTTGAAATTAAGCCATGACAGCCTTCGGTTTGGCAATCACACTCTGATCGGTATTCAATATATTAGAATTACATTGCTATACCAATGGCCTATGTGGACTACTGACCAACCCGACTTGAACCCTTTTGGTTTCTAACTATCGAGTATTGCACACCAAAAAGACATAATAATACTGAATAAAAGTAGGGTAATAAAAGTTGACTCGGCTACACCTGCTCTACAGTGGCTTGATATATTTTAAAAAGACGATGTCCTCTAAATTCAAGTTCAAAAAACATAATTCTAATAAATATTTTTTTATATATAAGTACAAGGGATTCGAATATGAAATTTTAAAACTAATTTAACCAAAATGAGAGTACCAGCAATGCCTACCTAAACAAAACTAGCTAGTCGGGTACATTTCCATGATGTTGGCCACTATTCACAAGAAAAAGGATAGGATTTTCCTTTAGCAATGCATCGTCAATCTTTCTAAGTTCAAAAAGCATCCTACCACTACCCCCTAGCAGGATCAACAATTTGTTCTCGCATGAAACAAAAAAAAAAATGAACAAATTTACTCCAACATTTAATTCTATCACTTTCAAGAGAATAGCTCTTTAACCCATAAATTTCCCGTATTACCAGTTCATTCCTGAGAACTTTTACTCTATTCATACCTACTTATGGAATGAGTTTTTTTAAAGATTTATTCTACAGTCTTGCGCATGTAGAATCCCCTGCTCTCACTAGAAAAAAAAAACATTATTAGACTGTAAATTAAGTACACTCAACAGCTTATTCGAATTGTTTTTGCCCCTAACCCATATTCCGTAAGAAATAAAGGACGGATTAATAGATCATCACACACGTGTTTTCAACAACAAATTCTTGATCCTGTTACTCCAATATTTAATACCTAACATCAGATTGACAATCATTCCATCATACCAAACTCTTCATCCACCACCGAATTCAAAATAATTATCCTACGAGCACCCAAAATTTATATTATATGTTTATATATGTTTCTATATCTCTGACTGGAGAACTTATACAATAATATTTGAGTCATGCAAAAATAGATAATACGATTGTACTTGTGATGACAAGACGGGCATACCTCGAACTGCATTCTTAAAGATTTATTTGACATGTCTGTCACCAACTTCAGCCTCCCATGAAAATTTCCACGCGGTTTTGGGCAGGTCTATGTTTTTGTCTGATCATCTTCCCACTGAGAACGCTGGCATTCGGAAAGAACACAAGGGAGCAGACTTGGATCCAACTAAGAGAAGGGAAAAAAAAACCCACATCAAGGGATAATTTAAACCAAAATTCTTCCCATTTCCTTCGTCTCTGTTGACCTGGAAAATACATGTAAGCATTAGGACTCATGAGTACAAGCCAGAAGATTAAAGCCCTCATGTGCAAAAACATCAAAGGTTGCCAAATGCTACTGCACGGCCAGAAGAAAAAGACGCAGACATACTTCATTGCCGGCAACTACGAAATTCCACAATGCTGAACGAAAATGACTGTACCAGCCAACAGATTACAATCAAGGACTGGTCAAGTGGAAGACCGAATCCACGCAAGGCCATGCAGGAAAGAGGAAAAAAATGCAGACTTGCATCAGAATTCACCCACAAATTTGAACACGCAAAATACACAGTGCAATAATAGAGATCATAACATACTTTGAGATATTGATTAGTAAGTTTGACAAATTAAAGATGGGCTTGGACTGAGACCACATATAAAGATCATACCATTGTCCAATTTGGGACTTCAATTTCTCTTTCATCTAGCAACTTTCCTGTTCCTTTGTTAAATATCAGAAAATAAATCTTTTTTATTGGCGACTGTCCATTAAAAAAAAATCAGCACAGCCAGAACTTCGCATGAGAACATTCTTCAAATATAATTTGCATTACCTTCTCCATCTGTTGTACGGACATGCATGTGAAGCATCTCATGCTTCAATTACAGAAGATATGTCGCTGCTTATTAATCCTAATCATCCTAGGTATGTCTATCATTCACTAGTTTAAAAATTGTTTGTCTGACCACTTTCTAGAACAAAGAGAAACTTGCTGATTAAGAGTTGCTTTTTTACCAGAAAAGACTGTCTAAGTTGCGTCTCATTCAGCAAATATTGAATCTTCAAACTTCTCGATGCTGGACATCTCGTCTAAAAGTTCATCATGGCAGGGAAGACTACCAAATACAGACCATGGACTGGCATCAGAGCAGCCAGATATCAGCAAGGAATATCATCAATCAGGCGTGAGCTAAGAATGAGATCTCAGAGACCAAGACAAGCCATCTAAAATATTCGGATGATGCCAATATCATTTTGCGTTTCTTACATGACCACGTAAACCATTTATTCATGTAATTATATTTCAGCAATAAGAGGAAGATGGACAATGCCTAAAATGGCCATGATTTTATTAGATAAGAAACTCATTTAAGTATCTTAAGTACCAAGAGACGAGATGAAGAAACAAGGACACCTCGAAATTTTACCCCAAAAGAAAACGGAATCACCCACCCCTCCTAAACCAGGTTCTCAAGTACATAATTAATTTGGTCTAAATATTGAAGGCTGTAATGGTCCACGAAGCCCAAATTCATTCAAATTCGCATAATGAGTAGGGTTGATGAAATAACATGCCTCGGGGATGCCACAAGCAACCATTTCAAGCCTGTATCAAGTTTAATCATGATTTGTTCACTAACATGCCTCGGGAATGCCCCAAGCAACTTGTTCGCTATGTTTGTCAGGGATAGGATTAAGCTTATAGTTTAGGTATTGCCCAGAACAATAGCATTTCCTGGAACCAGATAATAGCAGCAAAATCTCATGCTCAACAATATATACGAATTAATATAATTTGAAAATGATGCATATGTCAAATCTGAGCAAAAACTTTATGTTATACATATTGATGATTTTCCTTACCGCGGCTCAATCAATCTTATAATTGGAACATCAGTAGGGAAGTCAAATAAAGCCTTGACAGCTGCAAAAGTCATAGGTGGAAAAGCTCTAAATCTAAAAGTAAATTTTAAGATGCTGCACTATCTTCAGATTTTTATCATTTTCTGATAGCTTCAATACCAGGCAGTGAAACCAGTACAACAAGCTGGCTGGACAGTAGTAAATGTATGAGTTCACCGCTGCCTTTTTTAAGGAAATGCCATGAATTATCATGAGAATGCCTGTGCTCTATATCCTGTTGATGCATAATTTACACAGCGTCAGTGCAAATACTTGCACCGTTGATGACACCGATGTGCAACACCTCAAGGAAAACTGGCCATGTGACTTAGCACTCTGGAACAACTTGTCAGATGATAATCATTATAATGGTTGAAACATTTGAACCACCTCAGTTTTGAGACCCAAGTAGATATCCATCTCAAAGGGTAATCAGCAAATACTTAGCAGTAGTTGTCCATCAACAATCATTCGTCAATTGAACATAGGGGAAGAACCAACATGCAGTCCAGGAAGCCACCGCACTAACCAGGCTAGCCTAGCTGATCACATCTAACGGAATATAGAGCATTATCACAACAAACTGTCAGACAAGTGGAATGCTACATATATGTGGATTAGCTGCATTATCAATAATAGGATGCTATGGTCCATATCTGGTCACAAACAATCTTACTGCTGATTGATTTAGTGCAAAAAGCAATAGTTGCTGCAGGTAGATTTTGTAAAACCACACAGTAAATAACAAAATGTTACCGGAAAAAGCCTGCCTACCAATTCATCTCACACAAGAGAAGGATCTGCTTCATATTCACAAATTACAGCAAAGAAGTTGTAGCCGAGAACAAAGTTTAAGGAGTGTTCAAATGACATAGCCAGCCGCTACTTGCTTTAGTCAATGCTGAGTAGTGGAACTAAAAGCAAAATGATTATAATATGAGGGCTTAGCACAGTTGGTATAACTCTCGTCCAGTAACCCTGAGGTCCTGGGTTCGATTTTATCCCCTTCTATCATTTCTAGGCCAATGCGCCTCCTATGTACACCGAACAAATAAAAAGCAAAATGTTTACAATATGAATTGATGGCGAGCATAGAGTTACGATTGACCAAGTGGATTTACGGTAAAGAGAATTCAGCATTACAAACTCATTGCAAGCTCAATCAAGGGCTAATGATTCACTATAATTACATTCTCCAGCTCAGAATGATTTGCAGATCACTGAGTCAAAGCCCCAATTTCCAGTTCGAGTTTAAGACAAATGTGCTCCATCTAAACCTTTGGGAGACACAATGAAATTATTGGTAATCCATACCCGGAAATTTTGAGTCATGTTAGTCTCGTACTAAACTCGTCGAACTTTTCACACCGATCAGAGATAAAAGATGCTCGGACCAAATATCATCAAACATCTGTTTCAGGCTTTGTGCAAGTACATTTCACTCGCCTAACTCTAGGAACAGACTAAGATCGCCACTAAAGACGGTCATGATCGAGAAGATGATCAACGTGACGCGACAACGCAACTCCTTCCTCTGTTCTTTTTTGGTGCACTGCACAAACTCGAATGGATGGAAACAGCGGTTTAAGCTAAGAATCAATCACGTAAGACCTTGCATCAATCATACCATCGATGATAGCAATGAAACTGTTAGCATAACCGATCAATCAACTTCAAAAACTCTTACCTCTCGCGCATCGCCTTAAAGTCCATTAAATGAGCAACTTCAGCCCATGCCAATGGCTAAGGAGGGGGATCGAGCAGTCCCGCGATCGGAGCATCGCGCGGTTGCAGAGCTCCATGCCGGAGATCGTTCGCTTGCAGCAGGTGATCTTTCAGCGGATTCGCGCCCTTGCAACAGTAAGAGATACGCGAACCTCTTTTCTTTTCTTTTCTTTTCTTTTCTTTTTTTGGGACGCCAATGGGCTCCTTTCTGTTTGGACGGGCCAGGAGCAAGTAGGCCCAATGGGCTGGACCCCCTTTCAAGAAAGAGATTTGAAAATAAGCAAAACGACAGCGTATTGCCCTTAAGTTTCTTCTCTTACGCGAGACTGGTATCATTGAGAAGTACTGAGTAAATCCAACGGGATTTGAGTAGGGTTCAAGTAATTAATTTAGGAACTGGTTCGGTTCCATCCATATAACACCCTGAACGGATACTAGAATTGGATATATAGAGGAAATCATCAATCAACTATAACTTCCTTGCTTGAACACTATGTCTCGTGTTATTTTATAGAGTAAATAGACAAAATAGTCGTCGAATTTGTACGCGGCCATCAAGTTAGTTCTTAAATTATATTTACCACCAAATTAGTCAAAGATTCATAATTTTGCAATCAAAAATAGTCCAGCCGTTAACGGCATCAAAGAAATCGTGACAAAATCAATCCATGTGATAAAATTCCATTGAAATAATCCCTGAATTTTTACGAGACCATCAAATCAATTGTCAAATTAACTTTGCCACCAAATTGGTCTAACATTCGCAATTTTATCATCAAAATAGTCCAAATATTAAAAGTGTTAAAGAGATCGTATCAGAATTCTAATGTGATAGGTCACACAATAAAACTTCTTTTATAAACTGAAAAACGACGATATTTTACTCATTTTCTCAAAAAAAAAATGTACTATTACATTTTGATCCCAAGCTATAAGGAAAATTACACATCAAACTTTAACTAACATGCTTGACTTGCCCAAATTTGTGAAAATAATTGCTTAAAAAGTATTATAATATTTTTAAATTTTCTATTTCTATCTAAAATTCACAAATTTTTTTTAAATTATTCAATTAGATTTGTAGGCATTGCAAATTATTCTATTAGATAAAAATTTTTATAATAAAAATAGTTGTTAGAAAAATATATAACAATACCATCATAATTTTTATAGTTTACGATTATCATATTCTCTTAGTTTGACGGAGAAATTTTAAATGGAATTAGTAAAATGATGAAAATTATGTATTTAAAAAACATATATTTATACTTTTCAAATATTTAATTTTTCTTAAAAATTGGTATATCAATAGAAAGTTTCAAATTTTATGTAAATAATTGTGACAATTATATGACCTTATTTGTTATTTAACAATTCATGACTAAAAATTTATATATAAATTTTTTTAATTTAGGCCTTCTAATTAAAAATTTGTAAAAGTTGGTATATCAATATATTAACTTTGTAAGAGTTTGTGGTTGAAAAGGACAATCAACAAAATTTTTCGTCAAATATTCTCTCAATAAAATTTGCTTTGAAATATGAAGTAGAATAACATTCTTTTTTTTACATTGATAGCTGCATTTTTTTGAGAAATGAGCAAAACAATGTTTTTCAGTGTATAGAAGAAGTTTTGCTATGCAAACTATTATATTAGAATTTCATAACAATCTCTTTTACACTCTTAATAGCAAGACTATTTTGATGGTCCAATTGCGAATGTCGGACCAATTTAGTGGAAAATTTAATTTGAGAATTGATTTGGCGACCACATAGAAATTCGAGGACTATCTTGATGGAATTTTATTCATGGATGTTATTAACGACCAGACTATTCTGATAGCAAAATTATGAATCTTTGATCAATTTGGTGGCAAATTTAACTCGAGGACTAACTTGGTGGTTACATACAAATTCAAGGATTATTTTGACAGTTTACTCTATTTTATATTGTTGAATAACAATTTAAAATAGATATATTTAATGAATTTATTATATTTAAGATATTAATAGAATATACGAACAAACAATAAATAATAATAATTTATTAAAGATTTACATAAAATTAACTAATATTTACTAAAATCTTATATCATTTTTTAACATAATAAAAAATTATTATAAAAATCTATGATAAAGTTCAACATTTTGGTGTAAAAATCTATAAATTGTAATTATATATTCACCAATGTACTTGAAATATGTGGCATCATATAGATTCCAAATAGGTCCGATTCATAATTATATGGGATAGAATCTGAATTCAAATTTAAGGAATCAATTTTATGCAAAATATAATTCAAATATCATGAAAAAAACATGGTGCGTCGATTCTCAGCAAGTGATCACATGTGAAGTTACTGCTCTAAGTTACTACCTTTAAAGCTCTGTTATTTTCCCTTTATGATGTAAATTATTTGAAGAAGAGAAGAAGAGTGAGTAGGTAGTTATAACAAATTGTAGAGTCATATTTTATTACATCCATTATACATTGAATACTATAAATACAAGGGTTTGCCCTCTACAAATTATTGATCTGAGAGCCATTTAATATTCTCTTATCATACTCTGTTCTTCATTTCTCCAAGCATTGTCTATCCAAAATGTGTTATGGTTTCACATTTTGTTGTTGCTTTAAAAATTTCAGAGTACCTTGATTCATTATGGCTCAAGGAAATCAGTCTCAACAAAATCAACACCAAAACCAAAACAACGACAATTGTTTTCAATCAATTGGTTCATCTTTTGCAATTGCAAATAGTGTCAATGGCTCAAATTTAGGTTAACAGATAGATATACGTAGTCCTTTTTATCTTCATATTGGAGATCACCCTAGACTCATCTCAGTATCTCATGTTCTCACTAGACCAAATTACAGCACATAGTCTTGATCCATGAGAATGGCACTCAATGCAAAGAACAAGCTAGGCTTCATAGACGGAAGCGTGGAAGAGCCCTCTAGAGAAGAATCTAATGCAAACATCTAGTCTCAAGTAAATAGCATGGTAATCTCTTGGCTTCTTAATTCTGTCTCCAAAGAAATTGCAAATACCTTGTTGTATCTGGAAACAGCAAAATCCATTTAGACTAACCTTAGTAATAGTTTTTAACAAAATAATGCTCCAAGAATTTCCAGCTTAAACAACAATCAAACCAGCTCTCGTAGGGATCCCTTAATGTTAATGGTTATCCCCAAAGAAATTGTAGATAGCTTGTTGTATCTGGAAACATCAAAATCCGATTAGACTAACCTTCGTGACAGTTTTTAACAAAATAATGCTTTGAGAATTTACAGCTTAAGCAACAACTAAACCAACTCTCGCAAGGATCCCTTGATGTTAATGGTTATTTTATTCACCACAAAACTCTATGGGATGAGTTAAGGAACTATTAGCTGCTACCTTCATGTGAATGTGGTGGAATGAAAAAGTTGATAGGTCACCTAGAACGTGAGTATGTAATGCAGTTCTTGATGGGTCTCAATGATTTGTATGCTAGAATCCGAGCTCAAATACTGATGATCGATCCACTTCTTTTTGTATCAAAAGCCTTCAATCTAGTTATTCAGGGAGAACAACAGCGAATGATGGGGACAGGGACATTAGCTCCCACAAAATCGATGGCTTTCAATATAAAGATGTCACCAGCGAAATCTAGAGTTGCCGCTGCTGCAAGAATATGCATGGGTCGAGGAAGACAAGAACGACCCACTTGCTCTTTTTGCAGGGCAATGGGTCGTAGGATGGACAGATGCTATTAACTCCATGGATATCCTCCTGAATATAAGCTTGACCCAAAGCACAAAGCCCATATTATCACGACCCTAGTTTAAATCCTTCTAAAGCCCATTTTTAAAAAGAGAAACAAATATATTACGCTCCTACTTTTGTAGCTACAACGGTAATTGCAACTCCTGGAAATTTGAGCAATGATCAAGTTTACTGGCTGATTGCTCATCTAAGCTCGAAAATTAGAACTCAAGCTCGGGACAACCTGAGGCTAATACAAAAGACAATGCTAGACCCTTCGTCTCTTTCCTCTCCCCTACAACACATTCCCTTTCTTCCAAAAACACATGGATTCTTGGCAGTGGTGCCACTCATCATATCTGTTGCACTTCTTATTTGTTCTCTAATCTAAGACATGTTTAGGTCTTTTCTGTGTTATTGCCAAATGGAGAATCTGTTCGATAACCTAAAACGGCACAATCAAGTATCTAATTTGCTTGTTCTACATGTTGTTCTTTATATTCTCAATTTTTTCCCATATTATCAGGGCCCTGGTCTAAATCCATCTAAAGCCCATTTTTAAAAGAGAAAAAGACATATTATGCTCCTACTCCTATAGCTAAAATAGTAACTGGAACTCCTGGAAATTTGAGCAATGATCAAGTTCTGTAGCGATTGCTCATCTAAACTCGCAACTTATTACTCAAGCTCGAGACAACCTGAGGCGACTACAAAAGACAGTGCTAGGTCCTTCATCTCATATGTTCATGGTATGACTATTCAGTCCTTTTTCCTCTCCACCATAACACATTCCCTTCCAAAAATACATGGATTCTTGACAGTGGTGCCACTCATCATATCTACTGCACTTCCTTTTTATTCTCTGATCCGAAAACTATTCAGGTCATTCTATGTTGTTGCCAAATGGAGAATTTGTTCGAGTAACCCAAATTGGCACAGTTCAAGTATCTAATTCGCTTGCTCTACATGTTCTTTATATTCTTTTTTTTTCCTTCAATTTAATCAATATAAGCTCGCTCACTTCAGGCCTTCCCTACTCTGTTAACTTTCTTCTACACTCATGTCTGATTTAGGACTAGACTCCGGTCTTGATGATTGGAAGGGGTAAGCTTAAAAATATTATTTACATCCTTGAGGGAGCCACACATACCTAAATTCTCTCTCTTTCTGATCTGTCAAAAAGTAACATATGGCATGAGATGCGGTCATCCTTCTACAGCAAAACTATAGCTGCTCCATGATAGTTTACACATTCCAGCTACCTTAACTGATTTATCTTCTAATTGTCAAACTTGTCATATTGCTGAATAGAGATGACTTCCTTTTTCTCTTAGAAATAACAAATCTAGAAATCATTTTGATCTAATCCATATAGATACTTGGGGGCTATTTAAGATTCCAACAATCGAAAATACAAATTCTTTTTTACCATTATTGATGATTTTTCTTGAGCAACATGGATTCATCTCATGAAAGCCAAATTAGATGTTCTTTCCTTTTTTCCCAGCTCTTCTAACTACAACATGACTCAATACAAAGCCAATATAAAAGTTGTAAGAGCAAATAATGCAGCTAAGTTCACTCTGCGAGAAATTTTTTGACTCTAAAGGCATCATGAGTTTCCATTCTTGTGTCAGAACATCTTAAAAAAATTCAATTGTCGAATGTAAACACTAGCATATTCTTAATGTTGCTTGAGCACTCCTTTTTCAATCATGCCTGCCCATTGAACATTGGCGAGATTGTATCCAAATATCTGTATGCTAAATTAATTAAATTCCATCACCTATTTTGTCAAACAAGTCTCCCTTTGAGGTTCTGTATTAAAAGAAACCTTCCTATGACCATTTGAAGGTCTTTGAATGTTTATGCTATGCCTCTACATATGCTACAAATTGAGCAAAGTTCTCTCCCAAAAATTGAGTCCGTGCCTTTCTTGGCTACCCTCTTGGCTACAAAGGATATAAACTCCTTGATATGGAAAGCAACGTAGTCTTTATTTTACGACATGTTGTTTTTCATGAATATCTTTTTCCTTATGATCAATCTCCAACTAATACATCTAAGCTTGACATTTTCCACAGTCGTGTTCTTCCCTTGTCCGCAGCAGATATGCTAGAAATATCTTGTTCTCCCACTACTCTAAATACACAAATCACAAATTCCCTTGCTTTAGCTCATTCACACCGAGTCACAAAACCACCAGCTTATCTATCTGATTACTACTGTTATCACTGCTTTTCTCATCCTGCTAGCACTGCTTACCCTATTTCTAATCACCTTGCTTATAATAAAATCTCTGCATCCTACAAACACTTTGCCCTATCCATTTCATCCCATTTTGAACCTCACAACTACACTCAAGCAGTTAAGTCATAGGACTAGAAACGATCTATGGGTATTGAGTTACAAGCTTCAAAGGATAATCACACTTGGACAATGGTCTCCTTCCTCTAGGTAAACATGTTGTTGATTGCAAATGGGTATCCGAAACTAAGTTCTAAGTAGGTAGAACACTTGAGAGACATAAAGCCAGACTTGTAGCAAAGGGGTATACCCAACAAGATGGAATCAATTACCTAGACACCTTTTCTCTAGTAACTAAATTAATTACTATCAAACTGATGCTCTTTGTTGCAGCAATCAAGCAATGGCACTTAGCTCAATTAGATGTCTCGAATGCTTTTCTCCATGGAGACCTTAATGAAGAAGTTTATATGCAGCTACCATTTGGATACTGCAAAGGACATGGAGAGTCTTTACCTCCGAGTCCAATGTGCAAGCTTCAAAAATCAGTCTATGGCTTAAAACAAGCCTCTCAATAATGGTTCAGTAAGTTTTCTACAGCTCTCTTTGACCAAGAGTTTAGACAATCACAAGGAAACTACTCTCTCTTTACAAGATCCTCCTCTATAGTATCATTCATATTTATATTGGTCTATATGGATGATATTTTTATAGCTGGAAATGGCGAAGTAGCTATAACCTCGGTAAAAAAGGCATTGAGCCAAAAGTTCAAACGGAAGGACTTAGGACCTCCAAGGTACTTTTTGGGATTCGAAATTGCACTCTTTTCAGCCAGTTCCTCAGTAAATCAAAGGAAGTATGCATTGGAACTCTTGGCAGACACAGGGTACTTAGATAGTAAACCAGTGATAGTACCTATGGAACCTTACCTTAAATTGTCACAAGATGAAGGTGAACTACTTGAAGACCCTACGAGCTATAGGAGGCTTATTGGGAGATTGGTTTATCTCACAATAACCAGACTAGATCTCAGTTATTCAGTGCATAAATTGAGTCAATTCTTAGTTGCACCACAAGATAAACACATGCAAGCTGCTCAAAGAGTGATGCAATACATAAAGGGAACTCCTGGTCAAGGCATTTTATTCTCTGCAAATTCAAAATTGCAGTTGAAATTTTTCGCAGATGTAGATTGGGCAACTTGCCTTGATACCATGTGTTCAATAATTTGGCTTTTGTGTTTTTCTTGGGACATCCCATATTTCATGGAAATCAAAATGATAAATTGTGATCTCTCAATCCTCTATAGCATAGGCAGAATACAGATCGATGGCTAATGCCTACTGTGAGATTGTTTGGTTGTTGGGTTTATTGAATGATTTGAATGTAGAGGTCGAAGGACAACTATTATTGTACTGTGAAAATCAAGCTGCCTTACGAAACACATTGAAGTGGATTGCCATTTTGTGAGGGAGAAGATAGAGGGAGGGATACTAAAGACAATGCACATTTCGAGTATGAATCAATTGGTAGACATACTCCCCCAACCTTTGCATTCGAAGCAATTTCACATCTTGCAAAACAAGATGGGAATATACAACCTGTAATATACAACATGTACTCTCCATCTTGAGGGGGAGTCTAAGCAAGTGATCACACGTGAAGTTACTGCTCTAAGCTGTGACCTTAATGCTATGTTATTTTTCCTTTCTGATGTAAACTACATGAAGGAGAGAAGAAGAGTGAGAAGGTACTTATAACATATTGTAGAGTCACCTATTATTACATTCAGTTGTATGTTAAATAATATAAGGACAAGGTTTGCCCTCAGCAAATTATTGAGCTGAGAGTCTTCTGTTCTTCTCTCGTCATACTTTGTTCTTCATTTCTCCAAGTATTGCTCTGTTCAAAATGTGATATGTACGTACAAAGGGCGTAACCCTAATGTATATCACATAGGTAGCCTTCTATCGGGAGTAACGAGGCCGTTTCCAGCGGCCCCGCCTCGATCTCTCCAGTCTCGATCAATCGTCCACGCGTTCTCCATCTCTTTCCGCCAAATGAAGGGAACCTCTAACTGGAGGTCTTAACATCTGTGCTCCCGGCACACCGTGCACCCAAGTGCCACGTAAGAGACGAATTAGAGCTGAGGGACGTAAGAAAATTTTTTGAAAAAACTAAAAATCTGGAAAAAAAAAAGTGAGACACGACAAGAAAAATCGAGACTTCGGAGTGCTACGTAAAATTACGTCGAATTTTGAGTGAAAATTGGCTCGGCAAGGCCGAATACTGACCCTAAACTACCAACGGAATCCGAGATTGTTTTATACATACTGCATAAAAAAATAAAATATAGCATTTAATAAATTTTTACCATTATTAAATTTATCAATAAAACTGATACATTAAATATTTCTATATTTCAAAATGTATTAATATTTATGTCAATTAACTTATCAATACACAAAAATATTTATAATTAATATAACAAATTTTATTTTATTATTTTTAATATTAATTTATTATTATTATAAAAAATAAAACTCATAACGGTTGATTTTTTTTCCTTAAATAGTTTCCGGTAAATTTTTTTAGGGTTGAAAAGACGGGTCCGAAAATCTTGAGGCCAGACCCATTTAAATAAAAAGAAAAAACAGCCGACTGATTTTCTCCCCTGGAGCTGAGATTTCCCGGTCCATGTGCATTTTCTCAAGGCGTATAATGCACCTGGAACGAAATGCGGTATCAGCTGACTTGGACCGACTCGCGGAAAGTCCGGCGCGTGCTATAGTTGACCGTCACCACGCGTTACGGCAGTTGCCAACGCGCGGGAGACACTGCAGCGTCCTCGGTTTTTTCCTCTCTTCCCGTGGCTATATTGTCCAGCAATAATGCAAGAGTAACAAATATGAGGAGATCCCATAATTAAGAGCGTCAGAAAGGTATTTGTAAATGGATAAAATTTTATTTGATAAAAAAATAATAAAATTTATTCTGTGAGAATTTTATTCCTATAGATTGAATTGGTCCGAATTGAATTAGGTGGAGGCTCATAACTATTACAAATATTAGTGTTAAAAACCTAGACTAATAATGCAGGACTAAAGCCACAAATTTAACGAAAGTGGATTGATTAGCGTAGCAAGGCTAAAAACGTCTCTTACCCTTAAGTAAAATTTCGAATTCGAGTTTTGTTAATCAAGAAAATTTATCGTGGGAGGTTGTCAAGTTTGAGAGTTCATTTAAACTTGTCAGCACTGCTATAAACTCGAAATGTAAACTCGTATCGTAAATTTGTGGAGTTTATATAACGTGTAAATATGTATTTATATTCACTATGTGACAATCATCCAATAAAAACCATAAACTAAGTTCGATATAAATAACTTTAATTCAATGTCTATGTTTAACATGACCTTTCCAAATTAAATTCTTCAACGAACCACAACCATGATAACAAAATCAAGGTGAAGTAATATTAGACAACAGCTATCATGGTAACAAAATAGTAAAGAGCAAACTATCCTAATTCTTACATAGGCACCTAACCTCATTTAATGAATTGGAACTAACCCATCTGCCAAACATTAGACAATCTATTGGGTCTCAAAAATTAAATTGTTTGATCTATCAATTCAACTTTCGAGTTTGTCGAGTTCATTATAACTTCCAATTCTACTACGAGTTAACTCGATTCAATGTAATAACTCTTAAAATCGGACAAATTTACGAGTTCACTCTCCAGTTTGACAATAATGCTTGGGAGAGTTTTACCGTTTCGTAGACTCAAGCAACTTGAACTGTATTATTAGTCAAACCCTATTCAACTTCTGGATAGCAGTGTTATGGACAAAAAAAACTACATATCTAGATGCATGTGTGTTCATATATGGAATTTAAATTTATAAAAATAAAAAAAGAATTGTGAACGAGAAAATCTTACACCCTTTTTACGAATTTTCTAGTCTCAAATTAGTCAGATCTATTTGAATTTTTGGATACAAAAGCACAAAACCAAAATTAAAACTTATTCATCTATTAGTATAAAAACGATAAACGTAGTTAGTCCAATTTACGGGATGCACACGTTGCTCGCTAAAATTCAAAAATAAAATTAAAAAAAAAACTAAATATACATTTTGGACATGGTAGGCATCCACTTAAATTTAATGCTGGTTAAAAATCCAAACTGCAAAACAAAATTTTAATATATATATATATATGTACACACCCGCATAATATGACCTAGACCTTATAAATTTTATTTTATGCTATTTTTCTTTTACTTTTTACACTTCCTTCTTTTTCCCCCACTTAAATAAAATTTTGCAGTCGAACTTCGGTTGTACTAATCTATAATACATTATTGATTTATCATATAATTCTCAATTCATCTTTAAGCAGAATATGTGTTAAGGGAAAATGAGTTTAATATAATTAGTATTGCTCTCGACCAATAACATAAAAATTATGAATTCAATGATCCAGGGTGGCTGAAGAGACGTATGGACTCTTAACGACGGACAGACCGTTGGGATTCCAACTTGGAACATTATAATTGTCTTTCGCGGAAGGGGTTGGCCGGTCGGTCCCGCAGGATTTACAACGTAATCGGACTCTCTCTCTCTCTCTCTCTCTCTCGCCAACACCTCCTAATAATCTTCTCCTCTGGCTCGTGTCGTACGACCGACCACGCCATTTACTTCTCCCCTTCGTTATTCCTCTCCCCACTCTCGAAGAACGCGTCAATATTCCATCTCTCCGGCGATTCTTCGTGAATCTCCGAGTGCCTCTTTTCGGCCGTCTGCAGCAAGCGATCTGCGCTCGGAGGGAGCTGTTAGCGGTTCCTGAGGTCAATCCGTGCGCATTACAGGGAGGCCGAGCATTGTGCCGGAGGGGGAGACAACCGGAGAATCGGAGATGGTCCAAATCAAGGAGTTGTATCCTTTTTCTTCTCTCTGCAGTTGCTTTCCATTAGCATAGATTGGGATAGATTCCGACGTTTCTCTGCATCGCTGTTCGCTGCGCAATCTCATACATGTACTCGTCGTTTTCATCTTCGCGCTTCCACTTTCTCTCCCTCTCGCCGTGTATAAATACATAGATATGTGGGTCCCTGAGTAGAACTACCAGCTTCAATTCGGTAGTTGCTTTATCTGATTCAGTTATTCACCTGCTTCCGCCTTCTCTTGGTTGCATTTTGGTTATGATTCCTTTTATTGCTGATTGATTGTAGTAGCTGTTGAGATTCGCTTGCAGAGAACCAAAATCTATTGTAATGGCATACCCATGTCTGCCTGATCCATGTAGATCATCTTCATGATTGTTTAAACTAGCAAGAGAATTCATAAATACTTTTCCTTCACTCCTAGTTGTTGACATGAAGCCGGATTGTCATGCCAGTGTCACTGGAAGAGGTATTGTTAGTTCCTGGTTTTTCTGTTTACAAGGTTTTATAGCAATGCTTTGAGTTTGGTGGATTCATTGTGCGTGCTTGAATTGCAGTATCAGGTAGCTCAGATGTACATGGTTAACAAGATGCAGCAACAGAGTACAACCGATACCGAGGGAGTGGATATTTTGGAGAACAAGCCCTTTAATGATGATGAATTCGGGAAGGGTCACTATACATCTAAAGTTTATCGCCTTCAGAGGTAAATGCATTATTGCCTTGAGCTGTTGTGGTTAATTTGTCGATGGTATCTTCGGTATAGAGCACGCATTACGGCCCCTCTTTGTAGGTTATCATTGAAAAATTGCCGTCTTTTTTTGTGGTCATGTAGTATAAAAATCCTTGTTGCAGATCGATGCTTGGTATGAAAAAAATCGCGGTGATATTCACCAAACAACATGCTTTGAGTGGATTTAAGCTACCTATCATCGGAGTGATACTTCTCAAGTCTTATGCATTATGCACATTGTTAATCTTGTGCTCACTCCCTAAATGACCGGCTGCTGCAGCTTCAGCTGTTAGATGTGTCTGTGTCTATTGAGAGTCATATCAGAATAACCTGTGACTTGGGCAAGTAATGTCTCATCAGACAACTTGTAATCTGGGCAAGCATGTCTCAGCAGATAAAAGTTGTCCTCTAAGCTTATGTTGGGTGGATAAATAGAATGGTGATAGTGATTGCAAGTTGTTATAACATTGATTTGTGACGAATTGGTAAGATGTATGATCATCTCACCTTAACATATGATAGGCTTGATATTTGTCTTTTGGATGTCTCATTTGATGATACTATAAGGAGAGATTCTTAGGTGAGTCTAGTCAATTGTGAATCATTAGGGAAAGTACTGGTACTTTCCGGTTTTCATGTTTTAAAAAAAAAAAGGGGCAAAGTACTAATATTTTCTCCTAATGGTTTACGGTGGATTGGATTCACCTAAAATTTCCTCCAGATTTAGACAGCTCAAGTATTTCCTCTAACACCATTCCTTCTCAACTTATGCTCCATGGGCAGCAAAGCACCTTCTTGGCTCACTACTTTTGCACCAGCAGACGCTCTTATCTTGCAAGAGGAGGCATGGAATGCATATCCAAGATGTAAAACAGGTGCGGATCATGTTTTTTATTTTAACTGTGGAGAGTTTCTGTTCCTTCAATGACCACTGAATTGTTCTTTCTCCTTATCTTTTTGTCATTGGCAAATGGGCTTACTGTCTCTCAGTAATTAAGGTAAATCCTCTTGCAGCCCTTGAAATTTCTTTTTGATGATTTGGCAAGAAGGTCGCCCCTCTAAATTTATCTGTATTTGCAGTGCCCATACTTTACAAAGTTCTCTTTGACTGTTGAGACTGTGCACAAGGCCGACAATGGACATTCGGAAAATGTAAGCTCCTTTAGAATCTTCATTTCTTTTAGCAACTTCAACAGCCAATAATCTGGTCGCCATTGAGAATTCACTTTGCTCGGTAGTGGGTCATGTTACATCCATCCAGACTTCCTTCTTGTTTTCTGATCAAGGGGCTTGCAAATCCAGGTTCACGGCCTGAACAAAGAACAACTAGCAGCTAGGCAAGTGGAAGTAATTGATATAGCTTCAGCTGCAACAGATTATTGGAGTTATATAATTGGAAGTAATGTAGTCGACTTCTCCAAATTCAGATCCGTGAAAACTGGACGCGGTCCACTATCGGAAGGTTGGCAGGTTTGAATCTCATCTGCTGCATCCTGTCATATCACAATTTGTGCTAAAATGGAGCATGAACAATGTAAAGTTGACTGCTTTGTCGGCCATCATTTCCATCGTTGAAGTTTTCATCTGTTGTCTACAAGGGACAGATCCAGAAGATCAGTTTAGGGGGAGGCAAAACTTCATAGAAGAGTAGCATGAAAAATTCGGGGTGGGGGTGGTGGGGGAGTGGGGGAAATATGATAATTCAACAAAAAATTAGACAAAATCAAGTAACATATGTATAGTATTCAAGTATTTTTCCGAGTTCATGGGGTGATCATCCCCAAATCCATCCATGTTGTCCACCAGCTTCACTCCAATTGAAGCAAAAGGACACAAGAAAAAAGATAGGTGTACACATGCGAGTGGGCACAAAGCTGCTGCTTTGCTGCTTCTCTTCCTGTCCTACAGCAATGTTGCAAAGGTGAAAGTTTTAATAACACGGTGAAGTGAAAAGGATGTCCACAATTTTCATTAAGCGGCACATGGCTTGTGTATGTCAGTGATCGGTATTTTATCCTATTATGGGAACCTTTTATCTGTGTGGTTTAACAAGAGAAATCTTATAGATCTTCCAGCTTGCCAATGTTCAACATATAGTAATCATTTCATTTAACGCTGCAGGACAAATGCAGCCCAGTTATGACAGCATACAAGTTGGTGACGGTTGATGCGCCATACTGGGGCTTTGGTTACCGACTTGAGCAAGCTATGCTAGCGGTAGGGTACCTGCTCTTCTTTTTCCCTTATACCCAAATAACTGTGGCTCTGTTCTTTTCTCTACCTTGCTACCTTTATTGCTGGCAAACTCTCGCCATGTTCCGTATGAAAGAATGGAGTCACACAGGGTTGCCATACAGAACAATTTCATTCTACGTGCTGATTCTGTTGTTAGGTGTCTTAGTTCTTTCATTCAACATAGATTGCCGCAGGCCAAACCGTCAATAGGTTGATATTTATAATATAAGATTACGTTTGGTAGGCAAGAATGGAGCCTTTCATTTTGTATTTTTGTTCTCGATTCAGTGTTATGAAGCCTTTTCAAATGCTCGGCTTCTCATCGTACATGGTATGGTTCTTCAAATGGTAGTCAATGTAAAGGTTGTCAATGGAGGAAAGCCAAGAGCTACTGCTAAACCTTCTGGAAGATTGATGGCTCGGAGGATATTGTGCAGATGTGAAAGAGACATTGGATTCTGCAAATAAAATTGCAGTCACTGTTTCAGCATATTTCCGAGAAAATTTTTGTCAAAGTTTCGGTCTTTTTGGTGAACTTGGCATCAGGGCTGCACTAAATCAGCCTGAATGTTTTCTCTGCACAGGGTGAAAGGGCTCTATTCATAGAAAGCCATCGCAATTGCTTCAGTTGGATCGACGAATGGTTCGGGATGACGATGCAAGAAGTTCGTGAAATTGAACAGCGGAACAACTTCTTACTGGGTAAGGTAAGGCAGTCTTAAAATGTCGCATCATTTTGCATATTTTCTGCCAACAACCCAGCGTGGATTCTAATTAGCCACCTGGTTGTTTGTTCACAACATCACCATGTCCTGCTGTTCATTTTTACACTTCTAAAGAAATGACACAACAGATTCCTGATGGTTTTCCGTTTTCTCGGGATCCTGCAGAACATTGGGAAGACCGATTCCGTGAAGAGCGGGAGCATGCTGGACCTCAGATTCCCTGTGGACGATGAGGACGACTTGTACAACTTGAGGTCTCGGCTGACACCAGAGCCACAGCATCTTCCTTCAGATACAAGAGTCGTTAATTGAAGCCAAGAATTTTCACGAGCCATATCTGCCCCTTTTTTGGTGGGAAATTCTTTGTAGATCTGTTTCCTCAATAGAAACTTTGTAAAAGCATAGAACAATCCGGAAATGAATTACTGATTTTTGTTTGGGTTGCAGCCTGCAATTTTAAAGAATCCATAAATATTTTTTTTATGGAAAATTTTATAAAACCTTGGCAGTCTTGACAGTACCGTATCGTGGTCACGATTCAGTCACGTCGCGGTCACGAGTGAGCAGCATGACACTCATATGTGGTGTGTCGTGGCTCCGTGACCAAATCACAATCAAAGTATGGTACCACTAAGGTATGGATGAGGGCTCCTCTACATGTATATCAAAGAAAGGAATAGCGACATGCTGGGTCATGTCTTGTTCTTATTATATAAAACTAGATGCGAAATCCGTATGTTGTATTATATTAATAAAAGTAATTAATCGTAAATTCATATATAAATGAAGAAAGTAGATAAATATAATGAATACATATAAAAAAAAGAATAAGTGGAGCGTAACAGAAAGGAAAAGAATAAGTGGAGAGAATAAAAAAAAGGTAACAAGAAAGAATAGAAGAGAGTAAGTGAAGAGAGAAGAAAATATGAGCAGGTAATTATACTTATTAGATTTACTATTTTACTCATCTTTAGTTCCAAATATAATGGTTATTAAAAATTTATTTATTATACACAAAGGAGAAATATGTAAAGTTAGAAAGTAATACTAAAACCAACTTGGAGTTGGTCTAGTGGTTCCTTCACTAAGCCCCCAAATGGGTGATCTCAGGGTCGAATCCTAGGTTGGGAGAGTCGATGGGAATTTTCCCAGAGATCCAGGCGATCGCAGATTAGTCTCGAGGTGCGTTTCGGCTGATCCGGGGATACTACGCGGTGCAAACCAAAAAAAAAAAAGGAAGTAATTAATATTAAATAAGTGGTGAACTTGCTTAAAGTAGTAATTGATATAATTTTTTGAAAAATAATATATATTTTAAAATTATTTTGTCTATCTATTGGAACAAGTCTCTCACTTTGGTGTATTTTTCACCTTTCAAGTGACATATAAACATAAAAAATTCAATTTTTAATAAACTATATGTTAAGAAAATTTTAAGATATAATGGTAAATTTAGTAATACGTAATAATTTAATCTTTCTCTACTCTCACCTTCTCGTTAATTTCTTTTTGTTTACATTTATTTTTATCATATTTCCTCTCTAACTTTTTCTTTATCTTATTTTTCTTATTTATTTTACAAAATCACATATTTTGGAATGAGGTGTCTCTAAAATTTTGTTTAAGCATTTATTACACATTTGTTTTCATCGTAATCATATAATAAAATCCGTACGTAGTGATTCGTCTCACTTTTGAACTTTCAAGAATACCTTAACGAAGAGTTTTTCAACCAATAGAAAAGGACAAACAAGTGCGAAGTTGTAAAATCATTTTGAAATTATAATTCTCATATAAAATTTAAATTAATCATTTTTTCCAATTAAAAATTATATTTTTTGTTTTATTTATTCATAATGCATTTTATAAAATTAACAATGTTATAAAAATTAATACTCAACTGCAAATCTGATAAAATGTTGTTACAAAATAGTATGAATTTGAAATCAACTATATGATTTATAATTCCGTGCGTAACACGAGCTCGCATCTAATTTAATTTATGAGTACTTTTATCATAATAAATTTAATAATTATTATTTAATTTTATTAGAATAGTGTAAATTGTAATTATTTTAAATTCATTTCGCTATGCTCTTTATAAATATTCGAAATTTGTAGCTTATTTTAAATTATATTTTACATATGTTTATTTTTTGGGCAAATTGGGCCGACCTGTTCCTCGACCCTCAAGGGTGCGGATAGGTACGGATATTCAAATACTTAATTCACTCTGCCCATTATCACCCCTACCTGTACACTCTACTAGTACTAGCACTGGATTTGCTTACGTAACACCACCAAAAATCTAATATAGGTCACGAAAACCGGTGTTCGATAGAACACAAGTTTAAGAGCCTCGTCTAGCAATATTTCTCAGAATATATGACTTCGATCCCACCAAACCACACGGGAAGAGTTTTAAACTCAATCGATAGAAATCGTACTACTAGGATGAGATAAGGGGTAATGAACAAGTTTTAAATTTTTAACAAGGCAATCAAAACCCGTTAATAATATCTAAAGTAAATTGATTGAGCTTGTAGGACATTTCTTTCCCTTAAGCAAGATCTCAAGTTTGAATATTGTGAATAGAGAGAATTCATCTTGAAAGAGTTTTAACTCCCAATGAACCCTTCACACTCGAACCGAATTAATCAGTACCGTTCAATTTAAAAAAAAAAAAAACCTGTTGATAATACAAATGGAAGAATCAGTACTGAGCTATCTCAGCCGGCTCACGTCAGCGACTCATTAGCTGTTATTAAATAATATATTAAGCTTCAACTGTCGAAAGAGAGAACTCCGTGCGGATTTCAATCGATACATACATTCCAAACCACCATCGCCACAAAATTTACAACATGCACCGTCGAGGGAGATTCAAGAACATCTGATTGGTTCAAATTGTCGCTATCAAACATATAGCAGAGCCTGCTGGCAAGGTCTACAGAATCCTAAAACAACAAGTGCTTTCGATGCTTCGCTTTGATTCCTGTAACACGATGTCCCCGACCAGGATGGGCCACGCGCGCTAGAACTGGATCAAGCTGGGCTGCGCCTTGGTCATCCTGGCCTCGCCGTAGGGCTCGTTGTTGTCGATCCGGCGGTTGTTCCTGAACGCGCCGCAGCCGATCACGTAGGTGATGACGAGGAGGATGAGGATGACGACGTTGATGACGGAGACCTTCCTCCAGCTCTTCTTGAGGCTGGCCAGCACCCCGGCCTTGCACGAGTTGCACGAGTAGCACAGCTGGCTCTGGTCGTTGCTCCACTGGGTGCAGTCCGGGTCCGTCCCCACGAGCCCGCCACCCGAGTCCCACACCGTCTCGTTCTGGTACACGTACCCGCACTGCGTCGGGGGCTTACAGCATCCGGACTGCACAAAACCCAACACATAAAAATAAAACACGGCTCCTGAATACTAGTAGTGCAGATCGAAACATAAAGTTAACCTCTGCATATCGTTTCTGCACAGTGGCAATCCCTTTTCGGGTATAAAACGCAACCTGAAAAGTCTTGTATAAGCTAATAATTCACCAAGGGAGCTTTGTCTCAGGGACAGATTGCGACATCGCAACCACCTTGAGGAAACCAGATGGTCAATAATTGAGGGAAGGTTTTCACACGTAACGAGTAATATCACGTGACACGCGTCACGGGCTAATAGATGTTTAACAAATTAATGAAAAATATAGTTATAAACATTTGACAAATCACTAGTATCATGTTGATGTGTTAAAAACAACCATCATCTTGTGGCATATGTCATACACGGTACACCCGTTACACAGAAAAATCTCTCATAATTGAGGAAGCCTGTGCAGTTTCACGAAAGAACGATCCCGGGACTGAAAGGATGCAAAACCCACTCTTCCATTCAACAGTGGAGAAGAAATATGAAACTACTGTTTCTCCCCCTCCACGTCATGATGGGAATCATCACTTCACAATTTCTTCCCGGTAAGGCCCCAGAGGGATTTCATTTCACTCAAAAGAGCTGGGGTCCTCTCGGCGAACAGATACACATGGACAGCGCAACGTAGTATGTCGACGGACGGATGAGTAGCGTGTTTGATCTATGTCTCAAGAAAGTGACTGGATCGAGGAAGTGGGATTCGAATGACATGTGGGGTTGGTAAGAGCTCACCCCTTTTTAACTGAATTCTTCTGGGAGGATGAGCACAGGATAGAAAGCAGAGTATGTGGAATGAATATCCCAAAAAGATAACCACTGGGAAATCTGTGGATGAAGTTGCCAAAGGACCTGCCCTGTCCTCCAAAAGACATATTCCCTAACTGTACACTTCCACTTACCAAAAGCAATTTTTTTGGTGCAAAAGACTTACATACCCTTAAGAGGGGATGGAAGAAAAAAACAGGTAATACTTGGATACGAGAGATCCCACTGACGAGAATTGAATTCAGGATCTCTTAGTCTCAGGTCGAGAACAGTACTGTTATATCAAGCTACCACCCTCTTCAGTAAAAGCAATTTAATTGATTTTTCCATGAAAAATTGACATTGACATGTATTAAAATTCCACGTGGGCTTACAGTTTCGAACCTATTTTCACCTGAAAGCCTGAGCTATTAAGTGGTAGTATCTAATTCTCTTATAAATCCAAATTTACTCTTCGACCTAGCCGATGTGAAATTTAACTCTCAATAATATAAAAGTTGCAGAAAATAAATTGCCAAACAATTCCACCCCATAATGATCGGATCACAATCACGTGTTCCTTTTCACTCACCAAAAGCTATCATTGATTCTCGCATTGCTTTTTCTAAAAGTTCGGAAAAAAAAAATCTGAACAATCCTATCTCATGATCCTCCTGTCATCCACTTGAACAGCACACGCTCACGGTCAGGAGTGCAAGGATTTCTACTGACAATAACCAAATAATGATTTTTTTTAAAAAAAAATTAGATCAAGAATGATATTTACAGCACCAAAATGACCTAATTTTGTAAATTTAGAACATAGACCAAAGTATAATAAATGGCATTTTGACAGTTAATTTTTTCAAAAGTAATCAATCAGTAAAAGACTTTAATTTGTCCACAGCACTACGCTCACCTACTTAAAAAAATCCACAGAAAAATAAAGGCGGGAATTTTTATTTCTTATTATTATATTAGATTTATGGGCATTTTTCAACGCAGGAAAAATTAAAATAACCTCTGCGTGATTTATTATTTATAGTTCAAAATATAATAGAAAAAAGATAATATAATAAATGCGTGTGTGTACATTTACTTAAATGATACCCCAAGCTACACCACGTGGTTATGCCGAAATCTCGGGGGAGACAAGACCATGGGTGGGAGTCCTTCAGCTGACAATCTAATCGACCGCCCCATTTCGAAATCTGGATCTATCTCTTTTATTACTCTATATATATATATATATATAGATAACCAAACTATCTAGTGCCTTTCGAGTCCAATAAGCGGTAGTTGTGATACCTCCTCATTGGGAAACACAAAATAACCCGCAAATAATGTGTGCCGAGTAAGTCAAATGAACTTGACAGGATCGAGGACTATAAAACACCCACCAACAAGGAATGCGCCTTTGAGATTTTTAACTCGAGAGGTCTTAAAAGACTTTCCAAAATCCCACCACTAGGACTGCCCCTCATGAGCCTCTTTTATTGCTATATAAATTATTCGTGGATGGTACTCTCTCTCCTTCCCTATTTTAAATATTTTTTTCCGATCTGCACTATCGGTATCCAAAAATCTAATAGAGTCCAACTGATCCAGTCGTGACAAATCAACCCATTGCAGGGAAAAACTCTTTCAAAGTAAATTTTTTTTCCCATTCACATATGCCCGAATTCGAAAAATTTGCTTAAGAGATGGAGGTATAACCATTTTAACCAATAAATTTTGTTAATTTTAAATAAAACTTTATTGAATCGTATTGTAACATCCATTATTAAATAAGAAAAAATAAATGTGTTATGCATAACAAGCCCGTTATATGAATCACATTTTTAGATCTTGATACGTATAAAATTCATCCTAAGAAATAGTAAAAATCTTTCACGTGTCAATATTTAAAAGAGACTTAAACAACGAGCTCGTTTTGTATTACATACTGAATATCTACTTTATTAAATGGGTCCTTGTCACTCACCCACCCTGTATATAAAACAGTTTGTATAATATAATACAATAATTATAACGGGCACTTGTCACTTGTCCTGTGGGTGTTAAAAAGTGTATATATATATATATAATTGATATTGATTTATTTAAGTATTTTATAAATGGAGAGAACTCATAATTTAAAGATTTTACTTTTTAGGTGGTATTTGGTTAAAATATTATTAGATTACACTAAAAGTAAGATTATATGGAACATTATTATAAGAATATAAAGTATGTGGAGTAATACAAAATTATTGTTTTTTTAAGCATTTTGAATGATTGAGAAAATAATTAAAAATATAACCTTATCTTACATACTTATTATTATATATAAACATTTGTGAGCTTTGATGTCTTTTTTGTTTTTCATAATTGCTATTTATCTAATTTACATATTAAAATTTATGACGCATATTATTTTAGATTAAGAGTAAAATAATAACTCTAGTCATTTTTTTCTTACTCTGCATCTACTATCTTAACAGTAAAAATATTTTATTAACGGTTCATATTTCCTCAACCCACTCCATATCTAAAATATTAACAGAAAAATCTATCATATTTTTTCAACGAATGATTTGAAATAGTGAAATGAAACTGTAAAATTAACATAGTATACTAATGATAATTGAAAATATCATTCCTAATATTGTAAATTGACAAATTTTAAATAAATTAAATTACAATATGTTATAAATAAACGATCTAATTATATAAATTTAACCCACTATGTAACATTTGTTTATTTTTTATTTTCTTTCCTGCATAGCACCAGTTCGTGTCTAGCAATATAATATTTAATGATAAAAAGTAGACACCATTTTATAAAAATATCCTTATTTTAGTTTGAACTTTTAAAAGGAATGAAAATTTTTAAATTTCCAAGTTGGGGTCTAACTTGTAATTTGAAAATATCACCTAAAATCCTTAAACCCGGTAAGGCCTTCATGGCTCGTAGGGGTGTAAACAGTCGGGCCGTTTTATTTCAAGCGTAATTACTACACAATTTTCGTGAAAATTGTTGTACCCCAACTTTTTCGGTCTGGTTTTTTTTAAGTGCAAAAAACCCCACACCAACAACCATTAGGGATCATGAAAACTTATTTTTTCGGGTAATTTTTTCGGGTCCCGATTTTCAATACAAGAATAAGATTAAATGATAAAACTAATTTGAAAAAACATGTAAAGCTAATAAAGAACTAATAGACCCACTTTAATGAGTAAAACTCGAATTGATGACAAACTCTTTCAAAGGATAATAAATACTATTTGTTGTAATATTAAATTTTAAATATATTTTTTATATTATAGAAAATCAAGTGGTTTAGGAGCCCTGCCAGATTTTTCGTGAGGCGCCCAGACTTTTTCAGACTGAATTTCCTAGACAACTCATCGAATTTTAAACATAGCTCCAAAAAACCGGTCTTTTTTTGGAGGGCAAGAATGGATATTTTGAGTTTTTGGTCTTTAGGTTTTTATTTATTTACGCTCAAGAGTGGCTCAGTAAAATTGTAATACATCCAACTTTACATACAAATAATGTAAAATACCGTACAATATAATCACTTTCCCTGTAAAAAAATGTTTAGTTTGCATCAATCCAAGCATTCCCTTAGCTAGGAGATCAAACTCAAATTTAAATTAATCGGGAATCGCAAGAAAAAAATGTGTAATGCTCCAGAAAACAGAAGAGCTGAAGCAAACATTTGCTTGGCTTGGGACCTCAACAGAAGGAAGGCCAGAACAGATGACATTGAGCTGAAGATTCGGAAGCGGTATGAGAAGTCCATGACCGGAAATCGGAACATGGGACTAGAGAGCGTACTGACCGAAACCCGTAAAAAAAGCTCGGTCCAGTAAACACGACACGACAAGTACGTGAACTTGAGGATTGCTAGGGATGATTGGGGCAAGAACATGAGAAGGGGAGAGTGGAAGAAACAAAGAAGGCTACAGGCCAATCATGTGCTACATCTGGTTATTAAAAATGATGCATATGCAAGGAATACCAGGGCCTAGATCATATGTTCCCCGGGAAGAATCTAACTTTTTATTTTTCTTTTTAAAAGTTGGAATGACCTTTCATCTAAAAATTCGATGCAGATCGATTAATCTGGATTCGGATCCTTTTAACATGCTAAGATGTAAGATTTTATCTCTTCCTTCAACTTTTTCAAGACACGATGATCATGTACATCGCGTGATACATGTCATAAGTCAACGGATATTTAACACATAAATAAAAATGTTATAAATATCCAACATTTTATAACCGTTACACTAATATGTTAAATATTTATTAATTTTTTTATCTTAGAAGAGATTTATCCCATAGTGAATTCACTAGATTTGAATTGAATTAATTAAGATATATTAAATTTTTAAAAATTAAAAATACATATAAAAAAATATATTTATTAGTTTATAATATTACGTATTATAATAAGTGGGGACGCTATCTCAACTGATAAAGCCTGTACTTCCTCAAAAGCCGCATTCCCCCACACATCCCACCTCTCATGGGCTTCTCTCCAGAATACTCAATAAAGCCTCCTGCCTTTGCCTTTAATCAATCATCCATTTCAAACCTTTCAATTTTGTTCTTTAAAAAAAAAAAAAACATGTTCTTGCATCAAACCCGCTTTCGATGTTCGACAAAACTGGGCTGATCAGCACCACAGATCAACACCACAAATGAATCTGAAGTTAATCGCAGGACTCAGGGAGGTGGTTGAATACGCAATCTCTCACCCATCTAAGAGTTAAACCGATGGACTATGATCTCCTAAGAGTTTCTCCCATATGATATTTTACCATTTAACCCCTCCCTTCAACGATTACCAAGGGCTAAATCACGGGACAATAACTAGAGCGAGCGAGGGAGGGAGTGACTGACTGACTGACCTCAATAGGCGTGAGCTTCCGGAGGTAGAACATGTCGGCGGTCTCTGGCACGCCGTTAACGGTGACTCCGATTTTCCGGCAAACCTTGGAGTCTCTGATGCACGCGCTGATCTTTCCCCAGTAGCTGTCACTCGACACTCGCTCCTCCAACCATCCCGAATAGTCCTGTAAGTTAGAACAGCAATCCCCGATTGTATTATTCGACTCGAAAATCCCGAAGAGAACATCGTATTCTCATTCATCGCAAGCCGATGTGAGAATCCTGCCAAGTGTGACAGGTAGAAGGCCACAGCCTATGATGAGTGATTCATTTTGGAAAAGATGTTAAGGTTATGGGCAAAACCGTAAAAAGCCACTGCTGTCAGCTTTGTCAGCTCGGAAAAATTTAAATCCGGCCGGGTGTTTTGCGGACCGCCTATGGTCAGGAGACGGGACGGTGGCTGTTACCTGGAGGTAGTAGTCGAGGTAGGCGCGGTTGGGGACGGGGCGGCCGGAGCCCTTGCCGGTGACGGAGAAGGCGAAGATGATGAAGCCGAGGAGAGCGACGATGACGAAGAACATGCAGAAGAGGTAGAACCACATGAGGAAGCTGTTGCGGTAGCAGGCTCCGGCGAACCCGGCCAGGGAGAGGACCATGATGGTGGCTCCTATCACGATGAGCGGCCACTGCAGGAACCGGAGGCAGTCGGTGGTGTTGGCCCGCGTGCTCAGCCATATGCCGCCGCCGAGGATGGGGATCGATAGCAGGAAGGTTATGAAGTTGAGGAGGCCGATCAGGTGGTTGCTTGCCCTCATCCTTCTCTCTCTCTCTCTCTGGAACTGCTCTTCCTCTTCTCTGTTTCGCTTTGCTCTGGGAGCTTTTGTGTTGGGGAGGAGCTAAGGTACAGTGTGCAACTCTCCAGAAAGGACGAAGACTAGTTGGGCAACGATAACGAGGCTTAATAAATACAGGCAGGGGGGAGATATTTGATACCGAATAATCTTTCCTTTTTTTCCCCCGATGAATAATATTCTTTCTTTATTTTTATTTTATATTTATTTATTTATTTATTTAACAATTCATAATATAATCATCCTTGAGCTAAGAATTCGAGCCATCATCATCATCAAACCTGGTCTGATGCTCAAACCCAAATTGGTCTTTTAGGTTAATTATAGCTAAGGATTTTATATTACTGTATTAATATATTATTATGTATTTACAAATATTTACTCACTGATTTTAACTGTTCCACTGTAACTATAAAAAGGCAAATTTATTCTGTAATCCGATCAATCGTTCGTAATAACAAATCATCTATTCATGTGGTTTTGATCCGTCTCCACCGCATATTTTCACTTTCTTCATATCTCTTCCGTCTCTTTACAATTTATATTTCCACGGTTATGAAAGTGAAACCAAATTAAAAAAAGATAATTAGTTAATATTATCTTTATATTGAAAATATAAATTTATAGGTTCAATTTCAATTCGCACGTCCTTTTAAATCGCTTTTATTTTTAATGTCATGTGGGCCTCATTTATGACAGAAAATGTATTTAAGACACCATTTATGTTCTCGACAACGTGGTCCAGCCCGACCGGCTCCCTTCACCACTCCTAGGCGAAATCTTTAGGTAAGTCGAGTTTATAGGTGATACGGTGAGTTTAACTAATAAATATTTAATATTTAAATAAGTTATATCTAAAAAATATTATTATTAACGAATAAAAAAGATGATATAATATTTTATAATAATATATTAAATATTTATGAATAGAATTTACAGTAGCGTGATTAGGCGAGCTCTCTCCCCTTCCCATCCACCCTTTTTTTTAATTTCATTTAATTTAATTTGTTTTATTTTATTTTTGTCATCGCAACCAATCATGGACTAGATGAACCTTGGTAATCCAGTTGGTGAAGGTGGAAGGAAAATTATCGGATTACTTGTCATCCTTCACAAAACACCAAAAAGAAAATCATGCCGACAAAATCACATTTTGTTAATTTTTTAGGCTCATATTAAATCTAAAATTTTAAAACTTTATTTAATCCTCTAGTAATAAACTCAAAAATTAAAACTTTACCTAATCCCCTTTATATTCTTACTTTTCTTTCTAATATAAAATTATATTTCTCAATATCTACTATTACACGTGAGAGCACGTCTTCAGTGGAACAATTATATCACGTGTTAATATTAACGCGATATATTTGTCCGATTAAATGTAATAAAAAAGTTATACAGTTATATAAAATCCTTTAACAAATTGTGAGTTTTAATTAGAAAAATATATAAAATTAAATCTTAATTGAATAGGTATATCACGCTAAATGACTCCTATAAGATGTGACATAGCCGTCTTTGTCATGTACCCTCCAAAGGAGTATGGGACAAAATTTTTTTGGTAAATAGTCGGGCTGACTTTTCTGAGGAAGCTTTTTCGAGTTAAAAAAATACCTCTAAAATCGTATATGGTCATGGAAAATCAACCGTTTCGTGTGCGATTTTTTCGAGTATGAGTTTTTATATCAGTAAAGTTAAAATTAAGATTTCAATTTAATAAAATTAAAAATTTGTAAATTTAAAGAAATGATGAAAGTTCAGTAGTTGATGTATACATATTAAGAATCTAAATGACTTTCATATTTACATTTCACATGTCAATTTTATATTCTACAATATTTATCCCGACACGATCCTATTATTTTCACTCTAATTTATTAAAAATTAGTTATAATTCTAACATAAATACTCCAAACTATTTTAAAAAACAAAAAAGTACGAAATCAGGGCCGGTTTTAAATCTGATAGTTTTTCGGGTCGGAGCCCGATTTTTCTATACTACTTTTTCTTTCCTAAAATACTAACGGTGTTTCATGCGAAGCCCCCAAAATTTCGATTTTTCGGATTGGTCTTGGTCGATTTTTTTCGCTCGAATTTTTACTTGCTCTCCAGCTAATCAAATCAACACAGTGCTCATTTTACTGTAATCTCTGGACGACGTGTGACTCCAAAATGCATTTGAAAATGACATGAAGATCCTTGGAGCGGACGCGTGGGAGGAGACTAATTCAAAAGGGAAAAACGGTGTCGTCTTTTAGACGAACTAAATAAAATAATTATCTCTTTATCTTGCCGCAAAAACTGATCATTTTAATCTTGACTTCCACTTGTCGGTGTCCAGGTGGTTGATCGACGAGCGAAGCTAACTTCCACAAGGTAATCATGGCTCACAGTTTCTACCAAAAAAAAAAAAATCATGGCTCACAGTACAAGTTTTGTACAGTAATTTCGTGTTTAAATTATGGTGAAGAGATTGTTGAATTAATTGTTATCGGTGGAGAATTCTGCGATTGTTTGTTTCCTTTTTTTCCCTCCTATTTCCTATTATAATTATAATAAAAAAGTGATATTTTTAGTCTTTAATCTTTTACGCTTTTATTATTTTTGTCATAAAGTTATTTTGTTATCTTTCGCTCAATTTTCGCATTTTTGTCACTTTAATTTTACCGTCATTTTTTTATAAAAATATTTTTAATATAAAAGTTTTATGAAAATTTTAAAATAAAAGAAGAAAGCAAATGGGAGGAAAAAATCTCTGACACAAGCTTGGATCCATCTCTAACAGTCTACTCCTTGCCCCAGTTGCCGACTTTGCTAAGAGTCCACTCTCAACACACGATTCAACACATTATTAAAGTTGGGTTAAACATCTTAACACGCAGCGTGTGAGAGGGGATGCTAGATCCCGCATTAGTTATGTATGAGAATAATTATGAGTTTATAAGAAAATTGAATACCAATGGACTTCTAGGTGGAAATGGACTCAATTTCTTATAAGTCTCACTAAAATAATAATAATATATTTCTCACTAATAATAATAATAATAATAATAATAATAATAATAATATATGAGCACCTAATCACATCAATCTCTGACTGAAACTGGTACCCGTCCTCTGCAATCCCTCATTGACGTTAGTCTTGACCTGTCTCCGAAAGTCTCTTGCCAGCCCAATTGCCCACTTTATCAACGGGCCGCTCATGACCCATAGTTCAACTGTGGGACTGTTTCTAATTAAGAATGTAGTGGCTACTCTAAAATTAAAACTCATTCTCGTCCATAACGGGGTCTACCAATTAATTCCCAACTAGGAATGATTTCCTAATTTTAGAGGGGATGTGACTGCAGGCGATATTCCACTACCATTTTTCATTTCATATTTTCTTATTTTTAATGGAAAAAAGCTTTTTTTTTTAATGAAAAAAATAGCGCTAAAATTAAAGTAGCAGAAACATGAAATGTAAATGTAAATGATATAAATGATTAAAAAAAACAGAGGTTTAGGATGTAAATGACCGCCAAGGACGGTAGTCTAGCAGTTTAAAGCTAACTTTTATGCGGTGTTGTGGGATTGAGATTACATGGTCAGGTGTTACTTTTAGCAATATTACCAGAAAAAACTCTTGAATTCGTGTCTTGACGGACAACAATTTCTTAAAATATATTAGGCCTTTGGTAGTGATACGTTGACAGAGTTAGTGTTACTACTAATTATTTAGTCTGTCTGACACGTGCACAGTTGAACACAAAAGTTCGAATATTACGAGGTTGTAATTGCAAGTGGTGGCCACTAATATTACCATGCTTTTACTTCTCAGTAAGGACAAATATTAAACGTAGTTTTTTTATTAAAAAAAGACAATAATCATGTATTAACTTTTGGTTCTTCTTCCCTCTCGTGGAAGAAAGCGAAATTAAATGTCTTCAATGTGTTTGAAGCATCCTGGAAATTACGGAAGCGCAAATAAATAATTTAAAAATATTTATAAAAAATGAAGTACATGTCACGTCACAAAAATTGCTCCGTATATTCCTCCTCCATTTTATAAAGCTCTTCGTTATAATTTTTAAATGAAAAATAATACAATAATAAACGGAAAAAATTGTTGAAAATGGAGCAGGAAAAGGGAAAAATAAAAAAGGAGAATTCACGACAAAGTTAAATCCCGATTTTGTTTAGGTGGTTTGATGTCCCTCCATTTTAAAAAAGATCTTGGATTCAAAAAATCGTATGAATAAAAAAAATTTGTAATTTTTGGATTTTAATTTTTAATAAGCCGCTCAGCTAAAATTTACGTTAGTCGGGATCATTAGATTTTTAAATATTAGAAAGTGAAAACTGTAATATTTATATGATATCATAAATTAATAAAATTATATTATTTTAAGATTTTTTAAATAAAATTTTTAAAATAATAAAAAAAATTAATATTAAAAATAATTAAATCTTATTAGTTTATTATTATATAAATACTGTCAAGTGATACATTAATTACATGTAAGTCTTCCTCGATGGATTGAATTCCCCACCCCCCCGGTTCCATGTTGTACGTGTATTGATTTGTGATTGACAGGAACATACTCGGACTGCTTTCCCTTAATTTCATGGAATATCGAACGTGTGTACATCTTTTTTTTATTTGGACTATGCAGTATCTCGGACCAGTTGAAGCGTACATCGATGCTAATATTTGGTCGGGCAGGGGTCCCGAAGAAAATTTCTGTCGACCCTCCCAACTTGAAGATCGATCATGGAATGACTCATTTGAGTTCTAGTGAGGGAATTACTAGATAGCCGTGTTATAGCCGTATAACACGGCTATATTGACGCTCGGACGGCGATCCGAGCGGGAACCAGTTGGATGGACAGAGAGAGAGATCAAAATTAGTTGGAAACTTGGAAGTTGGAATATACCGGTTTCCCAACATCAACGAATAGTCCAAATGAAAAAGCGGTCGGTGGCTGCTTGACAATGCGTGTCTCCATTTCGCTCGCTCGGTCGGTCGGTCGGTCCCACTTATCCCAATCCTCACCGAATTACCAAGATTTATCTCTTTAATTCTGTGATTTTATCCACAAATGATCAATAAACGTGATTCTTATTTTTTTATAGCAAGAAATGTATTCTTCTCGGACTATAAACACCCATAAATTAATAAATTCAGATAAGTTCATGAGCAAAATATATGTATGAGTGGCTTCACCAAAGGTTACGTGTTCAATGGAGAATTGAGCACCCGACATCATTGAGTTTCATATGATTTAGACGCATGTCCTATCCGCTTGAGCTAATTCTTGAGGGTTTAAGCTCATCGTTTAATCTGTCAATATAAGTCAATTCAATTAGTTCGATGTCAATTTTTATGAAGTAAAATTTTACGTTTGAGTTTTATAAATGAAAAAAAATTCATTAAAAGAGAATTTTAGAATTCATTTGAGGCAGACCAGAATTAATCAATATGTATTCGATTTCTGCGTACAAGAAGAACAGATGAGTTCTCCATGGCCATAGCCAACTGCTGCTGGGAACTGTTGTCCCAACGACTCTTCGTCGTCGGCGTGGGGATCAGTTTCGTTCCCATTTACTCGATGCGTTGAATGTCGTTTCTAACCTTGCCCATTTGCCAGGGAGATGTTAAATTGTAGAGATAACCGATCCGTGCCGATGAATTTTTCAGTGTCATGGGCTCTAGTCATTGAGCAAGCTAATAGACGATATGGGTACCCATTCTCTTGCCATCCATGGACGAGACCAGACACTGAATGTCGGGGATAATGTGGCAAGTTGGTCAGATCCAAATTAAATGAGATGAGAAAAAAAAATTGACTTTGAAGGGACAAAATTCGTTATTGCGGAGAGTTTTTACTCATTAGAAGGAAATCATGATCGGTCGGGATACAAATTTCTGAAAAGGCGAGTCGGGATCATTTGATTTTTGGATATAATCCGAAAAGGAAAATAAATAAAGAAGTGGGCTACCGATACTTTGAAGATCTGACAAAAAGGGGTGTTTTGGACATTTTCGTTGTTTCGGATTAGTATGGGCTGGACGGTTATGGGCTCAGGATTCAAAGCCCTAAGGCCCGGCCCATTTCATTGTTAAATGGTGTTTCCAAGTTAACTTCTAATCTCGTTCTTAAAGTGGCACACGACCATCAATTTCATTCCTCCATCCATCCGGCCTTAACCCCACTACGAACCCCATTAATGTCGCTCGAAAAATTGAAGAAAATATCATTAACATAAAAAATAAAAACAAAATTTGATGAAAAGTAGTATTTAAAAACTCATTATTTATTAAAAAAACAAAATTTCTTAAAAATAAAAATTCATAAATATTTTTATAGATTCATACAAATATAAAAATTTAAAAAGTTCTAAAAATATTATTAAAATTCAAATATTTTGATAAAAATTTCTAAAAGTTTTGAAAATTTTGTAAAACTTTCGAAAATATGTCAAAATTTTTGAAATATAAATTTTCAAAAAATTACAAAGTTATAAAAAATTTAAGAAAGTTTTTTAAAAATGAGTAAAAAATTTTCTGAAATAAAAATTTTTTCAAAAGCATTTTTAAAAAAAATTACAGTCATCAAAAAATTAAGAAATTTTTAAATGTTTATAAAAAACTTATAAAAATCCCAAGATTATAGAGAACTTTTAAAATTTTTAGTACTTTTTATTTAAAATATTTGTAGTCTTCCGTTGATTATCATGGAAGTAATGGAAATAGGAGAACGAACAAAACCTAATAGCAGGTTTGGTTCATAGGAATAGGATGGGGAATAGAATAGGTATTCTATTCCCCATCCTATTTCAGTGAACCAAACAAGGTTCAACTTTTCGAATAAGGAATAGGCAAAGAACAAATAACCTCTTCCAACCATGGGGAATAGGTATTCCCACTAGGAATAACACATGAAATGTCAAGAATGCCCTTCGTTTTTTTAATTATTTATAGCAATACCATTCCCCTTCCCCAACCCAGCCCGGTGCCAGCCCCGCCCCGACGGCCAGCATCGCCGGCGGTGACCCATCAACCCTCCACCACCGTTGACGACCTCCCCGCGGGCCTCCGCCGAGCCACCCCGCGCCTCCGCCGAGGTATCTCGAGCCTCCCAGAACCCACTCGAGCCCACATCTCCCCGAGCCTCTGCAAGGCCATTTGACCCATGGGTTCGGTTCTTGAGTTTGGTCGAGCCCTCCCGTGGGGTCTCGAGCCCCCAATGACTCGAGCCCGAGGCTTGAGGAGGTCGAACTAGTAGAGAGAGAAACCTCCCTCTCTCTCTATCGGTTCGACATTGGGGCTCGAGTGCCATGGTGGGGCTCGTCAATGGGGCTGGACGGCTGCTCGAGGGCGAATGCTTGAGGGCGAGGGCTCGAGGGCGAGTGCTTGAGGGCGAGAGTGGGGCTCGACAGCAGGGCTCGATGGAAGGGGCTCCGCGGGGCTAGGCGGTGGCTCCTTGATCGCATTTCTGGGGAGTGGGGTGGGGTAGGGTGGGGTGGGCTCGGGGAAGATGAGCAACGCCACTCACAACTGACTTTTTTTTAACAAAGGGTAATTATGTCTTTTTATCTTTAAATACTCTATTCCTTATCCCTTTATTCCCTCCAACCAAACAAACTATTTTTATTCCTCATTTAACTCTATTCCTCACATTATTCCTCATCCCTATCTATTCTATTCTCTTTCTATTCTAAACCAGCGAACCAAACGCATCAGAAGAGGTAAGAACACAGACTTGCCAGCCATAGAACAATAAAAGGGTTATCTAAATTTAAAAATAATAAAATAAATACACTATACAAAGATATATTTATAATTTTTCTAAATTACGTATTTCTTAAAAATATAAAATTTATAAAATTTTGTAAGTTTAAAATTTTTATAAACGTTTACAATTTTCATAAAAATTATTGAAAACTTCTTACAATTCTATAATTTTAAAGTGCCTTTATTTTTTTTGATAAATTTTATAAGGTTTTTGACAAATTTCGTAAATATTTCAGAAATCTTCACTATCGGGACGCCACTACTCAGATCATGTCAGTCGGTCAGGTGGGCTATGGTTACAGCGCTGCCACAAGCAAACACCCAATACGTTGGTTCCAATTCATAGAGCTCCAAATCAAACTCACAAGACATTGGTTCCAACTTGTTGAGAGGTTGAAAGCTAACAAGAAACGTTGGAAGAATAGGGGTGGATCTAGAAACTTGGTTTAGGTGGATGAATCTCCATAAGATCCTAACATAACGAGTTCATTAGGTAAAATTCCATAACATACTAATATAACAAGTTCAAGTAGACGAAATATTACAGCTAAAAAAAAGGATAAAATCAAGTGAAATATACATGATATATTAAGAATTTTCCCAATTTTAAAGAGGTAATCGCCCCTACGCCCTTGCGCCTCTGCGCCCCTTGAATCCATTCCTGGAAGGTGGTGCGACATGGATGAGATTAGGTGGAGTACGGGGCATGGGCAATGACCCGCTGATCTTTTAAAATTTTCAATTTTTATATGCAACTTTGTCATATTTCATTTATTTGGACCACTAATTAATAAGAGCTGGCGCCTATTATGTGAAAAGATACCCACTTGTTTCATTTCAAAAAGTAATTTAATTTTAGAATTTAAATTTGTAGAATCGCGTTGCAAAATCTAATTTATGAGGTGTAAAAATTTTATTAATCAGTTTTTGCCATGAAATGGAGAGTCTTTCGGTACAGCGATAGTACCATATTAGCATTGTCACGTAATGTCACGAGCCAATAAGAGTCTGTCATGTCGACAATTCCACGATATGAATTTTGAGCTGCAAAAACATATATTCAAATGTTTTGTGAATTAAAAAAAATCCTAAAACTTTAAGAAATCCTAAAATTTTGATGTTTAAAAATTTCCAGCATCCTCTTCATGTTTTTCTAATTAAGGTTGAAATTTTCTAAGGTTGCTTTTCGAGTTCCTTAGGGGTTTATAAATTTTGATTTAATTTGTAGTATTTTTTATTTTTTCAACATGAGCATTTGAAATAAGCCCAATTGCCTTTTGAGACCCACACTGATTTTTAGGCCAATCCACATAATATAATTTTTTTATCACGATAAATTGCCTGCTATACTATCCGGTATGATGAAATTTCTTATATTGTCACCAATTTTAATAATCGATGAAATTGTCATGTATTTTATTTTAACAAATTAGCCGATGTGGCATGCTACTATGACTTTTTATTTCACGCGAATGCAATGTCACGAAGAAAAATTGACCGTTGACTAAGGGAGTGAAAAGACACATATTTCTCTCTCTCACTCCCGTTACTTCATTTCCCATTCACTCTGATCAACTCAAAGAAGTTAAAAGAATTCAGAAGAATTAGAAACATCAGAAACCGAAGAATTTTGACAGTCTTCAATTAATTTACTTCAATCCATACAAGCCGAGAAAGAAATGTGGAGGACAAGAAGATACTAGATAAAGAAATGGAGCAGGTGAACATATTACAGGAGAGGAACAAATAAAACTTTTTTTGTGTAGCAAGGGGAGAAGTTAGAAAGAAAAAAAAATAAAAGGGAAATGTTCATTATGAAGAAACTAAAAGGAAATGTTGGAGGGAAAAGATGGAAGGAAACATAAAAGAAATGATAGGAAGGGTGTTGATGTGGTATAAAAATTCATGTTAGCACGTCATAGGAAATTTTGATGTTAATATTTGACAGTGTTAGTTCCATGATAATATGGGAAAATAAATAAAAACCTAACCACAGGACCCAAAATACATTGATTTCCTCTAACATCAAAATTATGTTTCAATTTCTACCCTATGGTAGATAATATTGTACGGTGCTTCTTATTCTTTAAAAAAAGATTAGGATCAATTCGAATTTTACCCATTAAAACTGATTTGTTAGTGGTAATATCATCCTCTTAGAGCTCTACACCTCATGTGTTTTGCACGTTTTTGAAAATAATTTTATCATTCAATCTTATAATTGTATTAAAAATTGGGAGTCGGAAAAATGACAAGTGAATCAGTTGGTTTTCATGACACAAATGGTTCCTAATTTTATTTTTTAACTTAATAAACAGACTAAAAAAAGTCAAGTCCGACAATTTACACAAAATCATTCCACCAAACCATTTAAATCTTTAAAATATCTCTGCCAACTCTCAACTTTCACTTTCTCAGCCTCTCTTTCTATTGTTAAATTCTCCTCTGTTCTTCTTCTTCCTCCTCCTCTTTCTTCCTTTATCACCTCAAACAAGGTCAATTGACTTTTCTTTTACTTTTTCCCCCTTTCTCCTCTGTTAAAAAAAGGAACTTTTCTTCCACTTAAATTGTTAATTTCAGTATTAAAATTACAAGAAAATCCAAATTCAAAACATTAATTAAATTAGAGAATTTTTTAATATTTACAAAGTGTTAACCATCAAGAATAGTACCACTCGTCTCCTCCTATATAAATAACACCAATTTATATAGAATTTGAGAAATAATACCAATTTGTGTCAATTGTCTTTTTTGCCCTCCTATTTGTCATCTTTCTCGATTAAAATCAAATCATCTTTCCTTCTTCTTTTTCTTATTTTTCCCTCTGAAAGCTTTCCCTCCCTCTCTCCCAGCAATCGCTCATCCCACCCATGCCTGCTCGGCTCGCTTGTCTACAACCCTTCCCTGTGCCTAGTGCCGTCCCCAGCTCGTCAGTTCACCTGTCCCCAGTTGCTTGCCTGCTCATGCTCACCAGCTCGTGCTCACCCGCTCGAGCTCCCTCGTCCACCACCCATCCCTGTGCCCAGTGCCACCCCTCTCGCCACTGCCCCCTCCCACATGCCATCCTCCATCCCTTCTCGGTGTAGCTTCTTCCCTGGTGCAGCCTCTCTAACTCGATCTCATCTAATTTTTATTGTTATGGTTTTAATTAAACTACCGGGACCTCTTTATATGGTATTGAGACCTATTTATATGGTATTAAAACCTATTTATAAAGTATCGAAACCTATTTATATCGCATCGCGACCTATTTATATAGCATTGAGACCTATTTTTAAGTATGGAGACCTATTTATATCATGTGTATTGGGATCAATACCTATTTTTACAGTGTCGGGACCTATATATAACTTGACGGGACCTATTTTTGAATAACGAGACTAATTGGAATATTGTAATAGAATCCGTCGTCACATCTAAATAAGATATTATTTTTTAATACCTATCTATCTCTTATCGGGACCTATTCAACTCTTACCGGGACCATTCAACTGAGAAGGAAAATAGAATTGATCATCACATCTAACTAAAGTATTGTTCTTTGGGACTTATTTATCTCTTACCGAGACCTATTTAACTAAGAAGGAAAATAAAATTTCTCATCACATTTGACTAAGACATTATTCTTTGGGGCTTATTGATCTCTTACCGGAATCTATTCATCTCTTATCGGGACCTATTTAATTGAGAAGAAAAATAGAATTCATTATCACATTTGACTAGGGCATTGTTCTTTGATATCTATTTATCTCTTACCAGGACCTATTTAATTAAGAAGGAAAATAGAATTTCTCATCACATCTGATCAAGGCAGTGTTCTTCGGGGCCTATTTATCTCTTACCGAGATATATTCATCTCTTACCGGGATCTATTCATTTGACAAAGTAACTTTTTTCTGTGATCATTTGTTACAGAGAAGAGGCAAAAATAGAAAAAAGGAAGATGAGTTCAGGGTAGACCTAATCTGGTGGCTAAGGTTATTGTCACGGGCAGGGCAACCAATATAGAAAGAAGTAGTTGCCTGAAAATCATGCAATATAGTTGCCTCTATTAAATGGAAAATGGGTTCCCCAAATGCATATCGCACGCTTTGATTGTAAACGAATTAGAATGGAAGCATGAATGAATAGTTTTTCAAAAAATGAACAATAAGCCAACAAATTAGATATCTCAGATCATAGGAATTTGTCATGTTACAGAGACTTTCGCCCCTGAACGAAGAGCTCACGAAGAGCAAAAATTTGTTGGGCATGTTGAAAATGCATCGTTTATGAGATCTATTTCCTCATCTGCGTGAAGAGCTCAGGAGCTTTTGTGTTGTTTCCTACGCTGCCACCAAAGCCAGAGAAGTCCCCAGTTGCTTGCTGGCCACTGAAAGCACCAAATCCCCCACCTTCGAGTTCCAAAAACAAGGATAAGATATTTATGTGTACATGTAGTGTATATACATGTGTATATGCATCTAATCACAAAATTATTAATAATTGAAGAAGAAAAGATGTTAACTGCTGTAAAAAGTCCACCGCTAGAAGCAGCTCCATCAAATCCTCCTCCTGCTGGGGCCTCCAGCTACAAATCTCCCAAATTCACCACCAGTTGGCACGGCAGTGCCAAATCCACCACCACCTGAACCTACATTGGCAAAGCCACCACCAGTTGAGGTAGCATCACCAAGTCCACTGCCATCTGAACCTACCTTAGCGAAACCGCCATTAGCTGTGGCAACACCAGCAAACCCACCCCCATTGGTTGCCAGGGCACCGAATCCACCACCCTTAGTTGCAACACCAGCAAATCCACTGCTAGTTACAGCACTTGGAAAGCCACCACTAGAGAATCCAGCCCCGCCAAACCCACCAGTTGAACCATCAGAAGTCATCTTATAAGACCATCAATGTGACGGACCAATGGTGATGGATAGATTGCGAGCAAGGAAGGAGCGAAAAAGGAAAGATTTATGGAGGCAGCTAGCTGGAGGAAGGAGGCGGGATGAAAGGTACATCTAGAGGAGGAGACGGAGCAGTCGGGATAAAGAGGGTGATAGAAATTTGAAAAATTATGGTAGAAGAAATGTGAAGGGTAGCCTTGGAATAATGAAAATATCTTAAAATTATATTTATATAGTAGTACTATTTTTATAAACAGTTATAAATCAATGTTAATTATAAAAGTACCTCTTTTATTAGTGCTACTTGAATTTTTACCCCAATTTACAAACCCATTTTTACCGAAAATCATAATGGCTCAGCCTTTTGTCTTTCGCCTTTCTCCGATGCGACTCTCCGTCGTCTTGCTTCGCCTCTTCCTTTCGTTCACCGGTCTACATCCCCTCCGAAAACCAGAGAACACAACAGTAGAGGGAGAGAGAGAGAGAAACGAGCCTCGAGAACTGCGCGATACGGTAGGAAAAAATCAAAAGCAAACAGACAAGAGGGGCTTCTCCCTCCGACCCTTCTTTCTCCTACTCACCAGCCACTGTGCTATACTAGCAGAGCTGCCTCACATTCCGAGTTCATGGCTTCTTCTCAGTCCCACTGAGCCGCTCTCGCCTGCCACCCCCCGGGGTTTCCTTTCTCAGCGTTGCGCTCCGTAAGCACACCCGCATTCTCGCGGCTCGCTCTCTGTCTGTCTCCCGTCCGGTCGTACATTCCATCACTCCAGCTGTTTCTACGGTAGAAAAACTTGATGCTCTGTTTCTTTTCTCGAGGAAACTCGGGTAAATGCCTGCTGCTTAGGAGGTTCTAAGCGATATGTTTCATGGTGGGTTTTCCGCCCTAATCTGATTGCTTTAGAGTTTGGTTTAGGAGAGTATGTGCTGTGCTGTTTCTGCATTCACTTCCTCTAGGTTTTTCTTTAAAAAGAAAAAGAAAAACTCTCGGTGAAAAGATAGAAAACGTGCCTTTTTTAACTTTTCAATAGTATTTCTATCTCCAAGTCAATCAAGTTCAAATATGACGAAATAGGGTGTTTCAGGCCAAAATGAAGGAAGGGAAAGGAAAATTAATCGAAAAGGAAGATCTCCTGGAGTAAAGGGTTTTTGGTGGCATCACCATTGGATTAGAAAGTCATAGGTTCCCCTTATTCTGCTTTTCCTCTTTATCTCTTGCTGGTGTCTTTATAAGCGAAAAAAGGGAAGATTTGATTAGTTTCACCTTTTTCTCTTCTGTTCATCTCTGTAGCTAATAATGCTACTTTTGAAGTATTCGTTCAGGGTCAATATGCATGATGAGATTCAACGTGGAAAAAGGTGATTTTATCTCTTTTTTGTGAGAAAATCTTCAAATGGTCCTACAAATAATAATGGGTGAGAAAATACCAGCGAAACTGCTGCAATTAATACTAATTAAGACAACTAGGATCACCAATCAATCTATTCTCTTTTGGATGGAAAAATGATTTTCCTGAGACTGACATCTTGGCACTGTGGCTGCATTAAGTAGGAGCTGGGAATATTTCAGGTTTATATCTTGCTCAGTGGACATCTTCTTTTGCCCATTAACTTCACATTCTTCTTGTTCTCGAAGGGTTGACTTGTTTGGAGGTTATTCCTTGCTGTGTTCTTCATTTTCTTTCATTCAACTGCTGGGCTTGTCCAGACGTGTTTGATGAATCACATGCACAAGAAATAAACTCAACAGGACACCATTTAAGAGGGGGGTAATATAGATGAGAGATTCGTGCTGCAGAACCTGTTTTCTGTTTGGATGAAATTATAGCATGTGAACTCAGTTTTAGTATGTGAATACTAACTGGTTGGTCGGCAATGACACCATCAGCAGGCAAAGAAGGTTTCCTTTTTGGGTTATTTTGATTGGTATCAATGTACAGGAACCCCACAAATCATTGCACTGCCCCCTTATTACGGCAGGAATGGAGGTGGAAACTTCCAATCCGCTTGAACGATTCCTAAACTGCCTCCCAACAATGCAGAAAATCTCACAGGATTCTGATTTGCCGCCCAGGAAGATAGAACTGTGGGGGGTGGGGGTACTCGTGTAATTTCATCACTCCCAAATTCTGCCTTGTAGGTCCCTTTTGATTAGTTACCAAAATGATGGGTCTTGATACTGGGAATTCATTGATTGTCGAGTGGGGTAAAGGTTGGATTTACCATGCACTGCTTTGTCTACTTGGTCCTTGGTTTGACTGAACTTGTTATTGGCTGGTTCAAAAAATTATTAGTTGAGAAAGAGGGCTTAGTACAGTTGTTACGGCTCTCGCCCAATGACGTAGAATTTCTGGGTTCGATCTCACCCGTGGAATTTCCTGTGTCTTTTTATCCCCATTCTTTATACCCTTTCTAGGCCTAAGTTTTATGAGAATTTAATGTTTTTGGGGAGAAAGTCTTGTATATTATGAGTATATTACGAGTATATTACGTAATAGTGCCATTACATGATGACACAAACCAATAAAATTCAATTTTTTCTAGGATTTTCTTTTGTTTTAAATTTTATAAAAAAATTTTAAAATGGCTGAATGTTATTGGTTCATGGCACCTTGTAAGTATTGTCATGTGGTATACCCGTTATAAGACTCATGTTTTAGATGTTTTTATATGCTGAAACGGATCTGAGAATTGAGTTAAAGGAGGACAGGATTCAAGATAAGAGCAAGAGTGCGAAGCCAAGGGGCAAAAATAACATAACTCATTGAAAAATAGGTAAAGTCAATGAAATTTACGAAGGGCAATGCACCCTGTGCCCTGCCTAAATCCGTCCTTGTTTATATGGGATAACATTTTAATCCTAGTGCGTCTGGAAAATTTAACAGTTACTCGTGGTATTGTATTGCCTTTATAGCTTTAGTGGTGGATAGATATCAGATAGACAGGACAGCTACGTCCATAATGAGTCCATTAAATTCCTTTCCATATGTACATTCACTGGATAACATTGGATTCCATGCCTAAACTCGTGATTCCCTTTTTCATTTCAATTTTCATATATCTTTTATGCTCAACTGATTGATGGCTCTGTGGGTCAGGAGAGCATTGAAGCAGTGAAGGCTATATTCAATTTTTTAAATACTTTTTGCCTCAAAGGGTAGCCAGTGTTGACATCATGCAGACCCCAAAAGCAAGGTAAGCTCCATACCTGTCCCATTTGGCTTGCTTCCCGCATTAAACTTCTTCCAAAATATGCCTCTATTCTCTTTTGGGTGGTTTAGTTGTAAGTGCTGATCTCTGTTACCATTTCAACGTTCTTTGGTACTGGCACATACTAAAAAGGGTGGCTTCTCCTTTATTTTGTAGGAAAAAGGGTAGATTTTTTTCCCTTATACAGCCAGATTTCTATCTCTATTTTCTTTGAGGCTGTTGAAGAATCTAATTAATTTGTTTTCTGGTCTTATATTTTCCTCCATCTCTTTATGGCTTTGCTTTCTGCTCCATTGATTTGAGGAGGGCTTCATTCTTGAGTTGTGTCTCTTTCCTCAGCAAGTTCAGCGCCATCGATTTCGAGTTCTCTTTTTTTCTTATACTGAGAATGTTGGATTGAGATTGACAGCACATAATTTTGTGATGTTTGAATATTCTGTTTCAGAAATTATGTTTCATTATTGCCCTTATTTTCCTTTTGATCCTTATTCAAATACATTCATTTGACTGAATATAAGATACATTTTGGCGTTCGATGTTCTTGAGGTTATCTTTTGCTAAGAATTGGCCTTTCCTAATGTTTACTTTCTATATGAATGAGTTGTGGTTTTTTACTCTGATATTCTCTGTGCCAATTCCGTGGTTGGTAGAGATTGTTGACGTTTGAAAGTCCAAATTTTCAAGCCGTGGCTTGATACCATTTTCTGATGAAAAGTGATCAAGAGTGAATCTATAACTGAAAAACTTCACTTCCCACATCCTGTTTATTTCCTGAAGCTTGCCAGTGGATGGTCATCTCCACATGCTTTGGCTCATGCCTTTGAATTCGTTACAGGAGCAGTTTGGAAGTTGCACAAAAAGTCCCTCCTCAAGCTGTGCAACAACTTAAGAGTAGTGCAGTGGATTGCAGCGCTGCCTCCCCATCGAGTCAAGCAAATAGGACACCAAAAGAAAGAAGCACTAAGGTGGTTGAGCGCAGATCACCTAGGAGCCCTGCATCTGAGGTAATTCCATTAACTTTCGGGTCCATTTATCTCTCCAAGGAATATGTAGGACAAGAAAAAGGCGTAAAAAGTTTACTTCAATATGGTTGGAAAATCACAAACTACCAAGCTACTTTATGCATAAGCTTGGTGGTCTTGTTCTTTGAGTACTAGAGTGAAATTTGTTGAATTGATTCCTTGTGGAATGTATTTATTTCCATCTTTAGTTTCTATTCTTGAAAACAAAAGGGACAAACATCTAAAGATACACTTTACATGAATTTTGTGATCTGCCCCATTCTCTGAAAATTGTAATTCTGAACAATGTTTACCAATTTTCCTGAACCAAACAAGGTGTGGTTTAATTTCGCTGACACTCATCTATCTTCAATAATACTTTCATTTTCCTGATTCTCTATGTATCAATTATCCAATTTTCCATTTAGTGGCATTGCGCTGGAGTAGAATAGAAGCAAATTGCAATTACTTGTTGGGATATATAATGAACTTGTTGGTGCTCTCTGATTCTTGGTGTTCTCTGTCCTTACAGAAGAAGCGTACGAGCCGAGTATCAGAATTGGAATGTCAGGTTTCACAACTTCAGGAGGACCTGAGGAAGACAAAGGACAAGCTAGCCTCATCCAAGTCATGGAAGAAGCAGGCGCAGCAAGAAGCTGAGGAGTCCCAGAAGAAGATAGCTGCCCTCTCCTTGAAGCTTGAAGAGTCCCAGCAGTACCAGAAGCTGACCTGGAAGTCTGATCTGGCCTTTGCAAGAGAGCAGATTGATCAGCTGAAACTTGAGCTCGAAATGGTTGCTAAATCGAAGGCTGAACAGAAGAAGTCTGCAGAATCAATGAATACTGAGATTCAGAGCCTGAAGGGAAATTTAGCCGAAACTCTCTCACTCGTGGAGAATATGAAAATGGAACTCAAAGGTTGCAAGGAGTCGGAGACTCATGCAAAGGGGGTTGTAAATGAGACGCTGCAGCAACTAGAAGCTGCAAAGGCTACTGTTGAATCTCTTATGTCTGAGCAGATGAAATCCAGCGAAGCCTACTACACAGTTGTTTCAGACCTTGAGCAGTCAAAGACTAGAGTGAAACTGTTGGAGGGACTTGTCAGCAAATTGATGGCTGATCTTTCTCTAAACCGTCAAGATCATAAGAACCAGGAGCTTCTCAATTGTGGAGAAGCAAATGGGCTGGAGGAAGAGCTTAATTGTCTGAGGCTTGAGGTGAAAAGACTGAGGGCCGAGCTGGAAAATACTGGGAGAAAGCATGATGATGAGAAAGTTAAGAGCATGGACGAGTTGAAAAATGCCCGTGAACTAATGGAACAGATGACATTTAGCTCGGGTCTAAGAGAAGCTGAACTGACGATGGAGCTCGAGAAAGCCAGGGCTATGATAGAGGAGCTGAAGGCAAACCTGATTGACAAGGAGACAGAGATGCAGGGGATTGTGGAGGAGACTGAGGGACTGTGCTTGAAGTTTGAAAAGAGCCTCTCCCTTGAGCGAGAGTCCAAACTTGAGCAAGAGCTGAAGAAGCTGATGAAGGAGTTGTCCGACCTGAAGGCATGTTTGGTGGACAAGGAGATGGAGCTGCAGAGTGTATTAGAGGAAAATGAATCTCTGAAGCTTGAGACAAGTGAAAATGCAGTTAAATCGAATGGTGAGCTGGAAGCGGCCAGAGAAGCGGAGAGAGAAGCTGTGGTGAAGGTTGGTATTCTGATGGAGGAGGTGGAAAAGAGCAAGGGGAGGGCTGCCCGAGTGGCAGAGCAGCTCGATGCGGCGCAGGCCACAGGAGCTAAGCTGGAGGCAGAGCTAAGGCGACTCAAAGTCCAGTCTGACCAGTGGAGGAAGGCTGCAGAGGCAGCCGTTGCGATGCTCTCATTGGGCACTCACGGGGAGTTCATGGACCAAAAAGGGTCACTTGATAGCTGCTATAATCTAGGGAGAATGGGATCCCCTTATGGAGAGGAGGGGGATGATGATCTGATGAAGAAGAAGAACGGGAATGTGCTCAAGAAGTTTGGAGGTCTCTGGAAGAAGCCGCAGAAGTAGGATCACAGGCAAGGTTAGCTATATTCTCTCCCCCGTACCCCAAGTATCACCAATACCGGCTATTTTCTTTAATGGGTTCAACCCCGAATGAGCTGGTGCACATGATTTAAGAAAAAGAAACACTTAGGCAGGTTGTTTTATCAGGTAGGTTGGCTAGACTAAAGCAAGAACTGGTTGTTTTACCTTGAGAGCTAGCTCATTCTGACTGATGCGTGCAAGAACTGAATGTCAATCGTTCAATCTGCAGCTCACAATGATCCACTTTGTTTTCGAAGCTGTGTTGAGAAACATGTGCTCTATTCTATTTTTTCACTGACTTCCTGCCTTGTTAGTGTTTTGAAGCCGGAAGAATTGGAGCATGCTGAAGATGGGGCAGGATTAGAAGTTGTTGCTCATTCGAGTCCTCCCGATTAGCATTACATTCGGGTAGTGGCTGTTTTGTAGATTCTATGAAGGGCACTTCTGAGCTCTAGGTCCTTTACATTAGATAGCACATGATGCGATTGTTCTACTTTTTCGGAAGAACTGGCAACCCTTTGTACTTTGCCCAACATTTCACCAAGTAGCTCCGATCTAATGTAATCGGAACATTTGTATTTGTCAAACGTTGAGTTTGCTCAGTTCTTCTCAGTATGAGAACACGCCAACCGACAGGTCGAGCAACTTGCAGAGATGATCAACGCTAGCAGGACTGCTGCATATGCCCTGTGATTTCTCATTCCTGTCTGTAATCAATGAACTTCATGCAGAGTTTCCATGTGATTCAACAGTAGTAAAGGAAAGATAACAGGAAATAGCATAAAAGTACTGCATTCCTTGTTTCCATTCTCCATGGATGATCAAAAAAGGAGTTTTGAGTATAAATGGTCAGTTTGGATTTTTTTTTTTGGGGTAAAACCCAGATCCTGTCAAACTGTTTTGTTAAGTACCGGAAGTAAACTATCATCTTTAAAATGTGGTTTAGATCCTAAAAATTTAAAATAAAATTATATCTTAAAAATACGATTTCGAGCAAAAATTTTAAGAGAGATGCATCTTCCAGATGCGGTTCCACGGACCTAAAATTCCCAGACGCAGAGTCTGTGAAGTCACCGCCATGGACGCCATTTCTGCTGTCTATAAAAGTCTCTCCCCTCTGTAGGCTTCAAATAGAAGTGTAATTCATGTGAAGGGTTAGGGGTCAATTTTAAAAGAGTAATATATATCGAGTTCATTTTACAAATTGCCACTTACATCTTGATATACGTAGAATCTTCATAATTTTTTAGGGTCAACTTATAAGTATCAAAATTTGAATGGTGATTTATATGACGAACACATTATATATTACACATTGAATAACTCATTATATATTTTAAGATGGTCCCACAAATACAGCTGCCTCGCTTCAATATGTAAGATAACATGAGTTCGTTATATAAATCACCGTTCATAGTCAGATCTTAGTACGTGTAAAGTTGACTCTCGAAAATTGTAAAAAAATTTATACGTATTAGGATCAAAGGGGTGATTTACACGACAAACTCGTTGCGGATTACTCTATTAAAATTTATTCCTGACTCTTCACTTAATTACACTTCTCTTTGAAGCCCATTGAGAGGAGAGAGTTTCGTACAGCTAGGAATCCGAATAAAATTAAAAATGGGTAGAACTGTAGAAGTAAACTCTACAGTCAGTTTCGCCTAATAGTTCTCTCACTAAATTCCTAAATAGATGATCCCAGAATCGAATTCTAGGTTGGGAGGGTCGACGAAAATTTTTCCAAGGATCCCGGCCTGATCGCAGATTAATCTCGAGGTGCGCTTGGGCTGACCTGGATATTGCGTGGTACAAATAAAAAAAAAAAACTCTACAGTGACTCATACGGAATTATCAATTATAAAATTAATTGAAAGTTATATATTTTTATGCAATAATATTTGGTATAATTTCACAATCGAGTATTATTTTTTGTATTTTAATCTTTATGGTATGTATCGTAAAAATAAAAATAAAATATATAATTGAAAAAAGAAATTAGATGGTATTTATAAATTAAAGTGGTAGTTATACATTTATGCGTAATTTTTTAACTTCATCCTCATTTGTTTTTTCTTATTTATTTGTTAAAAAACTAGCAGTTATAAATATTTTTAAAAGATTGAAAAAGAGATTAATCACATATATTGTCCCTTAAAATAATAGATGAGATGAATCTGACAGGCAAGAAAAGCCCATAAATGGAGCTTTCATTCATTTTGAATTTGCAGGGCCCGTGTGTTTCTCTGCTGTTCCTTCAACTTTGGGCCGAAATAATTTGATGTTGATTGACAATTATATCCACGGGGCCATGCCCGTCGAATGCAAATATTTCCGGGCAAAATGCACATTTGGTCCTTAATTTTTTATTATTTTTATCCTAAATTATTTATCCGCAACATTTTCACATAGGACACTTTTAAAATTTTTCTTCTTTATTTTAATATTAAAATATTGATTGGAATGATAAGAATAGTAATAAAATAATTAATTTTTTTTAAAGGAGAGAAATAGATGGAGAGACTTGCCGGCATTCACTATTTCCTTACGGATGGCTAGTTACCACTAATGGAGAGGTGATAGCTAGTGAGAACCGGGAACTAGGTGTAAGTGAAAAAATTTTAAAAAAATGAATCATACATAACATGACAATATCATTTTGTGGGGTCCTATATAAATTTCTACTAATTTTGATGATACTGTTAACCATGAAAAATAGCACGTCTCCTCTCCTCCCTCGTATAGATTGCACCAATTGACAATGAATTTGAGAAACAACACCAAACTGAGTCATCGTTGCCCCCCCCCCCCCAACCGCCCATCGTCCTAGTGCCGTCCCCGCCAGTCCTCCTAGTGCCATCTTCGTCTCCCTTCCTCTCCTGATGCAATCCTCCCAGCACAGTCCCCACAGTCTCTGCCGTTGTCCATCCCTCCTATCAGCCCCCTTTTCTAGTGTTGTAATCACCGCCGCCGCCCCTCCTACATGCCATTCTCATCCGCCCACCGTTCTATCCCGATGAAGCTCCATCCATCGATCTCCATCCTTCATCCCTTCCTAGTGTAGCATCTCTCTCTCGATCTCATCTATTTTTATTGTTAAGGCTCTTAATTAAACTATCAGGACCTATTTATACAGTATCGGGACCTATATAGATTTTGGATATGAGTGTTGAAATCTAAATAATGTTGGACCTATTATAACCTATTGGGATCATGATATATTTATATAATATCGGGACCTATTTATATAACATTAGGATCTATACAGGTTTTGGGCACATGCGTTGAAATCTAAACAATATTAGAGACCTATTTATAACCTATTGGGATCGAGATCTATTTATCTCATCTCTTAGCCAGCCGTGTATAATTTCTTTGAGCAATAAATTTGCTGCAAGCAATCCACTAAATGCCATGTCCCGATCCATATCTGAAAAATACCCAAGACAAATCCATCGAAATCTTTCCGTCTCTACCTGATTGCCAAGTGCATTCTTGATGTCTTGAAATACATGTATAAGATTGTGTCGATTCAACTTTGGATAGAACCATTTCACACGAAAAAATTTCAAATTCTGTTCCATCTGCAAAAGTAAAATATATCTCAATTAATATAAATATACGTCCCAATGCAATATTCATTATGTCACGATGCAATAAAATAGGTCCAGGTAAATCAAAAGCAAAGTGTGAATCCAACTAAAAGCAATGACAGTTATAACCTAAAACTACCCAACAATCCAATCAATAACACATATAATAGGTCCCGATGCAATATTTATTAGGTCCTGACATAGTATAAAGACGTTCCATGCAATATTCATCAGGTCTTGACATAGTATAAGTAGGTCTCGGTGCAATATTCATTAAGTCCTCGACATAGTGTAAATAGGTCCCCGAAAATTCTTAATCACAAATTATACTAATACAAACAATCTAGCCAAATTCAAGGCATTGTCTTCCATTAATCCAACCCAAAAGTAATACAATCATAGCCTAAAATTATCTAACAATCCTAGTAATAACACATATAATAGGATCTCCAGTAGGTCCCGATGCAATATTCACTAGGTCCTAATATAATATAAATAGGTCTCGATACAATATTTATTTGGTCTCGAGATAGTATAAATAGGCCCTGATGCAATATTTATTATGTCTCGACATAGTATAAATGGGTCCTATGAAACCCTAAATTATAGATTATGCTAATACACAATAATGTAATCCAACCAAAGTAGGAATCTAATAATTAATTCAACCAAAAGTAATGACAATCATATCAACCTTTAATGAGGGATGGTGGAATGGAGGTCGGAAGTGACTCCAGGAGCAATGGTAGGCAGCGAGCACAACATGATCAACCCGAGGAGCAATGGCAGAAGGCGAGATTGAGACTGGGAGAGGGAATGAAGAGGAGGGCGAGGGGAGTGTCGTCAGGCTACAGGGCGCAGGGCAGCATCGGGGAGGGCATCAGGGTGAGGCAGCAACAGAGGTTGGGGCCGGGAGGGGTAGCAGCGGAAGCAGGGACGCGACGGGGCTACAGCGGCACAATGCAACGTGGGTGGTGTGAGGAGGCAGGGACATGGACGGGCACGACTGGGACAATGAGTACAATGACAATGTGAGGATTGGACAACAAGAACTCAGCAAGGGAAGGAAGAAGATAAAAGTAGAAGAAAAAGAGAGAACATTGGACAGTGGCGGTGGCAGAGGTGGGGAGCGGGGAAAGGAAAAATTATGGTTAAGATACATGGGGTATTATATGAATTTTTTAAAAATTCATTATAAGGCATTTTATAGCAGCTATTTTTTACAAATTGGTATTAGTTATAAATACAACCCTATTTTTTGGTGCTAGATAAATTTTCCTCCCCTTGAAGACATAAGAAATCAATGGGAGAAAATTAGGTCTCAATCCAGAGAACTTGGGAGCTTAGGATTAACTGTGTTGATGTAAAAATTAAATAAATATCGATCGCCCATTTTTCCTTTCTTTCTTTTTTATTTTTATAAGTTTTGTTATTATTCTCCATTAAATCAATTTTAATGTTAAAATAATTAAAAAGTCGAATCAAAGAATAAGATTTAGGACAAAATAATAAAAGGAAAAAAATTGGACTGCCAAGCCAAGTGCCAGGTGCACTTTTCAGTTTTCCCGATATTTTTCGGACAAACTGGAAAATTTTGGGTTCAAAAGCCTGGGCAGAATCGTCTTTTCATCTCCTCAGTCACGTGACAGCCGCCCGCCCGCCCGATGCGCACGATTCCAGCCCCCCACCCCGGATATGCACAATTCTGTTCCCGCTCGCCCGCTATTCAAACAGAGAAACCCAAACAAAATCAAATAATTCACCGGTAACGGCTACGACGGCGAGATCTGAATTCAAACTCCAGCAACCCGCGGCTCGATCTTCTTCCTCCCAAGAACGAAGACTACGCTCCGAAATTAAGTGGAGAAATGGACGCGGATCTCTCGCTCATTGAGATCTTGGGAGAGGACGATTCGCTTCTGCAGCAGATGCCGAACGAGGAGACCTGCAGCGTCTACTCCTCCTCCTTCTCCCCCCTCTGTTCCTTCAGACCACCCAAGCCTTCACCTCGAACTTGTATGGTCTCCCCGGGCTTTTTTTGTGTAGATTAACATTGCGTTTGTTGGTTGGTGTTCGGCTTCCCCTTGGGCTAGCGTTTCAGCTTGCTGGTTATGGCTATGTCCTGTTTCTCTTTTGTCATGACACTTCGGACTTTTGAAATGAATTGTGTTGCCCAGCATTTTGTTTAACTGAAATGCCGATTTCTAGGGTTTGGTTATAACGGGTATAATGCTGAGTTCCGAGGGAATAGCTGAATTTTTTAATGTCATCGACTTAGCTTATTCTCAGATCAGGTCAGTGCGATTCATATCAGTGAATTACGTAGGTTAAGTGATGTTTCTTTTTGTTACCTCAATATACAATTACGATCGCTCAGTTAAGTTTCACTTTCAATTATTGAAAGGTCCTGCTTGATTTCACTCGGGAGATTTTTCCTTTATCCCTGCAGGATATGTTATGTAAAGTTTTAGTTTATCATTTTGATGCAATCGTCTATATTGCATTTTTAATGTACAAGCATTTTGCATTTGGGAGGGGATCCTTTTCCCTTCTGGGAAGGTAGTCAACTTTGAGCTTTTGTTAGGGAAACAACCAACGGATGGATATTATTGCTGCTTATATACAATATCCAGTTGACGGTCTTTTCCATATGCAGTGGGTTTGATGGGCACGAAGGATTCTGAAACACCAAGTTCATCATGTTGTGGAGAGATAGTTAACAAAGAGAATGTTAATTCGAATAAACCTGTGATGCCCAAACTCAGCATTGAGCCACAGCAAATGAAGAAGAAAAAGAAAGGCGGAGGATATAATTTGAGGAAGAGCTTAGCTTGGGACAAAGCTTTCTTTACTGACGAAGGTTTTATTTACAAATATATAATTACTCTGTCTAATTCTCTAAGTTCCTGGAGAGAGGTTCTTAACCTGTTAAGTCATTCGAATAAATTACTTTTGCTTTTCATTTGCAGGAGTCTTGGATCCGATAGAGTTATCTATGATAAGTGGAAATCTGAATAGCCTTGGAGGGGAAAAGTTATCAGTCATTCAAGAAGAAGGCAGAGAATCACTTCCGGAGGTTCCAGAGCAGCAAAATGACTCGACAAATATACTTGGGCTTGAAGAGAAGCTATTCAAAAACTTGCCAGTGAAGGCTAAAAGTGGGAGTAAGAGACCTGTTGGTTTTTCACCCCAAAAGCATAACGGTTTGGCCAAAAATAATGGACCAGTAACCTCTACGGTTCGTTACAAGCTGAACTCTATCCTTTGCTCCAATGATCACAATTGTTTAGATGTCTTGCTGTCCAAAATACACAGAATAGAGGGTATGACTTCAGAATTTTTGAGAGAAATAAATAAAGTTGAGATGAGTAGATTAAAGTTCATATTCAACTCCCTAATCAGGCTAATCTTGAGAAACTCTTTTCTCAGGCCAAAAGGAGAGTTCTCTCAGCCCAGGATGTCAATATGAGCGGTTCCAAGGGCAGTGGTTGTGCACGACCTACGACTTCATCTTCATATCCTTTATTAAGACTTAATTTGTAGTTTAAACTAAAAATTTCATATATTAAGTTCTCTCTACTGGACTTGCCTCCTTTACCTGTATGTTTTAGTGGTAAATTTTCCTTAACTCCTTGGAACTCTAAAAAAATCTGTTAATATAAACACAACAAAGGGAGCAGCTAAAGAATTGAAAGTCCTCAGGATGCCAGCTGCCCAGGTGGACTCTGGTTTAGCAAATTCACTTGCCAAGAGATCTACTCCTGGTGGCCACCTCAAGCGTGCTCAGCCTATACGAGCACGTATTATTGCTAACCTTTTTCTAGCCACGATGAAGATTTATATATGCTTATGGCACATAACATGCTTTGATCTGTTGACTAGATAGGCTTGCTATCACCGATAGTTGTATCTTCTGTCTGATTTTGATTATTGTGCTTTTAGGATTACTAGAATGAATACTAATTAAATCTATTAGGATTTGCATTTGAAGGGCATTGTTTTACCTTATCTTTTCTTTAAATTGCAGCTGTTGCTGAAAAGAATATTAGAGTGCAAGGCTCTTTGAGCAGTACAAAAACTGCTGCAAATCGTGCAATTACTGGCCCTGGCAATAAATTTCCAACTTCTAAATCCACACTTCCACAGGCCAAAAGACTTGTGGTTAGTAGCTACAGCATTTACCAAAGACCATCTCTTGCCAAATTAAAAAGTTTCATATTTTGCATCATTGTTTAAAATTTGCTATTTGAATTGCCTGTATTATCTAGGAGTCCCAACATGCACATAAATGCTTTCTTTGATGTCAACAGGGTAAAGTTGCAGCAAAGTTAAGCTCATCCACACATACGAAAGCTGCTTCGGAACGGTTACAAGATCAAGTGAACCCACCAATTTCTCATGTCCCAGGTGGCCACCGTGGTGATTCCAGTAAGGTGGAAGCTCTTCTTCCCCAAAATCCTGCAAAACTTGATGGACACGTGCGTAACGTGCCAATACAAACTGCCAAACCATCAGGACTTAGGATGCCTTCACCATCTATCAGATTTTTTGATCAGGTATAATTCATTTAACTGGATTTGGAGATTCTAAAAAGATGCAAAATGATATCGAACATTTGAGAGCAATCTGATTTGTGGATTTTCCTTTTCTATGTTTTGCACTCTTTACAAATTTTTGCAGCCAAAGTCTTCCACTTCGCAGAACTTGGTCAAAAAATATATTCAGCCTTGCAGTATTCCTCAACCCACAAGCTCTATTCCAAATAAATCTAATTCTGTGAAGACTGTTCAAGATATTAGGCTTCCACTGGGCCATGACCAACTACAAAAGCTGGTCAGCAACTCTCCAAGTGGCAGCTCAAGTATGGCCTTCACTGCTTTAACTAGCCTTAGCACTTCTTCACATGCAAAGTCACATGGATTATATGGTATGCAGAAGACAGAACAGCCACAGAATGGTCTGATTGATGAGATCTCAAGTAAGCAGCAAGACTTGCACAATATTCCAAGTGATGGAGGTGAACAAGATAGGGAATTTGTAGAGCCATGTGAACCTGACAAGCAGCTTCCTCCGGATGAAGGGAATGTGAAGCTGAATGAAGACAAATTATCCACAAGCATAAAACCTTGCTGCAAACTGATAAAAGATGAAGATAAGAAGCACACTGATATTCCCTCTGAATCAAAAGATCCAGATTTGGGCAGCAGTGTGGATACTCAAGCAAATTCTGATGTTGGCTTTATGTTGCAAACTGAAGATATTTGTTTGGCTATCGTGGAAGAAACTTCTGAATTGTCAAGTGAGACTCCTAGCAGCTTGTGTCACCAGTCTCAATCAGCAAATAATAGCTTCAGTGTTAACCAGAACATCTTAACATTGGTAAACCAGACTGGATCATCCACTGAACCTCACAGATGTGTTTGTGCCAAAAATGCTGATTGCATTTCAAAATATAACAAAGATACTGCAGGCGAAGCAGAAAGATCAAAAGTGCAAGATGATTCTCCTGGATCAAAAGATGGCAACAGGAGATCACATGTTGAATATGATGAAAGCCAAGCTCATGACAATGATCTCGCCATCAGTGGTCCAATGGAGGGAAAGAATGTACTAGGAAACTTTATAGTAGAGACAGAAACATTGGGATGCCAAAACATGGATCATTCCCTTTCAGCCATGAGGGAATCTCTAATTGGAAGTCAGGGCTCATATACTGGTTTGCAGCTGAGAAATGATGCTCAACTCTGTGGGAAAACTAATGATTTGAACGAAGAGTTACCATTGTTTGAGGATGATGGTCAATCAAAGGGAGTAACAGATACATCTGATTCTGATAACCCATGCGCTTCTCTATCAGGTGTTGTTTTCAGCAAGATGGAAATGGAAGCCGGCCATTCCATGTCTCTGCTTACTTCTATAAAAGATGAGAATGGTCCTGAGATAGGATACCTGACTGAGCACGAAAACGTGGAAGAAAATCAACATCATCCGCTGGATCAAAAGATTAGCCAAGATATTTCATCACCAACCACTGGAACCGAAGTGCATTGCTTTGAGGAAACCCTGACTGGATACTTCAAGGGAAAGCCAAATTCTGATAGCAGGAACATGTCAATCATTCAGCCACAAACTGTTGGCTCTGGAGTAGGTGATGCAGATTGTTATCAGAGTCCGGTGGAGGATGAATACACTGACCGTGCAGATGGAGAAGCAATTGATGCTTACGGAACAAATCTGAAAATGAAGTTTGCACAACAGAATTCTTCATATGACATTTTATTGAGCAATTCAGCTGCCACGGACGAGATTGTGACTGCAAGTTACCTAGATGAGCAGTCGGATGGTCATCCTGATCTTCAAGACTGCTTGGTTGTGGATGACCACCCAACTAACAAAGGACTGTTCATGGATGATAACTCGCTCCATGAATCCATTGAGAAAAATTTTGACAATGGTGGTTATGAGAGTGAACTTACAAAGTGTATTGAGCCCCTAGGAGCAGAACCTGATGCACGTCGTGGTCCTGATGTTGTGGAGAAGAAGGCTGAAAAACATGATGCACAGAATATGTTATCAGATGTTATGATTCATGATGATAACGCAAGCCATCTGGATACTAAACTGGAAGTTGGTGTCTCTCTGAAAATGACTGATGAAAAAATTCTCAAGTCACCGACTGAGGCTGATGGCAACAAAACCTATCCTTCTTCTGAAGCAATTCATTTCGAGAATAGCCGTTCACATATGGAGGTTGATCTTCCCATGGACCATTGTACTCCCGATGTTCAGCTGCAGTATCATTCTGAAAGCACTTCCCATCCCGCTGAGCAAGGAGAAGCAAGAGTACCACAGTAAGTATATGGATTGATTCACACATTTTTCCCACTATTTTCTTGCTTTCATGTTAAAGGTTTTTCATTACTTCGAAGATTGTCAATGCTTTTTCTAATTAGTGGCTGGAAGTTTCTTTGTTTACAAAATTGTGTTTTACAGGGAAAGATGCAAGGATAGTCAGGAGCAGAATGGTCTTCTAATAAAGCCTCCAACGTATGCCCCTCCATTCTCTGATGAGTGGCTCGCAGCAATTGAAGCTGCCGGAGAGGTAATCAAATCCAATAAGATACTCTTTGTTTTAATGCTTAAATCCTTCAAGTCTGACAAGCATTCGGGTTTTTCTGGTGAAATGTTTGGGACCAATAAACTGTGCAAATGTTGATATGATCTCAAGATTGTATAACAATGTCCTCTTACATGACTTCGTTTATTTTCTAATACAAATTTACCGCATAACTCCTCTCTCATCCTGTCACTTGACCTTTCTACAGGAAATACTTACCATGAAGGGCGGCGCAGTCCAGAATTCTCCACCTGACAAGACTGTGCCTGAACCTGGTCCCTGGTCACCGGTATATTCTTCTCTTCTCTCAGCTGCTCTCTACTTTGTTCAATGCAAAATCTTTGATGGGAATAGAGTTATTTGACTTTGGTACGAGGACAAAGGTCCATAAATTCTTGAACCACCTAGGAGAAGCATATGAAGAGGAGAAAGTTGACTGCTAACGAGTTCTAGGATGCATTTGTTCTCACTTAGCTTTAAGCAGGCATCACATATAACTATTTGTTCTTGGGAGAAAGCCAGGATTCACCGAATTGGGGATGTGCCTTTGGGCTTCAAGTAGACTGTACAAGGCCAAGCCAAAGCAATCATGCAAGACTTGTCCCTCGATAATTATTGACAGTCCAATTTGGCTTATTTTGACCCACATGTAGCTTTGAACTTATCATAGCTTCCATTCTTCCAGGTGAAGAAGAAACATAATCAAGGGATTGGGCCATTTGACTGCACTAAGTTCACAAATACCTCCACGAACATCCCACATTCCAGCCCTCGATGACAAAGTCCAGTACAGTCTCTAATCATTATTCCTTACCTTAACCATTTTTATGTCTATGGAAGCCCTGTACAATGTTCCAAGAATCATAAGAACCGGTTTTCTTTTGCTCTCTTTTGCATTCAATTTCTCCTGTAACATTGAATTGCTAACTACACATTAAGAAACAGCAGACACTTCATTTCCTCTGGTCTCCGCAGAGTTAAACTGATAATCACCTTATCGCGTCTTCTATTGGGAATCGCCATGTTCATTGAAATGACGCTGTTTGTGGCTTATTGGCTTTGAGGTCTCCTGGATTCATTTCAATCAAATACGGAATGTTGTGATCTTGTGAATTTGAATGTCGTCTTTTTAGGTTTTAGTCAACTTTAATACTTTGTCACTCAAAAAAGTCTTTAATTGTTTGGATTATATTATTATTTTTCGATAGGAAATGGGGTTGAAACCCATAAATAAACTAAACAATACGCAGGCGGGTATGCAGAACTCTATAGTATAACCAAATAAGGGTAGCTGAAGTCCTTGAGGAGATGTATCCAATTTAAACAGTGATAGAAGAAATGAATAGGTGAAATTCATAGGCCAGTGCGCACGTGAATTTCCTTCACGATAGGTGTACTGATCATGGTCAGTTCCTTGATAGATAACTTGACATTTTTAATTAAAAAATATTTTTATTATAAATTTTCAAAATTGAAAATATGAGAACCCTCCACATAAGAGAATAGAGTTAGCAGGAGTCAACTCTAGGAGAAAGTCTTATATGTAACCGGTACATCCCGTAATAGTGTTGATATGGTGTTACTGGCCAATTAAATCAAACTATTTTTACGGTTTTTTTCCCTTTTAGGGTTTATATTTTCCTTTTAGATTATATTAAAAATATTTTAAAAATAAATGAATCTTATTAGCTCATGACATCACGTTAGTACTATTACATGGTATATTCGTTACACACAAGACTCTCTCTAACTCTAGACCCTAATCAGCGCGATTCACTGTACTGTCGGTGATCGAGTCGTGCCCTGTTTTCCTCTTCCGTTAAGGATTTTTTTTTACAAAGTTTTAGTATTTAGTTAAAATTATTTTTTATTATCTATAAAAGTCACGCCACACTTTTTAATACTGAATATGATGTAGAGGACCGAATCTGAACTAAATCCATATGACCGAGGATTGAAATCAACCTAAAAAATTTTAGACCAAAATGTGAATGTGTCGTAGAATGTAATGACCGAAACCAATGTTCTCCCTGCAATAAATTGCATCCTAAATTCGTCTCTCGTACAGGTAATTGTCTGTCTGTCCAGTAGTGATGTTGCCTTCTCTATCCAACCGCTCCAGTCAACACTCTGTTGGTCAAGTGCTAACTTTGGCCTTGACCTTGCTCGTGTCTTCGAGGTCTTGACCCGTGCCATGAGTGTTGCGTGACGCTGAGCTCGCGCAGGTCGATGGTTCTTGATTTGACTCAACGATTATGATAACACGCACATGCACGCATACCACAAATTCATTAAACACTATATATTTCACTTAATTTTATTTTATTTTTATTGAATTATCTTATTTTGTTCTCTTAAATTTAGGAGTTTCGCTCCTTTAAATAATTCTCTTGGATATGTCCCTGCCAATGATAACATCAGCATCCGTTGAGCACTTCTGGACCGTGCAATAGCAGGAGAACATTGCCTATGCAGCGTCGATCGCTGCTTGCTCCTGAATCCTAGCATACAGCTCCTATACAGTATTTAATGAATCTGTAGCATCGATGTAACTGCACAAGTTACCCTTCGACGCCTTGCCGGACATACCATTCGATGCTCAACATCTCTGTCTAAGTTTAGTTCATCGATCGCAGGCTCGCGTCCACTTTCACTGATGATAAGGATGAATATGTATGAGATCTCAATTGTCGTCCAGATCATGGCTCAAGCCCCCGAGAAACCACCCACGTCGGAAAGATCGATCGGACAACCTCGTCGCAGCGACATCGTGCAGCCAAGTTGCTTCCACAGGAAAGAACTCCTTAAGTTGAGCGCAATGTATTCCATCCCACTTGCATTGAAATTTCTCGCTAACTAATGTCACCATGAATTTCTCCCTCCAAAAACATGCTCCGATACCACTTGTCACATGTTCATACTCCCGAGCTTGTGCGAGCACTCGAACAGTCGAGTAACAGAGCTGCCTCGGCCAGACCTCCCAAGGTTGACAAGCTGCAGAGGTATTCAATAAGATTCATGGGATGACGCTCGAACTGCATACCTGTAAATTGAAGTCAACATCAGCCCACGTTAAGGGAATCGATACACACCCAGCATGCAATGCAAAACCCTCACCGTCATCCTTGTTGGCGGACGAGAATGTCACCCGTGACACATGTTTCATGCATGCATGTTAATGGAAAGCAAGTCTCTCCCTCGTTTACTCCCACGTGGCAATTACGATTGGTTGGGTTATTAATGCTTAACGAAAATTGCGAACTAGGATTCGCCTAATGGTTCCCTAATTGAACTCCAAATAGGTGATACCGTGATCGATTTCTAGGTTAGGAGGATTGACGAGAATTTTAGAGGAAAGAGTGTTGTTATAAGGGGAGAATGTGTTATATTTATAGCAGATATATCACATGATGTTGTTAACGTGGTGTCACGAGCGAATCAAATCAAGCCATTTCTAGGGAGAGTCATTTTTCCCCCTTCCTTTTAGGTTTTGTTAAAAAAATCCTAAAAATAACTTAATTATATTTGTTCATAATACCATATTAACACTACCACGTGGTATAACCGTTACACACAAGACTCTCTCATATAACGGATATATTACATATCATTGTTGCATTGCTGACGTGGTGTCGCAAACCAATAAAATTTAACAACTTTAAGATTTTTTAATTAAAAAACCCCCCAAAACAAAACAAAAAAAAAAACCTATAAGTAATTTAATCTTATTTACATGTGATACCTCATCAATTCTGCCATGTTATATACCCGTTACATACTAGACTTTCTCCTTTCAAACTTGAAGTCATGTGGCTATCGCATCCTAGGTTCATAAACTTTCCAAAAAATATGGGGATGGGAGACAACAATGAATTGTAAAAGGTTGTTCCGCGTACCTAATGGTTGAGTCAAAATTACCATTCGTACTCATGCTAGGTGCACGCGCGGCACCCGTAAACCTAAAAACAGTTTAAATCATAGTTTTTAAAACCGGACCGGGCCGGAAACCGGTCAAGGTATGGGTTTTTGGGTTCTTGGGTTCTTGGGTTCAACCGGGGTTCGATGGGTCTAACCGGGTTTTTACAAATAATACTTATAATAGTATAAAATTAGTAATATGAATGTAAAATTGTTATATTCTATATATTAATTTATAATTTCAACTTCACAAATAAGATTGCTATATTCTATACATTAATTTAGAGTTTAGGTTTCCTTTTTTTCTATTTTTGACTCTTGTTTTCTATTTTTTTACTTTTTTTATTTTTCTTCATTGACCGGTTTCTTGACCGGTTCGGTGGAAACCAGATCAGACCGGCCGGTTCACACTGTCCAACCCGGTCCTTGATGCAAATGGAGCAATTAGCGAAACCGGACCGGGCTGGTGTCCGGTTCCCGGTCCGACCGGACGGTCCGGTCCGGTTTTTAAAACTATGGTTTAAATCCTATCCAATAGAGTAGATTCTAAAGAGCTTGTTTTAACTTATTATATTAAGACCTGATAGATTAGGTTTTTGAATGAAAACCGGTCCAGTCTCTTGCAGATTCATTATTAATAATACAACAGACGAGCGCATGATCATACGGTAACCTCTGACGTAAACTCGGACCCGACTCCGGTAGTCCGCAAGCCCGAAGTCTCCTCTCGGTCCAAGTCGCCGATTTTGCCTACGGTCCGCTCACAATATTACAATATTCAACATGGTATCGGAGTCAGGGTGAGGTGTACCGCAACGTGATAACCGATTTTAATTTCGGTTACAACATTCTAGTATCTGAAACCAACACTATGCATGGTAACGGTCCGAACTTCTAAACTGCACCCATGAATACCTATAACCGAACCTGATTATTCCTGATTCACACTATTTTCATCAATTTGCACTTTTAATTTTGAATTGTTTTATATGTTTTACCAAATAAAAGTAACATATGAATAAAAGGAATAAACACAATTCATCAAAAAAAAAAAGCAGAGACAAAACAGTAGCAGATAAATTAAAAGGAGAGCAGTAGCAGTACAAGTGACCTCGGTACCTCTTTATTTAATGTTCAGATTTTTCGTATTCAAAGTCGAATATGTCATATGAACTGAATAACCATTGTGTAATATTGAGCCACTTAAAAACAGCACAACTAGAGATCTAATATGGTTCATAAAGCCGGTACTTGCTAAAATTCAGGTTAAAAAGTCTTCTTAGAGGAGATCGAATATGGGATATCGATCTCACCAAATCACATGGAAGTAAATTCTATACCACTAGATAACAGAAAACTTATAATTAAAATAATAAAAGGACGTCAAGGTCATGAAACAAACCATTTTTTTCTTCCAAACAAAAGGTTTTATGTTTGCATTAATGGAGAAAAGTAGGGGTGGCAAATCGGGCTGGCCCGGTCTTATCGGGCCGGGCCGGCACGGCCCGATAAGACTGGGGCACGTTAAGGGTCAGCCCGAGCATGGCCCAAAAATTTTATCGGGCCACTTGGCACGGCTCGGTTAGCACGGTTATTACTAATTGATTGCCTCTTGATGATTTCGGTGTCTATACCATGTGTGATTGTGTGTTAGGGTTCGTGGGTGGGTTAGTGTTTTCGGGCTATCGGGCGGCCCGACACGATATTAATGTGGCCCAGCACGGCCCGATAAGCTATGGCCCAGGCACGATGTTTTCGTGCCGGGCCCGGGCCGGGCTATCGGGCCGGGCTGAATTCTGCCACCCCTAGAGAAAAGTGACACAACTCCTTACTTCACTCAAATAGCACTGATTTATACCAAATTTAAAAATAATATTAAATTATGTTAATTACCTTCTTTGCCCTTAACTTACTAAAAAAAACCTCAATCTTTTCAAAATCAAAATTTATTCTCTCTCTGGCATTTTTCCATTTTTTTTTTTCTGGCGGCAGCTTCCTCTCATATTCTCCTATGGCTACCACTGCCCTTTTCTCAATCGACACTTCCTATGGCGACAGCTCTGACATCAAGGTGGGAGCAACGGCAATGACGACGAGGAATGGAAGGATCACGGCAAGAATCGAGCGACGACGACAACATTACAACGGCGACGAACAAACCGCAAGCAAAGCCAGAGGAGATGGAAGGGGATACTTGTGCTGTCGCTGTGGTGTAGCTATGGCGCTCGATTTTGTGCTCGTGGTCGCCGATTGATGGACGGAGACAGAGGAGCCAAAGTAGGAGGATGGGATGCAGACGGCTGAAAGGGGAGAAGGAGAGTAAATTAGGGTAGATGTTATGTGAGTAGCAGATGTGAAATTAAAAAAAAAAAAAAAACTTAGAAACTCCCTTCGCTAGCTGTAAAATACAAGACCCTCGTAATGGTATGTAAATTCTCGCCTTTATGTTTTCCCTCGTGGGGCTTCATCCGATGGTGGGTGGACCAGTCAGATTACGTGGTCCCGGACGGAGCCATGAAAGTTAAAAACTCCAGCTAGTGACGTTGTCACTGTCAGAATGGGATCTTCCGGAGCTCAAGGCGTTCACACTGGTCACTTGGAACTTTGAGCATGGAAAGTCCACGACTCCATCCCACCGTCTGTTAAATGACCTTTGTACCCTTGCAAGTGAAATAATTCATGTGGAGGGGACCATAGGATAGCAACTCATAAATAATAGGAAAAAAGGTTAGATTTTGTTCCTCGATCTTTTTGTACCTTATTTTATTTATATCTGATCTAAATATTTTTCTTAATTAATTTCAATCTTTAACCTTCTAAGTATCTTACAATTTTAGTGCTTTACATTATTTTAATTTAAAAAAAGATAATTTGACTTTTAAATATTAAAAATATACTTTAATTGAATAAAACTTAGAGAATAAAAGGAATACCTCGACCAAAAACAAGCTCAAATTTGATTGCCACAAGTAATATAAAAAACTATCGATAATCTTTCCTATAACAATTTGGAGTTGAATTCTTAACTAATTCCTCTCCTGTAATATAGAGAGCTTGTCTATTTTTATAATAGTAAAAATAATTTCTAATTAAAAATATATATTTTTATTATTAAAAAAATAAATCACCTTTGTTAATATTAAATTTAATGTAAAGTATTAGAGTTGAAGAATATTTAAAACATTTAGGATTAAAATTAATCGAATAATGTATTGGTCAAATACTAACATGATAAAAAAAGATTGAGTACTAAAATTAACTTTTTCTTAGACAACAACAACAGTAATTCATGTAGGAACAGAACTAAAAGACCCAATTAAGGGGTGAAACTAAAAAAGAGAGTTAAAGACGAAATTAAAAAGATGAAATAATATAGTTTAGCAGAAATACGTGCATAATCAATAAATCTATCCTTGCTTCTACTTTTATGATTAGGAGATTTTTTTATTAGTAAAAAAGAAAATAGTTAGAGTGGCAGTTCAGTCTATCTCCTTTGTGAGATGTTTGTATATCTAGCTCATTTTACAGGTGGGTATTGAAATATCCAAACCTATAGAGTAGAACGAAATATAAGGCGAAATGACTGACTTGAACACGACTCACGGAGTGTGTGCATGACTGTTCGAGTTGGGGTAGGGAACATCTCGGCGCCAGAACCCATTTTCCTAGAACACTATGAGAGGAAGCCGTGTCGGTCAGCCGGTGTGTATAGAGAGAGGAAGTAAGAAATGAAGATAGATAAGTTCCGAAAGAGTCCATACCTTAATAACTACATGATGTACATTGTCTATAAGAATGTCAGACGGTTAGAACGGTAATTATCGAGATCGATCACTGGTTAGCTGCTACGTGTCCCTTAGCAGGCGGTATAGATTTGCATGTCATGCTATAAAAATAATTTTACTCTTATATTTTTTCTTTTACCACACAAATCAGCCCACATCATTGGAGCAAATATTTGATGTAATGGAGAGTGACAATGTTTACGGATGACATCGTCGAATAAAATTCAATTCTTTATGAGGATTTTTTTTGAATTTCATTAAGAAGTCTTAACAATAATTTGATCTTATTGATCGATATTGTTGTATAAGTACTGTAATAATACGGTTAGACGAGATGTTTGCTCACGTTGCTGAAACAAAGGTTACTTTGGTCAATTAAGAGAAGTAATATATTCCGACAATTCCGGATCCGGCTTATATTAGGGGTGGGGCCCACCCCGACTTCTTCAAACCTCGGAAGTCGCAAAATCCAATGCCATTATTTTCTCCCACAAAAACCCGACCCGAGTGGGGCCCCTCACGCCAATATTCCTTTTTTCTCCGGTTGTTTATTCCGGCCCCAACCCCACGCACAGGACCAAATCGTGGCCGTTCGTTTTTGAAAATCATCGCGGCATCGGACGGCCAACCGTTAAAAGCACCACAAACTTCCCTCTCTCTCTCCTCTCTCGCTCTCTATATCTTCTTCCTCCCCGTGTGGTCTCCTCGTGCCAGTCCTTCCGCTAGGGTTTTATTGCAGCCTCTCATTGTCCGTTTCCAGCTTCTCTCTGCTCCTTCAGGTACGTTGCTGCTCATGGATCGGTCGAAGTTTGTGTTGACGCTGTTGGTCACTCGGGTTTCATTTTGAAATGTTATCTCCGGCTCGTCTGTGGTACTGGTGTGTCTGTGTGCTTGTAATTAGCTTTGAATGCGTAATCTGTCAGCGCTTCGATCGCTTCGACCTTTCCGGTTCTCAATCGTGTAGGATTCTGAAATTCTGTTTCTGTAGCTGATTATGTCGTAGATTAGCTTCCACTGAAATGTGCATGCATGGCATGATTCTGCATCCTCGACGACTCGTTTATAGATGAGTTTGTCGTGTGTTATGAGCCGATATTATGGTAGGGAGTCGGATTTTGATGTGACATTGACTCATTGATCGATCGATCTGATTTTAGAGCTCGGTGAACCGATGAGTTGAATTTGTTTTGCTGTGTTTTATAGATCCTTTACACCATGGGGAAATGCTACCCAACTGTGAGCGAGGAATACAAGAAGGCTGTTGACAAAGCCAAGAAGAAGCTCAGAGGTCTCATTGCTGAGAAGAACTGTGCTCCGATCATGCTTCGCCTTGCGTATGCTCTCTCTCTCTTTCCCTGAGAATCTAGTTCATGGTGGTTCTAGTGCTGATAATATGTTCCTCTCATCATTCAGGTGGCACTCAGCCGGTACCTATGATGTGAAGACAAAGACTGGCGGTCCATTTGGTACCATGAGACATTCGGCAGAGCTTGCCCATGGGGCAAACAATGGCCTTGACGTCTCTCTCAGGCTCTTGGAGCCCATCAGGGAGCAGTTCCCTATCCTCTCTCATGCTGATTTCTACCAGGTACGAAATTTGTTTCCTCTGGAGGATTTATTAGGTCTACTCAAATCAAGAAGTCTCTTAGTTATCTGTTGCTTGTGTTTCCTGATGATTTTCTCTGGTGCTTGTGATACAGTTGGCTGGTGTTGTTGCTGTGGAGGTCACTGGTGGGCCTGAAATCCCATTCCACCCAGGGAGAGAGGTCTGTTGAAGTTGTCCTTAAATTTACTTTTCATGCCCTGCCACTTCCAATTCCATATAAATGCCATTTCAGTTCACTTGAGTTGATGATTTTATGATGCCAATAAGCAAGTAATCAATAATGAATCCTGTTGGCTATTGGTGTGTGGAAGTGTTGGAAGTACAGTGAAACTTTTCTTATTTGTGTGTCCTACCCACTTCCAGTACTGTGAGTAATCCCTTGTTTAAAATGAACAGGGCCTAAATTCTTAGATATGCACTGGAGAATTTATTTGAGAACTGGAAGTTTGAATTGGAGCAATTTCACATGATAATTCTGTTCTCTATATTCTAATGATTAATACCATGTCTTTCCCAATGATTTGATTAAGTTATGTCTTCTATAGATGTCTCCACCCACTGGAGCTTTCAGTTGTCACACAATTTCATCAAATGGTTATTTACTCAATTCTCCTCTCACAGGACAAGCCAGAACCACCCCCTGAGGGACGCCTTCCTGATGCTACTAAGGGTTAGTTTACCTTGCTTTCTTTCTTTTTCCATATACTAGGAGCCTGTTGTGTTGCTTTCGTTTAAGCAGTTACTAGACTCTAATAAACTGTTGCACATTTATTCAGGTTGTGATCATTTGAGAGATGTCTTTGGCCACATGGGTCTCACTGACCAGGACATTGTAGCCCTCTCTGGTGGCCATACCCTGGTCTGTTCTATATCATATGAACTTAGTGCTGTTTGTACTGATTCATCGCCTCCAAACCATTAGACATCTGTCCTTTTACCTTTTTCATTGGTTGAATTTTTTATGTGATGAACTCAGGGAAGGTGCCACAAGGAGAGGTCTGGATTTGAGGGACCATGGACTAGCAACCCTCTCATTTTTGACAACTCCTACTTCAAGTGAGATTGCCACTTCTTTGTTTCCTTTGTTATATTTTGTTCTGCATGGAATGGAGGTCAATGAATGAGTTAAAATGTAAGTTTAACTGGACTATCAGGGAACTGTTGAGTGGTGAGAAGGAAGGTCTTCTTCAACTTCCATCTGACAAGGCGCTTCTCTCTGACCCTGTTTTCCGCCCTCTTGTGGAAAAATATGCTGCAGTGAGTGTCTCTTTCCCTTTGCACTTAAGAGAGCCAAAGATCATTTGTATATTTTATAAGAAGTCTCTATACAGGTAACATAAATCATACATTGTCAAACTAGTGGCTGATTAGTTGTGGTTGAATATTCATCATTCATTTCCAGGATGAAGATGCCTTCTTTGTTGATTACACAGAAGCACACCTGAAGCTCTCTGAACTCGGGTAAGTTCTCATGCGATTTGCTGATCGAGTTGTTTTCTGCAAGATGAGTTTGTAAGTATGAGCTTTGGTGAAGGGATTTTGAACACCGTGCTTGTGCATCTATTTCTGCAGATTCGCCGAGGCCTAAGTCTGAGAACTGAAAGCTTGATGGTGTCAAAGATGTCGGTTGATCAATTTGCGTCGGGTGTTTAGATCTTTGTGTTGGGTATGTCAGTGAAACAAAGATGAAGACTAGAACAAAGTCGATGACCCTTTTGTTTGAATAATACCACTGCTCTTGGATAATTTGGTTCTCCTCTAGTTTTGGCTGGTTTTTGCGGGCCGGGGATTGTTCTTCCTGGGTTCTTGGTTGCTGGATCTCGTAACTCTGGCTAGTTTTTAGTTTGAATTTATTTGAAGGATGAGACCAGCATATATGGTTTATATGGTCTGACAAAAATATTTTGGATGGCTCAGTCCTGAGGTTAATTCGGAGTGAGAAGTAACACCTAAATGATTGGAATAATTCAATCTTTCCGCGGCCAGCAGGTAACAAGTAAAATGATCGTGAATGCACGCTAGGCCCCGATTGCAGTAGTACTACACGAGAGGTCCTTAGTTGGACTCGGTATCATGCTCGAAAGAAATCTGATCCCAGTTCCCAGTTCTCATCTTATACGATGTTGAACCGTGGATCTTGATCTTAGCTCGTAAAGCTTTCCGCAACTAAGAGTCTTTTAGATCTTTCCGTCAGCACCCATATGCCGGTATCTTTGATGAGATTGTGATATACCCATTTGACTCGCAAAGAACCAGATCTTATAAGAATCTCGAGTCCCCATGCTCCTCCCTTCTTCGGGTGAAAGGGAAGGGGGATGAGAATTCAATTGAGGCGAAGATGATGTAGGAGTAGAGGCTGTGAAATCAGTGGGGATGAAGAGAAGAAGCACTAGAAGCCGTAATAGGTCCTATAGTGTAGCAAGCAAGAACAACGGGTGTGGGATTTTGTAGGCAAGCCAGAATGAATGGGTTTACGGTACTACGTTGACGGAATTAGCGTTGGTATCGATTGTTCAACTCATCTGATATATTCGTGGTAGAACACGAAAGTCTGAATATTACGTAATAGAGATAGTTTGATCACTACCACTACTCCCTTCTTTTTTTAATGAATAAGGGTGGACGTGTGAAGAGAGAAGATACGGTGATAGTTTGAGAAACAACTTTGACTCACAGCCGTAATCCAGTAGGTATCTATATTCTATAATAATAATAATAATAATAATAATCAATATTCTAAATGTAGTAAAATAGTATTACAACTTTCTTAGACGTCAACGTGCCAGATTCTTGAAATTTTATTTTTTTCCATTTTTTGAATTTTTTCTACGTGACCCACAACCTTCCAAGCCGTCATTTTTAGCTTTTGCTTCCTGAAAAATTTTCTTTTTCATTTTTAAAGTTTTTTTTCTGTACGCGGGCTCATGTAGCTCTCGACTCCATGGTCCTTCGTTTTTTATCTGTCTTTCCTTTTCTTTATTTTTCCTTTTGCTTTTCTATACGAGAAGATTGAGTGAGATCTTTTACTCGTTGCAAAAACTTAAAATGTAATTTACCTTCTCGTACTATGCGAACTATACTATAAGTATATGTACTATTCACTTCATCGTATATTCTCTTCACCACTATTTTATTTTAACAAACCACAAATATTTATATTCTTAATCATCTATATCCTCGCTGCTAAGCGCTGACTTTACACTAATAAAAATAATAACATGAATAATCTACAATCAATTCACTGATTTAAGTGGGAATAAGATATTGCACCACAAAGATTGATGAGACGAAAATCTTGCTTTTTTTTTTTATTGGTATATATCGCAATAATATCTAGAAATCTAATCAATTTTGATTAATTGATGTTTGAACCGACTTGGAATTAGCCTAGCGGTTCCCTCACTAGACATCCAAATGGGTCTAGCCAGGATTGAATTCTAGATTGGGAGGGTCGGTGGGAATTCTCCCAGGGATTCTAATCCGACAGCAAATTAATTTCGAGGTGCGCTTCGGCTGATCCGAGGATTTTAGGAGATGAGATGTCTTACTATCTTAATCAAGTCATGTTGGTTAATTTTGTTATTTTTTACCTGACGATAGTTCGTGCTATTTAAAAAAAATGTAAAATTTTTTATTATTTGAATTGGAAAAATGATTCCTGAGTATTTTTTATTATTTGAATTGGAAAAATGATTCCTGAGGAGCAGAGATAGTAGTGGAACCATGACAGTTACCTACTAAAGAGTGACTCTGGTTGTCTTAGTCCGCTTCCAAACAAAGACCTTCGGACATAGCAATTATGGCTGTGAAAGTAGGTCTGCCATTATAAAATTAGGAACTTGTTGGCATAGTTTTTAATAGGGCAAATTACTTTAAAAAACATGTAATTTTCTCACTTTCTCAAATAAATCAAACGTTCTAAATTTAAAATATAAAATCATACAGTTTTATTTTAATTTCAAGTCAAGTCAAACATTTCAAATTTTAAAAATAAGATCACGCGATTTCCTTTTATTCCCAATTTAAGCCAATTGTTTCATATTTTAAAATTAAAATCATATTTTTTATTTTACTAAGAAATAGGACTAATCCGTTTGACCATACATTAAATGTTCAAAATCTTCAGATGACTGATTCTTTATAATTTTGTTCTTTATCACAGGATAAAAGTATGTTAGATTTTTAAAAAGAATTACACTTTTTTTCTTGCATAAAGTTATTTTAATATTTTCTCATAACTAATATTAATATGAATTTGAGAGAAAATTATTAAGCTAATTTTAAATAAAACATTACGATAATTTATCTATTTTTAAGTGCGTGATAAGAAAAAATAAATAGAATATGCCGCACAAAAATATCACTTCATAATTTAATATGTCAGTCCATCTTGGTAATAAATAAAAATTATATTTGTTAATTTTCAAATTCAAAGAGTTTGGCTTGATTTGATAATGAAATAAAACTACACGATTTATTTTTCAAACTTCAAAGTTGAGATTTAATTTGAGAATAAAATAAAATTACATAATTTTATTTTCCAATTTTGAAATGTTTGACTTTTTTCTAGAAACGGAGCAAATCACATATTTTTTTTATGTAATTAACCCTTTTGAAAACGGGGTAAAATATTAAATAATATAAAAAGTGAGTTCAAGAATTTAATCAGGGTTTGATGGACTCAATCCTATCGGTTTCCTACAAAAATAATTTGTATTAGGTAGATTAAGCATTATTATATTAGTCATAAAACATATAAAACAATTTAAAAGAGCTTCTGTGAGCTCTTTTTTTTTTTTTAATTTTTAGAAAATTTAGAAATAATAATAAAAGAAATTTTAAAACGAAAAAACTTCCATGGAGAAGCCGAACTGGGAGTTGTATCCTTTTTTCTTTTCTCCTTTCAAAATTTCCCCATGTTTATCTATTACCTTTTATTATTATATGTGAAACCCAAGCTAATTTTGGTTTCACTTTTGAATTTTCATAAATACCCTTTATAACCTTAAAAGTTAATTAAAAAATAGACGAAGAGAGGGGATGCGAACTTGTAATTGCTTTTTTTTTTTGCTTAATAATCTCGTGCAACTGTCCCACTCTCCCTAATTTCTCTTTTTGCTGAAAACTAACCGAACACTGTTCGCTCTAATTAGTTTTATTGAGATAATACATACCGTGTGTAACATGAGTTTTGCGTCTGGTATTTGATATTTGGCCAGGTATAACCTGATCATTGTCCAATTCTCGGCGATCTGATTGACCAGTCCCCCATTTAAAAATTATTGCTTTTGTCCATACTATTAAAAAATACAACTCTTTTAATATGAATTTTATTTATTCATAAAAATTTAAATTTAAAATTTTTATTTAAAGAGATCAAATCGCGTCGGTCTTGTAGTGATGTCAATCATGAAAAAGCGATGAATTATTTAAAGCACATTTGCAGTAATGGAGAGTGACACCGCACCCGGCGCGAATCTCTCGCTTTTTCATAGTGCCACCTGCCAAAATCGACTCGACTGGGTTGGGCGCCGGGCCAAGGATCACCGTCGAACTCCGGTCAAACGGTAAATAAGGTGAGTGAGCGCCCGTTGTGACAAATACGACGCCGTTGCACTCCATGTGCAGTTTGGCCCCCCCGCCCTTCCCCCTAAATAAAATGGTCCGCTTTGTGGTTTCTTCTTTTTCTCTCTCTCCTCCACTGTCGCTCGTTCTCTCTGTCGCGCATTTCTCTCAATCTCATCCTCCCGAAGCTCTGCGCCCCTCTCACGATCCTGCAAAGTTGTACGTGGTTCCCTAACCCCCCCTGAATCACAAACCCTAACTCATTCATCCTCTGCTGCAATCCGCCGATTCCCCTGAATTGACTTTCTGGATCCCTAATTTTGTTTTCCTTACGTTCGTTTTGATTTTGTGAGGTTGGGCTCTTTTTCTTGTGATTTTCGTTGAAATGTATCGTGGCTGTGGAATTTCTATTGTTTGTTACGGCTTTCTGATATTTTGATTTTGGTCTTTTGTGTTGCACGCCTCTGGATTTGATTATATTGAAACATCAGAGTCCGTTACTCTTCTTATTTTGCTGGTTCCTTTTTTTTCCCTTGCGGATTGATTGCCTTGATCTATGATTTAATGAGAGGCGATGATCTGTTGTTTAATTTTTCTAAATGAAACTCAGGAGATGGTTATCTGTCAATTTTTGATGTGAAGCAAAAATAGATTGTGCACGATGGGTGATCAGTTAGGGATTACAGATATTATGTAATAAAGCTTAAGATGAGAATGCAATCCGTGCTGCATAAAATCTGAAGTAACCATGTGGCTGAGATTGATTGTGGATCTGATATTTTGTTGACATGGACTTATAATCTTTTTCCTATTGGCCGAAACTCTGCCTTCCTTTCTGATACTCTGTGGTGAAGATTAGGAGTATGACTTTCAACAGTATATGCCAGCTCAATGTGATGTCTTGCTTGGTTAATTTGTTAATTCCATTTATTTTTATCCCTCATTTTTAAGCTGATTCTTCTGATGAACTTACTGTCCTGTTCTAGTGACTGTAAATGCATTTCTTTGTCTGTCGTCTAACAGTTCAAAGCAACCATGTGTGATGATGGTGAAAAGACCTGCCCCCTTTGTGCTGAGGAGATGGATTTGACTGATCAGCAATTGAAACCATGCAAATGTGGTTATGAGGTCTGATTTACCTTTTTTATTTTCTCTGTCTTTCCTTGAAGCCATGCAAATACCGAGTATGGAACCATTGTTCCCTTAACAGTTACTCTGCGACCTAATTTTGCGTATTCATTTTAGATATGCGTATGGTGCTGGCATCACATCATGGAGATGGCAGAGAAGGATGAAACAGAGGGCCGCTGTCCAGCATGCCGTACCCCCTATGACAAAGAAAAGATTGTAGGAACGGCTTCAAAATGCGAGAGGTGCTGATGCTTTTGGCATATAGTTCATTTTTTACATCATGTATTTGCTGAGTGGTTTATTTTTTCGTCAGATTGCTGGCTGACGTTAACATGGAGAAAAAGATGAAGTCACAAAAAACAAAGGCAAAATCATCAGAAGGAAGGAAGCAATTTAGTAGTGTCCGGGTCATTCAAAGGAATCTTGTGTACATAGTTGGATTGCCACTTAACTTGGCTGATGAAGATGTATGTACCATGTTGCCCTACATTTCTCGGCGCTCATATGATAATACTGTAGATTCAGTATATGTAAGTAATTTCGCATGTGCTTGTTTTTATTTTTTCCAATGTACTTTGGTAGATTCTCCAGCGTAAGGAGTATTTTGGCCAGTATGGGAAGGTCCTTAAGGTGTCTATGTCACGGACAACTGCTGGTGTAATTCAGCAGTTCCCCAACAACACTTGCAGTGTGTAAGTCAATTAATTTCATTCCTTCTTTCATCTTGATTTTGTAAGACTCTGCTGCATATAATTGTCAGCATTCTGGAATTAGGAGTAGTTTAACTTGTCCGTCTGAAGTGGACTCGGAACTTTTCATGGATTCAGTTTTGTTTGATGACAGCTTGCATGATTTTCGCTTCCTTTCTTGGTTGGTGGACCCTTAAGTTCTCTTGAGATGTTGTCATGCTTAATCTTATGACATATTTTGGATTTTGTCCAAAAATTATTTCACGATTCTTTTTTTCCCCTCAAGTGTGCTTATTATATGAAGATAATTTTAGTTGTTTTCTGTTCTACCTTAGATATATTACTTATTCCAAAGAAGAGGAAGCAATTCGCTGTATTCAGTCTGTACATGGATTCACATTGGAGGGTAGACCACTAAGGTGTTTTCTTTTTCTGCACAGTCTATTTTCATGATATTGCTCTTTAAATTACATGAATGTTGCATTTTGTTTGTGAACTAATGATTTTCTACTATCTGTTTCAGGGCATGCTTTGGAACCACAAAATACTGTCATGCATGGCTGAGAAGTGTGGTATGGACATAATAAAAGCTTTTCTTGTCTTTTTGGTCCTTAGATGGCTTTACTCAGGTTTTGGTTGACCTGCATTGATCTAATTTCTTGTCTATGGTTGATCCAGCCCTGCAACAACCCAGATTGTTTATATTTGCATGAGGTTGGCTCTCAGGAGGATAGCTTCACCAAAGATGAAATTATATCAGCCTACACCAGGTGTGTTGATTATTATAGCTGCCATCTTTTTTTTTTCCCTTGTCAGTCTTAAATAAGCAGGAGGATCTCCATGTCAAAGAATAGCTAACTACACATTTCTCTTCTGTTTGTCTTGGTCTTTGAGTAGAGTTCAGCAAATCACTGCTAATATCAGTACTACGCAGAGGCGTTCCGGCAATGTACTGCCACCACCTCTTGATAGCTACTGCAATGGCAATACCGGTTCGCCTGGAAAACCTAATGTAAAGAATGTTTTGAATGTAAGGTTCCTCTTCTGACTAGCAGGCTACCTCTTCTGTGACACCAAAAAAATCTTCTTATTGAGATATGCATAGCATGTTGATTGATAAGTTGCATTTTCGCAAGGCTTTGGGATTTTGTTGGGAAATGTTAATTGAGGATATATAGCAGAAAATGGCTTGTTTCCTTTCTTTGGTTTGATAATATGAAAAATATTTTTATGTTATTTGAATTTACTAAATCCATAGCAGCAGTCCAACTCCATTATGGCCATTCCTGTGACTGCAGCTGCATAATGACTCTTGGTGACTCTGCTTTTGCCAGTTAGATTATTTGGACTCAGGCTGGCCGTTTGAGAATTGACCTCGGTTTAGCTAGCCAAGGTCAATTCCAGCTACGGCTTGGCTACAGGGTTTGAGTTCTGGAGCATTTGACCTGGACCACAATAGCTAATTCCTGCATAGGGCTGGGCAATCCTGATCAGGCAAGATTGGGACCTGCGTCGGTAAATTTGAACTTTGTATTGTCCAACCTAGGCCAGGACTTGGTAATTCAAATTATGCTGATGCAAATGTTGGTGGCAGTGACCAACATGTTGTGGTAGGAACAGTCATGTGGGAGCTCTGCCCTAGGTCGTGTCATCTCTTCAAAATTTTTCTAGAAGTCATGAATGTGGTTCATTTTTCTAAAAGATGTAGTGGTCTAATCTAGAGAAATTAATATGAAAATAATTGACATTGTTTTTAAGTTTTTGCCAATCAATCTCTTCATTTTCACTGAAACATTGTGGCTGCAATTTGCAACTTTATGGGCTTTATCAATTATTTGTTTAAGTTATAATATGTTGCATCCAGCTTTAAATGTTCAGTTTTAGTTTTTATTTTTTATTTTTGGGTACATTCTGCCTGTGTGAGATCAATTTACAAGATTTGATAAAGTGCAGGGTGCAGTAGCTGTTAAAGGTTCTCCGCCTAATGGAAGCACTGTTAGATCAGTGGGTCCTGGTCTTCCAGCTGCAGCTTCTTGGTATGTTTTTTGGAAGTTTCTTTCTGAATTTGGAATCTCCTCTATCACTCTGCCATTTTTCATATGGATTCGAGGCCATTGCCCATCCTGTTTCCTTTATGCGAGTGAAACTCTTGCTCTACATGTCAATAAATATTCCAAGAATGGCTAATAGTTGTTTTTCATGTTGTTGGTGAATTTTCCAAACAATAACTATTTCAAAGTACTATTTTTCCTGAATATCATGATTTCGTCTACTGATTCAAAAAGTATTGCTTATTCCAGGGGAACACGTGCTTTGAGCTGCTCATCTCAAGCTGCCAGTTCTGAATGCTCTAATGGATCTTCTAGACAAAAGTCTGATCCTGGTATTTGTGGGACTGCACTTGAAGCTGCTGCCTTGCCTACTGATGCTCTGAAAAGTCCCCCTCTAAAGGATGCAAGTCATGCTATTCTTTTTAAAAAGACAGCGGATTCTTCAAATGCTTTGTCTTGGCAATCTGACATGGACTCTGAATTCTCTTCACCCGTTAAATGCTGTGAGCAGGGTGGATCTCTGGCTTCTATTGCCTCTGAAAACAGCATGCAGGCTGGTCTGCCAACTAATGAGGACGGTACTATAGGCATAAGTATGCCTCTGAGTGATGGTACGCTGGAACCTTCAAGTAGTTCTGCAGAAGCAGAAGGGGATGATGTGAGGATTCAGAAGTTGGGCTGTGATAGGACATCGTTGAACATCAATCGGAATTTTGAGCATGAGTCGTTAGGTGCATATACGTCCAAGTCCCTGGTGTCTGATCCGCATTTTATTGGATCGCCCATGAGTCAAGGCTTGCACCAAAAGCTTCGTGATGAGCAATATGATGTGTCTTTGACTTCATCAGATGTTAGAAAGGCTGTTCCTTTTGGAGACAAGTCACCCAGTACAAATATGTTGCACACTGTAGATAGTCTAGTTGAAGATGATGTATTATCTTTTGAATATCAAAGACAACAAGATCCAGAATTTGTGAGCCATAAAGTTAATTCATCAAATTTGATGGCTCCGATCTTAGAGAAGTTCACCTCCAACTTGTTGCAACCTCATACTATTTACAGCGATAGTAAAAGTGATGGTGGTGTCCATGCATCAAGTGGTTCAGGAGTACCAAATGGACATGCTGGAAATTCCCTGCTTAATTCTGCTGCTTTACGGATAAATGTGGAAGAGTCCTCTCCAGGAGGGATACATTATGGCACTTTGCAAGGAGATGCAATGAATTGTCAAAGGAATGGTATTTCAGATGCTGGAGAAAGCAGCATAATCGCAAATATATTATCTTTGGATTTTGACCCTTGGAATGACTCATTGACATCACCTCATAATTTAGCAAAGTTGTTAGGTGCAACTGACAAACAGCAAGGTTCTATCAGTGCCACAAATAGTTGGAAAGCCCAAAGCAACAGTCAGTCAAGGTTCCCTTTTGCCAGACAGGAGGAATCAACTAATAAGCAATTTGATCCTGAGCCACCTTTTGGTGTTTATGGGCAGTTTCCAAGAAACAGTTCAATCAGTGAAGATAAAGACTTATATTTACGTAAGCTTGGGATTGTTAATGGATTTCCTTCCCAAAGTTCAGCAGAAATTGGCAATTTTGCTGGTAGTCAGTATGCTACTAGCAAGAGTTCTGGTAAGTCCATGTTCCTTTACTAAGGTGACGAGTTTTCTGCTTGAAACCATATAAACAACTGCTGAATCATACACAGTAGTGCTATTATTGGTTTATCTCTGATGGTATTGTCTTGTCATGTTTGCAACATAATTTGGTTATAATGTAAAATTGGTGAAGTTTGGTAATGAGGAGGACAACATTTCAGGATTTCTTTACTTTGAAGATTTATGAGTGGATATTTGTTCAACTATCCAATTGATATTGCTTGTACAGATCCACCGAGAAAGAAGGAAAGAAAATAGTACAAGTACTTTGCTTGCATGGATGCTCTTCTGGTTTGCTTTAATACTTCAAATAGCAGTTCCTTTTTGGGGCTTGGCATTTATATGGCTTACAAATGGTCTATTGCAGTTTCAAGATCTCAAATTTCAGCCCCACCAGGTTTCTCTGTCCCAAGCAAAGCACCCCCTCCTGGGTTTTCTTGTCATGAGAGAGTGGATCAGACTTCAGACTCACTGGCTGGTCTGCAATTTATATGTCATTTTTTAAAATATTATTTTTCTGAAGGCAATGTTGAGATGACATTTAGTTTTCCTTTTCTCTAGGGAATCGTTTACCAGACATGCCTCCATTCATGGGGAATGCAGAGACTCAACCGAATGGAAGTGGTACAGGTAGCTCTGTCGATATTGAGTTCATGGATCCTGCTATATTGGCTGTTGGAAAGGGGAGACTTCAGGCTGGTGGACTAAGCAGTCCAGAATTCGATATCAGATCTTTCCCTCATCATGTGCGTGCTTTGGAAAGTAATTCTAGTCCGGGCTTGTTGACACAGAGGTCAATATCTCCTCAACAGAGCTTGCATTATGAGATAGGGGATGGCTATTCTTCTCTTGGGGGTGCATGCAGTGTTCCTTCCAGGATTTTGGATCAGTCGACTATGGGAAATCTAAATTATACACAGGTACCATCCTTCCAACAAGTTAAAAACTCGGTCATGGCAAATGGCTACTGGAATGGGTGGAATGAGATGCAGGGTGGTGGAAATGGCATGGTTATGGCGGAGCTCCTTGGAACCGACAGACTCGGGATCAACAAGTTTAATGGCTATGAAGAGTGGAAGTTTAGGACTCCCAGCCAGGTGACCTATATGGTAGAACATTTGGGATGTGATATCATTTTGAGTTGGACATGAATCGGCTGCTGGCGGTGATTCTGGCTTGAAAAAGAAGCAGCAATCTTTTTGAGCTATTTGTCAGCCTACTTGATTAGGGGAAGGAATGACCGGTTGCTCTAGGAGGCCACTCTACTTGAGACCCAGCTCCCGAAATGTGGGCTGTCTGGGATTCTGCAGGTATGAAAAAACTGACTTCATTGCTAGAATTCACATTTGTAGTCATGGCGAACCAATTGGAGAAATGTCATATACTTGATTCTTGGACTGCTTTGATTGATTTCATTCTGTTATGAAGTTTCCCTTTTTTTCCTATGAAGATCCAGTTTGATTTTCTATTTGGAAGTTGCATTGTATTACACCCAGTAACATATGTGACTTGGAAATTCTGTGTAGACGACCCAGCTACCAATGGATTATTCTTGTTTTGATGGTCCAAGCTCTTATGTGTTTAGCATCTCTTTTACTATGCTCATATTGTTTCGGGCTTTTGGGAAATTTGATGCCAATGTTCTAATTTTGTTTGCAGGTGGTACAGTTGAGGATGCTGGGACTGTTCTCTCCCTGCCACAATCTGCTTGCTCTCAGCATCATTTCCTGGTTTGGGTCGTTCCACTCTTAGACACGCACGCACGTACTTCGGGATATAGATGAAGGGTTCATGTGAGAAGCGAACTCTGATATATACTTACTATAAGGGTGGTGCCCTTGTGATTCTCTTTCCGAATGGGCTTTTCTTGAAGTATATGACCTCATGGTATGTCTTCTTTTTGCTAATATATATATATATACACACACACACACACACACATACATTCTGGGATGGGCTTTTGTACGCAAGAGTTGGATCTTTCTGTTAAATTTGTCGTTGCTGTTCCCATTTTGGTATCTCACTGTGAACCTCATGTTCTGCCTGGTAAGCATTGAGTATAACCTGAAATGATAAAAATGTTGATGTCCATGAGTCGAATGAACTAACTGAAGTCCATATGAGTGATTTTATGTCATTTTAGCACTGGAGTTGACATATTAGGATGACTAGGAATGGTGGGCCACTTACCAAATATTTACAATATTTAAATTACTGGACTATGCTTGAATCCTGGAAACTTCGACCAGTGCTGGTCTCACGTGAAGATAAGAGTAGTTCTTTTTTTTTTTTTTCCAGATGATGTGTAGTTAGATTTACGGAGATCATGAAATAGTATAATAGGTTGGAGTAGGTGGTCTTGCAGTATTCTTTTTGCGATTGATGAAATCTGCATTACAACAGAGAGTGGATATTAGTTTGGTTTTTTATTATTCTGAATAATTTCATTATGCCTATTTCATAATGGTACTGTAAAATATTTGATTTGATAATTCTTACCCGAAGAGGGAAAGTTGCACAGTTATTACACAACCTTTCATAAATGTAAGGTTTTGGTACATAAAATATATTATTTTAGTACAAATCGTCCATTTTTTCTAACGTCATTAATAGAACTGATTTAATATTTTGGTACCAGTGAGATTTTATTTTTAATTTTTATCATTGCCCATGAGCTCATGAATTATCTTTTGCATTGTAAGGGCAAAAAACATTACGTGGCACTAAAAATAGATATGAAAAAGGCTTCCAGTCGCATTCAGCTGCCATTTCTTGCTCAGAACATTAAATGTTTAGCTTTTGAGGAAACTTGGATGCAATGGATTGTGCAATTGCCTTGTTGTCGTTGTTTCTTTTTTGGCTCTTATCAAAGCCAATTAGAGGAATATGACAAGGTCATCCTCTAGCACCATTCCTCTTCACTTTTGCAACTGTAACTCTTACCAGGTTAATCAACAGGGAAGAGGCTCTAGAAAACTTCTCCAAGTATCAAATTTAGGTGCAGTTGCCATTCCTTCATGCTTCTCTGTGTGTGATCCTTTTACCCCTTCGTAGAAGCCACTAATAAAAACCTGCAAAATTTCTTCGATACGCTGCAAATCTACTTAAGCTTTGTCGAGGCAGAGCCCTAGTAAGTCGAAGTTGATTGATCTTCTTTAGTAGAAACATGTCCAACCAGCTTGGGAAGGACTTACGCATCTCCTTAGCCTTCCAAAAAGGCATTGCAAATTCTAAGTATCTAGGACTCCTTGTTCACATCCTCAAAAGCAAAACTAAGACCTAGCTAATTTTAGATCTGGTCAATGAAATATTAGGTGGCGTTTGACTGCAACAACTTATCTTTACTCCTTCTACTCATCTTAAAAATTTTCATTCACCCTCCCGAAACTCATTCCCCTGTTACTCATTTAAACTTACTTTATTTGCGTTAACTTTTCTCATCGCTCTTTACCCTACTTATCTTCCACAAAGATAAGTTGTACTTGTCACTGTCTTATCTTATTCATACATTGCACACGTAGTAGGAAGAAAAAGAAAAAAAAAATTGTTGGAAAATGTAAATATAAAAAATGCATTTGGTTAAGTTGGATGGGTTGAAAAAAAGGAATTAAAACTCTTAAATTTGTTAGATGATGTAATCACTTTTATCTTTTATTATTGTCTAATGATGTGACCGATTTTATCTTATGAATTCAAGAGGATAAAGTTGGAGAGGAAAAAGGTTATTGAGTGGAGATGAGTCAGTTGAAAGTAAATGGAGAATAGAAAGAGAATGAAGTGGAGTTGGGTTGGGAAGAGTTAAGATGAGTGAGCAACCAAATGTAGTCTTAGCATCTTGGAAGGCTAAAACTCTCTCACAAGTACGTAGGGTCCTCATCAAAACAATAGCTTCAATCTTTCCCTCTTATGTGATGAGTACTTTCTTACTTTTGGAGACAATTTGTAGTAAAACATGACCACAATAGAGCTCTATTGTGAACGCATACATGGTCTTTGCCTCAGGATGCACATAGCCCATGTACATCACTAAAGTCTAGGTACTTACTAGGCGAATCCATACTGCATCATATACTTGCCAAGAATGCATCTTTTTTCTGGTAGGGACTCACCTCCACTATAGATAGACAAGATTGGAATGGGCATAGGAACAGGTATTGATGCACCAGATCAGCTAATGCTCCCAAGTTGATGCGATGTATTCCACCAGTTGACTGAAGACTTGATTATTGTTATATCGATCGGTCTAGCACGAGCTGAAATAGAAACCGGTTTGATAGGAAGCTTTTGAAAATGCAGTGCACCCAGGTAAATAAGGAACGAGATGAATACTGCGGTTAAACGAGCATCCCACACCCAAAAGGTGCCCCACATAGGTCTTCCCCGAAAACACCTAGTAACTAAGGTAAGCAATGTAAAAAGAAAAAAAAAAAGCACCTATTTCTATACCGGTTTCGGAAGAGCGAAGAAAAAGGGGATGTTTTGTTAATAGGAACAAGAAAGTCTGCGCTCTGACTTTCGAGCCTATGCTTGCTTGGGGGAAATCCTTTGATTGCGTATTGAATATAGATCCATGTCTTTCTTGTTCTACTAGCTAGGACCAAATTCTCACATGTCCTTTTCGTTATTACAACCTTATTTTTTGATGTCAAAGACCAGAAGCTACGCGCAAATTCTCATTGGATCTCGATTGTTCTTAACAGCGATGGCTATTCATTTAAGCCTTCAAGTTGACACAGATAGGGGCTTCAGGCTAGTTCTACAGGATAGCGTCATTGTGGATGTGCAGAATATACGCCAATACGTGTTTGATCTCATTAACCAACGAACAATGACATGGAAGATTGACCTCTGACAGGACCTTCTCCAAGAATAATTAGTGTGAAATATTCTAGCTATCAAGCTACCTAGCTTACCTGTTGTAGATGATGAGATTGGCAACTAGAGCAAATGGAGAATATTCCATGAAGGATGCTTACCTGGCTGACTTGAAAGCCATATTTTCCTGCACCAATCAATTTGACTCTGCACACTGAAAAATCTTATGAAGATCCAAGATTCATGAAAGATTTAGGTTGATTATTTGGAAGATCATCTGGAATATGCCACCAACCAGCAGAGTTCTTAGATAGTGACTACATAAGGAGATTGCTCCATGCCTGCTATGCCATATACAACTTGAAACTATCAAAGCACATCCTATTGTGCTACCATTCCTCACGCCTACGCTATCGAGCTATCGTGGTTGAGCAAGCCACGATAGTGATTGAGCACTACTCGAACAAGGTTGCTAATGTGGTCTAGCAAGTCATGGCATTGCTCCAGCACTGCTTGAGCAAGGTTGCTACAAGCAAGCCACGACAGTGATCAAGCACTACTCGAGCAAGGCTGTTACCGTGATCGAGCAAGCCACGACAGTGATCTAGCGGTGCTTGACCAAGGCTACTATCGTGCTACCATGTTACCGTGGTCTTGCAAGCTACCGTAGTGCCGTGGCCAAGCAGGGCTACTGTCGTGTTACCGTGGTCGAGTAAGGCTGCTACTATGCTACTGTGGTATGGTGGTCGAGCAAGTCAAGCAAGTCACGACAGTGATCAAGCAGTGCTCGAGCAAGGCTGCTACCGTGCTTGAGCAAGGCTGCTACCGTGCTTGAGCAAGGCACAACAGTGATCGAGCAGAGCTCGACCAAGGCTGCCACTATGCTGCCATGTTGCCGTGGTCAACCAAGGCTACTACTGCGGTACTGTGGTCGAGCAAGATTGCTATCGTGCTACCATGGTCGAGCAAGGCTGCTATCATGCTATCGTGGTCGAGCAAGCCATGATAGTGGTCGAGCAAGCCATGTGCTCGAGCAAGGTTGCTATCGTGCTTGTGCAAGCCACGTTAGTGATTTAGTGCTCAAGTAAGGCTGCTACCTTGATCGAGGAAGCTACGATAGCAATTGAGTAGTGCTCAAGTAAGACTGCTTTCGTGCTTCTGCGGAAGCCACGGTAGGGATCAAGTAATCTACCATTCTGTCGTGTTATCGTGGTCGAGCAAGGCTACTACTTGCTACTGTGGTCGAGCAAGGCTGCTATCGTGGTGTCGTGGTTAAGCAAGCCACGACAGTGATCAAGCACTGCTCAAGCAAGGCTGCTACCTTGGTCGAGCAAGTCACGACAGTGATCGAGCAGTGTTCGAGCAAAGGTTGCTACTGTGTTGTCGTGCTACCATGGTCAAGCAAGCTACCATGGTCGAGCAAGCCATGGCAGTGATCGAGCAAGCTACTGTGCCACCATGGTCAAGCAGGGCTGCTATCATGCTGTTATGCTACCGTGCTCGAGCAAACCACGGTAGTGATTGGGCACTGCTTGAGCGAAGGCTGCTACCTTGGTTGAGCAACCCACAACAGTGGTGGGGCATTGCACGAGCAACAAGTTTGGGATGATCTTTGATGGCCCTGGGAATTGCATATCTTGAAAGAATTTCGGCAGTTGATTGTACAATCCACATAACATCCTACATGGCTTCCTTCCAAAAGCAGTAATTTTTGTTGATTGTGTTTGGCAGATTAGGAACTCAAATCGTCTGTTGTCTCTCAAACTAGACCCTCTCCAACCTGACCACTCCATAAATCAAAGACTTCAGCTCCACTTGGATGCCCGATCCAACAAAACTAGGGGAATCTCTTCATTTTGATGGAACAATTTCTTCTACAGGTACTTGTATTTGTACTGCATGCATTAATAATCTAGAATTGTTGGTAAGCTTAGTTCTTCCATGCTCCTCCACGATCATTGCTGGAAGAGGAGGTCTCAGCAACCTTTGACATCATCAATGTGTTGTTTTGATGGACATCAAATGCCTCTTTTTGAAAAGAGATGCATAGGATATTGTCGAGGAGATTCTCTTAGTGGAACCCTCTCAAACTAATGCAATTCATCCCTTAGTGTAGAATGCTCATCAATTGTTTAACCCTTGTTTTTTCATGGCATGTAATATTTATTCATGTGGCAAATAACTTCTTGGCTCGTGACATAGCTCATTGAGGAGCCACTTCTCATTTTGAGGGGCCTATTCCTCTCTCCTCATTACTTTCTAACACTGACACTCTAATGAGGGATGAGGAATAGGAATAAGTTTTCACAACTCTTTTTGTTCCATTTGGCAATTTTACTAATGAATTATCTTTTATGCAAAAGCTAAATTTGATTGCTTATTAATTCAATAGTTCGATGAAACATTCATAATCATCGGTAGCATGGATATTGAGTGTTGTTCTTTCTTTAGATAATAATTTAGTAGCCATTCTCTATGTAATATTTGTTAATGCCATGTCTTCCACTTTCCTAAGGCATGATATCATAAATGCATTCTTCCTATTTCTCTAGGACCATTAGCATAGAATAATGCTGCTTCTATCAGTTTAATTTAGTCCATAATTGTATTAAACGTATGAATTGAACCATCATTTAAGTTATTGCATAGATTTAATATTAGTAAAATCTTTCCTGATAGAGAGATAATAATGTTTATCTTCCTTCGTTATCTCCATCTTGTAGCAGAGCACATATAATGCTGACTCTGCATACAAATAAATTTACCTTCTTGGTTAGTGACATTCCAATTTTGTGGCCGGTCAATAGGAAGTCGTTAAGGATGAGACCCAAATAAACAACTCGATTCAACCAATCCACATAAGGGGAAAAAAAAAACGAACACAAATTAAAAATATAAACTAAGTCCTATTACTCTCCCATAGGAACTGAGCAATTTAGTTCATGTCCAAGTCGACAAAATAGGACTCATAGATGAAAGCATCACAAATCTTTTAAAAGAAAGAAAGAAAGAGCTCTACATTTGTAGTCTTAATGGTACCTCTCAATCATGCCATGAATTGCCACAAAACCCTCCTGCTGGTAGAAAACTCTTTGAAAAATTGGAGAAAATCTGAATAATTGAGGTCTTGTGGTGCTAGGGCCAGAGACATAGGGATATTAATTTCCAAAGACAACTTATCTCTCCCTATATACATATATATTCCATTTGTTCTATTCTCTTTCAAAATATCCACATTTCCCTTAATTGAGCCCAAAATTTTATTTTTCTCTTCCTAGTCCAGAGCAAGAAGTCAAAGACATGCTCGCTTGGGCCCTCCCTTAGCAAGCCCTTGAGATGCGTGCTGACCCAGGAAGAACTCTATCTGCAATTAGGTCAAGACGGCAGGTGGTCTTTTTCCTAGAATGTGGTCCTTCCATTCGTGTGCTCCATATCCTACATCCTCCTTCTGGAGTCTTGTCTTGACCTTTTGGTTGCTTTTCTACATCAAGAAAATGACCTATAGAAGTGCCAATACGACCACAAAATAATAATAATATAATAATAATAATAATAATAATAAAATCATTAAAATTGCAATTAAATTCCAAAATCCGCAAGATGCGAGAAAACTTCTAAAAAGAGATTACAAAATACTTTAAAACTTGATGATTTATTTAGGGTTAAAAACGTCTTTAAAACACATTTTTCAAGTAAATAACAATAATTTTCTTATGATTTTTACTCTGCGATGGTTGCATGTCACTGTAAAAAAGAAAATTCAAAATTCTCTAGTTGATATAATTCCATCTTAGAATCATTGGTGCATGTCTTTCCAACTACCAGTGACCAATGAAATACCACTGCATGTTAATTCTCTTAATATTTCCTGTGGATGTTCTTTTTTTTTTTTTGGGTAAATAATATTTCATATGGGATGTTAAGCGAAGGCTATGCTATAAATTTGTATGCTTTTGTTGAAATAGCATCCTTTCTCTCATATTAAGTGGATTTTGAAACCATCGGTCCAATTCATCAAGAATTATATGTTAATCGAAGTCGTACCCATCTTAGCTTGTGTGCGTAGACTCTGGCATAACTGTCAACCAAACATTATGAAAACAGTCGACCATCTTAGAACTGCGCGACTCCAAGGTCCCCTTTTGCAGCACCACCAGTGCTTACCTTATGGCTCTACTTTCCCCCAACTAGCTTGCCTTCACACACTACCTCTTAGGACCTGCTCAGGTTTCGTGATGTTCCAGTTCTCTTAATGAAACAATCAAGAGATCCTACCATTATCTCCCCTATCTCTAGCCAGCCACTCACACTTCGGATCATTACCTCGAAATTCCTCCATTTCCAAAGTAACTGACACCTTGTAGCAAAGACGATGGCCCAAGAGATGCCCCCTTCCGAGGCACCTATACCCTTCAGATTTCTAGATAGCCATTTTATTGTAGTTCAATAAAACCCCTTCCCATAATACCTTAGCTTAGAGAGCGGATTGGATCCTCAGCACATGGAGCACAGTCTCATCTTCAATCCTGCAAAGCCGTGCGCACTGTTTAATTGCACAGACCCCTTCTCACCTGAAGCTCATTTGTTAAAGAGTCAGTCATGACTTACCAGCCGTAGGAATGATTGGACTCGTTGAGGCACCTTGACTTCTCACAAAAATCTCTCACACGTCCATCAGCTTATATTGCGGGGTCATACTAGGAGTTCATACAGTGACTTAACCGAGGATCCACAGCCATTAGAGTACTTTCTTATCACCTGGTCTTGTAGATCATTTGAAATTGGTGGCCTCATAGGAGCTATCTCTAGGGTGGTAGTGTGTGTGAGAGCATGTGATCAAAGCTCTACCAAGCCCATCCAGCCATTCTCCTGACTGTGATGCAGAGTTAGCCACGGTTGAGCTCCAGAAATCCGGATGGTTGCTGTGGAAAGCATTCATGTATTAAAGGTCTGCATTTCAACGGCCTCAGGTCCAGCAATTAGAACCAATCCAGCCGACCCCGATCGAAATGAGCGGCCCATGTCTCGCATAAAGCGTTCCACACCACGAGCCCCCATTCCTTTTTGAGTGAGGCGGGTTAACAATATCCATCTCTCTCCATATTTGTTTCGTAAAGCTTGTGCCTAGAGCTAGCGGTTGTTAACTATGAGGCCCCAACAAGAAGTGGAGAGCACCATTTTTATTTTAACTTTCCATTCGCCCCACTAATAACAACAATGGATAGAATAGTTATTATTATTATTTTTTTCTAGACAACTTCCTATTCACTGTCGATTAGAATATCTGATCCGTTCACAGCTGGCTTCAAATATCTGATCGGACTGGCTGGTTGAACTGGTCTAATGGGGAACTGACTGCCGGCTCGACTCGATTTTACGTTGAGTTGCAGATCCACTCAAATCCATGTGAACTGGTCAGCTCTGTAAATTTTTACTAAATCCCATTGAACCATGTTCACTAAAATGCTAAAGCCTAATATGTTGCCCTTCATCAACCGGAATAGTAGGATACTGGGCCCAGGCATCTGGACCTGCCCCGACTGGGGACTGGCCCGTAGGTTCAATTGGCCATACAGAGGGAGCCCAGGTGATAAAGCTGGTTCAGCCTCCGAGATCCAGTAACTGGTGATCTGGTTGTGTGCTTATAAAGCTTCTGGGACCAAGAGGCTCAACTCAATAATCAGCTCAGCTATAACTGGAGGTGGTCTCTAGATATATACACCACACGGCAACGTTGACATGCTATATCCATCAAATATCTGACATATAATCAACATTAATATAATTATAATTATCAAATCCTTAAAAAAATTTTAAAAAGATAAAAGAATTTATAATAAGTAGTGAATCCTCTAACTGGATGGATGTAACACGTTCGATGCAGTAAAGACTTTCTCCACCTGACTGGCATACTCTCCCCATAGATCGATGAATACAGAGTCATACATAAAATGGAGAGAACAGAATAATATCTATCAGCAGATACTAGCCTCGAATTACAGAGTGATCCATAGGAAGTAGGTTTCTTAATATGTAGTCAACCTGTCTGTGAATCACACAAAAGAATCTGCAGATTTTACTCCTATAAAATCTCTTTCTGCATCTGCCCGATTGCATCCACTTAGCATTAATAGGAGAACGGGAATAATCTCATTTAGGAGGCTTCATCTGATGATAACAATGATGAAAGGAGTTGGAGGGAGCTGACACCGAAGGTGCAGAAGTGAAACACAGGTTATAGTTTGTTGGGTCTGACAACTTTGATGGTGGGAGAGGAGCGGCCGAGCGGTGAGTGACAGAAAATGAGAATCCTGATGATGCTGCAGCAGAGAGCAGTGGCCTTGTTGGGGCAGCGCAAAGTGGGCTATTAACTTGCCAGGTCCAGTTGGGGTGTCCCTGTGAGGGATTATATTCAGTTCTCTGATTTCTAGCTCTTTCCTGCAAGACAAGTTTGACAAAAGATCAGACCACCGCATAATGTCCAAGCTATAATATTCAATTTCTGAGCAAATTTCAATAGGTCTTAGATCGGTGAAAGGTTAAATAATTTACTTTCTTCTGCTAGGATCAAGCATTTAACAATGTGATAATAATATGCCGTTAGAAACTCATTGCAAACTAAGAAAGTGTGACCATAGCTGTGGAGAGAATAGAACATGAAACACTTCCAAGGAAAGCTCCACAGTTGAAGGCTATTCATGACTTTTGAACTGCCATAACTAAGTGGTCTTCCAACTTCAGAGTGTTCAGTAACTGATGCCTGAGTATCAACTGGGAAATCAAATCCAAATCAACTCCAGATAGGTATTTTTAAGTCTTCTTTTTTCCCCTAGACCAATCTATCCTTCATTTCATTGTTCAAACCGTCACAGGTATAAGGCAAACTAAACTATATCAACTCCTGCAATGTCCTTGTTAAGTCACTCCCCAACACCTTTGAGTAAAATTTACCAAGGATGCAATCAAGAATTGAGCTTGTTCAATCAGATTGGATGGAGCAAGAGGGCATCGCACAGACAATTTAGCCAATGGTCAAGTTCTGAAAGGATTGTGGTCTGCAAATGCAATAGGGCAACCAACTTTGATCTTTAGAGGCAGCTCATCAGTTTCTGATGTCTAAGCATTTTGAACTAAAACGAGGCTGCATGCTAGATTGAACATCAAAATTTACAAATAGAGAAGTGTAAGTACCTCAGCTGGAAAGGAACTGGCATAACCATTCCAAGATGATGTGTGCTCTGGCATCACTAAAGGGCCCTTAAAAGGAGGATCACCAAATATCGCTGTAGCAGGTTCCATCTGTGTAATTCAGACAATTAGAGAAAAGGCACAACACTTCACATTTTAATGCATCAACAAAGCTTTGGCATGTTGTCCAGTATTTCCATAACTATGATGTTGAAGAGTTTTGTGTGCTCCATCTATTATGGAGCACCTTGAAACTAGGAATATTTAAAAATGGAGACTAATTATATGCTGTTTCTGAAGAAATGTAAGAATGAAGACCAAATTTCACCAGGATTACCCTTTCATAGAGTGTGCCGTAGTTCTCTGCATGAGATGGAACATGAGCTTCCATTTTATTGGAAGTGTTACCAGAGGAAGGGGCCAATATTGCCAGATTCAGGTCCAGGTTAGGGATGGTGCCTGCTTCGAGCAATAAGAGATTTCATCCAGTTAAAGTTTGAAGGGATTAGGTGTCACACATGTTTGTTAGAAAACTTAGTCAGATTAACTGACGAGTACTATATGGTAACGAATTGGAAATGGAGCAGCACCTTCACATGAGGCCCTAGGATCCATCTCTCCTTGGTAAGAACTTGGCTCAAAATTGGTAACTGCCTCTCTTCCATTACACCTTATAGCTGCCTTGTCATAAGCCCTGGAATGCAGAAAATCAAAAGCAAAATTTATTGGATGGGAACCATGATCATGACTGAGCAGGAATTTATCCATTATGATGTGGGAGTTTATTCGTGATCACTAGGACCTTGCAGCTTCCACTTCGCTGTCGAACAGCCCAAGATACATATACCTGCAAGAAGGCATTGTAATCATCATAATGAAAAAGCTAGCCAAACGTTTCCTCTTTGATATTGGTATTTATGGCTTTGGTTTATCCAGGAGAAAAGGGAAGTTAAAAGTGATTGGCATTTAACCATAAATTAATTTCAGATAGCGCCCATAAAATTTATGCTCAATTCTCTGAGTCAAATTTGAAACTAGATATTTTGAAGGAGAAATGATAGAATTGACACTTAGGTAGAAAAAACAAGTCATAGAGCAGTATCTCACTTCTTGCCAAGGAGCTGACCCATCCTAGCCTCCCAACGACCACACTTATGCAATGTTACTCCCCGATATTTAGAACTTCCTCTTGAAAACCCAGTACTGTGACGACGGAGAATGTGCACAAACTCTTCTTTAGTCAAATGCTTTATCTGCCATTCAACAAACCGATAAAAAGCTCAGTAAACCTGAAATGGAAATAATCAAAGCCATATTGGATCAAAATGATTGCGACTGCTACCTGTTTTAGATCCTCCTCGTAGTCATTGAGATTGAAATTGATATCTGCATCAAGCCCCCTGAACTTTATAGCTGCTCGATCATAGGCTCTGAATATATTCAATCAGTATAAGAAGATCAACAGATACGAATTAAGGCCCTTTGACAACACAAAAAATATTTAGTTCATATGCTGTGACCTGGCTGCAGCATAAGCAGTGTCAAAGCCACCTAAACAAAACAAATTTTAGAATTAACTAAAATATTTCAAAGTCGTAAGGCATAAGTTTGAACAGGAAGAAGTAAATTAAAACTTAGTTAACAGGATAGATGGTGTATTTACCCAAATATACTTGTTTTCCACAGTCCCTGCAGGGGAGAGAAAAAAAAAGCAACAAACCCAGTCCATTAATGGCAAATTAAGCTGGAAATTTCAAATGGAGTGAAATGAAATTTCCTTTTGATTCAAATATTGCGGGTAACTTTCAAACAAAAAGGAATAGCAGACTCCAACAACCCAACAAGTATCATTTTGAGTATTGGACTAATCGTGGCAAATCAGATGTCCTAGGAGACTGGATAAAGTAAATCAAAATAAAAGATCCGCTAACTTAGGTGATAAATTAAGCAAACTAAACAAATTAACTTGTAAAAACGAGATCACTGCCCTCGTAGGCCACAGCATAGGAAAACCAGAAGGTATTCAGTGGATCTACAGTGAGTGAGCTCGATCCAAGATCCAACTCAACTGATTTAACTGCGTATCTATATTCAATTAAAGAAAAATTCAACCCAAAACGAGATTCATTGGGCCCAATAAAAATTCAACAACTCGAGTAATTCCAAAGATGAAGAAAATTACTAACCAAATGTGCGACTCCCATCTCCCGGTCCTCCTGTAGAAAGTTACTCCTCTATACTGCGAACTCCTCGACCTTGGACCTCTCCTACTCTTCTTCCGTGGCTGTGATTGTTGCGGCATCACCCGCACCTCAGCTTCTCTGTTATTGTTAAGGTTACCATTATCAAAGGAGAGATCGACCCATCTCTCCCTCGAAGAGCATTCCCTGACCATGCCTTCCAAAGGGAATAACTCCTTCGTCTCCACGCCGTAGTTTCCGACTCCATGGACCTTCAGGACGTCGAAGTTGAAGGTGCAAGCATCAGCACAGGCGCTGGTGGCACGTGTGGAGGAAGAATCGTCATCGACAGCATCAGCATTGACGACAGACGAGTTCGATGTTCCTGATTCATCCATCTGAATCGCCGTACCATCGGAGAGCTTCTCCACCAAACCCATGGAGCTGTCTAGGCAAGTTGACTCCTCAGCCCAAATAACATTTAGATTGAGATCTAACATCGTGCCCAAGTTTCACTGAATTTGGATATTAAGTTTTCTCTTCGAATCTTTGCACAATCTCTAGTTCCCTCAACGAAAACTGCTATGAATAGTCGTTTGAAAAATGACAGTCGATCTCACTCAACGCAATCAATCGATTGAAAGAGATCGATCGGATCGAACGACACAGTGATAAGCGAACGAGAAATCGCAGCTCAGATTGGACGTGAGCGCGTTGCAGAGAGCGTTAATGGCAAAGAGAGAGTGTAAAGAGGGAGCTCAGCTGCGGAGTATAACTCCTCAATAGACGGAGAGAGTGAGAGTAAAGCTTTCAGTATCAAGCTGCTGCCGCAGCTCTCCCAGACGGCGGGGAGGAGCTCCCCGGCGACGGCTGAGCAAACGCAAGACCTCACTTCAAATGCCGACGAACTGAGAAGAAGAACCGACCTCTCTCCGCCTCTGTCGATGCCATTCCGCCGTCACTCGTCGGCGCGACGATCGTCTCGGGGAGAACATCGCCGACTCTCCGTTTCCCCCGCCATTAGAGAGAGAGAGAGAGAGAGTACGTATCGAGAAAGAAGGGAAGGGAGAGAGATGAGATGTGTGAAGGAACAATTTTCAGACCCCCCTCCTAAGAGGGAATATGTGAACGATTTTTCACTCATGCGGAGCCACCGTTTTGTCCGGTCACCCGGTCGCTTGATATTTATGAATATTATAATATTTATTTATTCATTGAGTCTTAAATATTTTATTAATTTTATTACTGGCTTTGTTCCATAACAGCAAGTGGTACAGAGTAAATCTTCACCATATAATAATAATATATAATAAAATCGTCACATAATTTAAATTTAAATATTATAAAATTTTTATAATTTTTGAGAATTAATTTTTATAATTTTGCAAGAATCAGCTTAAAAAGTAAATTTACACGCCGAGCTTTCCCCTAGTGCGGTAGGGTGGTCTCCTAGGCGTGAACAGGCGTCGCCTGTGTGTGGTTTCATTTGTGGGGGTACGGTTCTTCGTTATCTTTTACCGTACGGGAGCGCCTTACATGGCAAAATACAAAAGGTTCAATCCCAATCATTAGTACGTGCGACAACCCACGTTTTTTCTGTGATCCTTTCTTAAAAAAAAAACAAAAACAAAAACAAATGTTATACTTCAAGGTACAGTAAATACTAATAATTTAGGTTTAATGGTGGGGCTACTATAAATGAAATTCTTCAATTCAAATCATAAATATCTTTTACTTGCATGACTCGAACTCGAACTCGAACTCGAATTCCTACTCGGGATGAAAGAGTGTCGTACACTATTAACCAATTCATGTTAGTATTACGAATATTTTTTAACTTGTTTTTTAAGTTTCGGATAAAAAATATCGGTTTGTTGTAGCAAGCACGGACGGTCGATATTTTCTCAACTTGTCTTTTAATAGTTATTTTTGTTTGTTTTCATCATCAGCCAGTATTAAAAAGGGACAAAAATGTTCATAAAACATGTAAGGCCATTCGCTTCAAGGTGTACAATGAGGAGGACGGTCTGGTTTTTCCTTTCATGTAATGCTTCGAATAATCCTAGTATTGTGTTTGATACACATGAATCGCATGGAATGAAATCGAATCGAAAATAAAGAGTATTTTGAGAAAAAAAGTTTAGTACAGTTGGTACTGCTCTCGTCCTGTTATGTAGAGGTCATGAGGTCGACCTCACCGTTGAAACTTTTTTTCCCTCATCTTCCTTCTACACTTTCTCGGCATATGTCTCCTGTGTATACCGAAAAATTATTATTCTATCATTTCATTTCATTTTCTTTACTTGATCATACATCGATGTGCATTCCATTTATTAACTTATTAAATTAATTTGGTGGAGAGAGCGTTCTCTCAAAGAAATTAAGAAATGCCCGTTCTATGACTTCTTTCAATCAAATCTCATTTTTTTCCCTTTATAATGACCACAAAAGATACCAACTTTTGATTCAAACTTCTTCATTTTACACTATTAAACTCATTCTACTTTTTTTTCATTCCATTATCTCGTACCGAACCTAACCGAAGTGATTTCAGCTTGGCAGTAAGGACGGAGAGAAGTATCATTGCCATTACATGTTTAGATCTCCTTCAGGCTAACCGGCACCTCTAGATTTATCATGTCCAGCGTGTTCGTTGGCGTGCGACTAAGGTGTAAAGATTCTTGTGGGAGGACCTCAAAAGCATAAGGTAGACTAGAGATCAGTGGAGTGTGCTAGGGAATTTCAATTGGTGAAGAACATAAATGGAGTGCCTTCACTAGAGAACTGCATATTTCCAAAGCATGAAGCTAGATAGAGTTCTTACTAATAAAGTATGAAAAACAGACTTGCAGTCTCCATGGTATTCTTACTGGAACCTGTACAGTCAAATCTCTCTCCCTCTCAAGTAAAGCTTCAAGTAATGGAGGATTCGTGACCCAAACCGTTCAAGTTCTCTAATTGGTAGACAGAAAGAAGATCCCTCATTCTCCGAAATAGTCTTTATGACTTAGAATCATCGAGACATCGGGAAACCCGATAACAAGATTGTATTATTCAAAGTTGAAGCGGCTCAATATGCATTCAGCAGAAAGAAAGCCAATGAAAGCATTCAATGATTGCTGATCTAAGTGCTGTACAAGAAGTAACAATGTCCAGACTTTGGTCATGCTACTAGCTTCATAATTGAGTGGGAATAACATCTTCAGACTGCCTTGGATGCCTCACTAAGGAGGTACTAGTGACTACTGTAGCGAAAACTAATCATAAAACAATTCAATTCTTCTAAACCTTGTTGGGATCCCCTTGTTGCAGCGCAAGTTCGGTCCCATAACTTACTAGCGTGCTTCAGTTTTGAGATCTCACAATACAACGTGCCTTTTTTTTTCCTCTCTCTCACAAGCATATCTAACAATGAAATTAAGATGACGATGTTTCATTTGACTGAAGAAAAGGTCCCCGAATCTGATTATTATGCATCAAATCTTTTCAAAGCAGCTCGAGCTAATGTAAGGATGATACATTAAGTGCAGTAAAATCTTCTTTCAATGAGGAAGCCTGCTGATCAGCTCTATTACTATTGTCCTAATCCCAAAATAAGAAACATGTGAAAGGATGAGGGATTGTAGACCCATCTTCTATTGCGGTGCCCTTTATAAGTGTGTCTATGAGATGCTGCCGAAGAGGTTGAAGGAAGTTCTCTGCTCCCTCATGAGCAGGAATTAGGCAGCAGAGAAAAGAGGAACTTAAATGGTGTTTTGCTGGCTCATGAGCTTGTGAGAAAATACTAAAAGTAACATTTGACCTGTAGGTGTTCTTTGAAAATGGATCTAATGAAGGCCTTTGATTCTTTCAAGGTTATCCTTTTGAGATGGGTAAAAGATCATACCACCATTCCAAGATTCTCGATGGCAGTGAGTGGATCACTTGCGGGGTTATTTCAAATGTGGAAAAGGGTTGCAAGGGGACCACTGTCCCCAAATCTACTCAACATAGCTGTGGAATGCTTCACTTAGTTCCTTGATAAAGTTGTAGCTAATGGAGGTTGGACCAGCACATAAGATGTAAAGGAGTACAACTAACACATCTTCTTCTTCTTCTTCTTTTTATGATGATGAGTTTTTTCTTCCCAGACCCATGAATAACTCGTAAACCCATTGATCCAAGTCGTTCAACTACTGTGCAAAACATATGTGTAGATGACCTTTCCAAGAGTTATGCGCTCAAAAAGATATTCGAACCCCCAACCTCGTATATTTCTAAACGAGTCGTACGTGTGTCCTATCCACTTGAGCTAACACTTGGGATTGACTAACACATCTTTGTTTTTTCTTGATGGTGCTCTGAATTCAATCAAAGTAATTGGATATATGCTAGGACAGTTTGTAAAGATTGTAAAGCATCAAGTGAATGTTGAAAAGTCAGAATTATAGTCTGCAGGATTTTTTAAAGTCAATTTGCAACTCCACTAGAAGTCTATGGATATGGAAAACTCTAGATCCTTGACTGGTAGAAGTCCTACGCGAATCAGTAGTAGGCTTTCAAATGCTTGTGTTATTCTAGATTGACGATCGATTCTAGCTAGACTCCAACTCACTTGATCTATTGGAGTTCTGGCAAGGAAGCTGAATCTAGGGATGGTAACTTAATTCGATTCGTCGATACTTAGCCCTTGTTTGGTTGGATATAAACTTCCTATTTTACGTGGAAAGTAGGAGCTTTACATTCATTTTTACAATGTTTGGTTTGTAAAATGCAAAGCATTCTTCCCTTTCCGGGCCGTAAAATTTTTCCAGGTCCGGGCACATCTCGGAAAAGTGATTACATACCAAAAACCTAGCATTGTTACTTTCCATGAGCCCCAAAATCGAAAAAACCTCTCTTGCCCCTTCTTTTCTCTCTCACATCCACTACAAGATAATAGAAAAATTGAGGGCATTTTTGTAAAATCATATCAATCACGTTTCACATCAAATATTATAATATAATATTTTCACTCATTTTTCCAATAATTTAAAATACTTACCAAACATAACAATTTTATTTACAATACTTTCTATGTAAAATAATAACTTTCCATATAATCCAACTTTTTTCCGTAATTTAAGATTCCCCGAACCAAACTCCTCTTAATACAATGTGGGGATCAGAAGTAGTGAAGAGGAGAGGAGAAAGAGCTAGGGGTATTTATAAACTATGCATGGGATAATGGCTAATGGGGTATGACTTCCGGCCATCTACCTGCAGGTTGGTTGTGGGGTCTGAGTCATCCGTAGCTGATGATTCCAACTTCCCAGTGTGTATGATGCCAAGAAGAAGGCAAACTTTCAACTGGGTGCGTGGCCGACTTTGATATCGTGTTGCCACAATATTGGAAGTTCCGGGAGTTGCCCTTGATGTTTGGTTGTCTTAATGAGTAAATCACATGAGAATGAGTTCTAGACCACTAGACCGATTTTATGCTTAATGAGTAGGATGTTAGTCGGGAAAGTCTTGTACGTGAATATGCCACCGCTTAATAATACTTATACAGTGACAAAAACTAATAAAATTTAATTATTTCTAAAACTTTTTATTTTTTAGGATTTTGTAAAAAATCTTAAAAATAACTAAAATTCATTTGTTTATATCACCACATAAATACGGTGTCTGGTGATGTTGTTACGATATCTCTAGACATACACATGCACTAAAAGCACGATACAGAGAAGTACCGGCATACTGCACCTGGAGAGACCGGGATTTGATCAGATCTGGAATACGACCGAACGATATTTCGGATTATGAGAGTGTTTTAGCTTGCAAATCTTAAGATTTCCGACGATCAGAGTCAAAATCGACGCACATCGACAGGTATTAATTTTGTGGAAATTGGTGGCGATGTGGGTCACCTGCATTCTAATCAACAAAGATTGTTGAACGTAAGCTTTCTGGTAATTTCTCCCGTCGTTATCCCGACCTAATAAGGCACGAGCAAAATGATTGAAAAGACAAATAACATTACCCTCAATCTTCCTAGGCCCTGATTCCCCCACCTACATTGTCCTTTTTCTGTCAAATGTATTATCGCATATTTCCTTAAAAAAAAAGAATAGAATTCGATTAATTTAAATATGATCAGAATCGATTACCCAAAAACTAATAATCGCTTATCATGTCTTTTATTTATTAAAAATACTCAAATTTGATATTTTATTAAGCAAATGAGACGTTAAATTATCTTAACCAGCTAATTTGGAGACCATGCATTGCTTACATAATGGTTGCAAAGTTTGACATCAAGAGATCTTGTTGAGCGATAGAATCTACGGAAGTGGGAAAAATTTCTTGTTTCTGCCTTTAAGGAAAGGCAGACTCGACCTGTTGTGTTCCCCCTAGTAGTAGGAAAGCATCGAGCTTGTCCTTTATGAGACAGTTTCATCACATGACAGTGTTTATATAGTGATGCTGACTAATAAAGTTTATTATTTAAAAAGACTTTCTTCACAAAATCTAAAAATAAAGAATAATCTTAGAAATAATTAAATTTAATTGATCGATATTATTACATGACTTTCTAGAAAACAGCCACGGCTAAAAATTTCAGAAATAAGAACATCTAGAAAGCGGATGAAGCGGATTAGTTGGATAGCACTAAATTAAAGAAACCTAATGCTAAGGTCAGAGGTCGATGTCTCTCATGAATTCTGATTTGACAGAGCTAAACTGAGAAACGTCCCCAAAAGTCTATGGACATAATCATATGGTTGAATTTATTAAATATTTTTTTCATGATAAAAATTGTTCATCAATACAATAGAATTATAATAAATAAAGATATTAGACTCTAAAGATAAGTTAGGATAAATCCCGACGGACACAAGAGCTGAAAAGTCACAATCTTTCAGCATATGCGCCCTAAATTTCGAATCTGGAAAGCTAAATTCTCAACCCTTACCACTAGGGCTGCTCGCTGGAAGGCACATTTCGCATGTTAAAATGGCAATAAACGAGATGTCTTTTTTTTTTTTTCCTCAACAGATGAAAGGGTCTATTTCTTCTGATCTTTATTCCTGAAACTAAGAGGTATATATGGGTTGGGCAGGATGATTTTTTGTCAAAATTATTGGCCCCTAATTTTTTTAGTCGGTTTTTTCAAGTTAAAAAACTGTAACGATAATCATTTAGAGACTATGAAAATTAACCACTTCGTATTTTCGGGTGATTTTTTCAGGCCCCGAATTTTAATATAATAATAAATTGAATACAAAGTGTAATAAAATAAAATTCATTAACATAAATAAGAAATAATATTTATAAATATTTTAGTGTACTCATAGGATCAAAATATAAATATGATTTAAGATTTAAATTTTAAAAAATTAAAATATTATTTATATTGTTAAAATCTAATAATAAGATAGATTATTATATATTATACTTTAAACAATTTTTGGATCAGTCTCGGACTCTGCCGGATTTTTCGTGTTGAGGTTTGAATTTTTTTGTTCGGCTTCTCTACCTTAAAAAACCGTCCAAAATTTATCCCAAGACTCATAAATTCGCATTTTTCGGGTCAGTCTTGGTCAATTTTTTTTCGGTTATTTCCTTACACCCCTGTGTTAGACTTTGGCTTTCAAGCAATTCAAAAGGGGAAAACAAAGAGTTGACGGCAAAAAATAGAGGAGAAAATCTTCTATGTAACGAATATATATCATATAATATTATTTACGTGATATTATAAATCAATAAATTTTAATTATTTTTAAAGTTTCTTTGGTTTTCAAAATGGGGAGGGAGAGAACTTGCCTGAAAAGATGGGACATACCCATACAGAAAGTTTATATACGTAATTTTTGGACCGTTCAGAAACTTAGTTTAGCAGTCAAAATCGATTGCTTAAATTAGAGAAAATTTTAACGGATTATAGTTACTTTTTTTCATCTACTTAACCGTGCACTGACTAAACTGTAAAATTTCCTTGTACCCATTTATATGTTAGCTGGTCGATGAGAATAATAATAAATAATTAAAATTGAATTTAAGTTAAAAATATTTTCCCAGCAATCCTTCATATACGACTTAAATTAATTTTAATTATATGCTACCTATGCATAATAAAAGAAGTAATATTCCCATAACATAATATTTAATTAATCCGATTTGGGGACAAGGAAGTGAAGATGGGAGGAGATGGGGCCATTTTCGAATGGAAAGAAACTTGGGGGTAAATTTTAGAAAAAAAAAATAAAACAAGAAAGATGAGGTGAATTGAACGGAACTGAGTTTCGCTTTCCAACCAACCGTACGCTAAAATTACCATCCTGGCCGGAAAACATCAGCAGTTTCCTGTTTTGGGTAAGGTCAAGGATGACATTTCACGGAGCAACTCATGGGAGATGGCCGCATGCCTTCATTTTCATCAATTCACCAGAGCAACATCCGGCGACGACATGCCCATTGATCCTTTTCACCTGTGATCACTGTAAAATGGAAAATTTATCGTACCTTAACCGTGATTCAGTCACGACATCACGGCAAGCCATTAGTGAGCACTATAATGGTCATATGTAACGTACAACGGTGCTGCGATTGAATCACGGTTAAGGTACGGTACTGTCAAGGTACTGTAGAGGCTCCCTTGTAAATTAAGAATAAAAAGAAAGGGGCCTCCAACTAGGAGGTGACAACAAAATGACAACGAAGAGTTACAATATGTTATCGTCTCTTTTTGTTTATCAAACTTTTAAATTTATAATTTTTTTTAAAAATTCTCCGTAATTAATCAATTGCGTTGATTGTAAAAGTTTATTGTATAATTTGTCGAGTTGTAATTCCATTGTAAAATCAACGAACAAGACATAAAATCATTTCGAAAACATGTAACTTACTGTGTCCTATTACATAAAAGTCGGCCAATAGAGACTATAGAAAATCGAAACAGTTTTCGATAATGGATGTCTAAAAAAAAAAAAAGCATGGAAGGCATTGTAAAATACCTCACTCATCTTCAGATGTCAGACATGCTACAACGTAGGAGTAAATATTCAGTGTATAGAAGATCGTTGTTCAGATCTTAACACGTGTAGAGTTGACTATCAAATCTTGTAAAAATTTACTGTGCCAAGATTTGAAAGATCTGTACAACGAACTCGTGATGTATTACACATTGAATATTTACTCAGAACATGGCTAGCCATCCTCAACAGATTGGCCGTGTCAAGAATGCATGAAAATTATGCTGGGTGGCTCATCCATTATGCCAACTAGAGAAATTTTTTAGTAACTCTGCATGAGAAAATACCAATCAAAATATCACAAATTAAAGGAAAGTGAATTGGTTGATAGTTCGACGTTTCTTCCTTTTAAGCAAATTTCTCGGGTTGAGATGATATACATCTCGCCTGGCATAATCACATACAAAGACCTGATTCCTTTCCAAATGTATGTGTATTTCCTACATAGAATAACGTTTAACTGTTCCTGTAATTGTTGCCTGGACCGAAATGATGAATTTTTCGAAATTGAAATTATTGTGATCTTGCTTGATCTATGATGTCCCGAGAAGTGTCAGTTGCCATCTCGCATCAAGAACAGTATTCTAATGGTTTAAAACCCGCTCTTACAAAGAAATGAGATTTAGTGTAATGGTACCGCACTCGATCTGAAACTAAAATGTCACGAGTCCAATTCTTATCAGCGAAACTTTTATATCCATTTTTTTTCTTCTTCCTTCCATCTCCCTGTAAACATATATGCCTCATTTGTCTACTAATCCCACAAGATTTTGTCAGTCCGAGATCTCATGTTCAAATCTATTTTTCATATTTTTGTCAAAACATCTGCTATAATGTGGCTTTTTGGACCTTTGCTTACCTCTAGTGGTGCTACAGTGATGGGACAATGGATTGTTCAGTACATCTGTAGGGAGTTATTGGACCTTTGCTATTACCACTCTTCATGTATCTAAAAAATGAAAAAGAAAAAGAAATGTCATAAGGAATGGATCCAAGAAAATTTTGTTGACAATTTTGCATTGAAAAATCTAGAAAATAACTTTTTTTTGGATAACCGAGGTATTCGAATGCTTTCCGGACCCGAGTAGCGGTTGTTGCGATACCTCCTCCTCGGGGCACACGCAATAACCGCAAACCACGTGTGTCGGTAAGTCAGATGAACTTGACTGGCTCAAAAGAGTCGAATGCCCCCACCAACGGAGAAGCGCTCCTCCTGGGATTTGAACCTGGGAGGTCACGGTGAGCCTCCCAGAATCCCTCCAGTGGGGTTGCTGCTCCGTTGGCTCTAGAAAATAACTTAAATACATTAACTATATTATAAACACATAAATTAATTTTAAGTAAGAGCCTACAATAATTTATTACGTATATTAAAGTCATCTCTTTTGTTTTTCGCTGGATTATTGAAATCTCTTGTTAAAATTTGCCTTAGGCCTCAAAACTCTTTTTCTCGATTGTATATCCATCGTTTCTTAGAGAAACGACCAATCTCTATTCAAAACGAAACTCGAAATTATTCGTAACTTAGCTTACAAGAATGGTTGATCCTGTGAGTTTTAATTTCTCTCAGCACGAAGAAACTCGACCCGACTTTAATTTAACGATCCTGATTAACTCCGTCGAACATTGAAAGGACAGCTTAATGTAAAGGTCAATCAACGTAGTAATCTCATCACTGCTTTTTTTTTCTTTTTTCGCTTATTGGTAGGTGAAAGAAAATGATCGCCAAACGTCATGGGTCAGAGATTAATAGGAGAAGAACAAAATGATTAATTTACTAACATAAACAATGATTTCTGTCTGTGGTTCCGACGTGGAACCCACAAGGCGTACTACAATTACAACGCACACAATTGCAAATATATATATATATATATTCACAACAAGGTACGAACAATAAAATAATAAAAATAAGTGTAAAATAAATAATTAATATTTAAATAATGAAGTGAGAAATTTTACAATAAATAAATAAACAAGCGATCTTATGGCACTGTCATAGATTTGTGCAAATAAAAAAAATTATGGGTAAAATTTTCTATTAATAAAGTAATTTCTCTTAAAGTAGTCTTGACCATGGTTCGGAATCAATCAGTTTCGGTTCCATGGAGGCATGAAATCGCCTTAAACCAATTCTAGAATGGTTCAGGGACAGTGTGAAACTATCCGATTTTCACATAATCGGCTGGCTAAGCAATTTTTTTTTAAAAAAATAACACTTAAATGATTAGAAATTATAATTTAACATGTAAATTGATTGACGTTTTTTTTTCTTTTTAATTTTTTATTCCGATTTAAACTACCATTCATAATTATCTATCAGTTTAGACGTAATTTCGATCCGTTTTGACTAGGCCTCCTCCGATTCGGAACGTGTCGTGGTTGAAGGACTATCTTAAAGTATATATTTTAAATTGATGGTGTTCAATCAATCAGATCGCACGAATTTACGCTTTATCAAACCACCAAAATTATTATATTTTATTCTATTCGATGAGCGATTTAATAGTAAACTCCTAATTAATAAAATAAATAAATAAAATAAAGGCGATCGTGGACCAGAATTTTCTACTGCTGTTCGGTAACTGTGTACGAGGTTTTGGCCGAGGAATCGTGGACGCTCCACGTCCACAAATTAAGAGTCTTCCTGGCAATTCTTTATTAGTCGGACACATCTCTCAATTTTCCATTTATTTGTAATTAGTTTTTTTATCTGTCATATGCGTTAAGATTACCAACAAATTCTTTTCCCCATTTTAATATTAAAAAAAAGTAAAAATTACAATCAAATCAAATTGTGATTATTATTTAAACAAAAAAAATTGTGATTATTATTTTCCTTTTAAATTTTATAAAATTTCTAAAAAGTTGACTTAATATAATTTATCGGTATCATCGCACAGCAGGACAATGCCTACGTGATACCACCTTCGTACGCAATTCTCTCTCCTTGGGAGGAGGGTCCATTCTCAAAATTTTCTATCTTGTCATATATTAATAAGAAAATGACAATAAATAAGTGATGCGTATTAATTATTTAAATAATTATTATAATGATTATTAAACAAATTAATTTAATCAGTACTCTTTCATCATATTACTTATATAAGGCAGAGGCATAATCATCTATAAGTTTTCCTCCGCGTATGATTCACTACATTTTATTGTACAGATGAGACACATAAGTGTAGGAGAAGGCATAATGAAGGGAGAGTAAAGGGAACGATGAGTCACATCAATGATATCTGAACTCAAGATCTTCTGATATGAAATCGAGGGTAATACTACTGGCTGAAGGTCGTCTCTTCATCTGTTCACACAGTTTGTCTTATTTTAAAAAGACATTTTTTCCACGTGGGAATGCTAGTTAATGTGCGAATTATAATATTGTTTCCTCTCTCTCTCCCCCACATTTTTTAAATGCTAATTAATAAATAGCACATGGAAGATTTAGTTTTATTTATAAATAATTATGAATTTAATAGATATGATAATTTTGTTTTGTTTATTTTAGGGCTATTTGCACAAACTATCTAATAATTTTCTAATTTACCACGAACTATTTTTTAATTAAAAAATCATGAACTGTCTAAGAGTTCCTTAATTTACCACGAACTATTTTTTTTCCAAAAACTCACGAACTATTCAAGAAATTCCTAATTTACTATGCCGCAAATTTTTCTGTTAATTGCTTATGTGTATCGTTATTTTACTAATTGTGCAAATGGAATATGACATGACATTATATATGGTACCCGTCTAGTCATAAAAACTAACAAACTATTATCTAATTTTTTATTTTATCGTGAGAGTGGATGCGCAAACAGATGATAGACGTGCAAATAGATTTGCAAACAGATGTTCTCTATTTTATGACTAGACGAATGCCACGGTGATACCATGTAAGGCTCTATTTATACAATCAATAAAATTAATAGTATAAACTAGTAATTAACGGTCAAAATTAACGACGCGGTAGATTAGGCAAAACATAGCATAGTTTATAATTTTCTGAGCAAAAAAATTTGTGATAAATCGGAGAATTCTTGGATAGATTGTGATTTTCTAGGTAAAATTGAGTTCAATGTGTAGAAAAATTGAGTCGAAAAAGTCCGACTCCACCCAAAAAAATTCGGTGGGGTTCAAAACCTACCTGATTTCCTATAATGTAAAATTTGTGTTTAAGTTTAACAATAAAATATATAATATTGTTAAGTATTTCTTAAAATTGGTCTATTAGTACTAACATTTTCTTTAAGGGATTTTACTCCTCAATAGCTTTCATGCTTTTCAAACTAATTTTATTATTTAATCTTAATTTTGTATAAAAAAATCAGGGTCCGAAATAACAGCACCTAAAGCGGTCTGTTTTCATAAAATCTAAATAGTTCTTGGTATGGTTTTTTCCGCTTGAATTAACCGGTCCGAAACACATGGACCCTAACAGTTTTTATGAAAAACCACCCGATCTGACCATTTATACTCCTAATATTACTAAATTAGCCTACCAACACAATTGGGAGAAATTGAGAATAAGATAAATATAATTAACAATAAATAAAAAATTAGCATTATTTATTAAAAAGGCCAGTAAATAAACAATTACCATTATTCTTGGGAATATAAGGCATTGGTTAGGTAAAATACAACCAACCATATCAAGTTCAAAGAAACCTCACTGTCCCCCTTGCATTTTCACAGCCAAGACAGCAATTAAAATAAAATCTCCATTAATTAATAAAAACGATGATTACAAATTTAATTAAATCACGGTGGGGGCCAAAGTGCACGGTACGACATCGCATTTTAATAATTGCAATAATTTGCAAATGGGGAAAGTACCGACGATTTGTTTATTAAGCCGAGATTGTAGAGAATAAACAAAGTTTTCGAGGAGATTAAGATGCTCGACAAGGTACTAAAGAAAGGAACAATAATCGATCGATTGTTCGATCGGAGCATAATTCGGATTAGTTTAACCTAAAAAGCAGTTGGTAAATTAACAGAAGATTGACCCAAAAAGAAAGTGTTCCTCCTCTAGAATGCTGAATAGGGCAAGGAACATGTTCAGACAAAAAGGTCTGAATATTGTTTTTCTTCTCTGTTCAGTGCACCATGCTAAAGGTAGGCTGGTTAACAACACGTTCTTCCCTTTTTTTTTTTTTTCTTTTTGGGTAAACATATGATTATCGGTAGCGATGATCCGGTTACTCCTGCTACATGATTTTTAGACTTCTGAGTTCAACCGTGAATATATCAGATTTGCAGGACAACTGGTGCCTAGCACCGGCCCCATCAAAGTAGCATCAACAAATTTCTTGTAAGAAAATACGATCCGTCCATGTGGACCAGGTCGACTTAACATGAATCAGACTCGGTTAGAAAGTGCTATTTGTAAATTCGAATGGTTTCGTTATTTCACCGAGGGCTATATGTAAAAGGTCACGGCTTCTCATCCTTATAAACTACCAATAAAAAAAAATAGTAGATGTGAATGTAATTAATCTTGGTGTGAAAGGAACAACTTTTAGACAGAAAAAATGAGTGGATTCGGGTCCCGTGCTACTCCCATTAAAGATCGAGTTAGAGAGTTCTTGTGCTGTAAATCGTGTTTGGTTCTCATCCAACTACGTAGTGAGCATCCACTGCCAAGGTGTTAGTACTTGTGAAGGTACTCGTTACGTGATTCGATCCCCGTACAACAATCTGGAATAATTAAAGGTATGCCGATAATCTATGTCAGCATTTTAATGTGTGAATATGAAATTTTTTCTATGTAAGTGTTTGAAATCTGACATTAATTATGAAAATCTAGTATGTCTAATATAGTTTAAGAAGCCGATATTTTTCAAGTTCAGACCCAAAGAACGCACTTCTAGTCTCCCTACGACACACATGCGTAGAAGAGGTTCAAAACTTGGACCTTCAACTTGTCAAATTATATGGGAGTGAATTTTGAACCACTGAACCATATGGATAACTAGGAATTACGAGGAAAATGAACATGAAAGAGAAAAGAAAAAGGCAGAAAAGCTGGCCCATGGTTGGCTTCTTCATTGGATGATTCTCCCTGGCCTGTCTAACAAATCCACTGAGAAGGTTGTGTGCTATTTTCTTTCTTCTTTATTAAAGGTCAAAGAGAGCTGAGTCGTAGTAGTTCTGTTTATTTTATAATCTAAATGCAAAAAAAAAGGAAGGAGAACTCTTTCCTCGTTCCGAACAAACAATCAATAGAAAAATATGCCATTGAATCTTGTGAGATTACATGCCAATGCATTGTGTCGGTAGAAAATCGCCGTGTGAAAGACTATATTAATTATCTAGTAAGAAACACGGCAACTTTAAAAGATGCGACGATTTTATTGGCCGAATCTAACCAATATTTAATCCCACGTTTTAGCCGAGCTGTACCATCACCTAATAAAGAGGCTAGGGCTTATGTGGCACATGGATTTGTAGATCTCTTAGCAGGACATGTAAATTTAAGTCATGACTTTTTTTTGGGGGGTCAATTAGCAATAATATGAACGTTTTAGAGAGAGAGTCTATGGTGGCTAAACCAATGACTTAAGGACAAGTGATACACAACTAACAATTCCATATTCGATCCCTTAAATCAAAGTCCTAGGTTCGAGCCTTTGTAAAAGGAAAAAACCCATATTTGAAGAATTTTATCCTTAATGGATCAACAGAATTCGAGCTAGATTAATTAAAGACTAATAGAGTTTCTGGATATGTTCCAAGCTCAAAAGAGGACAAGTGACTCACAGTGTTATGTACTTAACTAATGAATATTTAACACATAAACAAATATTTGAAATCATGATTACAAAATTAACATTATTAATAAATAGAAAAAAGTAATGTGACACTTAATGATAACGTGTTAAGCATTCATTCGTGAAGTTCACGAATGACGTGATGAGCTGAGCTCACCTAAGAATCTCTTAGTATTATTGGTATTAAGAAAACTAAAAAGAAAAAGAAAACTGGGCCATAAGGGATAAACCTGTTGCCCACTTCAAGACCAGACACAAGGGGCGAAACAAAAGTCACATACCACTTTGGTTCTAAATACCATCTCTAAGGTGTCATCCCACTGAGACAAAGGGAAGGATGAACGAAAACCCTATTGCCATAATGATGAAGGTCAAAGGTAAAAATAGCTAAGACAAACAAACAAACAAATGAATAAAGAAGAAAGAGCTTACTGGCAGAACAACAAAGAAAATCACAAAGCAGAACAGTTGATTTGATTCCTTTCTTACTGATGCTCCTTCCTGTTCAACCCTTTCTCTTTTTCAGGTTTTGTTATCTTCATATAAGATTTGGTTAGGTGGGGAATGGAGGGAAACCGCAGGAACCCTTTATACACACACACACACACACACACTGTTCTGTCTCAGGAGTGTGGCTGTATCAATCATAACTCTCCTAAATAATGTCCATATCAATAGCAATATCAATACATCTTAGTCATATACCTCCCTCAGTATCAGTCACAGAAAGCCCATCAAGAAAGGAATTGAACCAACCGAGCCCAAGAAGGACATGAACAAGGACTCCTTAGGTTCATACTGGATCCAATTTGAAGTGTCACATTTCAGAGAACTGTGACCAAATAATGCCAATCTATTGATCATATAGCAGCCCAAGAGGTTGCAAATTAGAGTCAATTTGATCCCATATTAAGACAAGAGAGGTCTTACAGCCCACGGAATAGAGTGACAAAGTTCTTGAGAGCACGATTCTCTTTGGGCTCAAAATCACATGCAATTTTAGCATGTAAAATCAATGGCAGATGAACAATCCGCTGAATGCCAAGATAGCTTGCCGCGGTACAGTTTGGATCAGGGGCAAGTTCTATCAGTCACTTCTAAGTGTTGGGAATAACTTTGACACAAGCCAATAATCTGAAGACACACGTATGGCATGCATGTAGCTTCCAAGAACATTTACCCTGGATTAGGGCAACCTTGCATTGATAGAATTTATAATCTCGCTGTGCCCTGCAGAATTATATGAACATGAGAGACTAGATCTATGAACACCAAGATGTGTAGTTAAAATCTGAGAAGTTTGGATACAAAGACAGACAGCGTATTCTAAATTCATAGCAGATAAATACCCTCTTGAATTGCCATATATACCTTGATTATGTATCCTGCTTATCTCTGGACCCATTAATTCTACACCATTATCATCTAACAGTGAGATCCCGGATGGTGTTATGTGGAAAGGGAAAACTAGAGGAGGTGACATTGGAGATTTTGCCACCTTTATAAACCTATGCCCTGCGAGAGATTCACGATTTCAAGCAATCAATCAGTTAAAGAAATTTGATCATCATATGATTATTGCAAAAGAACCTGTGTTTTTTACTCATGCACTAAAGAAGCACCATTGTTTGAACTTTATGGTCCATAGCTTTCTCAAGCAAATGAACTGCTTCAACTTGTTCACTTGTAAAGGTGGGCAGATGCATCAACAAATACGGATCATTTTCACTTAATCATGCTCGAGTAATACTCATGTGGAAAGATGTGGAACCTGCTTTTGATTCAAGGATGAGACGAACAGTCACCGAATGTGCCCAGTGAATCCCCAGAGCAGCAACAAGATGAGAATCATATCTTGCATCATCCTGTATATCTTTGCTCCTGCCCCCTGTAAATAATCAGGCTCCAATTTCAAGTTCTAAAATAATTGAAAGCTTCAATAAAACAAACACTGGAAGCACCTTGGAAAGAATACAAGAAGGTTTCATCACTGCTCTGAGACCTCACTTGGTTTGTCACTACAATAGGCACTCTAGAGAATTCAGCAACTGACCTGTTTGATTGAAAAAAGAAATTATAGCTCGAATTAAGAGGAGCTAGACAATTATTTTTCAGCTAATGATCTTTACACAGACTCATGGAAAAAGCAACAAGGGAGGCTTCTCACTTCAAGAAAGATATATGCCAACCCAATGAATTTTGTTTGGGAGCCCCCTGCTCCGATTCCCTGAACCAGTCAATGAATTGTTCATTTAGTCCACAAAAGAGATAAGTTAGGAGCAACAAGAAGAAGATTATCTATCTTAACCACATGAGTAAAGTATAAATCTGTAAAGTTCTAGGAATATGTAAACTATCTGGCATCATTCAACATATACATAGGCACATACCCTGAAACAAGTGCAGCCATGCTATCAATGACTAGCAACTTCACTTGATGTGTCAAAAGTGACATCTTAATTTGTTGCAGACTGTCAAAAATGAGATGTTGCAATGTCAACTTAGGTTATTGATGCAATTTGCACCATAACATGAAGGAAAATCCAAACCAAGCACAAACCCAAGAAAAATTCGGCCAGTAAAAGTAAGCTGTTCCCCATCTTGGTCATGCAATAATGGATGTGGAGAGGCTTTTGTATTTGCAAGAGAAAAGCACTTTAGGGCTGGCATATCAGCAAGCATGCACTATAGTAAGTTAGAAGCTAAGGCCTGATTGGAAGCATGGGACTTCACATCATTCACCATAAATAAACGAAAAGAAATTATCTCTGATTGGTTTGACCCATTTTGACTCTCAGAGATTATGCCAGCACCAAGAAAAATTATCGTGTATCAACTTTATTTGCAATATCCAAGCTTTTAATCATGATCCTTTATCTTTCTAATTTTAGGGCTACGAAATGCATCTTTTATTCGCACCTTTGAGTGAATTCAGAGAGTGATTGTGGCCGAAAGACAAGAATCCTACCAGCCATCTGCTAAATTGTTTTAAGAGATTAACCAACAAACACTAGGAAGATAGATCGGGCAGCAACCTCAGATGAGAAATAAGCTGAAAGTACATTCAGCATACCTCCTGAGCCATTCCTTTCTTGCAAAATACCTCAGGGAAGCTTTTTGCTCCAATCTCTATGAGTCTGAAACAGGTGAACCCACAATCTTGAAATCCCTTATAATTTTATACATACATAAAGTTTAAACAAGAGGCTGCGCAGAGTACCTTTTTGAACGAAATTTGAACTCCACATCAATGTATATTACTTGGCCATCCAATCCTCCAAAACTTGCTGGCAGTGAAGCTAACATTGAGAGCATGAGGCAGAACTGCATTTCATGGAAAGAGCATATTGCTTTTAAATTGACAAACATGTGCTCGCTGGAAAACAAAAAGCTATTATATATGCACTTCTGGACATCAATAAAGTGAAACTGAACGAACAGCTCCAATGAAACAGCAAACACAAGAGTGACTTATACTGCCATTACTTGAGTTTTGCCGATTCCAGCAGGGCCAACCAATTCCGTCAGAACACCGAAAGGTATCCCACCACATAGGGCTTTATCTAGGCCTTTGAGACGTGTGGGAAGATGTCCACCCAGTTGCTCATTATGCATACGCTGTTGCATAAGTGATAATGCCTAGAAAGACAATACAAGAGCTAGTAGAAAATACAAGATTTGTGCGTCTGTGTTCGTAAACAAGAATCACAATAAGATCTGTTCTCTTCTTACTTTGACCAGAACCCCCTTTTTTACATAATGGTTCACAAAGAAGTAAAAACAGAACAGAAGAGTTGGTTTTTTTTTTTTGGCACAATGAAAAAGCTTGAGAATTTGGGTTAATTCATACTGTTTGGTGAGGAGGAGACACCATTTTGTTTATGTGATCAACTGCTAAAGTCACTTCTTTCAACCCCACATCTAGCAATTCCACAAGCTCGAACTCGGTCAATGATAAAGCATCCTGTAAGCATTCAATCAATCATGTAACTATTCTCGGACATTAACATCAGTATCAAACGATTTTAGCCTCTTCCCAGGATTGTAAAATGCAACTCATACAAATAAATCCGATGCCTCAAAATTGAGAAGAAATCAAATTAACACCCGTTCGAACCCTGTGAGTTGCTGCCGAGAGTCGAGCTCTATCAGCGAGCAGGTATATGGAACAGAACAAACTGAAATAGCTGCTCAGAAGTGCATAAGGAAGGAATAAAGCAGGCAATTACCTTAGCAGTGATGATGTTGCGGGCGGCGAATACGGCGGAGATCGACGCCGGCAGCCCCATCTCTCGGATCAGCTTGTTCGCCATTTCATAACCCGCTTCCCTTCCCGCCAGACCCTACAACGCGGTGATTAATCGTAAAAGTTGGGATTCTCTTTTTCTATTTTTCCCGAAATTCTGAGCTATGAATAGTTTTGGTAAAATATTGAAATTGTAAAGAAAACTTTTAATAAAGTTTAAATATGATATTATAATATTTAAAAAAATGCAAAATTTATGATAAATTTTGATAAATATATGCAAAATTATTATAAAATTGAAAGTACCATTAAGATTTTACCAATCATATAAACTTTTAACATTGCAATATCAAAGTCACCATACACTTCTCATAAAAACCATAAGAAATTACTAAAAATTTACAGCTCTATAATGTCTGAAAGAATAAATTGACAATATGTCAATGTCATCGAGAGGTGTATTGTGTGTGTGTATATTTTTGGCCAATAGAGACATTTTATTTGAAGTAAGCCTCAGTTACACCAGTATTCTCATCAGTTACACCAGTATTCTCATCAGTTACAACAGTATTCGCTAAAACATCCGCTCTAAGGAGTGTACATAAGGGGGAGGAATGACCTCAACCCAATTACTCGGGAAATCCCTCTTTTTGTACTCTTGTGCAACATAATTTGCACATCTATTTGCCTCTCGACCAATCCTCTTGATCTGCAAGTGAGAGAAAAAGCTCTTCAACTTTCGAATATTGTGAATAATTGGTGCCAAAGTCCACCTTGTCTCAACCCCAGTATTCATAAGTTTGTTGTAAACAATTTCAGAATTGGTTTCCACAATAATTTGTCACCAACCCTTCAGCTCAGCAAGGCAGAGACCCTGGTAGATAGCTATCGCTTCCATACTCTCCACATTAAACCCAGAAAAACCTTGTCCAGCACCAGTCACTAACATACCCAAATCATTTCTTGCTACGATGCCGATGCTAGCCCTCCTTGTTTCCGAGTCATAGGCGCCATCACAATTTATCTTGATTAGCCCCTCTTTGGTGCCACCCATTTTTCCAGCTTCACATTGTTCGCTTGCACATCTTTAGGATCATTATTATCATACTTCCAACATAGTTCAAACTTCTTCACAACTCTTTTGATCTTGGCACTTACGGAAAGAGGATTAGGAACATTATCTCTAAACACAGAAGTACGTCTCTCGTTCCAAACATGCCACAAAGAAAAGGCTACCATCGTCAGTATCCCTTCCCTCTCCTTCTTCATGAAACCTGCAGAGAGTAGCAACTCCTCAAACCACTTCCCTATGGTGCTAAGACCAACTCTGTTAATACGTAAACCAACACCTCATACCATACATGAGGTCCAAGGACAAAGCAACATAACATGTTCCACTGTTTCTACTTCATTGCAAAATTGGCACCTATCATTGTTACTCAAATGTCTGCTTCTCAAGTTATGTTGCACAACAATATTGTTTGATATAGCTCTCCAGAGGAAAAGCTGAACCTTTTGGGAACATTTAATATGCCAAATACCATGCCAAGCCCTCTTGCTCAAAGTGAAGGAAGTAGATGCACCGATAGGGTAGCTCGAAGTTTTTTTATTGCCTAATGAAGTGGTAGACTGAACGAGCAGTTAAGTATCCATTCTTTTCAAGGGGCAGATGAGCCTATCTTCTCTCGTATCGACAGATAAAGGGAAGCCCTGAATCACCTCCTTATCCTCATTAGACATAAGTCCAGTCAAACATGATAGGTTCCAGCCTTTAGTAGATTGATCAATGAGATTGCTTACTCGCAGACTGTTGTTAACTTCGTAAGAACCCACATTATGCAATTTATGGTCATCAGAAGTTGGTATCCATGGATCTTGCCAAACTCTAATTCTCCCTCCATCCCCAACTTGCCACAATAAACCTTTCCTCATAGACTCCCTGCCCTCTAGGATGCTGTTCCACAACTAGGAAGGTCTCCTCCCTCTTTTTGCTTCCAGAAAATCAGTATGGGGAAAGTAGAGACCTTTGAGGACCTTAGTCCATAAAGTAGAAGGCTCCTACAGCAGCCTCCAAGCCATTTCGGCAAGAAAAGCCAAATTAAAATCCTGCATATCTCTAAAGCCTAGCCCTCCTACACCTTTAGGGTCTGCTAATTTGCTCCATTTAATCCAATGTATCTTCCTTTCTTCCTCTTTTTGACCCCACCAGAATCGAGTAACCATATTATTGACTTTCTCACACCATCCCTTCGGTAGCTTGAAACAGCTCATAAGATGGGTAGGGATTGCAGTTATAAGAAGGGTAGGGATTGCAGTTATCACAGACTTGAGCAGAACCTCTCTCCCTGCAAAGGACAACAATCTCTGTTTCCAACCCTTAAGTTTCTTGGAAATTCTATTAGATAAGAACTTCAAAGTTGCTGTCTTTGACCTCCCCCACTCCACTGGAATGCCCAAGTAGTTTCCAGGTCATGCATCAGTATATAAGCAAAGAATTTCTCCCACCAAGTTTCTTGTGTTAACCGATGTATTCTTGCTAGACAAATGGTGACTTTTGAAAGTTCACAGCTTGACCTGTGGCGGAACAATACATGTGCAAGATCTTCCTCAGCTGAAGCACATTGCTGGCTGTAGCCTCAATAAAGAAGATAACATCATCAGCAAAAGACAAATGGGAAAGCAGTGGATAGCTCCTATTCATCCTCAAACCCTTCAACTCCTTTTTATAAATGGCATCTTTGATCAAATAAGAGAGCACCTCAGAGACAAAGATAAACAAGTAAGGAGAAAGAGGATCTCCTTGTCGTAATCCTCTTTGTGGTTTGAATTCCTCAGTCCTCTTGCCATTTATTATAAGTCTGTAAGAAACACTCTTTACATGAGTCATAGTCCATAGGACCCATTTGGCACTAAAACCCATTCGCTAAAGAATTTTCTCTAAAAAACTCCAACTCACTCTATCATAGGTTTTTTTTTGATATTTGTTTTAACAGTGCACCATTCCCTCTTCCCTCTTTTTTTAAGCTTAAGAAAGTGAAACACCTCATGAGCTACAAAAACATTATCTTGGATTAACCTCCCAGAGATAAAAGCACTCCGTTCCTTGGACACAATATCAGGAAGGATGGGTTTCAATCAGTTTACTAAGATTTTAGAGACAATTTTGTACAGAAAATTGCACAAGTTGATAGGTCTATACTGTGACATTTCCTTAGGTCCTATGACCTTTGGGATTAATACCAAGTCAGTAGAGTTGAGAGAGTTAGGAATTATACTTGCGTCGAAGTAGTGGAGGACAACAACAATCACCTCAGAACCTACGATATCCCAATAAGTATGAAAGAAGAAACTATCAAAACCATCAGGACCCGGTGCCTTATTTGCCCCAAGTTGAAAGACTGCCCTGGACACCTCATCAGGATCAATATTTCTATCTAAAGCAGCTCTTAATGTCTCACTAATTCTAGGCTTAACGACACTAAGGACATCCTCCATTTATTGTATATTCAATTGATCTTTTTTCATTAACTTTTGCAATTTTTCTATTTTTCTAACAATTTTTTAGCATTTTCTAAATATTTTTTCTAATATATAATTTTTTAAAATTTTCAAAAGAAACACGAATTAATTAAAAAAAAAGGAGAAACTTTATCTATAAAAGAGAAATAGAGATAACATGGATATAATTAATAATATAATAATATGTCATCTTTCATTTTAACGAGGACCTAATTGATATCATAAATGACATAATTAATATATTAAAAGGATACGATTGCAATGAATAGCTTAAACTCATTTTTCATCAGAGAAACATACCAAATTACCATATTGAGGAAATTTTTTTAGAAAAACTATTCCGAGCAGTATATTTCTATTTATACCATTAATAGATTGCAACTTTAATATGCGATAGTATTTTTCTACTGAGAATGCACCTTTTAGGGCTTGTTTGGATTGAGGGGTGAGGAGGTTTATGGAGGGTTATGGAGGGGAGGGTGATGGAGGGTTATGGAGGGGTGAATATAACCCTCCATAACCCTTGTTTGGATAGCAGTATAAATATGGAGGTTTATGGAGGGGTAAGTAATAAATTTTACCTTTTTACCCTTTTTTAACATTTTATCATTTTTATATGTAAGATGCTTCTTCTGCTTTACTCATTCAGCAACCATAAAATGCAATTCCGCATAACTAAGATGTATATGAAAAATCTCATTGCATATTCATGAAAAATCTCATTAAGAACACTGCACATCTCGTCCCTTCAAAGAGGCCAACACCAGCACGAGTATCAACGTAGAAGAGGTGTTGAGAAATGGAAGATACAAAAATAGTTTCTGATGAACTGGGAGTGGAGTGAAACAGAGCGATACTGAATCCGGTTAGCTTTCTCTTCTCCGGAATCCACTTGTGAACTCTGCTGAAGCACTGCTAGTCTAATTTGGCATACAATTGCTGGATGTTAGAGCAACCCACAGTGAAATACTTGTCCGCATGTTCTTCGTACTTTTCGTACAGGGCCGGTAAGGCGAGGATAAGAAAAAGAGCTGACGTTTTGAGAAATTCAGACGCTGTCATTATGATTTAAGTAAAGAAAGTGATCTTTAACTTGAAAAACGAGCACAAACTTACTCGTGTATCCCAGTGTGAGGAAATTGATCATGCCATCAAGAATAGATATCAGCAGAAGCCATCCTACTACTCTAACAAACATCAGTGAGTCTTTGCCCAGGGCTATGTTATGGAAATTCAGGAGCAGAGCATTTAAATGGGTTCAAGCAAGAGCTGCCAAGTAATATGCTGCATCTTTTGACAGATGTAACTCAGGAAGTGGTGCAGCTTGTCTATTCCCAAGTAATCAGAAAGTCGAAGTAAGTCGAAGTAAGCAACCACAATGGAGAACAAATTTTTTCACTGAACTGCTAATCCTTTCTCAGTGAAGGCGACACCAACAGAACATTGACCCAAAAATGACTAGACAAAACCACCAATCAATAGATATTCCACCAGAAATTACATCACCGACCATAGAAGATGCCCAATATTTAGCTGTTAAAATACCACTTCATACAAGATAATCGAAAATAACCAAGCATCATCCTATTGACCAAAAGAAAGGAACTGAGCACCATCCAAGTTCTACAGCCAACTACATGTCAGTACATAAACAAAAACCATGAAAGTATTGTTTTTCAACATCCAACTCCATGTTAGTCCATGGACAAAAAACCATCCAAACTAAATTCTTCATGACGAAATCAGTCCAACGAGCCAGAAGGACCAAATACAATATCCATAATAAATTCTTTCCGATACTCCAACGGGGTGCCTAATGCTGCTCTTAACTCCTCGGGATGTTTGACTAGAAAGAAATATGCTTTCTTCAGATATTCACCAATAAAATCTAACTCCATCAGATGGGTATAAACATAACTTTCTTTCATGGGAAGTCGCTGGAAAGCATCCTTAAAATACTCATTACCCTCCCGAATAGCTTGAGCAACCCCATCTGTTGCATCAACAATAGCAAAAACCTCCTTCTCAGCTTTTGATGGTTTACTTTTTTTAGTTTTTGAGCTGCTTGTACCATTACCAGGTTCAGATTGCACCTCCTGTTGATCTTGAAACTCCACAGAATTATTGTACAAGCTGTCAAAGTTTTGAAGATTCACCTCATTTTCAGAAACCATTTGATCAATGCCATTTATTGTGGACATGAAGTCTTCAACATTGTTGGAGGATTGCCTGCGCCTCATTTCTCTTGGAGTTTCAGCATGTTCTCCAGTGGCTCTATCTTTTCCGTACAAAATCATCATTTTCTCATAATGTGGGATGGATTTGTTCATCGACTTCTCCGCTTCAGGATGAGCCTACAAAGAAAAAACCGAAAATGATGATTTTGTAATACAAAACCTCAAGTGAATCTCACATATCAAATATAATAGCACATGGGAAATCAAACCTCAATTAATTTCATCCACACTTCAGGCTCAGCATCCCACATTTTAGTATGTGAGTTCCAAGAAAATCCACTTAGACCACCCTTGAAGATGTCATAGCACTTAGAAAAATTTGCCTTCAAAGCCTTCCAACGATTTTTGACGCTTTCTTTCTTCAGATTCTTGTCCAATTTAGTGTTCAATTTAGCCACTATATTATCATATGCAGCTGTTGTGAAAGTTCCATCAACACGATTTCCCATGTTTTGTTGATGAAGGAAGGCATCAATCAATGCTTCGTCCATAATAACATTCCAAAATTCTCTAGAATCCCTCCTTGGGCCCATTCTTTCACCCCTTTGCCTTTTTGCCATTGATCTAAGTAAATGGTAGTTAGCAAAGAAATAAGAAAACTTCAATGTTAGTTAGCAAATGCATTAAAAATCACATAATGGAAAGTAAAACTAACATATGCTAAAATTAAAATGAAACAAAACCATGAGTCAAATTGTATTTGATAACTTTGTCTGTAAACAACACACTAGAATAAATACACAAGAAGATAAAACCAGAGTAAAGCACAATCACACAATATAATCATTCCACATGATAGCAGCTATAGCATCTCTTATAACTTCTCATTCATATTCATCTTCAACTTCATTTCTCCGGGTATTGTGTTCATTATAAACTTGATCTTGATTTTCAATATCAGCATCCACTTTAGCAATAAGTTCTTCATCTGGATCGACATCCATCAAATAATTATGTAAGATAAAACAACTTGCCACTATATATTTTTGAGCTTGAACTCTATATGTAGGTTCAGTTGAACTTGCTATGATAGGGAAATGCTTTTTAAGTACACCAAATGCCCGTTCAATAACATTACGTAAAGATGCGTGGCGATGATTGAATAGCTCCCAAGCATTTTGGGGTTGATTCCTTGAGTACTCTTTCAAGTGATACCGTACTCCTCTATAGGGTGGAATAAGTCCGGAAGTCAACTGAAATCCAGCATCTACGAGGTAGTATTTACCTATTAAAAATTTATTAGGTCAGATATTACATATTTTCTCATTGTAAAATTAAAAAAATTTTAATTGTAATTACCTTCAGGTATCTTCAGATTATCTTCTCTTGTCAATGCATTTTTCATAATTCTTGAGTCGGATGCAGTTCCTTCCCAACCAGGTAGAAGATAAGTAAATTTTAAATCAAAATCACATGCAGCTAACACATTCAATGTGGGCCAGTCTTTTCTACCACGATATTTAGGGGCTTCTGCATTGGATACCTTTACACGAACATATGTTCCATCAATTGCACCAACACAATCCTGAAAAATAAACTTCTTATATTAATATATATATATATATATATCATATGTTTTAATGATCTTTTCATAGAGATTATCTTCACCTTGAAATATGGATAAAATCGGGTGGTGCCGAGTATTTTTGGTGCAACCTTTGTGCCATCTGGTTGTTTAATAAGCTTCTCTTCGACTTCAATTATTGACCTTAGTACACTGTGAAAATGACGACTTATAGTTTCTCCAGATCTTCAAAACCAAAATTGAACCTCTCGATTTGTTGCACCATGTGTTAATATATAAAGTGTTTTCAGAACTTGTTCTTCTACGGTGGCTCTTCTTGTTGGCCGCAAACCACCATCTTTTTCTAACAAATCACATAAGTCTAAAAAAGTCTTCGGTCCCATCCTTATTAGTTTAAACCCTTCCTGGCTATTGGTAATTCTATTCAGTATATTCATCCAGATTTTTTCCTTCTCAAAGTAAATGGTACTAGCAATACGATTTCCACGAGATCGAATTCGAAGCAAGAACCAACTCGCAACCAAGCAGAGAAGATGAGCAACAGCTCTTCGACAAGTTTCTCTCCACTTATATGCAACAGTAGCCAAATCAAGTTTTCGAGGATCCATCTACCATAAAAAATTAACAAGAAAATATTCAAATATATCCATATCCATAATATAAGAGACTTTACTGACATAAACAAATTACTAGCTAATTATTTTAGTTCATAGCATTCTGTATGATTGGTGCTTTAAACTACTTACTAGCTAATAAACTACTTACTTGAATAGCGGACTTGTATGTGCTGACAGATCCGCTCCTCCGTCCGAGATCCAAATAGCGATGTGAAGCAACAAAATCCTAAAAAAAGTCAAGTCAAACATTCTGCTTAAGCTATCGAATTCAACAACATAAGATCGCAGAGTTATTAGCTTTTGCTCATCTTCAAATCCCATCAGTTTTTACCCCTTCCCAGGTCGCCCCAGTAAGTTCAACTTCAGTATTCAGCCATGAAACCCAACCAGGGTCTGTCTAATTCGGATTGTGGATTTGGAGAAAATGGAAAAGTCCTTACAGGACATGGAACTTGAGAGAGATAGTGAAGTTCTTTTCTACACATGCTTCTTTTTTTTTTTTTTTTTTTTACCTTTTCTGTTAAAAAGATCAGAATCATGCCAAGAAAAAGCGTCCGACCATTTCCTTTTATGTGCTTTGGTTGCTAAGAAATGGTTCAAGAAGTAAAGAACGAGCATCTTCTTGCTACAAAGAACGTCCTTTTCTCGGATAGGAAAATTATCCTGAATTGTCCAAAACAGATTTTGGATGCAGATTAAGTTAAAGTTCAGCAAGTCAAAGTCAGTGAATCAATTAGAAAACAACCCCCCTTTTTTTAACAAATTGCATGACATCCAGGGTACTTCTCGATTGTCTAACTATTTCTATTCAGTTCCTACCAGCTTTCATTATTATATTAGAGCAATAGATGGATTGATTGTGATACTTAGAGCTATGTCCTGAATTCCTCCGTAAGAATGATTGATCAAGCACGCAAAAACTGAATACATTGGGATAGGAGCATGGTCCAAGTCCAATAGTTAATTGTCAAGGATTCATCAGAATCTTAATATACTGCAAGATCCTCATGTATACAGGAGAAGTAGTTTAAGCAGAGGATAATTTCGTATTGCATATGGATCAGTATTCTAGCACAAAGGGTTTTTGAAATACGATGGTAAGATCATATATCACTTGGAATCATATTTCTAATGCTCAATCTCGAATCACTGTCCAAGCCAAATTTTGCAGCTAGAGCTAAGGTGTCAAATTTCAGTCTCAGTTGGGACTTACTGTTTGCATCTTTTTCATTAGCTTTGATGGGAGGGAGACTAGTTCTGGGGCAACTCATTTAGCAGCTTCGAATGCTTGAGTTTAGGAATAACATATCAGTTGCCATTCTACTAGGGTTCATTTTAAAGGGCAATACTGCAGGTTCCCGAAGGGAGTACCTTGGGTTCGAAAACGAAAAGATGCAACAAACGAGCGGGAGGAAGCACGAAAGTGGAACCAAATTAGGGTTTGAGAAAAATTAGGGATTATGACTTACTTGATAGTGGGGAAGCAAATCAAACTGCAGAGAAGGCTCGTCCAGGGGAGTAGCTAGAACAACCCAGGGACGAAGAACAACGGTGATCGAAGAGGATGAGGAACAGAGATCTCGCTGTGGGGAGAATGGAGGCAGGCGAGTGGGGGAAATGGAGGCAGGCGGAAGAGAATTGAAATAAAATAGGTCACAGGGTTATAATTGTCATGAAGTTGTTCAACCCCCGGTAACCCTCCAAATTGGGGGTTGAAAAAATACACACAATGAGGGTTATGGAGGGTTACAACCAACCCTCCATAACCCTCCATAAACCTCCCAATTTTACTTGCCAAATAAGGGTTACAATCACCCCTCCATAACCCTCCATAAACCTCAATCCAAACAAAGCCTTAGACTCGGTCTCAGTTCACTTACTTTTCTTTTCAAATAAGTATGGACAGATGTCAAACTGACGTTGCATGTTAAACACGCGATCTCAGTTTAATGAAAATGAGTTGATATTGCGTGTTTAACCAGCGATCTCAGTTGGACATCTACTAACACTTGCATACTTATTGGAAAAAGGTAAGTGAACTAAGATCGAACGTCCAACATGCGATTTCAGTACAAAAATAAAATAAAATATTGAAGACATACAATGTCTTAACAATATAGGCGGACATACTTGGCTGGGAACAGATTTTTAAATTTTTTTTGAATTTATTTTCTACTGTATTTTCTTACGTTTTTCATTTCCGTCATGAGCCTATAGAGCTTCTTCTATCGAGAATTGTACGAAAATATTGTATTTAAAAAAAATAATTCTTTAAAAACCGTTCAGGACAAACTATTTACGTCAATACCGTCAAGAGATCGCATCTTCAACCTGCGATCTCATTTTTGTACTGAGATCGCATGTTGAAGATGCGATCTCTTTACAAATATAAATTTACTTAACACAAAAGGAAGGTTGAATGTAAAAAAGGAAATCTTATTTTTACCTAAAATCGCATCTTCAAGATGCGATCTCTTAACAAATATAAATGATTTATATTTATTAAGAGATCGCATGTTGAAGATGCGATCTCTGTGTAAAAAAAAAAATTTAACAAATATAAACGGTGTATATTTGTAAAGATATCGCATCTTCAACATGCGATCTCAGTAAAAAATGAGATCGCATGTTGAAGATGCGATCTCTCAACGGTATACACAGAAATAGTTTCACCTAAACGATTTTTAAAGAATTATTTTTAAAATGTACGGTATTTCCGTACATTTCTCTTCTTCTATCTTCTGCACTACGCTCGCAGTCGCAGGTCTCTATTCCGTCATCTCCCTAGCGAATCGGAGATTCTAGGAGCTCGCTTCATTCTGATCAACTTCACTACAGCGGAGCTCTCCTATTACTGAACAGGCTCTCCTCCCATCTCCATAGAAAATGCGTCACCAAATCTTCAGAGTAGCCTCCCAGAAACGCAGCAGAGACTGCATCCTACGGCCGTTCTTCGCCAATGTCACGCGATCTTTCTCGCAGCATATCTCGCGATCTAGACGGTGAGCTCTGAGATGTGTTTCGATTGCGGTTGTCCTAGTAAGCTGATTTTGCAGTTTTCTCAATCTGCAGGCCTTCATTTGGAATTGCGTTCGACATTGATGGTGTGATCCTTCTCGGTCATGCTCCCATTGGTGGCTCTCCCCGAGCTCTCAGCCGATTGTACGATGATTTAGGTCCGTATTTTGTGCGGAAATTCGTGATTGAGCTGTGTACTAGTTCGTTGTGGTTTTGGAAGTTCTCTTGGTTTCTTGTTCTCATGGAGGATTCCTCTATCTGAAAAGAAAATTCAGCATGCTCAATATCATTGTCATGGCAGGATTTCATATTTGTCTAGTTTGTGGAACCGGTATCAAATTGAATAATCTTCCGTCAGTTGATCATTTTGCCTTTTCTTTCTTACATCTCTGGTTCCTAATTAGTGATTAGATCTGCCTTCATATATCATTATGATCAGCAGGTGCATTTCCGCGTATGCTACATTATTTATTTGTGCCTGAAATTAGGCAGCGAACACAGTTCTTATTGTTTCTTTCTACGGGCAGGAACTTTGAAGATACCTTACGTGTTCCTGACTAACGGTGAGTTGTTCGAGACAGCATTTGATAATATGTTAAACAGCAACTTTTAAAAGACCTATATGAACAGATGATTACCTGCATGCTGTCTTAAGAGATGTAAAAAGGATGTCGTAGTTTACAACATCCACTTGGTGAGAATGATAATAACACATAAGTTTGAAGCATTCATGTTATGGGTATTCGCAGCCTCTTTGGTTTGAAATAATTGGGAGGACACATGTGAGATTCACAACTATATTACTGATATGAATTCGAGGAAAATATATATCTAATGAAGTGATATTTTAGTCATTAGCAAGTTCATCTGACTAGAATAATTTTTAGTTGGTACAAAGAAGAGATTACGGCATTGTTGGATGCTATTGCTTTTCCTAAATATGATTTTTTTTTAATGTTGTTGATGTTGCATCAATATTCTAATCTGATCCTGCCATCTCTCATTCTAAAACCCTTAACAATTTCTTCCAATTTATAGATGTTCCCTTTGTCCATCTCAAATGTCACTCCTAGTCATTTAAGATCATTTGCAGACCTTACTACAAGTCAACTGACTGTTTTGCTTCCTTTCCGAACAGGAGGTGGGTTTCGTGAATCTAAAAGAGCCCTTGAGTTAAGTAAACTTCTGGGCATTAACATTTTGCCATCACAGGTACTCCTACATGTACAAACTTTATGAAATTTTTGTTGCCTCTATTGCTATGATTTAGTCAGTTTCTGCTTAAGTAAAGTTCTAATAGTTTTGTTATGGACCTTTGCTTAAAACTCCCTTACCTCATCCTTGACTTTCTTTAGAGATAAATTCTTATGCAGGTTATACAGGGTCACTCGCCTTTTAAACAGCTGGTAGATAGGTAATAAAAATTTATTTGTGCATGTGTTTATTAGGGGATGTGTTGGTGGGCAGCTACATCTGATATGCATTTTCTAAATTTTTATGAACTCTTAAATTTGCAGATTTGGGAACGATCTGATAATTGCGGTGGGTAAAGGAGAGCCTGCGGCTGTAATGTCTGAATATGGATTCAGGTAAGTATTGAAATGGTTCTTGTTATGCTGAAAAAAAGGAAATATCTTTGCCTAACTGATCTCTCTCTTTTCTCCATATAATGTCCATTGAACTCATAACTTGATTTGCAGGAATGTCCTTTCCATTGATGACTACACTACCTACTTTGATGGCATTGATCCGTTGGCACCATATAAAAAATGGACAGTCATGAAAATTGGGGATCAGAATAAGGCTAATAGGGGTGATGTGGTGTCGAAAAGAGTGCAGGCAGCATTTGTTTTAAGCGACCCAGTAGACTGGAGTAGAGACATTCAGGTCTGATAAACCTTCATTTCCTTGTCGTATTTGATTGCTTTCTACAGATATCTGTTTATGCATGACTGTTTTGTCATACACTAGAATCGATTTCCTATTTGTTTCTGACTCATGCTATATTACCAGACGTGATTTATTGCCTTTTTATGCACTTTATCATCTCAATGCCTCAAGGATTTCAGTGCAAAAAAATTTCAAGGGAATGCATGTTCGGCCAAATGCTGAATATAACGATAAGAATCAAAGGGTTCTTCATTTCTGATTTTTCCCCCATTTTTTCAACAGAAAGAGTTCCTGTACTGGGATTTACATCTGTCACATTTAATTTATTGCAATCAATACTTTTCTGGCTGATCTATTTGATCCACCACTTGTTGGATTGGTGCTGTCTATCCAGTCCTAGTTATGGAAGGCCTTCAAATTCGAACTTACTAATCATTGTCCCTGTATTCAAATGCAGGTGCTCTGCGACATACTGAGGACGGGCGGTCTACCTGGCGGGGAAATGGGAAAGCAGCCATGTCTTTATTTTGCAAATGATGACCTTGAATACCAGGTATCCTGCAATTACACACTTTCAATTATTGACTATCGAGCAGCCTATCACACAATCAATATTATGAGAAATGAAAAAATGGAATTTTTCTAAGAGCCACTTCTGAAGAATTTTCCATAGTGCAATGAAACAATTGAAATGTCTTTCATTATGTAATCAGTAACTTGTTCTCTGGGTTATGTAACTTTTCAAATTTCTTCGAGATCTGCTATCAAACCTACATACTTTCACGGAGTTACAGATTGATAATATACTGACTAAGCACCAATGAAGGTAGGCAAATTTTCCTACGGAACGTCTTGGAATGGGGGCATTCAGAATTGCATTAGAAGCCATCTATAACAGGTAAGGCCGCACGCTAAAAATTTTTGTACGGAAACCTTCTATGTGAAATGTGACAATATATGTGTTTGCTTGGAGTGGTAATTGATATTTACATGAATAGAATTCTTGCCTTTAAGCCTGACCCTCGTCCATTATTTTCTCCAATTTTATTATTGTCTTGTTGTGGGAACCACTGATTCATTGCTATGCTCAGAGTACATCCTAATCCGCTGGTGTACACATCGTACGGGAAACCAAAACCATCGGTGTTCAAGAACGCAGAGAACGTACTGGGGAGCCTCCTGCATCCTGACAAAACCAGCTCCCAATCTCCGGATCATTTCAGGACGCTCTACATGGTTGGAGACAACCCCAAAATTGACATACGAGGTGCCCGACAGGTGCATCTTCACTCCATTATCTTCCTATCTACACCTATATTCTATGAAGAGAATACTATTTCCGAAAAAAAGGAAACATATTCATTTGCCTCCCAGTTTTCACTTTCTTTTTTTTTTTTGGATGAATTCTTCCACCTTCATTAACTTAAACTTATATTATATATTTCTCTTTATTTTCTTGATCATTTAATTTTCAAATTCGGTGAATGAGATAACCTTTCTTTACTTGAAAAGCCAGACTTAATTTGATGACGCACATTTGGCATTTTTTAATTGATTTATAAAATAATACAACCCATATAAAAATACCAAATGACATCTACTATGTTCTCTATTATGTTAGCAATATGAAAAATTCTCCGTGTTTGTCACCTTGTACTTATGGGGGGGGGGGGCGCGTGTCAACTTCAGAAAGAATTTCATAAAAATCATTACTCTTTTTCACACTTAAAGATATATTGAAAAATCATCAAGGAGCAAGAGACGCCGTCGACTGCATCTTAAGTGGCCACATTGTTCATCTCTTCCTCTTCAGTTTTTGTTTTTTTAAAGATAATTTTATTTTCTATAAAATATAGTAGAAAAGACTGATTGAAAACGAGAACTTAACTGAAATCAGAAAGAAAGCGGAAAATAAAAAAAAGTAAGCAGTTTCTGAAAAACAATTTTTTTTTTTGGGAATACGTTCCTAAATTTCCAACCACTTTCGCCTTCTGCAGAAATATAGTAAAGAACGTGCGAGCGCGCGGTGGCTTTTTTTTTTTGTTTTCCTTTTTCCTTTTTTCTTTTTATAGATTTTCTTCCCCCTCCCTTTTGGGGAAATTAACCCACTGTTCTTGACTACAATGCAAGTGTTGTTCATGCTTTGCATGCAAACAGGCAGGAGCCCCCTGGTTTTCCATTTTAACAAGGACTGGAGTCTTCAAGGGTAAACAAAATCACGAAGAGTTCCCAGCTGATCTGGTAAGTTTCTTCCAGGTTCCTTAGCGGGTTCTAATCTCGAGTTGGCGGAGTCAGAGATTTGTACAAATCAAGCAAAAAACATGAAACATTTCCAATGCCTAACTAGAAATGCAATTTTTTTTAAAAAAATCGAACTGTTGTCTCCATTCTGAAACTAAAAATCATTACTATGAGAAGGGGAACTTGGCGAAATAAGACTATCCTCCAATGAAGACACAGGTCGGGGGTTGGATTCTCATCCACGGAAGTCAGGATATCCCTTTATTTTTTATTTCTTTTATCTCATTTTGATTTATATATTTTCTTTCTGCACTATAAAAAATAATTAATCTAATATGTGCCCAAATATGGTCCTATACTCGCACATAATAAATTCCTCTGCACCTGCCGGCTGCCACTGCTCTTGAAAAATTGTCGATTTCCAAACGGAGTCGGAGAGTCATTTCAAATTTGCTTTTGGCAGGTCGTGGATACTGTAGAAGAGGCCGTGGACTTCATTCTCAGAAGAGAGCGTAACCCTTGAATTGCAGGATGTTCGCCCAATAACTCTGGAAGTACTATTACGAATTTTCACCCGAACATAGACGGGTGGTTTGATTCATTTGATGATGATTGATTCTTTGCAGGCTGTTAACTCTGTTATTTATTTTGGCAATAACTCTTCTAAATCCTGCTATACCTTCTCAAAATAAAGTTAGTTTTGCCATGAAAATTTAGAAGGGATCTCAGACAATCTCGTATCTTCTACTTTTTGAAAAAAAGCCTCTAGACAGGACAGGACAGGACAGGACGCGAGAAAAAATTTCCAATCATTGCATCCCGCAATAGTTAAAACCTGAGGACTTGCTTGGGCTGGCTTCCTAGTTTCCCCATAGCCTTATCCAGAGCCAGCTTGAAATCGCTGAAAGGAACAAGCTCCATCCTGCACCGTGCGCCAGTTATCAGTTATAACAGAGTACAAAAGGGATATAGAGGGGTAACAGCAATGCCACTCGTGAAAGCAGAAGCATCGGCAGATGCTCAGCATGCGTGGAAATAAGAACATAGCATGTGGGCTAAGAAGGGATTTGGCTTATTTGTGTGTAAATAAAAATGACACGTCAACAAGCCATGTTAGCGATCAAAAAAATTTCTAATTGAGTTAAATCCGTGACATTTTGTGGGGGAAAAAAAGGAAAGCACATGTCAATTTTTGCTATTATTAGAGACCATAACAAAATAGGAAATTTCATCAAACGTGTATGAACTCGGGAACTTCTGCCAAAAAGATATCTCCTGCATGCCTTTTCTCCTTCGGCCATTCACTTTCTAACTTTACAAAAACCAATCCCAAAGAACCCTCTATACGTGCAGCTTGTTGGTGCTTGAGATCTATTTTCAGCTCCTTTTCAGTCTTAAATACGTTCTATGGGGAGGTTTATTTGTGGCTGAACATTCACAGGAAGTGATGATCTGGCTTTGTGTTTGGATCATGTGATGAATTTGAGGCTTGTAAGTAAAGGATCTGGGTACTTTCAGTGTAAAAAGGTTCTAACTCCGATTTGCAAAATGCACTATTTCTATCGAATCTGTAAAGGGGAGAGTCAGAATCAAAATGTCTACTATCTAAGATTTGACCCATTCATCTAGCTTATACAATTCAAGATGACTATTATAAACAGCAGAGAACCTGTTTGAAAAACACAACATCGGAGGGGGTGAATGAACCGGGAAAATGCATCTGTCTGGGGAAGGAAGAGTGTTGGTCGACCTTTGTATATGAAGTTGGAAAAAATGGGTCATAGTAAGAATTATATGCAGCAGAAAAAGAAATTCATAATCAAAAGTGCAAATAAAAATGAAATTGCAGCGATTTAGGACTCGTTACCACCTAGAAGTTAGAAGACTTACTCATATTTTAACTTTCCTTCTCGGGCTAGCTCCAGCAGATAATCTATCATTTGCCTGCACTGTGTTACTTTATCTGAGCCCAACCATTTCTGCAGCCAAAATCCCCTAAGTGAAAGGTCCTGCAAGCAAGCATCGTTTGCTACTAATAAGCATCGAAGAATATATTTACAATGGGAAAAGCAATACTGAAATTTATTAGTCAATGTATAAAAATATGTGATTTTGAGATATGATGCATAATTAGTGATCAAATAAAGAAGACATTAATTCCCAATCATCCCCAAGGCTGCCAGACCTTTTTTAGTGAGAAATGGGGCTGAAGCCTATGCATTGAACTAGAAGGTCAAGCAATACATAGTCTAGGGAAGTGACCCAAGGCTGACAAAGTTGCTACTCTTTTTTTAATCTTTTTCTTCAGTATTAAACTCAGCATTACATGCACCTCACTGTTAGTTAACTTCCAGGTATATTATCCCCCATAACTTGGTATGAAGCACACACTTCCAAAACCAACTGATTTGTGAATTTAACAATTCTCTTACAATCATCTTTCCTCACATCTCTTTTCCCTTTCCCCCCTTTTCTAACAGATTTTATTTTTATTGCATTTAACTAGTTTTTTGCCACATACTTCATATCTTAAGGGATGGTCATGTGACATAAAGCTCTTCTATCAAATGAAGAGCAATTCTTACTAGACACCACTGAAAATAGCAGACGTGTAGTGCATATTGGATCAATTAAATGATCTAAAACCAACTAGAAGCAAATCGCAGAAAGAAAGAATGGAAGCAGGGCTCCTAGGGTTACCTTGAAGATGAAGGATGAAGTTGATACAGTGACAGGTTTTTTGGACATTCCACCATATGTTACCATAGTTCCTCCTTGCCTGTAAGCAAATGAAAACTAGCTCTCCTCATTTACCCAGGGGAAATTTCTGCCACAAACTTCTGGGATCTCATGATGTACCTTAGAAACTTCATAACCAATGAAGCAGCATTTCCACCAACACAGTTAAATCCTACAGCAGGTTCTGGTAGATTTCCCTAAAACAATGTTCAGAAAGAGATAAAATTAAGTGCATGGATGTGGAATAGTTCAAAATCAAGTCTAATTCATCCAACAGGCCATTGGAGCATAGAGACGATACCAGTAAACTCTTGACATTCTTCACCTCCAGCTGATTCTCTGTAAACACCTCATCAGCACCAAGTTTTTTCAACATTGCCCTAGCTTCATCTGAGCCAGCTCTGTGATAAGACACAGTCCTCAACGTACATAAAACCAAAATGAAATAATGACAGAAAGTTATTTCAAAATTTTGTTGTAAAAGTTTTTTGCTTCTATAATTTACACTTGTTAATTGTCTTAATGGTCCCAGCTTATAACTAGATTTCACGAATCTTTTGCATCAATGAAGACTGCCTAGTTCTTATCAAATCCAACTTTAGCAGGAGAGGTAAGATTCCCATTGAAATTCTAAATTGCCATGGCTGATGAAAATGTTAATAGAGGAGCTAGAGGAATCAAATGTTTCTAATGTATTCTAGCAAGGAAATTCTTGATAACAAAATCTAATTCCACTTGGCTAAATGAAATTGAATAGAAAAGTCATTACGTTTATTTGAGCCAGTAATATAGAAATAACAACAATCAGGACAAATTTACACATTGAAAGCTTCAACAGATTACCTGTCCCTAATGATATTAACAGTATGGATGTCGCGGGATTTAGCAATTTGGATGATGCACTGGCCCACAATGCTAGTAGCCCCATTTTGAACAACAGTATCACCTATTCATCCAAGCTAATGAGGACATAGAGGAAATAATACTAGACATATGTATTTATACTACATATAATAAATATAATAGCAGACTACAAGACCAGAGGACCTGATTTCAAAGACACAAAGTCTTCGAGCATTCTCAAGGCAGTCAAAGGATTGACAGTAACTGTAGCAGCATATTCTATTGGTGTATCCTTATCAACTTTATGCCACACGCTCTGGTCTTTGACTACATATGTTTGCCACATCCCTGAGCACAAGGAATCATGTCACCACTTCATATCTGGAATGAAGCATAACCCTGTGCATATGAAACTGCCAGAATTTACAATTAAAGAGTCCATGTCCCTATGGTGGAAAGAACAATGTAATTTAGTGTTGCAAATAGGATTTAAAAGTTTTCCAAGAATTGGAAGATAAAGAAGGAGAATATCGATGGAAACTCCAAAACAAAGATCATCAGGAAAATAGAATGTACCAGAGGAAGGTGGAGATGGGATGACCAAATCACCAGGTGAAAAATCCTTAACTTGAGCACCCACCAAATGGACTTTCCCAACTCCTTCATATCCTCCCACAGCTGGCACTTCTGGCCTCACAGGATAGACACCTAAACACAAGTAACAATAATTGCACCCATTTTCATGGTTATCAGTTGATAAACACAATAGTTATAATATTGTAACATGTTATGCGACCATTTACCCTTACAAGTAACGATGGCCACATACATTATCCGATAACCATCAGCATACAAGTCAACCAGGGTCCTAACACACATTTTCCTTCAGATACTTTCAAGATGTACAGTTAAAGGAACTGAAAATACATGATATGTACAGCTGAAGGTATTGAGGAGATACTTTTATGAGTCATGAGGTGTTCATGCTAGAAACACCTACTGATTTTCCAAGTATACATTTAATGCACAAACTTTGTAGAGAACAAAAACAAACTTCAAGAATTGATCATACCAAGAAGACACGCGATTCATGCACGATAAATGGTGGAAGTGGTGTGAACTATTATGAATATGTTATACCTCTTCAAACTGTGCAGCAGGCTTACTGCAAAATCACTTCTACGGAATAAGAAGAAGACAATAGCAGGAGCATTCCAGCCGAGACCACCCCACACAATGAAATTTATAAGCCAGATATTCATAAACAATCTCACAGCAACAGTAATTTTTCTAAAGAATTATCAGCTGAAACAGCCGCATGCGGAGAAATCGAACCTTCAATTCTGTTAATATCGGAAGGATTGATCGGAGCAGCAAGCATTTTAACGCACACGTCGCTCTCCTTCAACACAACTGGCGGCATCTCGATTACTCTGCCACAGAATATCAAACGCCAGAAATTCGATTACTCACTCAACGAGCAGATATATAGTGCACGTAGCAGGTGGCTGGGGGTCGGACCTCGTGACGGTGTCGGGAGCACCGTGTTGGTCGTAGACCACGGCCTTGGAAGGCGGTGACGTGAGGGAGGAGAAACTTCTGATTCGTAGAAAACTGGAGCCCCTGGGAAGCCTGCGAGTGAGAAACAGTGATCCATTGATTGCTCTCAGAGCTGCAGCGGAGCTCCTCGCAAGAGCCATCTCCGTCCTTCTCTCTTCTCTGTATCTGCTACTAATCTGCAACTGAGCATTCACTCCCGGAAGACGTTCATAGCAGACGCGTCCTGCTCTAAGTAATCAAGAGAAACAACTTCTGGAGCCTGTTTTAATTTGGGATTTGGACAGATGGAAAAAATCTCTCTTTTTTTTTTTTATACACGCAGTTTCCTTGGTCAATTGAAGTATATTTCGAGATTAATTTAGAGTAAATTGATTAGTCCGTCCCTGAGAGATGCACTGTACATCAATTTCATCCTTTTCTAATTTTGTACATCAATTATGTCCTTCTGAACATCAATTGGGTCCTCCTGAACATCAATTTGGTCCGCTGAACATCAATCACATCCTTCTGAACATCAATTTGGTCCGCTGAACATCAATTTCGTCCTTCTGAACATCAATTTCAGTCCTTCTGAACATCAATTCAGTCCTTTTGAACATCAATTCAGTCCTTCTGAACATCAATTCAGTCTTTCTGAGCATCAATTCCGTCTTTCTGAACATCAATTCCGTCTTTCTGAACATCAATTCCGTCCTTCTGAACATCAATCCGTCCTTCTGAACATCAATCTCGTCCTTCCGAACATCAATTCCGTCCTTCCAAATATCAATTCAGTCCTTAATTATTTTGAACATCATATATATCATTATTGTACATCGTACAGGTCCTTCCGTCCCTAAAAGCCGTTTTTTTTTTACGGAAAAATCATTGAACATCAAAAACGTCCTTCCACTTATATTTGATACATCCATTCATTTGGTCCTTCATCCTTGGGTGATTATTGAACATCAAAAACGTCTCTCTCTCTCTCTTCCTTCCCCTCCTTGCCTTCTTCCCCCCATTCCCACTCCTCCCCCTTTTCTCTCTCTCCTCCCTCCCTCCCCCTTCTTCCCCACTCTCTCTCTCTCTCTCTCCCTCCTTCCCTCCTCCCCTGTCCCCCCTGTCCCCCTTCTCCCCATTCCCATTCCTCTCTCAAGTCTCAACACACACACACACACACATAAATATATATCTATCTCTTTCTCTATCTTCTCTCTCGTATTTATTCTTTCCCTTCTCCCCCATTTTCACCTCTATCTCAAAACATATGCACACACGTATATGTGTATATATCTCTCTCCCCCATCTCTCTCCATTCTCATGCACATTCTTCCCATCCTCTCTTTTTCTCATCTACTCTTTTCCCCCTCTCCTCCATCATTCACACCATTCTCTTAACACACATGCACATATATTCTTCTCATCTCCCTCCCCCTCTCTCTCTCTTCTTCTCCTCATAACTCCACCCCACATTATTTTTACCCCTCTCTAGCCCACATCACTCATATCTGTCTCTATCCTCTAATATAAATTCACACATATTATTATCTCACTTCTCTCCCCATCTTTCTCGTTTATCTTTCGTCTCCAATCACTATTACCTCTCTACCCCATCATTCCCACTTCTCTCTCTACCACACATCATCCCAACCCCTCTCTCTCTCTCTCCTCCTTAATACACATGCACACATCATTCTCACATTTTTCCCTATCATGTTCATTTCCCTTTCTTTCTCAATCACTACCACCTCTTTCTCACGAAAGGGACAGCGAAAGATTAAGATATGACTCGTATAATGCTTGAAAGGAGCTCAAAGAGAGAGATGTAAACTTGTAGAATGTTTGCTCGTGAAAGGTCGCCTCATAGACTTTTCACAGAAAGAGATGATATTGAATTGTTTATTGATATCTTTATATATTCATCAAGTTCGAGAGAGAAAGATTAAGTTCATCATTAATGCCTTCTTTAATTAAATTCTCCACATCATAGATTACCCATATTCTAGGAACCCGTAGGATTTTACAATACTTGATTGTTGGACAGTTTTAAGTTATCACATTTAAAATCCTCAAAAATTGTGATGATCTGCAAATTTAGAAAAAAAGGACTACATTGATGTACAAAATTAGAAAAGTACTAACTCAATGTACATATAATTTCTAAGGGACTAATTAGTCAATTACTCCTTCAACCTTCAAATTTCAATCTGTCAAGGACCTAAATGAAAATGAGAAGTTTCAAAGAGTAACGACGTTAACATTTCGCTAAGGAAGGACGATATTGATGTTCAGGAGGACTGAATTGATGTTCAGGAGGACTGAATTGATGTTCAGTGGATGAAATTGATGTTCAGCGGACCAAATTGATGTTCAGCGGACCCAATTGATGTTCAGCTGACCAAATTTATGTTCAGCGGACCAAATTGATGTTCAGAAGGATGCGATTGATGTTCAGCGGACCAAATTGATGTTCAGAAGGACGGAATTGATGTACAAAATTAGAAAATGATGAAGTTGATGTACAGCGCATCTCTCGGGGACGGGTTAATTAATTTACTCTATTTTTTATGACACATACTATAAAGGTTAAACTACCAAAATATTAATATTCAGCTGTAATTATATAAAATATTATTGCATAAAAATATATAACATTTTATTCAATTGTGTAATTGATAATTCCATATGTAGTATGGGTCGGGGTCTAGTTACTAATAAATTAAAAAAATAATTTTGCTTATAAGCAGCCATGCATTGGATTTTGTTAATAATTTGTTCTCGCTTACGATAATGTATTTCCTAGCAATATAGATGATTCAATCTCGAAATTTGCTCCAGGCAACTTGATAGGCTTATTATGTGTTTAATTGAAAATAGAAAGAATTCAATTAAAACTAAATGCTCACCATATTTACACATGAAAATTATATCCATTTTTTTTCTTTAGTGGAAGATGTCTGTTGTATTAGATAAGCACGGACTGACCAAATCTCCATCTTCTTTGTTTGCTACCTCCCACAAACCCACGTTGAAAGTTTCTATTAAACAACTCAAAATGAAATATTGTTGTCTGCCAAAAATTTGGCTTTGCTATGTTCAATAGGAATTATTCTTCTTTGCTTTTGGCGGTGGCCGGTAAATCTACTCTAGTAAAGTACTAGACACTTGCTTCACAAGTATGTAAGTCATTGATTTCTATGAACCTAATTCAATTGTTCTATCGATTCCATTATCCGAACTAAAGAAACATGCATCATTAATTATAGTCCCTTTCAATCTTCTTTGCTCCGAAAAAAACATCAATTACCTCCGATTAATAACCAACCATTCTCTCATACGGGATGATTATAAATATAATTGTGTTTTAGATATGACAATAATTTCATCACGCAACATTGTGGAACTTGCTTTATTTGAGGTGAAAGATAGAGTAGAGGAAATTCATCGTATAGAGTGTAGACATGAAAATTCAGAAATGTGTAAGCTGTGTGGTTTTTTATATTATAATATAAGCAACTTTATTTGACAAGCAATTATATGTTTGCTTTGACTAGGATCATTTTCTATCACAAAAAGAATTATTCGAGGACTAAAATGTAATGTTGCCTTAAGAAAGAGAAATAAACTAAATGACAAATTGGCAATTAATATCCTTGCAAGCCATCAGAGGCCCAATAGTGTGAATAGTCGAGCTTTCACTACCGAGGCTGGGGTTGTGTGTAGGTCGAATGCGCCTTTGCGCACTATTACATGGAAGCATATACCAAAAAGCTACAAAGAAAGGATGTGGATGGGATTAAAAGTATATTTTTTCTTCTATATATTAAATATAGTTTTTATAAACAAATTATGTATGTTTCTCTGTTCTCTTTTATAAATAAATCATATATTTTTTTAGGGATATTAGCCTAAAAAACACAAACTTTTAAAGAATGACTAAATTATACCATGAACCTTAAAAATAACTTGCAACATCACAAACTTTGCTTCCGCTACCATAATTTGTCATGTGAGTGACTTGGTAGATGACAGAGCTGACGTGGTATTAGACATAGCACTAATGGTGATGACATGGCACTGATGTGATATTCATTTTGGGATAGAAACATAAACAAAACATAAACTTTGGACTAATGACCAAATTATATCAAGAACTTTTATTAACTTGTCATTGTTAATTTGATTAGATAAAAAGTCATCAATCACATAATAATTTTAATAAAAAAAGTTTCACACTAATCTAAAAAAATAACAAATGCCAAAATTTTCACATTCTTGAACAATTTCATTGCTCCAATAAGTTATTTAGAAAATGAAGATGACATACACTATAAGATATACTTATAAAAAGATGACATAATTTCATGTATTACTTACAAAATGAATAAGTTCATCCTTATGTTGATAAAATAAAGATTATATCTATGTAAAATTGTAATTACAAATTGAGAAGCCTATAACTCTTCACAAGAACTAAGTTTGGCAATGGCATGTGAAGACCTAACAATTTCTGCACCATCAACCTCTTCACAATCATCTATGTTTTTCCCAATTTTTTCTTCTTATTATAACTCTTCCTATGCTCCTTTGTGTCCATGAATTCCTCCTCCTCATCATCATTCTCACTAATAAAGCCATTTTCCTCGTCTATCTAGAGAGATTTTGGTTGTGAAGGAGTGTAATTAGAATCTTGTGTAAGATATATAATTTAGCCCCATATCGTCATCAAGTATAACATCACTTCTCATCTCTTTGAATAAAAACAAACAACAACAATCAATAAAAAATAATAGCATCTATGCAAATAATACCGATGTTATCCAAACCAACAGGCAATGTATAACTAATATTGCTAGTGCAAACTCAATTTTCATGCATTAGGGCAAGAAATTATAGATTTAGAATACATATCGATTTAGTCCTTCTTTATTGTTAAATTTGATTCAATATATAAGAGAATTATTTATTTGAATGGTTGCTTAACAAAATTGCTATATATAACTAATATGGCTTAATTGGAATGATTTTCTCTGCCATTAGACGTGCACAACTGTCCTCCCACAGCCTCATGCTTCTGTCACAATCATTTTGTGATTATTTTACCTAGGCAATGCTCTACTCAAAAAGTAATACGGCCAGATAGCTTTGGTCCTATTCTCTTATGACGTAGGATACAAGAAAGCTCCGACAGTCCCTACTCCACAAGAAAATCCTATTATTTTGACAGCCCTTGTAACATGTTGGTCGGCAAGGACGATAGATGATTCTAGCCAAGATAAGTAAGAACGACGTGACCGTCTACCTTGATCAAGCTTGCTGCAAAGGAGATGATTTTGAAGACGATCAAATCAAATTGCTGCTTCTGAAATAATTGTAGGGTTTTTTAATCCCAAAACTAAATGAATTTCATGTCCTTATTTACATTTAAGGAAATAATAGGATTAATAGGTTGTTTTTGTAATTTAGAAAGGGCAGAGATCACACCATCACCAGAAGTACCACATCATCATTGTTAGTGCCATGTGTAATGCCACGTCAACTCCGTCATCTGTCAAGTCACTCGTGTGACAAATTGTGGTAACAAAAAGCAAAGTCCATGATTTTACAGGTCATTTTTAAAGCTATGATATAATTTAATTATTCGCTGAAAGTTCGTGTTTTTTTAGGCTAAAGCCCCTATTTTTTAATTTTTATCATATATTAACTTTCTATTTACAAACTATGATTTTTCAAATTTTAGCAAAAATATGATATTTATGATGAGGCTAAAGGAGATGTCATGCATCAACTTAATACAGGCTTCAACCAATGGAAGTATAATTTGCATGTAAAATTCAAGCAAAATGTGGAAGATATACCTATTGGGCTCATTGAAGAAAGTTGGAAGCAATGATGTGATTACTTCGACCAGAATGAAAAATTTAAGGTGTGATGAAAATAACTTTATGTATTTTTTTGAAAGAATTGATTTTGCATTTTTTTAGCTATGAATAAGTTTTTTCATTATATAATCTTTTATTTTTGTTAACATTAAACCTTCTTGTCTTGTATACATAAATTAGTAAGGATGTAAATGGCCATTTAATAACTTATACATTTTTTTGATAAGTTTGGTTTATTTTTTGTACAATTAATTTTCAATTTATCAGATATTATTTTATAGGATGCTTCTTAAAGAAATCAGGAGAATCAAGAGAAACAAGAACTAAGTCATTGTTGTGGTACTAAATTATCCGGTACACTTAGAAGCAGAAGTGGTAATACTATTGTTGATGTGTTTATTTACTTTTAAGTTTCCTAATTTTACTATGAATACAACTTATGTATTTGTTTTCTTCTAACTACTTAAGTATGCGTGATGCGTAGATGGAGGAAAATGATAGAGTCCCACCTGGCGCTCCAAATTTTTGGAAAAGGGCACATCAAAGACCTAATGGAATTTGGATTAAACAACGAAGTGAAGATATAATGGTTAGTACATATGAAAAATGAGATATCATGTTAAATCAAATTCAGTTATTAACACGGATGTAATTAACGAATGTAGGATAAACTAGAAGAAGAGGTACAAACACTAGAAGATGAGGGATCTTCATTGAAAAATGGGATAGGTGGAGGGGTACTAAGCCTACTAACCATGTACCTAGGCTTAATAGGGCTACCCAGTAAATAAGGGAATGTAATTGGAAAAATGAGTTGAAGAATTAGAGACAATTGGAGGAACAAAATGCTGAACTGCATGAAAGAAAAGGACGAATGGAATAACGTATTGATGCTCAAGTTGATGCTAAAATGATTGGTTACTTTGAGTGTTTACACTCGATAGCTCGATCTTCTCCTCATTCATGAAGCACCTCCAAATGTAAGTGGCCACACTCATTAATTCTAAATTGTAATTAAAATTTATTTATTTTTCTCAACGCTAAACTAGAAATGGTAACTAATGTAAGTTATATTTTACATTGTACCATCGAATTAAGACAAGCTCCAGCTCTTGGTGGAAGTATAGGAGTTACATCAATACCAGTTTTTATCATTTTTTTCCACGTCTTTTCCATTATTATTTTCCCTCATATTGTTTTAATTTTATTGACTTCATTTCTTCATGTTTTTACGGTAGGAATCCTATTTCATGTTTCACTTTATATGAATTCTAGACCTCTCATTATGATTTTATATATTTTCCTTTGTTGTACTACTTTTTTTAATTGAATTTATCATATTCACATTTTATAATTTCATTAATATGGAAAGTACTAAATGTACTACAAATCCGTTCTCACTTGAAGGAAAATTTGATCTAAGTAAAATTCATAAGTTGTGATTGCAAGATTTACCTAACTTGACAGTAAAATTTTATTTTAGTATAATTAATTAATTAATTAAGATGCATTTACCCTAAAAAAATTGTGGTCACAAAAATAATTTTGAACACCTATATTTTGATTTGTAATTGAATCAATTATTGCAAAAAATAATTTTAGTGAAAATATGTAATTCTCAATAAATTATTTTTTCTCATCACAGAAAATATCTATTTATAATTATTTTTAGACTTGCTGTGACAATTTAATAAAGAATTGTTGCCAATATATAGTCAGTAAAGAAGCTATTTGGTGATCATTTTTATTTGTCACTAGTAAATTCGTATTAGTGATAACATGTAGTTTTTATCATCATTCTGCGAGTCATTGGAAGTCTTTTAAGCGACTAATTGTTTTGTCAGAAATAAGTTTACAATTAGTGACAACTATTCATTTTTATCATTAAATGTTTTAGCCACGGGCCTTTCAGTGACGACCAGTGATGAAAATATTTTCTTTTTCACTGTTAGTTTGCTGATGGAATAGAATATTTGGTGAACATTTTTTGGTAATTAAAAACTTGATTAGTCAAGAAATCCTATTGATATTATCTATATGTTAGTAATATTATATTTGTAATTGATCTATCTTATTTTATGCTCTTGAATTCATAATTTTATTTTTCCTATTACTTCCATTAAGTTTCTCTCTTTCTACATTTTTTCTTGATTTGTCTTTAAGTTATTGTATGTATAAAATGTTAAAAACTAATATTTATTCATATTGGATCCTATCAAAACTCCAAAGTTAAGCATGCAAGTTACATGTGTACATTTTGAGTACTTCCTCTGTACATTTCGAGCACATCAAATGTAAATTTTGTTTATAATGAATGGAAATCATTTCCCCCAAAAAAACTTATTCATATGTATTACAACTCTCAATCATTTGACTAAACTATGAGATATCAAAAACTCTTTTCCGATTTTTCATCCGATTCTAATAGAAGATTTTTCTAAGTTGATATTTATTAGAACATATAGAATATTTTCTCCTCTTATTAACATCCCATGCTGATTACTAACCCATCTATATAAAAGTGTCTTTGGACCAATGATGCTTTACACATAACTCGAAGAGTGATGTAAAACATAGAATAAAAAAATTGGACCAATAATGATTATAACAAAATTATAATGTGTTATAATAATTTCATGTCAAATAATTACTTACATCTACCATTATCTCAAAAATTACCGATTGGCATTTATATGAAAATTACTTAGGCTTAAATCATGCAAGTCAATGCTGTGTACTCACTTCATAATATGAATTCGTGCTCTTACGTATTGCTCATCATAAATAATTATGAGATTAGTTATTCTCTACTATACATAACAAGTGAAGTCATCTTACACTTGTACCGCTTATCCATACTCAGTAATCATATGACTAATAGCTTTTTAAATTTAAGACTTACTGAACAAACTAAAAAATTTAAAACTTAGGGATTTTATATCTCATTAGTATGATCTTATTATAATCCGAAAAAAATCAATACTCTAATTTACTTTTAATCAAAATTAATAAAACACACAACCTATGATAAAATAAATTTCTCTATTTTTTTTCCATGAATAAAGCTTCCTATTATATCAAATATGATTAATTTTAACGTACATACCTAGCAGTGTTGGCGGGTGTTGGCGGGTAAAGTAATTTCAGAAAAAGTAGCAAAGAGAGGTGCATTACTTGTGGTTGTGAAATGAATTTGGAAAGGATTCGGCCAAGGGAGGGGGAGCTTAATCAGAGAACTTTAACTTTAACATATCTACTATATAATATAATAATATGGAGTGGGATGGATTGAAGCAGACTAGGTTACTTCAAGGTAGATCCATGCTTGCCTGGGCCTGTGCAAAGGTCGAGTTGGGACCTTCCCATTTCTAGAACGGAGTGGACCAAACATGGTATTGAACTGGGTCAAGCTGGGTTGGATTTTGTGGATCGGGTAAAGTTGGGTCCAGTGGATTGGTCATAAATGACCATCCCTCTATCAGAAAATCCAGAAAGCTACTAGGGTCAGAGTAATCAACAAGAAATCAAGGTATAAAAAATTTATAGTCTGAGATCAAATGAGAACATTAGTAAAGAAAATGGTAAAATCGGGTGAGGAAATAGTAAGGAAGGAGGGAAAATAAGAAAAAAGGCATGAGGAGGAAGGAGAGATACGTAGTTGACTTTGCCTTTGGATGAGAAAAAAGGAAGGCCCATGTAAGTCCACTGTCCCATATTAAAGATAGAGTCTTGTGTGCAACAGGTACACTATATGACAGTACTGATATAGTATTATGAACCAATATGATTCAATTATTTTTAAGATTTTTTAAATAAAATCTAAAAGAAAAAAGCCCTAGAAGGGGGAAAACAATCCTATAATGGCTTTAATTAGTTCGTGATATCACATGACAGTGTTAACGTAATATACCAATTACATGGAAGACTCTCTCCATATTAAGGGATAGAAGACTTGTCCCTGAAATGGAAAGAAGTGGAATATGGAGTCGTATGAACAAAAGAATGAAGCCTGCTGAAAACACTGAAGACATATCTCAAGTCAAACTTAGGGGATAAAAAGATGCCAGGGTTCAAGATATAAATAACCGGCGAACAAAGAATTGTGGCATGAGAGGAAGAGGTCTTTGTGCAATTGTAAAAGATTCTGACTCATAATTTAAAGGTTATTAGTTTGATCATCATCATGTGAGTTATGTACCTTTTTATTTCTCATTATCTCATATCCTTGTATTAGACTCATAGCACTGAATAATACGATCGACTATCTACCCTTCTTCATTAAGTAATAAATATTGATAGAAGACATAGATATAGATAATAATGTCCACATAAGATTTAGTCTCTTCTCTATTCTCCCACTGAAAACTACTTGAAGATTGCTCTAGAACGAATGAAATCATTTATTAAATTTTTTACTTGGGCCTAAAAAAGTGCTGTGGCCATTTCCACCCAAAAGCCGAAGCTGATAGGTGATGGTATCCAATTCTCTTATCAACCCAAGTTTATTATTCAAATTGGTCGATGTAGGATTTAATTCTCAACACCCCCCTCATGTGGCAACGTGTTCACACTTGACACGTGTTATTAAACACCAGCCCTCAACAACTGACATCGAGCTGGATATTTTTCTTCCAATCTCAGGCAAGGGGGGAGAAACTATCACGAGGCGGACCTTCTTCCATCCTCGGGCTAACATATGGGTTAGACTTTTTCGGTACTCGACAAATTGACCATGAGCGAGGCATTTTTCTTCTGGTCTCGAACTTAACGGGCCATGAGTTTCATACTCGGGCCTGACATGGTGTGAGTTCAGGGGTGACCCGCTCTGATACCAAAGTAAATTTCCACCTGAGCTTACAATAGTCTCACCCAAAAGCTTAAACTGATAAGTGGCAGTACCCAATTCTCTTATCAACCCAAGTTTATTCTTCAATTTGGCTGATGTGGGATTTTAATATCAACACCCGCCTTCACGTGACAACGTGTTCACACTTGATATGTGCCTTTTAAACACCCGCCCTCAACAATTGACTTCGAGTCGAGTATTTTTTCTTCCATATTGGGAGAAAGGGGGGACTATTGACCACGAACTAGGCATTTTTTTCTTCTTGTCTCGGGCTTAATAGGTCATGAGTTCTACACTCGGGCCTGGGATGGTGTGAGTTCAGGGGCGACCTGCTCCGATACCATATTAAATTTCTACCTTAACCTAGCAGAGTCTCGAGGCCGTTTCCACCCAAAGTTTAAGCTGATAGGTGGTGGTATCCAATTATCTTATTAACCCAAGTTTATTCTTCAATTTGGTCAATATGGGACTTTAATCTCAACATTATTGATACTACTAAATGAAAGAAAAAATGATGTGTCTTAGTAGTAAACTTTCGAATTGCAAAGAGAAATTTGGATATAAAAGCTCATCACTAAGATGACCATGTGATAATATAGTCATCATAATATACAACACCAAACATGCAACTGCGCTAATGACATCATATGAGTGAACCATATGATATAAAACTAAGCAGCAGTGGCTAGAAACTCAATGCAACTCTCCACAATCTAAGCAAGCAGCAAGCGCTCATTCTTTATTTTTTTCTCTATGTGACAAGGATCAAGGAGAGACATTCGGCTGTCTGTTGGAGGTTACTGCGGAGGCTTGTGGGGATGGCCTTTTGGTGGGTTCTCCAGGGAGGGCTTCATCTTGCGTGGGGGCTTGTAAGCATCTTCAACTTCTTCTGCAAGAATGTGACCTGGGTGTTGATCATGTGGTGGCTTGTGCTTTGGTGGTGGCTTCTCACCCTTTCTCTTTGAGTCCAACTCCTCAACCTCCTCAGCGAGGTTGTGACCATGCGGTGGCTTGTGCTTCGGGGGTTGCTTCCTCTCACCCTTGCCATGTTTGCCATCCTCCTTTGGTAATTTGTCGATCTCCTCAGCCTCCTCAGCAAGAAGATGGCCATGTGGTGGCTTCTTGCCCTTTTCCTTGGGTGGCTCGTCCCCCTTCTTAGGTGGCCGGTGAACATCTTCCGCCTCCTCAACTAGAATGTGTCCTGGATGGTGGGGCTTGTCATCCTTGCCCTTCTTGGGTGGCTTGTTCCTGTCCTCAACCTCAGCGAGAATGTGGCCATGGTGATGGTCGTGTGGTGGCTTGCCCCCTTTTCCCTTCGATGGTTTGTTGTCCTCAACAGTCTCTTCTACGAGGATATGACCATGAGGTGGTTCGTGTTTAGGTGGCGGTTTCTCTCCCTTACCTTAAGAAATGTACCCACAAATATTAGAACAAATTTTATGGTCGTATATGAAATTGAAAGACAATTAACTGCAATCATTTCTGAATACCTTTTGGTGGCCCCTCCTCATGTTTAGGTGGCTTATGCTCAGGAAATGGCTTTTGGCTATCTTCAACCTCTACAAGAATGTGTCCAGGATGGTGATCATGCGGAGGCTCGTCATGTCTCGGGTTCGGTTTGTGTTCGGGGACTGGTTTGTGGGAATCTTCCTCGTGTTCGAGTAGAAGCCTCCCGCCAGGATGGTGCTTGTGGTGATCACTGGAGTCATGGTGGTGATCAGCGTTAACAATGGCGGCGGTGAGAAGCACTGCTGCAAAGAGGATCAGTAGGAAGTACTTGGAAGATGAAGGCATCTTTGGAGTTGGTTTGGTTTAGCTGATGGGTGAGGTGAAGTGTGAAGCAGAAGAATAGCAATTTATAGGGCTCTACCTTGACCTCCTGACGTCACCAACCACGTCACTAACCTTTGGAATTTTGCGTTGAGAGTAACTAGGCAGTGGAGGTGGCTCTTGCCTTGTTCTTTATTGTCTCTCAAAAAGAGAGAGTTGTACTTATAAAAGATGAGTAGTGTGAAATGGAGAGTTATAAATCAACAAATGTACATATATATATTTACAAATGAACTTTTAAAATACTTGTCAATAAATTATTTCATATAGTAGAATTGGCCGAGAATTATTCTGGAAACATACTAGAAAATTATGTTTCGTATTGATTACGAATCACAATGTGAATGTGTGCTGGCAGATTGAACATTTCGTATGTAAAATTAGAGTAGCCAGGACCGGGTTTGCAAATCAGCGAATAAAACTGCTGACTTCGTAGCCCAGTGGCAAAGAAAGGAGATGAAGAGCATAGATTGGTTTTCTGATAGGTCATCTGTGTTAGTATCTCTGTTGGATATGGAATCTGGAGCGGGCAATGTACCAAATGTTATCATTTCTGGTGAATGTTTCAAATTTAATACGAACCCATATCCACCTAAAATTTTACACTATTATGTAGCGGTACCCAGTTCTCCTATAAGTCGAACATTTTTTTCCAGTATTGAGCTTAACAGATCACCGGTTTCCACACTCGGATCTAGCATGGCGTGAGTTCAGGATTGACTCGCTTTGATACCATGTCAAATTTAAAATAAATCAAAAGAGTATGGTAGAAAGTAGAGAGAACATATTTGTCCGAAGAATGAACACATGGGAGTAAATGATAATTCTTTATTAGATAACTCAAAGATTATAATAACAAATTAAATTATTTATAAACTAAATGATCAATAAACAAAGAAACAGGGAATATGACAGATAATCAAATATATGGACAATCTCATAAATTCAATATCTACAATATTATTTTCTAGAATAACAAAATCAAATCTCAACAGAAGAGAATTCCTTTTGGCCAAAAAAATAGTAGAAGAGGAATAATATCCCCTAAATCAAACATGTCATTTTAAATAAATTTTGGCAAGTAAACTCCTGCAATTTTTTAATGAATTAAATGACGCAGATTTTGAATAATTTACTACGATTTACGTATATAGTAAAGGAGATTCATCATTTATACCTTTGAAAGATGATTGTGTTCGCACCTTCGTCGGTACTTAGGCGGGAAGAAATGTGAGGGGCCCGAGGCTGCTGTTATTATCTTCAACAGATGAGTGCCGTTTTCAGCCAAAAAAAAACGGGGGGATTTGTTCGCAGCATATCATCACTTTTTTATTGATTATGCAGTAAAATTTCACTAGCAGGCTATCTTTCATTTTGTGAGAGTATTTTACGAGTTAAACATGATGCGCTCTACGATTTTAGTCTCATGAACTTTACCTTTTTAATATAATTTATATACACATCCTATTCACTTGGACTAATAACTTGAAATTTATCTAATAAATTTTATTTATTATTTAAAGTGGTAATTTATCTCCGATAATGGGTTTTGTATTTTTCTCCTTGTCATAAAAGAAGTTCGTAAAACTAAAAAAATGATGGAAATAAGAATGAAATAAAGGGTAAATAAAGGGTGAGACAAATCCATGCTCATTAAATCGAATTCAATTATTTTTTTAAATTTAAGATAAAAACCATACTATTAAATTATTTTTAGGTGTTTTTATATTTTTAAAAAATAAAAATAAGCAAATTTTATTTATTTTTATAACTGAATGACACGATAGAAACATGAGAGATTCTTACACGAGCTCAGCTCATCTCATCATTCGTGAACTTCACTAACGAATATTTAACATGTCATTATTAAGTGTCATATCACCATTTTTATTCATTAATAATATTTATTTTTAAATATAATTTAAAGCATCTACTTATATATCAAATATTTATTAATTAAGTTTTTCACGTTATTTCCAAGCTTAGTCCATATAAGAATTTCTCAACTATGAGAGATGCCTTCTCGGGAAGTTCCGTTCTGGCTTTGTCATTCATAACCATGACTTTTGCGCATGCCACTGATCGCCAAGTCTCTTTTTTTATCCCTTCTTCAACTTCTCCTCTAAGTTAAATTTTGCTCAACGAAGCACTCATCTCTTTATGACTTGGTGTTCTTAACGTAGTTAAATTGAAATGTGAACACGTGAAAAGTTAACATAACTCTATTATAATTTTTATATACCATATGATATTTAAAAGTTTGATAAATTTTGAATAATTCAAATCCGAATGTGATCGATCCTCTCAAGGATAATACTCTCACAATCATTAATTTTTTTATTTATAAGATTCGAATATAATGTCTTATGTAATGAGCAGTGGCACAATTATCTCAACTAACCCAGGTAAATTTTTTAGTATTATTTTAAATATTAGTGGTGATGGATCCTTGTTGATCACTTTGGTTCAAGCATACCTCCTAGGAAAGAACTTCTGGTCCATCTCGACTCCGAGTTCTTGCTCATAATCTTGGAGAAAAATCCTCAAGAGTGCTTATCCTATGATCAAACATCTCAATGGGAATGGCAATGGCAAAAAGACATGGTTATGGTTTGACAATGGCAACCACTTAGCCCTCTCATGTCTCTTACTCCTAACAATAATGCTAATGGTTCAGGGGTTCTTATTCATGACTTTGTTTCAATAGTAACTGGTGATGAGAGCTGGAATTGGAAGACTTCTAGGCTGAATATCCTGCACTCCATGCATCCAGAAAGATGCATTATCTATTTTTCCATCTTTGAACAGAGATGATAAAATTATGTGGACAGGTAATCCTAGAGGTTTCTATTCGGTTACTTTTACCTAGAACTCCCTTAGATCGAAAGGTCCCAAAGTTCCATGGGATTAGCTTGTGTGGTCTCAGCTTCTAATTCCAAAACAGAGTTTTATTTCATGGCTTGCTGTAACTAATAAACTTGCTACTTGTGATAGAGTTGTTTAGTGGAATAGGAGTATTTCTCCTTTATATATGTTTTCTAAAACTGATGTTGAATGCAGGGACCATTTTCTCTTTGGATGTCCTTTCTTGAAGAAAATCTGGACTCTCATTTTGCAGCTCAATGGCGTGCATTGAACTTGGAGGGACTGGCTGTTTGAATTTGATTGAATCATACGAACTTGTAAGGGCAAGTCATGTTGCTCTATTTTGTTTCGTTTGTCTTGGAATGCTTACAACTATTACATTTGAAAAGTGCGGAATGACATCATTTTATGCTCCTCTACTCTTTCACAAGAAAAAAATCTTAGCTAGTATCCAGTTTACAATTATATGTAAATTATTAGGGATTAAAGATTTGTACAAAAAGATTAGATCAGATGAGCATAGCAAATTACTTGATTACTAGGATGTGTCCTGGTAATCATTTTGTTCTTTGTTCATCTATCTTTATTTTAATGTAAATGTTTTCATGCTAGTCATGTGAGCTATGAACAATCATGTATATTTTTATAGTTTCAGTAAATTTAAAGCAGAATGGATTTATCTAAAAAATATATTTTATTTTCATTTTTCATTTTTTTATCTTTTCTTTTTATTTTTGTTTATGCTTTTATTTTTATATTTTATTTTTATTCGTAACATTACAAATGGTTATTGTTAGATGACATGTCTGTTTAGCTCAATTACAAAGAACATGTCTTTTTTGCTGGGTGCTGTTTCGCTGGTAGTAAAATGGTAGAACCCCATATTTTACACCATAAATTACGGCATTTAGTTGCAAAATTAATTGTAATATGAAATTATATTGACTAAAACTTTACATTGTAGTTAGTAAAAAGTCTACATTTAAAACATGTAATACTCTCATATTATATTAAGTTTACAATAACTTTACAATTCTTTTATCTACATCTGCCAAATTTCACAATTTTTTTATTGGTAACTTTACAATTAACTTATATTATTTCAAACACCAAAAATCTCAAATTATAATAGTTTTTTCCAACAAAAATTTTATAGTTCAAAATTTTTTGATATAATCTTAACTTGTCCTATCATTTAACACTAATCGAGCCCGCCAACTGTAAAATTGAAAAACGGCCCACATTTTAAATGACATGTCGGCCAATGGAAAAAAGGGACAATATCAGAGATAAAGCATCTATACTTATCTAACAAATAAGAATTCCAGAGGTCTTATGTCACCGCACATCTCAGCCAAGATGGTGACATCTCCAATCAGCGGGCGACATCAAAAGTGTGCGGGAAGAGAGTCAATGCGGGCCGTTGATCTTACGAGGTCATCCGCGTGGATTAGACAACCGACCCATCTGATCTTTAAGGGAAAAATAAAAAACGAAGCCGCAATCTCGAATCTGCCAATGGCATTTGGACGTATTGTGTAGGGTTGAGATTATTTGACGGACCAAACTTTGACTCAATGGGACCCCCGCATAATATGAAACGGAGACTTTCTTAAAGCGCGAAGTTCGAGTAACAGTAGGCGCTACACAATTCGTAAAGAAAGTTTGCCGTAAAACGTGTTAATTATGATGTGTTATATTTATTTAATTAAAAATTAACGTGTAATTAATAATTATATGTAAATATAATTATTAAATTATAAAATTTTATAAAAAATAAAAAATTATAATAAATGATGAATCCTAATAAGTGGTGATACTAATTGGATAAGTATATAAGTAATGGATTTTGATTGTATGAATATATCACGTTAAAATTGTCTACGTGATAGGACCGCTCCATTAGAGACTTTATCCGATTATAATATTTGCCTGATGCTTCAAGTCTAGAAGACGCGCTATAGTAACAAGCTCGAAGCATGAGAATGCCCAACCCGGTGGGGTAAGATGGAATCCTTATTCTCATGGAACCGGGACACGCCGTAATCTCTTATTATTCGTGATTTATCATGGTTCTCTCATAGCTGTAGTTGTACTATAAATATTCAATAGAGAGGGGCAGAATTGTGTTGGGTCGACTTTCAGATCTATCGTTTCCGGTGGTTCTCATACCTAACATTACCTCTTATATGAGAAAGTTTTGTTATGTCACAGGTATACTGCATCAGCATTACTTGGTGGTGTCATAAATCATAACATTTAGTCAAATAAATAGTATTATGAGAGAAATTTAAGACTGTTAGATATAAATTTAAATAGTTTTTTTAAAATTAAAAATCCCAAATAAAATGTTAAATACCTTAAGAGATGAGAATCCTATAAACCCCGACATTGATTAATGAGAAGCGTAGAAGAAAGTTGAACATTATCAAATCTTTTACGAATTTTCTTTTGTGATTTTTAAGGATTTTCTAGGCCTATTAGGGTTTCTTAAAATTTTTTAGAATGTTTAAAGTGTTTATTTAGGATTTTCTTAGATTTTCATAATTTTTAGTGTTAATGACGATGAGGAGAGAGGTGGGACGTTTGGTTGAGACGGTCGTTTATCATATCTTATTTTATGTCTTAATAAAAAGAATAAATTTACATTTTACATCTTAAATTCTTTCTCATAAAACTGTTTATATAACTGGATATTATTGACTGTGATACTACCGAGCATTATTAACACGGTCCACCCGTGACATACAAGGCTCTCTCATTTCGAGGGGATGAAAATTTTGATTGTTTGTGGGACAACATACCCTCCATAGCCACCCTCAATCTTTTTACCCTAAATAAGAAATTTGTTTTAACCCTCCTCGACCTTTTTACTGTATTACCTGTGGCAGTATGTAAATTTACGTATGCGGTATCTAGCCAATCGGAGGAGTCCAACATGCTCCCAATGATCTGCTTCACCGATCACTACTTAATAAACATTTACATATAATCATATGTAAAATCATGTTGTCAATCATTACTCCTGTTGTGTACATATGTGTGCATATACGTGCCATAAAATACCCTAAACTCGAGAAAGCTCGTAAAATTTTATATAATTTTTACTTGGTTTTGCATACTTTTTATTGGATTATCTTATTTCGTCTCCTTAAATCCGTCATAAAATTCCACCATTGAGTTTCATCCTCTTAAATAAGTTTTCTAGATCCTTCTTTGCCAGAAATCATGTTCAATGTTAGATCGTACATCAATAAGACAATATGAAAATTATGGGTTTATAAAATAATTGCGTACAACCACCTGATAGCTTAGCTGTCTAGGTGGAAACGAACTCAGACTCCTACAAGACCAATTATATATTAATAAAATAATGTATGAGGATCTGACAACACGTCAACCTTTGACCTGAACCCGGACTTATCTTTAGTAGTTTCTCACTGATGTAAGCGCGCAAGTTCGACAGTCTTATTTAGACTCAGTTGTAGAGTCTCCTCGGTCAAGAAGATGATCTCGATGGCCACAATTAAAGGATGAATAATATAAGTAGAAATAATTTTGATTCTTTCTTTTGGGCACGGAATTGTGCTAGAAAGACTTTACCGTATGAAAAGAGTAATTGACTAAAAGGAAAGAATATAATAGTATGAAAATGTTACTGATCGTCGAGGCCTGTGGCGGTCACAGTTTCCTTAAGACTTATTCGCCCCCTCTCGGTTGTGCTGAGGACACGTGGACGTAAGTCTCCCAGGATACAACGACTGCAGAACTGTAAGTAGCACCGAACTTGAAGCTCCAAGGCGAACTGAAACAGAAGCTGAACACCACCGAAAACAATGCACGACAAATATAGGGAGGAATATTTCCTAAAACTGATTTTATAGAGATGGTAGGAGATTGTCGGTCAAATGCATGGAATCGACTTAGGAGGCTTTTTCCTTTTCTTTTTTGCTCTCCTCTACCATCCGCACATGCCTCCTATTTATATAGGAGTATGCATGGTGGCAAATTCAATTGCCACAATCATTGGCATTAATGGCAAATGAATTTGCCATCCTTCATCGCAGCAAATCATCCCATGTAACTGAGATGATGTTACTTGCACAATGATTGTTGAAGGCAAGTATGAGGTTTCACTCGTGTATGCTTGTCGATTTCTTGCACACAAGTGCAATTCAACCGGTCTACTAGAAACCTCGGAGCGATCGATATTAGCACATCTAATATCATTCAATTTTATGAAAAACAATTTCTCATTCACACATTTTATTCATGTCAATTATACCATTTTTCCAACATCAGTTGCCTACTTCGCAAACAGTCCATTCTCAACACACAATTCAACATTAAAAACAAGCACTTATGCACCTATGTTGGCTGCTTTCGAAATAGATAAATGCATGTTGTCTTTCAATTACTCGAACATCTTAACCAAGTCTTCAAATATAAAAATCGCACAAGCAATTTCTCAGGTTGGCCTTACCTTGGCAACATGACAGCAACGCTGTTTTCCCAATCCAAGTTAATTCGAAATGATTTGATATACTTTGGAAAATTAGGAACATACCACGAATAGGAGTTCAGGTATCCTCGTAACCTCAAGGGATTTAGTTTAGTGGTAATGAAAAACACAAGTATTTCTTCCCATCTCAAGTTCAAATTCCCTTCAGACTGGCATGTACCTCTGAATTCACCCTGTCATATACACTTGTTGGCGTGTGTATTGGATCATAGAGATTGGTTGGACGAAATTTAAATTCCCTCAATACTTAAAAAATAATAGTAATAGGAGAGCGCATGTATCGGCCAATGTGGAGTGCCCTTACCTATATGGACACCTCTTGTATTACTGAAGGCTACCCAATTTCTATTTCATATATAGTTTCACTAACCAGATGTTTTGTAACCTATTTATTATTTATTCTCTTATCTCTATAATACGAATTACTTCAATATTTGTTGTAGTTATTATTTCATATATTTTTTTTATCATAATCAAATATATATAATTTTAAGTATGTTTGTAATATATTTAAGTGTTATATATTATTGACTTAAAGTTATAATGATATTTTAAACATGAAAATTTATCAAATATGCATAAAAATTAGTTAAAAAAAGTTCATCAAATTAGGAGTACAATGGTTTAAACGTTCGTGAATTAGTATTCAAACAAGAAAGTTATGAATGATTAAAACTAATCACGTAAATCAGTTTAACAGGTTCCGAGTACCTTGTATATCGGAATCGGAACTGGAATCGACCAGTTCCTTGATTTGTTACACATGACCTACCTATTTTATTGAAGTTTACTCAAAACCTGCCCAATAGAGTAGGTTCTTGTATGTTCCGAGTCTACTCGATACCTTGTGTATGCCCCTACTAAATGTAAGAGGAACAGTTCTTGGTACAATGCCACAAGATTTTACCTCAAAACCTAGAGGTTAAAGGTTTGATCTTTACCATGAGAGTTATGCACCTATTTTATTTTTTTTTTATTTACTATCATCATATTATATTTATGAGTTTTCCTTATTACCAAAATTAAATTACTTAACATAGGTTCCATCGAGAAAATTAACATAAAGGAACCTATCTCTCTGTACTTTTCATTAATTTATGCTAATTAAAATGCTTCTTTTGAAAGGAATGTAGAATACAAACGTCACCGCCCATCTCAGCCATGAATCGGACATCCATTGTGAACCCGACAGTGAATGCATGAGTAAACTGGCAGGATCGCATGTTAGGCACCATCAATCATGTGGATGAATATACATATAGGAATTATATAGATGCATATTTTGGGGAAATTTAATATTGATTCTGACAGAATCTATTTGTAGATATATTCAATTTTATTCTTAATAAGAAAATGAGATGTGTGGCTCTAAGAGGAATAAACTAAAAAGGGAAATTTGCACCAATAACACAAAAAATTTTAGAGAAGCTTTAAATTTGTACAAAATTTGTACCCAACTGGTATAAAATATTTTAAAAATTGAACATTCTGTCAAATTTGGGTTAACGTTGTTTATTTTCGTTGACATTGCAGTTAACGTGGATGTCACACTTGCATACTTACTAACATGACGAGCCGCTTAATATTTTTAAAGGAATATTTATAAAATATAAAAAGATTCAAAAAATTCGCAAATATTTATTCAATTATGTAAATTTTATTAAAATATCTTAGTTTTAAAAAATTTGACTGAAATCTAAACATAAAAAATTAAATTACTTATTTATGCTTTCTTAGATGAATTTTCTATACTCATCTATCATGTGCAGAGAAGTTATTTTAAACATTTCATACCCAGAATTAGGATGTGACATTGGTAGTTTGCTACACTACACCTACGAAATCTTTTTACTCATTTTCTACATGTTTGGTGGGTAATAAATGTAATGATTTCATTGCATAGATTATCGTTCAAATCTTAACACATGTAAATTTGATACTCAAAAATTGTAGAAACTTTACGTATATAACGAACTCGATATGTAGTGCATGTTAAATATTTACTCACTTCCACATGGAAAACATGCCCCCTCCGGACTTGTGTTGCCGATTCCCGAAGAGCCGGTGACTTTATATATGAGGAAACAGCAGCATGTGGCGAAAGAAATAAATTATCCCAAAATAAGAAACCTAACACATTACTTTCCTCTGGAATTTAAATTATAAAAAATAAATTCCACCGAAAAAAATAACATAAAAGTATATGATTTACGCTAATAATTTATATTAATCACAAAACTTTATAGGGAAACGAATAAAAAATGGGACGTCACCGCCCATCTCAGCTTTGAATCCGACATCTACGTGTGAAGCCGACAGTAAATGCATCAGTAAAGGGAATATGAACTTGGCAGGACTATATAATAAGCTCAGGCAACCTGTGTATGAATATATTATAAAAATTACAGACGTAAATGTTATCGAAATCATATGATAAAATAATTTATGATGGCCACAGTTACAAAATAAATTTTGAAATAGAAATTTTTTCCCACAATACGAACTCGTGCTATAATATGTTGCAATAAAAAATGAATAATAATCGGGTTGAAAGAATACAATAAATAATATTGTGCTGATTGTCGAGATTTGTGGTGATTACAATTTTCTTAACGCTTATTCGTCTCCTCTTGATCAAACTTCAAACCCATCGAGCGAACCAAATGCAGCGAACCACCAGAAAACGATGTACAAGATAAAAGAAGTGGGAAGCTTTTTTCAGTGTATTAACACCTTAGGACGATGGTCCTATTTATAGTGAAGGAGAGGATTGTTGGTGTAAATGACACAAAATCATGAATTAAAGGCCAGAACCGTGGGAACTTGGCAGTTTGCTGCTCTCGAGACCTCATGATTGAAACGAACATATCCGGTGCACCCGCCAGATGTGTGCATACAAGTTTAACTAAATTGACCTTCGATTGCACCATAGCATGAAATGGGTAGAATTCGCATAATATGGCAAAAAAAACTTATTTCATGTGAGATCATATTTCTCTTATAAATCGCTCTACATTCTCATTTCTTATCAATGTAGGGTAGAATTTCTCCAATTCACCAAATGGGCTCTTATGAGCTCATCATAATTGGCCTTAAGTTTTTATCCATTTGTTATTGGCCGCCCATAACCTATCCAAATCCATTTTAGCCCATATTCATTTATCCAATTATGAGACAATTTCTCATTTAAATGTGATTTTTTCAACAGTACATATTTTTAGAAAATAAATATCAATTCACAGCCAATTGGTGGATATACTTAATTCTATTCTTTTACCTGAAATAATGTTTTTTTCGAATGAAAAATGAGTGTAGCAGGAGTAGTGATCTAAGTCCCCCCTCTTCAATATTTGATTTTTCATTTTCAACTGTAAACAAAATAATAGCCAATGCTCAACATTGGTCCCATAAGCGTAGTATAATAAAAAGTTTAATATAGCTTAAAAAACCAGTATCTTTCAAATCAATATCAAGGAGCATACTTTAAACAGACATTTTAACATAAATGCGTAGGAGAGATTCGAATCCAGGATTTTGCATCCACCAAATCATATTCGAAGTTCACGGTTTTATCGGAAATAATGAAGAATACTGTGGGTTGCGACCTTTATTAGAGAAAATATTATATTAGTTTATTAGGAAATAACATATTTAGAAATAAAATCATATCAATCACATACGTTAGTTGATATATTTAGGCTATTCAAATATTTTTATACTATTTTAGTATTTTTAATTTATATGTTTCCTAGATTATTTTGTTCTCCTTACCTATAAATAGGTAGTTCGTCTATGCAATTAGTGAGTTACTAAATTCAATAAGGTGTGTGGTTATGGCCATTGGCCTACCATATTTCTGTCTCTATCATACTCTTATATTTTATTTTAAATTTTTTCGTAGTATTAGAGTAGGTCGATCAGGATAAGTCCGCTGCTATCATGAATTTAAGTAGTACGGGTGTGCAACCGAACCGGTTCGGGGAGAACCGAACCGGAACCGAACTGGAACCGAACTGGTTCTCCCCGAACCGGTTCTATTTTGGTGCGGTTTTTTAGACTAAAAGCGGTTCGGTTAATTTCTAAGTTTAATTGATGCGGTTAACCGGTTCGAACCGAACCGAACTGGTTTTACTTTAAAAACCCATTCGGTTCGGTTCAAAATCGGTTCGAACCTAATTGAACCGTTTTAAAACCAATTCAATTCAGTTCGAACCGATTTTGAACCGAACCGAACCGTTTTAAAATCAATTCAGTTCGGTTCGAATCGATTTTGAACCGAACCGAACTGTTTTAAAACCAGTTCGGTTCGAACCGGTTAACTGAATTGGTTTAAAACAATGCGGTTTTTTCAACATAAACTGGTTCGGTTCTTTACCTAGTGTGCCGAACCGAACCGAACTAGTTCTTTGGTTCGGTTCGGTTCGAAACCGGTTCGGGGCCGAACCGGTTTTCTGCACACCCCTATTAAGTAGGCATTTTCAATCATGTGCATGGATCACGTTTCATGCCTCCATAGAAAATATAAGAGAATGGAGAGCTTATGAGAGTAAAAAAACTTCTTTTTGTTTTAATCATGAAGTAATGAAGTAATTACTCGATCGGTTACACTAACAGACAACGAAGTTTAATATTATAAGGTGAACATTTCACCACAACTCCATATTCATTTTTAGCGAGTATATTAGGACATTATTTTAGTCTATTAGGAAATAAAATATTTAAATATAAAATTATGTTAATTGGATACATTAGTTGACATATTTAGGAATTCAAATACTTTTTTGATATTATTTTGATGTGATAGAATTTGGAATAATGGCATTTATGTCAATTATTGGTTAATTCGTTTTCAAGTTTTGCCTCTTTGCTTTTTGGTTTCATTGGTCTACAAGTATTTATGGGAGTCCCAAGAGTGGCCTAGGATAGGGAAAATCCAGAGCGAGTTTTATTTTATTATTTTTCTTGTATTAGGAGAGCCCGGCCGTCTCTGAAATAGTAATCACAGTTATTTTCTATTCAATAAAGATAGAAGAACCTATAAAAGTGGTATGAGAGCACAATACCGAGCAATGGTGGCATGTAGAGTAGAAGTGCTAGATGAGAGGTTGAATGAGGAAGTCGGGCAGCTCCGTTCATCCATGATAGAGCAGATTGAGGCAGTCTCAAACATGATAGATTTGGTGAGGTAGGAGATTGCAGCGTTGAAGGCCTTGATGAAGCTGAAGATGAACGCCTGTTGGCCAAGTTGCACAAGGCCACACCCAGCTCACAAACGGGGACGACGGAGGTGGAGGTGAGCGGTGGATTGGCAGCTGAAGGGGAAGGAGAGCACGCATGGGGAATCGAATGCTCCAACATGTAAGAAGCTGTCGGTCCAAGGGATTTGGTAGTGGGAATTGGACAGCTGGCACGACGGTGTTGAAGGGGCAGCTTTAGTCACGAGAGGAAAGGCACCGATGGTCGCAATTTCGGTGGGAAGCAATATTGGAGCATTGGGATGGGAAGTAGGCTCGGCTTGGGTAACTGAGGTGATGGAAGAGGCAAAGGCAAGAGTGAACTACGGGCTTGACTAGATAGAAGGGAGGTTTTATTGGGATGGGCTAGAGTTTTAATGGGCCCTGGGCTGCGAGCTTTGGACCTTGGCAAGGAGATATTCAAGGAATGGGGCCTAACATATAGGATGCAAGTCTACCAGCCCCCTATGCGCCTGGGAGTGACCAAAGCAAACTGGGGCTGAACCAAGGCCAGGGCTAGGCCAGGATACCCAAGCAATCACAATTAGAGCAAGGGCAAGGATCAAACGGGGTCGGCATAGGTTCTTTGGCCAATGGAGGAGAAGCGCAGTGAAATGGATGACGATCAATGTGAAACGTGTCGGGGCAAACCCACTCTGAGGCTAACATGCGAGTGCAAAAATTAAAGAGGCCTAAGAAGGAGAAAATGCATACAAATGCATATACCAGGCCAAGAGGTATTTCACTGTCAATAGGTTGACCAAAAGAGAAAATCTGATGGTAGCAGCAATATGCTTGGAAGGGAAGGCACTCGCATGGTTTCAATGGAGAGAATGGTGGCACCCAATGCAATCTTGGGCTGAGTTCAAAGACTGCTTGCTAAAGCGATTCCGTCCAAGGAAGGAGAGCGACATATAGGAATAATTTTTGGCCCTAACACAAGAAGGAACGGCAGTGGAGTACCAGGAATAGTTCGAGCTACTTCTCGGTTAATTCTGGGGAGTTTCCAAGCCGGTATTAAAAAGCAATTTGATGAAAGGGCTCAAGCCTGCGATTCACGGTTCATTACTGACCTTGAAGTTGAGAGGGCTGAATGAAGCTATGGAGTTATATCAATTGACTAAGGATCGAAACACAATCATGAATTCTAGAAGCACACCTAGAGGATGATCAAAAGACTAGACAATAGACTACTAGAACGAAGAACAAAAAATCCACTTGTAGGAACACGGCTAGGAGTCAAGAGACTCATGGAGACCGAGATGATGAACAATAAACCAATGGAATATGCTTTTGTTGTGATAACAAGTTTACATCAGGCAACTGGTACGAAGACCAAAACCTACTGGTTTTAACCGTGTGCAATGACGGGGATGATAGAGGTGAAGGGGAGGAGGGAGAATAGATCATGGAGGGGGAACACCCACACTGGAAAGAAAAGAACTGTTGATCTATTTAACTTCTTGCCGATTTTCACCTTGAGGACAAGGTGAGTCTTTACAGTGGGAATAATTATAGAATTTGGAATAATGGCATTTATGTCAATTATTGTTTAATTCCTTTTTGGGTTTTGCCTCTTTCCTTTTCGTTTTCGTCGGTCTAAAAGTATTTTTGAGGTAACAAAAGTCGTCCAGGGTAGGGAATATCTAAAGCATGTTTGATTTTGTCATTTTTATTATACTAAGAGAGTCTGACTGCCTATCAAATAGTAGCCACAATTATTTTTAATTCAATAAAGATTGCAAGTCCTGTCATGATATTTTCAGTTTATATATTTCCTAGATTATTCTGTTCTCCTCGCATATAAATAGGTTATTCGTTTGTATAATTAGTGAGTTGCTCGATTCAATAAAGTGTATGGTTACGACCATTGATATACCATATTTCCCCATATCTCTATCATACTCCTCTCATACTTTATTTTAAATTTCTTCAACTTTAACTGTTATGCTATCTGCGTCAGAAATTAGTTCTCTCTCTAGCCTTCTAGAGAGAGAAAATCCTCTTCTCGTGAGTGCTTCCCAGTCAGTTCTGCTTGATTGTCTCCCCTGCAATGCTCAGGTTTTCTTCGCTTAGTTTTTTATTCTAGAGTCAATTTCCATACTCTCAATTGTGCTTTTTCTTTCTTTAATCAGAATAGCATCAAATTTTCTAAAATTCCACTCCATGATGCTATTTTTCAATCATGCTATTTTTCAATCACAATTGTTTGCATTTACATTGGTCAGTCGTCATTTCTCAAATCATAATCTGTGATTCTAATAATCGCTCTGGTGCTCAGCTGATTGCTTGTTCTGGAGATGCAAGAAATTGAGAGTTGTGCGAAAACCTTTACCTGTCTGATCGTGCTTGCTAGCTTTGCCAATCTTGCAGGAACAATTCCTTTTGCCAGTTGTCAGTTCTCACGCCATTTCTGCGATTTGATCACATCCTAGTGTTTGTATGGCAACATGGAGGTTTTTACAATCAAACGAAATTGCATTGTATCATTTACTCTACATCTAAATTGTTTTGGCAACTAGGTTGTCATTTGGGTGATCTAGTTGGTGTGTTAATAGCTTTAAGGTTTTGAATATACTAATACCCTGTTTTGTAGAAAATCTGTGACTAAGTGTCTTATGGCGATGGGAAAATAGTCTGAGGTAACACATATGTCCTCGAGCCTTGATAGCCTCAATAAAAACACTGCTCTAGTTGGAAGAGTCATTGCTGATAGGAAAATCAACTGGGGGACTGTCATGGGTGTGCTAAAGTGGTCATGGAGTGAATTGGGAGAGGTGAGGGTTTTGGGCTTGAAGACTAATGTGTTTCTATTTGAATTCAAGAATGAGAAGGGAGCTGTGAGACCCATAGGGGAAGGACCTTGGGCAATACATGGTCATTGTTTGAATATAGTCAAATGGGATCATGATAAAAGGTTGGGTGAACTAAGTCTGGATTGTATTAGTTTGTAGATTCAAATTCATAGATTATAGAGGGATCAGATGCTGACTGAGAATGCTCAAAAAATAGTTCAGAAAGTTGAATATGTAGCGAAGGTGGATGAGAATGTGGGAGTTAAGGAAGCCATGGCAGCTTTCTAAGAGCTATAGTGGTGATCAAGGCGGATGAACCTTTATGTAAAGGTACCTAGGTGATGGGTTAGAAGGATGAGAAATATCTGATAGACTTCAAATACGAGTGGTTGTCTGCCTTCTACTTCACATGTGGAAAACTAGATCATACCATTAAGACCTATAAAAAAGAGACTTAGAATGAAGATCAATGAAAGCATGGCCCTTGGTTGAGGGGTAATCATGTGAAAGTATCCCAATTTGTAATCAATGAAAGCATATTTGGCAATTGGCACAATCAAGGAGACAGAAGAAACAGCCATCCGACTCCCTTAGCTGAGCAAGAGACAGACACTAATATAGAAACCACTCCACAGGTTAAGCTGAAAAGTTCTTTTGGTGATAAGAATGAGGATAAATGTGAAAACAAAGAGAATCTCCCTGGCAACAATGAGTAGGTTCAAAATAAAGAAAAAATTAATTGTGGAGGAAGCCCAAGAGCAATCTTTATTTGAGGACCAAGGAAAATTGTGTAAAGTGAATGGTGACTATTTTGTGGAACTACTTGCTGATGATGAAGATGAAGATAATGGTAAAGCCTTGATTCATTTTAGCTTATTTGAAACTTTGAAGAATTTAAGCTTAAAAAGAAAGGCTGAGGAAGATAATACAAGATCTGGTACAAGAAGGGTAATAGTGGAGGAAGGAAAAATAGTTGACATTATTCAGTCCAAGACAGTGAAGAAAAGGCAGAGGAAAAAAGAACAAAAAAGTTTGCCCGTTAAAAATAAAAAGAATATCAAGAGAAACCGGAAGAATGCATTAGTTGAGATCCCTGTTGTGTTAAATGCTAATTTGAGTTTTGGCTTTGGTGGCTTGCCTGGAAAAGTCACCGAGAAGCAATGACCTGCTTAAGCTGGAACTATCAAGGTTTGAGTGCCCCCTTGATAGTTCATCATCTAAGAGCCCTGATATGCAAGTATAGACCTAAGGTACTTTTTTTAATGGAAACAAAAAACAAAAAATAGAAGTTGGAGACCCTGCGGAGGAAGATGAAGTTTGACAATGGAACTTATGTAGAGCCAGTTGGTCTGAGTGGAGGTCTGGCCTTATAGTGGACGGAAGATACAATGGAAGTTCTACAATCTAATCAGAATATTATTTATATCGAGATTTTTTTTGAGGAAGTTAGAAGAAAGTTGGTTTGATGCTTATTGTGATTTCTAGAAACGATGGGAGTGGTGGCAGCTGTTGAGAGATCTGGCAAGGAATGTACATGACCCTTGGTTGTGTGCAGGACATTTCAATGATTTTCTTAATCATTCTAAGAAGAAAGGAGGAAGCAGGAAAGAGGAAAGAAGTATAAAGGAGTTTAGAAGGATGATGTTTGACACAAGACTTGCTGATTATGGATTTCAAGGATATCAGTTCACTTGGGTTAATAATAGAAATGATAATATGATTTTAGAAAGGCTGGATAGAGCAATAACCTCTGAAGAATGGAAGCTTACTTTTCCTTAAACTCAAGTTGTTCATGAAGGTTTTACAGGATCTGATCATAGACAACTAATCATATATACTTACTGGAATGGCAAAAGGGGTTGCAAGTAGTTTAGATTTGAAAATAAATTGATTCTTGAGGATGGATGTAAGCAGGTGGTAGTCAGAGCTTGAAGGGAGACGAATGTAATACAATTGGAAGATTTCAACTCAAATTGGCACTATGCAATGAAGAACTGAAAATATGGAGTAAAAAGGGTCTTCCCCAATAGTCAAAATAGGATTGAAGAATTGCAAAATTTGTTGGATACAATGTAATCTAGGGAGACAGATTGTGAGCAAGAGTAGAGAACATATTAAAATGAAATAAATGAACTGTGGAGATAAAAAGAATTATTTTGGCAGCCAAGATCCAGGGTTTGTTGGCTTCAGTTGGTAGGACAAAAATACCAATTTCTTTCACAAAGCAACACTCAAAAGAAGGGCTAGAAACAAGAGTACCAGAATCAAGAACGATGAAGGTACCTGGGTTAATCGAGAGGACAAAATTATGGAATGCTTTTTAGACTTCTATAAGAAGCTCTTTCAAGGAGAAAATGGTTCCAAAACTGAATAGACCTTGGAAGTTATCAGTTGCTTTTTGATGAGCCTACAAAGAGAGTGTTGGATAAAGATACAACAAAGGAGGAAGTTAAGAGGGCAGTTTTTCAACTAGGGGCTACCATGGCTTCAGGACCAGATGGATACAATGGACTATTTACCAGCATCACCGGGAGATTATAGGCTTTGATTTAACTGCTGCAGTCTTAACTTTTTTCAAAATTGGTTGTATGTCCAAATCTTTAAATGCTACTGACATAACTATGATTCTTAAGGTCTCGGGACCCGAGGATCCGTGCCAATTCCATCCCATAAGTCTATATAATTTTGCTTACTAAGTCATTTAAAAAATCTTAGTCAATATGCTGAAACCTATCATCCCAAAAATCATTTCTTGTCAGCAAATTACTTTTATTGCAGAGAGATAGACAATGTGACTGCAGCTCATGAGGTCTTTCACTTTCTTAAGAGAAGGAAAAAGGGGTTAGAAAGGCTATTGTGCTGTGAAACTAGACTTGCAAAAGGCTTATGATCATGTTGATTGGATTTTCCTAAAAAAGCTACTTCGTAAAATGGTCTTTAGTGAAAAATGGATTAAGTGGATAATGGAATGTGTTTCAACTATTTCCTATAGAATAATTGTGAATGGAAAAGCTTTTGAAACCTTTTTACCTTCTAGCGGTATCAGACAAGGGGACCCATTGTCCCCTTGTTTGGTTATCTTTTGGCTGAGGTCCTTTCCAAGTTAACTATAGAGGCTAAGATGAATAAACCATGCCCTATCCTTTCTGACTTGTTTTTTGCTAATGATTCTCTATTCTTTTTGGAGTTGATGAATAGTATGTTGCACAATTGAAGCAGGTGCCAAACCTGTCTTGTTCTACCTTTGGACAAGTGGTGAATTTGCAAGAATCATCTCTTATCTTCAACTCCAATTGCAATAGAGAAGCCAAAGAGATGGTGAGTAGTGTACTGGGAGTGGACTTAAAAATGAAACCTAGCAAATACTTGGGTTTTTTTAGCAAAGTGGAGTAAAGAAAGAAGGAAATATTTCAAGTTTTAAAGGAGAGAATTGTACATAGACTAAAAGGCTGGAAAGCATAGTTTTTAACTCAAGGAGGTAAAGAAGTTCTACTCAAAGCTGTAGTGTTAGCTATGCCTACTTATATGATGAGTTGTTTGAAGGTTCCTAAAGGATGGAGCAGTGAAGTTAACAACCTAGTGGCCAAATTCTGGTGGGGGCAAAAGGAGCGAGAGAGGAAAATACACTGGGTTAACTGACAAAGTATGATAGAACTAAAGGAAGTAGGAGGTATGGGTTTCAGGGACTTACATGATCATAACATAGCTCTTCTAACAAGAACTGCTTGGAGATTACTAAAGAGTCCTGATGCAATGTGGGCAAGGGTACTTGAGGGGCTCTATTTTCCTCCAAATGATTTTTTGGAAGTTAGTAGAGGATCGAGATAGTCTTGGTTATGTGGGAGCCCATTAGAAGGTAAGGAAGTGTTGAAAGAAGGGACTATATGGACTATTGGAGATGGAGGAAGTGTGAGGGTTTGGGAAGATAATTGGATTCTAGAATTAAGGAATTTTAAACTACAAGACCTCAGCCAGTAAGGATCTTTATATCAGAGTATGCAACTTAATTAATAGAACCACAAGACAGTGGAATTTTAAAATACTCTAAGGGAAAATCCTACCACAAGAAACCATAATGATTGAAGCTATTCCTTATTTTCAAAAGGAGTTGAGATTGTTTGATTTGGCCACATGAGACAAGCAGAGAAGTCACTGTCAGATCTACATATGCCTTTGACAGAGGAAGATCAGGTTCCGGACCTACTAAAGCCTCAACTTCACATCAAGTAAATAGGAAAGTTTGGACTTTGCTATGGAACATAAAATGCCCTAGTAAAATAAAGGTTTTTCTTTGGAAAGCGATAAAAGATGCAATTCCCTCAAGAAGCAATTTAACTAAAAGGGGAGTCTGTGAAGTTGTAAAATGCCCTTTTTGTGATTTTGAGGAAAATGTGGGGCTTCTATTATTGTGTTGTGATTGGGTCAACCATGTGTGGTTTGAAGTATCAGGAGTTTGAGTGCCAAAATAGACCATCACATCCTATGATAGATGGTTAGAATGGTAGCTGGTGATTCAGGAAACATATGAGAAGAGGTGCTATCAAAAGTGGCTTTTACATGTTGGCAAATTTTGAAGGGAAGAAACAAGGCATGGCTGAGTAGCGAAAGACCAAATGTTGAAAAAACAATCTCCAAATCCAGATTCAGTATACATGAGTTCATGCAAACACAACTGAGACTCAAAACAGTAACCTCATAGCAACCTCAAGCAGATCAGCCTCTCACACAGTCTACAAGTTGGCCATTCCCTTATCCAAGATACACCAAAATTAATATTGATGGTGCATATAACCCAACAACAAAAATTGTAGGTCTGGGTGGTGTACTAAGAAACCATGCAGGATAGTTTAAGGGGTTTTCAGGAAGAAGACTTATTCGTTTGTCGGCACTTGAAGCTGAGCTTTGCGCTACATATGGGTGTTGAATGGGTTGTACGTGAAAGCTAGTTAAAGGTTGTCTTTGAGATGGACTCCAACTTGATGTACGGAGCCTTGCAAGAGACGAATAGAGGCATTCCATGGCAAATCAAAGGGCTCATCAATGAAATCAAGCATAAAAAAGTAAATTTGAGAGTTTATGCATCAGTCTAGTTAATAGATGGATGAATACATGTGCAACTGTTGAAGCCAAAGTGGCGAAAAGTGGAACCTTGGAGGGCATTTGCAAGGAGACCCTAGAGAGAGAGGGTTAAAGAAACTTCCCGAGAAAAATAAAGAGTGGGCAGAGGGGAAACTGGGTGCTCTCTGTAGTACGAACAATGCCGTTTAAATCTAATAATAATTTCCTTTTCGGCCAAAAAAATATGTTATGCCATCTACACCCACCACAATGCTAGCAAAAACAATCCAAAGGAAAAAAAAACATTTTGAAATCATTTTACGCAATTTATGCAATTATTGAATTCTTTTATTTGTCAAGAACTAATTCGCATTCAAATGAAGCAATTCAGTTGAGAATTTGATGCTAAATCGAAAATCTAAAACATGAGGACACTATAAGAGATAACATAGAGATAATATTATATACTAATATGGGATGATCTCATCGGTGGAATTTGCATATATTGTATTAAAATATTTTCTCTGAGAGTGGCTGTACAACTTGGTTAATGTCTTTAACTAATATCAGGGCACTGAGCCCAAAATGGCGTGACTAAGGTCAACAATCCGACTCGATTGCCACCTACACATTTGGCTGGCTGAATTTTGAGTCGGTAGGCACCTCTGAACCGGCTGGTATTAGTCGGTTCGGTCTAGTACAATCGACTAGTATTATTAGGAGAGGTCGTGGAGTTGGGTTGGATAACCTCCATCTACATAACGTGTATCTTAAATTTTTAGATTAAAAATGAATTCGGTCTCTTATAGACATTATTAAGATGATGTGGAATTAGATTATTAAATAGAACTTGCACTTAGTAAACCGCACAAGAAATTCCCTCACAATCAGTTTCGTTTTCATGGCATTACTCCGAAGACGATCTGAATGAATCAAGGTTCGATCTGTGGAGTAATATCCCTACTGGATACGTCCAAATGCCCGTGACAGGCAAATACGAGGTTATGGTTTCCCCCTTTCTCTGCCGTACAAGGTATATTGTTGCACTGTATAAGTCTTGGTGCTTATATGTTAACATCACACAATAAAATTGTGCTTTTTTGTATTTTTATATAAAACTTAAAAAATAAAAAATAATTAAAAGATAATTGAATCTTATTAATTATTATGACACGATGACATCGTTTCATAAAATATTGTCTTCTTCGATAGGGAGAGCATTGGCTTGACTATAACAATTTCTGAATCTTTGGTAGTTCCGTCATTGACAGAAGCCTATAAACTCGACAGTAACAGTCCACTCGTAATATTTTAACAATTCTCACTCAAACCTAACTTATCCATGCGGATCACCTCCTAAGATCAACGGCCCACATTGATTCTCTTCACTCGTGCTTTTGATGTCGTCCGCTGATTGAAAGAGTCCCTGTCGTTGCTGAGACTTCAGGAAGACGTGAGACTTCAGCGATTTTTATTCGTTAGAAGATAAAATATATTCACGAAATTTGGTTTCTCTTTTGAAAAATGAATAGTGTGAGCAGGCCGCACGTGAGCAGTTTTTTTCCCTCAAATAATGAGGATTTTTTTCATTGCTTAAAAATAAGTACATGAGTAAAATATTCAAGAGAAAGAAAATTACAAGATCATGTTATATCAGAAGAATCCTCTAGGACTAATTATAAAGGAAAATATACGCGTAAAGTACATCGATAATACATGGTACAATCATAGCCAGTCAGTAGGTTACTAGAGTTCTGATCACAACCTCCTACCGATTTACATGAACGTTGATAAAGATTGAGGTGGAAGGGTCCTCAAGCCATTAATCAATGTACATCATAGTATGATTGTATAGAGATTTAGCAATCTCCATAGGAGAGCAAAACATGTAGGTGTCTTGAGCAGTACTCGGGCATTCGACTCCTTATATTACTAGAAGAATTATCGTATTAGTTGAGCTCGTAATATCATTTATGAAATAAATTAACGATTATTTAGCACATTAAAAAAAGATAATATTCGATTTTTGTCCAATGGTAAAATTCACTTTCTTCGTACGATATTTTCTTACTAATGTGTCAGATAATAATTAGTCAAATTCATTACCTCGTACATGGAATCGAACATGTATAAAAATCTCTCATACGCCACGGTCCCACTGGGAAAGTGAAACAAGAATTCGTGCGAAAATTAACTTATTCCTTAATTTTATTGCAGCAATTTGTATAGTGTGTACCGTGTATACCACGTGACAGTGCTGATATGATATTATAAATTAATAAGATTTGGTAATTTTAAGATATTTTAATAAAATACTAAAAATAAAAAATCCCAAAAAATTGAATTTTATTAATTTATAATACTATATCGGTACTGTCACGTGTTATATCTATTATATTACAAGACTTTCTAAAAAAGCATGTACATTTTTATTTAAAATTAAGTTAATAATTTTCTCCCGAGAGTTAAGATTAGCATAGTTATGAGAAAATACGAAAAAAAAACTTTATATATAAGAAACATATGTAAATTTAAAGAAAATTTCTAATATGTTTTCATTTTGTATTATATCTACTGTTATCTAGTTCTTATATAAGCTCGGGCTTATTATATAACCATAAGATTTTCTCTGTTATCTTTGAGATGAACTGACTACAAGTAAGATATTTTCTTCTTTTCTTAGACTTTAGCTGATCAAGTGTTCGACACTGGGACATTAGGGGTGTGCAAAAATACTAGTCAGGGGAGGACTGGGCCGAAACCAAATTGGTTTGAATTGGTTCTATTTTGGTGCCTTTTTTACACGAAAAGCAGTTCGATTAATTTCTAAGTGTAATTGATGTGGTTAATGGGTAAGAACCGAACCAAGTCATTTTTAATATAAAAATAATATAACAATACAAAAAAATATAATTCAAAACTAATTTAGTTCGGTTCAAATCGATCTCAAATTATTTTAAAACAAATTTCAGTTTGGTTTGAACCGAATTTGAACATTTTTAAAGCCAATTTCAATTCAGCTCGAACTGGTTTCAAACCTAATTGAGTTGTTTAAAAATCGATCCAATTCGATTCGAGCCGATTTCAAACCAAACCATTTTAAAGCCTATTCAGTTAGAACCAGCTAACCGGATTTGTTTAAACTAATCTGATTTTTTTCACACAAACCATTTACTGTTCATGCTTGCTATGTCAAATTGAATCGAACTGGATCTTTTGGTTCAGTTCCGTTTGAAACTGATTCCACCCCTGAACTGGTTTTTGCATACCCCAAATGGATATGGCACGGTGTGAACCTATTCGATAACTTATTCTCATAACATATAAAATCTTCACCTATATGAGAGATTCAGCCCATTCCACCCAAGATGCTAAATTGTTAGGAGGTGGTAGCCGATTGTTTTATAAATTCAAGTTTATTTTTTAAATCTAATTGATTTTTTTATAATTTAAATCGAATCTACGTGAGATTTAATCTTCACCGTACCTTATTAAAAAATGAATTTAATCTTAACTTTAGAATTAGAAAGTCGACTACCGAAAAAAAATAGAAAGACAGAATTTAATTTACACTAATAAACTTTGAAATATTCCCTTATTTTCTTTATTTTCAACTTTTTCCCCGACCCAGGGAGCTCTAGTGTAGGAGAGAGTCCGCAATGCTGATATGATATTACAGTCAATAGAATTCAGTTATTTTTAAAATTTTTTAAATAAAATCTAAAAGAAAAATAATAAACCCTAAAAGAAAAAAAATAACCATAAAAGAGTTTGATTTGATTAACTCGTGATACTACATCAGTACTATTACGTGGTACACCCGTTATAAGACTTTCTCCTATGTAGCCCAAAAATTAATCGCTTCCTAACTTTAAGTTTGTTACATTTTTTTTAAATGACAGATAATTTTTTTATTTGCACCACTCAGTCTCCTAAGGTTAGTCGAAGAGGTCAGTCTCCTCGGGTTAGTCGAAAAGCACCTCGAAACTAATCTACTGTCTTGCCAGGATCCCTGAGAAAATTCCCATCAACCTCGTAACCTGATATTCGATTCTGAGATCACTCATTTGGGGACCTAGCGCGGAAACCATTAGATCACCCAAATGGCAGATAATTATTTTATTGATAAAATCTCATCTACTGGCATACCGCAGTGGCTCTACAGATAATTTCTGGTGAATATTTGAAAAGTAAAAACATTTCTTGGAAATTAATGTTCAATTTGAGTTAGTAAGCACATTTTTTCTAAAGCCGGAGGCAATTTCTTTTGGGAATCCTATAATATCCTTTCAAATGAGATTTTAAATTCGAATTTTATAAATAAAAAATTTATAATTTGAAAAGTCCTATGTCTTACTATACCGAAAAAGCTCAAATCTAGATTAAATGGAATTTATATTGGATTAATGAATATAATGGCATATATTAAAAAGGAAAAAAAAGCTAATGTATAATGCGTAAAGAGCATCTATCTAAATGTAAAACGTGGATGATGATTGGATCCTCGGGTAGCACCCGTGCATTCCAATATAAATGCCGTACATGGTGGGTGGCACAACTAGATTCCATTGCCTCCATTAACATCGAGCTATGTTAAACAAGAAAAGATCTCGGGCACTAACAAAGATTCACTTGAGAGTACCACAATACCAGATTGTTCAACTTTTTTCCGTGATAAGAGAAATCCATTAGTTTAATATAAAGATAGAAGGTAAAAAAAATTAACATATAACTCTTACTGTAAGAATTCAAACATACAATCTCTAAATTATCGACCTTGTGCTTTGACGGTCTAAAGTCCACTCCCATGTAATTTGGTGAGGTTGAAAGCACATGTTCGAGTCTAGATTTGAACAATATTGTTAGGAGCGAATCTTAAACATGTGTTTTGGTAGATACCGGTGTGCGCAGTAAATTTTGAGTCCAAAATTACGTAGACAGGAAAAATGAATGACAAATTGTTCTATGTATTGATTTGGGGGTACAATTCTCTAGGAGGAGTCTTGCAAACAATGAGCAAGAAAGCCCTTTGATTCTCCTTCTTGGGCTTGGTCTCGAGCAAGGGCTTGGGCTTGCTCTTGGTCGAGGAACGGTGTAGATTCGTCGGGGCCTTTGGACTTGGTCCGATCGGTCTGTGGATGTCTCGGGCAAGGAGGGCTTGTATGGCTTGATCTTGCACCAGCGTTGGTTGTGGAGTCACCGGAGGCCTATGGGCTTGATCCGACAAATCCACTTTTGGGTCTCGAGCGAGGGCTAGAGTAGCTTGATCTCGATCGAGGTGGAATCACCGGGGCCTGTGGGCTTGATCCAGGGAGTCCGATTTGTAGTCTCGAGCGAGGGCTGGAGCAGCTTGATCTTAGTCGAGGCGGAGTCACTGGGGCTTGTAGGCTTGATTTGATGAATCCTTGGGAAGTCTTCCGAATGTCTTCAAGTCGGCAGAGCTTCGAGAGTTCTGAAGAGTCTTGAGTTCTGCAGAATTTCTTCAGATCAATTCTCCTTCAGATCAATTCTCTGTCCCCATTTATGAAGAGGAGCTCTCTATTTATAGAGGAAAGAAGCTTATGTGTCAATCCCCGTACTTCAGATCTTGACCGTCCATCTTGATTTTATGGATAATTATCTGATTTTGTTTGTAGATAATATCTATCTGTGGAGATATTACGTAATCTCCCAGATTGTAGTAGATAATGCCCCTTTTCATTATAGATAATATCTACTAATTTGAGATATTGTGTATTCTCCAGATTTCCTGTTGATATAATATCATTGCATTTATCTGTACAAGATATTATACATATTATCTGAAACTATATTTATTTGTTCTAGATAATATCAACTGTACCGGTTAGCCACAGATATTTTACTATAGATTACCGATTATTTTCCGATGACATGTGCCGTGTGCTTAAGTATCAAGAAAATTATGCAACTTAATTTATCCAAGATATTAATACCACATTTAACTGGATATTTAATATATCGGATAAGTGAGATGGCCATTCGTGATTGGCTGTAATTTTCCGAGCTCTACAACCGGCTTCTGAAACTATACTAGACCGTTGATGGTGATACGTTGATTGAGTCAGTATTAGTACTAGTTGTTCAATTCGTCTAATATGTTTGCGATTGAATATAAAAATCCAAACATTATGTAGTAGAGGATGGCTATATTGCTACTACTGTTGTTCCTTTTTTTGTTTTTATAAAAAAGAGCAGAAAATTTATGTCACTGTCAAACAACATTTCCTCAAATTGTCAAGATTTTCAACTATATAGGATCCCAGTCGGCTTCCAAAACATGTAACGTCAGTTAGTGCTTGGGTGGCTGCTAACAAAACGTCCATGTTACCTTATCTCGTACTCTGTAACCAATGGGCAATGTAGCTTTCACATTTCAATTAACTGTGCGAAAATTAGGTGTGTGCGAAAACTGGTTTGGAGACCGAACCAGTCTTGAACTAAATCGAACCAAAAGAACCAGTCCGATTCGATTCAACATAGTAGGCAAGAACTGCAACTGGTTTTTGTGGAAAAAAGGATTGATTTAAACCAATTCAGTTATCCGGTTTGAACCAAAGTTTGGTTTTAAAACGGTTCAATTCGATTCGAATTCGGTTTGAACCAAATTGAATTCGTTTTAAAACGATCCAATTCAATTTGAAACTAGTTTGAACCAAATTGGACTGGATTTGAATTTTATTTTTGTATTATTAAATTATTTTTATATTAAAACCAATTTAGTTTGATTCGACCGGTTAACTGTACAAATTACACTTAGAAACTAATCGAACCACTTTTCGTTTGAAAAACCGCACCAAAATAGAATAACTTTTTGCCCGAACGGATTTTTCTCCCCAAAACGATTTTTTTGCTCACCCCTAGCGAAAATGAGCAGATTATATAGATTAAAAAGGGAAAACAATAACTTCATTAACCAAAAAATAAACTTATGGTTGGAAAATGGGAGAGAGGATTGTGCGTAATGGGTTCACCCCGTGACAATGCTAATTTGTCATAAATTAATGAAATTTAATTATTTTAAGGGCCCATTTGTTTTTCTAAAAATGGTACAAGAATCGGAATCAAAATTATTGATTCTGTTTGAATTTGTTTGTTGTTCAAAAAGTGGATTCTGATTTCCTCAGATGGTGAAATTCGTTTCCCCCATATTACGGAATGCAATTCCTCTCCTTAAACTAGGAAATCAAGTTGAAAGTTCTCTAGAATAAAAATAAATATCTCCTAAAAAATCTCAACTACTCATAAACTCTTCACTGCATAACTAAAAAATTTGTAATAAATACTGATTATTAGAAATCTTTTACATGTATAAAGCCGAGGATTTTTTCATCAATGGTTGAGCGTTAGTTTCGAAAAAGAAAAGAATAGGCAAAATTTCAACAACTAGAGAAGGGAAATGCCTATGAAGAAGGAGAGAAAAAGTTTAAAAATGAAAAAGTTCATACAATTAATAAATTTTTTGATAAATTAGTATTTTTTTCATTAGATAATTTTCTTATGTTTATTCCATTTGTCTAAATTATATTCAATAAATTGTTCAAACTGTTTTTCTTTTATTTCAAATGTCTATTATTTTAACCCAATGGTAATAAAGGGAGTTAGATTCTATTTCTAAATTAAAGTAAACGAAAACTGAAGATCATCATTTCGTTTCCGATTCCATCCCACAATACAAACTAAATGGTCCCTAAGATTTTTTAATAAAGTCCTAAAGTTTTAAATAGCACCACTGGAAATAACTTAATCTTAATCATTTTTTATACCACATTAATACTATCACGTCATATAATATTTGCGTATAAACTTTCTCAGAAAATGGAGGAGGATGAAAAAAAAAAAAAAGAAAGAAGAGCAGCAAAAGGGAGACTCGCAAACGTATCTCCTGCCTCTATTGTACCTTATAGTCTCTACATAAATTTTTAAATTGTCTAATTGGCAGGTAACCGTGCACGCAGCAGTGGAGAGAGTCTTGTTTGCAATATAGACAACACTGTTTGATGGTATCACAAGTGAACAAAAATTAGCGACACCAACAAATTGAATTTAGGCTGTAATATATACATTTAGATTTTAAATAAAAATTCTAAAAATCTTACGAATTCTAGAGTTCTTTACAACCTCTAATAAATCCTAAGAAATCTCGTGTTCTATAACCTCGACTTCTTTTTTTCCTTCTCCCTAATTGATGTAGAGAGTTTCTTACAATTTTTTTTTAGATTCATATGAATTTTCTTAAAAAGTTTTAGAAAGGTTTTAATTTATGTTTTACAACCTAAATTTTATGATATAAATAAAATAATATGACAGATTTCTATTAGCTTATGAGATCATTAAATAGTACTGATATGATATCCTTGATATATGCAAGGCTTCCTCGTAGTAGTGATGGCGGTGTTGGATTCTCTACTGCTCAATTTTATGGGCTAAGTCTTTTATGTAACAATATGAACACGTAACAGTACTTATGTCACCTATAGTGATGCCAATCAATAAAATTTAGATGTTTTCAATATTTTTTTATAAAATTCTAAAAATAAAAATTAGAAAGATCTGAATTTTATTGATCAGCGTTATCACGCAAGTATTATTATGTGATAATATCTTTACAGTCAAAGACTTTATCCTATTCTACAGTGTCACATGTGGAAGGGAGGGATAAGGTTCTTTCTCAAATTTCAAAGCACCAAATAACGGGCAGGTTTTTTGACTTGTGAGTTCATAGTCATGCCCTTGTGCGCCCGCGCCCTGAAGTGATTTTAAGATCAATCTGGATAAAGCAAGCGCATGCAGATTAAACAAGGTGTGAAAGAGAAATCAAAGGAAAAAAAAAATTGATATGTGACATTATCTTTCAAATAAAATCATCTTAATTAAATTCTCATTACTAAAACTCGTTCCGCTCCTTAACTTTTTCCATTTTCCTGGCTCATCTAGGTTGCGGGACCTCTTCTTTTTTAATGTGCAAAACAAGTACATAAATCTAGAAAAAAAAAAAAGAAGTGTGAATAAAACAGTATGTTATAACTATGTCATCATGTAATAACGTTTTTGTGATAATACTAACTAATAAAATTAAACCATTTTTTGGGTCGTTCCTTTCGTTTTTAGGATTTTATAAAAGAAATCCTAAAATTGACTTAATATTATTGGTTGGTATTATCATATAAATACTATCACGTGGTGACACTATTATATGCAAAATTCTCTCTCTTTCTTTATTGAACCTCTTTTATAACAAAGAAAATGAAAAGAGAAATAAAACCGTAGACTAAGTAGATAAATTAACACTGTGGAACAAATAGATAAAATTCATTAGGCGAGAAAAATGTAAACTCCATAAGAAGCCATTTTTATAATTAGTTTTTGACAACTCTAGGAAAAATAGTGTTATTAAGTCACTTTTAAATATTAAATGGTTGTGAAATCTCGAGTTGAAGTCAATTTTACATTTAGTTGGGATGCTCATTGGTCTCCTTTTTGATATCTCCTTGTTGTCAAGGGTGTTTTCTTGATGTTGGATATTGAGTTATGGTTATCTTGCAGGCTATGAGTTAATCCGGACCCGAGAAGATAATCAGGAAATCAAGGATTACGAGCTTTCAGTAATTTCATGACACTGTGTCATTACAAATAAGAGCATATTGCATTCTATTATACTCTGTTCCACATTGTCGCAACATGGTATCACGACATTCACCTAGAATCTGCTGGATACAGAAATATTAGGTTTCCTTTACTTTTGGAATACTGAGATCATGCTGAATCATTGGAGAATCCTTGAAGCTGTTCACAAGAAAATCGAAAATATTTTCCTTCTATTATTAGAGATATTTTTGAAAATTGAGATTTAGATAGAATTTTATCTCCAGAGATAATAGGAAAGAAAAATATCTATATTTAAAGAGTAGGAAACTAGAGTGAAAGGGGATCCTGGAATCTGGAGGCATTGGGTTGAGCAGGACAGGGAGGCAAAATTCATTGAAGGTTAGGAGGAAGATCGAGATTGGAGATCGAATGCGAGTGGAGATGCCGGATTAGTTTGCATCATTTGTTTCTTCCTTTCTTCGTTATCATTTGAATGATGTCTTCTCTATTCTTATCATTGTTTGATTTTGTTTGCACCATGAACTAAGCATTTCATCCAAGGTGACCAACAAAACCTAGTTGTTTATTTTAATTTCGTATTTGTCTCAATTATGTTCGTTGATTTATTGTGTTGCTTATATTTTTACCGTTCTTTATGCAACTTAATTGCCTAATCAACAATTAGGTTGAAGTGGAAATCTAATTGAATTCGAGAAAGAAATATTAGATTAAGTCAGGTAAAATATAACTTAGGTTAATTTGTGTCGAGAGATAGAATTATTCGTGAGAGGGATATAGATATATCTGATCACCTTAGGTAATCAATTCGGGTTGAAACATAAAGGGTTTTCACGAGTTGACCACCTAGAGATAAAGTAGGATAGCACGATCTTGTGAGTACAGTCTTACTATAAGCGAAAGCTGTGTAAAGTGAGAATCAAAGCTTAGGTTAGTAACATTAATTAATTAATGGCATAAGAAGAAATGGATCGGAATTAGAATAACCACTGGGGGAAGTTGTGATCTTTAAGTTTTTATAATATGAATTCTTGTTATTTGATTTCTTTTATTCAATTGACTTCACTTTTGAATAAGGATAATTGTTTTAATTTTTAATAATTAGTCGGATTCTGAAGTTAGGTTTCTATGGGTACGATACTCGATCTCATCACTTTATTACTTGTTTCGACATGTGCACTTACGTATTTCGATTCTAAAATCGCGAATAGTTTTAAAGCGTGTAATGTATGTTAGATCCCACATTGGACAAATCAAGAAATAATAGTAGGTTTATAAGATAATTTAGGTATTACGGCCCGATAACTTAGGTTTTTGGGTAGAAACGAGTTCAATATCTTTAGAGGCCTACTATTATAAATAATACAATATATGAGCTCTGAGCGCATGATACCCCTCACGTAAACCCGGACCTGCCTCCGATAGTCTCTCACCGATGTATGCCCATACTAGAACTAGGTTAAGTCCCTTAGTATGTTGTGCGTGAGATACAATATATGAGCTCTGAGCGCATGATACCCCTCACGTAAACCCGGACCTGCCTCCGATAGTCTCTCACCGATGTATGCCCATACTAGAACTAGGTTAAGTCCCTTAGTATGTTGTGCGTGAGATGGAGTATTAGATTGAATCGGGTAGTCTCTTACTGATGTATGCCCATATCAGAACTAGGTTAAGTCCCTTAGTACGTTGTGTGTGAGATGGAGTATTAGATTAAACCAAGAAATAATAATGGATTTATAAAATAATTGAGTACCACCACATGAAAATTTAGGTCTTTGGGTGAAAACATGTTCAGTTTCTTATAAGACCCACTATTATAAAGAATATAATATATGAGTATCTGATAATATAGCAATTTCATACCTGAATCTGGACATGCCTTCGGTAATCTCTCACAGACATATGCCCGTAAACCCGGTAATCCTTTTAGGTTCAGAGGCCTATTTCGCTAACAGTCTGCTCACAATAATACAAATTTAACAATGCACAGTGCATAAAACACTCGCCCTCAACTTTCTCTCAATTTTTTTTTAAAATTTTTTTGAGACACAATAGAGAACAAAACGAATGGCATCTCCACTGCCTATGCTTATTCTCGAGTCTGACGCAGAACTCCAAAGGTGAGTGACATGGTTTATGACGTCAGGAGTTCAAGGTGGAGTCCTATAAATTGGTACTCTTCTCCGTCCACTTCACCTCACCAATCAACTTTCACGTCCCAAACCAGACCAACTCCAAACATGTCTTCATTTTCTAAGTACTTCCCACTGATCTTCCTTGCTGCGGTGCTTCTCACTACTGCCATTGTTAGTGCCGATCACCACAAGCACCACCCCCGAGGGAGGCTTATGCTCCAAGACGAGGAAGATACCCTCAAGCCAGTCCCCAAACACAAACCGCACATGAGACATGACGAGGCTCCACAAGATCACCACCCTGGACACGTTCTTGTAGAAGAGGAGGAAGACGGCAACAAGCCATTTCCTGAGCATAAACCTCCAAAACTTGAGGAGAAGCCACGAAAAGGTATTTAGAAATCAATACAGTTAATTGTCTCTCAATCACCATACAACTTTATAGGATCATTTCAATGGAACTACCTAATGGCTACTCAAAACTTTTACCGCTCGACATTAACTTGTTCAACTCATATTTCAAACTTCTTGGCGAAAACTTGTTTTGATATTTGTGGGTACGTTTCTTAAGGCAAGGGAGAGAAACCGCCATCTGAGGAGGATGAGGACAAACTACCGAAGGGAAAAGAGGGCAAGCCGCTGCATGACAACTACCATGGTCACATGCTTGTCGAGGAGGTCGATGAGGTTGAGGAGGACAGTTTACAACCAAAGAAGAAGGACAAGCCGCTCAAGGGAAAGGGTAAGAAGCCACTACATGGCCACCTTCTTACAGAAGAGGAAGAGGACGAGGAAGAGGAATCACCTCGGAGAAAAGGGGAGAAACTTCCCAAGGAAAAGCCCAAGAAGACATCGCCAGAGCACAAGCCACCACATGATCAACAACACCCAGGTCACGTTCATGTAGAAGAAGTTGAGGATGCCTACATATCCTCACGCAAGGCGCAGCTGGCGAAGCCTTGGGCCCCCTGAGAAGCCGCCAAAGTGCAATCCCCACAAGCCTCCGCAGTAGTCTCCAGCAGACAACTGAATGTCTCTCCTTGATCGTTGTCACATATAAAAAAAATAAAGATTGGGTGCTTGCTACTTAGATTGTGGGGAGCTGCATCGGATTTCTCGTCGTTGTTGCCTTAGTTATGTATCTTGTGGTTTCACTCGTGTGTTGCTGTTTGTCCATTTGCATGTTCGGTATTGTATATTATGACGACTATGTTATCACTTGGTTATCTCAGTGGCGAGCTTTTACATCCGAACTTCTCCTTGGAGCCTTCTGTTGTGTAAATATTCAAGTTTTTCCCTCTTTGATATAGCAGCGATCGATGGTTCCGCCCATTCTACAACCATTCTTGAAGCAGTTCTTTACAGATTGAGGGACAATCCTACATATAATATATTATATTTTAGAAAAGAAATGCCCTTATGATTTCACGATTCGGTTAATATGTGGAGGTTAACTTGAAGCACTGATCGGAAAAGATCAAGGCTCTGATATCTATCCAACAGTCACCAATAAATGGCATCAACTCATGATTCGAGAGCTAGAAAATCCTCCTACCTTTTCAAGGAACCATGCAACAATTTCTTCCGTACATTACATATTATGTGAAATTCATTATGGATGAATCATCATGTCAGATTTGTGAAGCCTTTTATGTAATGGTATCATCACGTCACAGTTAATATCAACCAATAAAATTCTTCTATTTCCAGGACTTTTTTAAAATGATTTTTAGGGTATTATAAAAATATTTAAAATAGTTGAATTCTATTTACCGGTGTCACCATATAAACATCGCTATAAAGAAGACTTTCGCATCTGCTAAAGCAATTATCTAAATTAAATGAATAGTTGAAAATGATAATATTTTATTGTTTTAAGAACTCAAATGAGTACTCACATATACTGGTTCTAGTAGTAAGATATTTATTTTTCTTATGTAAAAATCTTGGATTAGAGTTCTTGTGAATAGAAAAAACTTATGTTATGGGAGTTTTATCTCCTATAGGGTATTTTGATTGATATAAAGTAAAAATTTTACCTGAAAAATGGTAAGTCTAAATGGCACTTTACATCGTTTAGATGCAAAAGGGAGCTCAATTTGATTTTACTGGGTCCTAACATTTTTATCGAGCCATTGAGATTTGCTTGTAAAGCTTTTACAATATTTTTGGGGCTACATTCCTACATTATAGTGGGTCCACCTGTCATATCTACTTAAAATTATAAAAGAGACCAAGAGAGACTCTTAGTGACTGGTAGGAGAGAGAAGGCTAGGAAGAAAAGAGGTGAAAAAATAGTATTTTTGTAATATGGAAGAATATAATATTATTACTTCATTTACTTTAAGTGGAAAATATAACACTTGCCAAACACAACAATCTCATAACACCAATTACTTTTCATATAAAATTATATTTTTTTTTGTAATTCCATTTTTCAATGTAATCTAATTATACTTGAATAAAATGTCCCCTTAATGATCGATCCGGCTCGAACCGTATTAGTCAATGGTTCAAAGAGTTTCTGAATACTAATAGTGCAAACAAAAAAAAGAACTCAAATGACTGTCCAATCATTATCTCAAAAACATAATAAGGATACCCTCCTAATTTTAAAAAGTCTTTAACTTTCTATTCTTCTTAAATTACAAAAAAAAAAAAAAAAAACTTTCTATATTTTTTTAGTTATGGGGAAAGTTTATAAATAAGTAAACGGGCAAAGAAACTAGAAAACACTTCCATTAGTAAAGACGCCACGTACGTTAAAAAAATAGAGGGCGGTGGTATGTTCTTATAATTGCATGGAATGTTCGTGGAGAACTATCTCTTCGATGGCTGTGAGATTCTTTGTCAAAAATCATGGTCGGGATATATTTCAAAAGGGTAAACTATCAGTTAGATTTCAATGTTTTATATGACCTTCATTTTCATCCACAATCTAATTTTACCATCAACACAGTTCTCAATGTTTACAAAATTTTGTCATTTACCATCATTGTGGTCCATAAGGTATGAACAAATCATCATTTTAGTCCCCATATAGAGGAACTAAATTGTTAGGATTTTATAAACAATGATGAAAAAATTATGTTGAATGACTAAATGATTGGGGTTTTTTAAACACTGAGTACCATATTGATAGTAATATTAGATCTGAGATAAAAATGATGGCTCTATGAAATATTAGGGACGAAAATGACGGTTCAGTCTTTTAGAAATGAATGGCTGAGGTAATCAGGTTTGGGAACGTTTGGTTTTAGTAATATCTATGATTAAAGGACTCTTGATTCAATTATCACACATAAAATTTCTCATATCTCCTTATTGACAGCACAACCCTACCTTGTACATTCATGAGTTCATCTGTAACTTAAAATATCGATGATCATAATGATAATTTGCGCTCACGGTAATAATTCAATGAATGGTTAAAAATAATAATAAAACGAAGGGAGCCTCTATGGAAGCGTGAGGATTCAATGGCCCAGATGACCTCCAGGTACAGCTGCAGGTGAGAGGAAAAAGGAAAATAGATCCTTCGGCTTCCTAAACTGCAAATATGATAATTTGGAATTTCAATAAGATTTTTCATAAAAGTAAAAATTCCTTAGCAAGCACTTCCAGTGGTTGAGATTGTGAGGAATTGCAATCCTATCTTCTTTCTTTTCATGTGTGATATTATAACTCAGTTGACTTATCAGATCAGGTGATTGGTAATTGATGATGCTCTCATTTTTCCAACACTCAGGCACTCACTTCGACAATATCATTGCTGTATCACTAACCTTGGGGGACAAATGATCAATTAATTGCCCAATACACGAACTTGCCTTGTTGAATACATGCTATCCCTACCAACATTGGTTAGTTCGATGAGATAGTAAGGCATCTCTTCTCCCTCAAGTAAAGTTTTAGATTTGAGTCTTATGAATTGAGAAAATTCATGTGAGGAGTGATTTATCCTCTTTGTGAAAGGATTTCGTAACCGAATAAATCCAATAAATCCCAAGAACATACATGCTGAAATCGTTAAGAGATCGTGCATAAAACATAAAGCGGAAGCGTACCCGGATCCATAGCGGCAGTCGTAGAACTTGATTCCGGGTCTGGATCTTCTGGGTCTGCACGGTACCGCTCAGAGGATGTGGGGTCTCTCTGTTCTCTCACACTGACCAATGGGATATCAGAGGAGACGGTTTTATAACGTGTGACCCAGGGACCATAACCCCTTAATTGCACATTAGTGCCTGATGATTTAGTAATTTCTAATTCCGCCCATCATAGAATTAGAAATTTACTTTTGGTATCTGCACATTAGTTCCCACACTTTTACAAGATGTCATTAAGGCCCATTAATAAATTCAATTAGATCACTTAATCGGGCCAACTATTGGGATAACATAGATACTCGGTCAATGATATGTTGTTGGACCATATTAGTCGGATTAAAAATCCAACAATCTCCCACTTGGGCCAACAAACGTATCCTGAATGACCGTGTATCACCGAATTACCTTATGAGCTCAAAATTGTTATCCTATTCAACAATCTCAACAATCTCGTCCATTGAATGCATCAACAATAGGACCAAAGCGTTCTTCGTCACAATTATCGCAACTGGAACCATCAATGATCACGTACAGCAATACAATCAACGACATAGATCAAGTGTAGGTGCGCAGCATGGAAATTACATGTTATGTGATCTGAACATGCCTATTTCCAACTGGTCCTCCTTAAACCTTATGGAGATCAAACCTTTTAACTTTATACTGTAATTTCAGAGTGCAAAAGAACTGAAATACTTTATTTCTGCAGAATAATAAATAAATAAAACGTTGCTACAGGCAAATAGCATCAATGTACAAGACTCCCACTAAACCATAATATCATCACATGATATGACACCCATATGAGCAACATGCTCATGAAAGACCATGGGTGCTAAAGCCTTAGTGAGCGGATCCGCTAACATGGAAGCTGTACCAATATGCTCTATAGCCAACTGACTACTCTGAATTCTTTCTTTAACAACTAGGAACTTGATGTCAATATGCTTAGACCTCGAAGAGCTCCTATTGTTATTGGAATACATCACTGCTGACTTATTGTCACAAAATAACTTCAGTGGTCTTTCTATTCCATCAACGATTTGCAGCCCAGTGACAAAATTCCGCAGCCATATTCCATGATTAGATGCTTCGTAGCAAGCTACGAACTCTGCCTCCATTGTTGATGCGGCTACGAGTGTCTGCTTAGCACTCTTCCAGGAGACAGCTCCACCAGCCACCAAATAAACATAACCTGATGTAGATTTGTGGCTGTCTTGACATCCAGCGAAATCAGAGTCTGAATACCCGACGATCTCCAAGTGTTCTGATTTCCTGTATGTGAGCATGTAGTGTTTCGTTCTCTGTAAATACCGCAAGACCCGTTTGGCTGCCTTCCAGTGATCCATGCCAGGATCACTTAAATATCTGCTTAACATTCCAACAATGTACGCAATGTCTGGACGCGTACATACCTGAGCATACATTAGACTCCCAATGATAGACGCATAGGGAATCTTCTGCATTTCTTTTCTCTCAAATTCATTCTTAGGGCACTGACTAAGACTGAACTTATCAGCCTTAGCAACAGGGGCATCAACTGGCTTACAATCCTTCATGCTGAATCTAGCCAGCACCTTATCGATATAGCTCTTTTGTGATAATCCAAGAATACCTCGAGATCGTTCTCGATGAATCTGGATTCCTAATACAAAAGAGGCGTCACCAAGATCTTTCATTTCGAATTTCTGTGATAGAAATCTCTTGGTTTCGTGCAGTAAGCCTATATCATTGCATGCCAGTAATATGTCATCAACATACAAAACCAAAAAAATGTACTTACCCCCACTGAACTTATGGTATATACAATCATCGACTAGATTCATCTCAAAACCAAAAGAGATGATAATTTGATGAAACTTGTAATACCATTGACGAGAAGCCTGCTTAAGCCCGTAGATGGATCTCTTCAATTTACAGACCATTTTCTTCGGGTCTCCAACCTCAAAGTTTTCTGGCTGTAACATATAAATTGTTTCATCAATGTCACCATTGAGAAACGCCGTTTTAACATCCATCTGATGTAGCTCGAGATCAAAATGAGCTACAAGTGCCATTATAGTCCTAAAAGAGTCTTTCGAGGAAACCGGAGAGAAAGTCTCTTTATAGTCAATGCCTTCCTTTTGTGTGAAACCCTTAGCGACAAGACGAGCCTTATACCTCTCCACATTGCCTCTGGAATCCCTCTTGGTCTTAAATATCCACTTACAACCAATGGGTTTCGCACCTTCTGGCAATGAGACAAGGTCCCAAACGTCATTGTCCTTCATGGACTTCATCTCTTCATTCATGGCATCGATCCACTTTTGAGAGTTAGAGCTACTCAAGACTTGACGGAAGTTGATCGGATCATCTCCCATCACTCCAATACTATCCTCATGCTCTTGGAGAAATACTATATAATCATTTGGAATTGCACTTCTCCGCTCTCTAGTGGATCTCCTTAATGGCACATGTTCTTGAGGTTGTTGAGTTTGTTCTTCTAGAACATTCTCTTGAGGTTGCAAATCCTCTTGAGGTTGCAAATCCTCTTGAGGTTGCATGGGGAGTTCTATGACATTGTCAGAAGTAACAATTACAGGAAGAGAAACAGATTCCTCTTCAAAGACAACATCCTTGACTTTCTCTCCCCCCGCAAACTCAACTTCCTCAAAGAACCGGGCATTTCCCGTCTCAAAAATTGATCTGGTAGTGGGATCGTAGAATTTATAGCCCCTAGATCTTTCAGAGTAACCAACAAAATAGCAGCTAACCGTTCTCGAGTCCAGTTTCTTTTCATTTGGCCTATAAGACCTTGCTTCAGCTGGACAACCCCAAATCCGTAAGTGCTTTATACTGGGCTGCTTGCCAGTCCATAGTTCATATGGGGTCTTAGTCACGGCTTTAGATGGTACTCTATTGAGAATATAAGCTGCGGCCTTAAGTGCCTCTCCCCAGAGGGATTCTGGTAAGGTAGAGTGACTGATCATACTCCTTACCATATCCTTAAGAGTTCGGTTTCTTCTCTCAGCAACACCGTTCATGCTAGGACTGCCCGGCATGGTGTACTGAGGTACGATACCGCATTCCTCTAGGAATCTAGCAAAAGGTCCTGGACGTTGTTCACCCGATCCGTCATATCTACCGTAATATTCACCACCACGATCAGATCTGACGGCTTTAATCCTTTTGCCAAGTTGATTTTCAACTTCGGCCTTAAAATTCTTGAACACATCCAAGGCCTCAGACTTCTCACTGATTAGATACAGGTATCCATATCGAGAATAATCGTCTATGAACGTGATAAAATAATGTTGACCATTCCAAGAAGCCGTAGGAAACGGTCCACAAATATCCGTATGTATCAGTTCCAAAACGTCTGATTTCCGACTGGCACCTGATCTACTTATGTTTGTTTGTTTCCCCTTTATACACTCAACACAGACCTCAAGGTCTCCTAGATTAAGGGGATCGAGAATTCCATTGGAAACAAGCCTCTCGATTCGTTGTTTTGAAATGTGGCCTAAGCGCTTGTGCCATAACTTACCGGAACTCTCATCGGTCAATTTTCGCTTTGTACCCCGTGAACTCGTATGCAAGGATTCATTATATGAGGCAACCGTATCAAGTAAGTAAAGGTTATCATGAAACGATAAAGAACCAGTACCAACGACATTTGAACCATAAAGAAGACGAAATTGATTATTCCCAAAAGAACAAGAATATCCAGATTTGTCCAATAGGGAAACAGAAACCAAATTCCGTCTAAAAGACGGTACCACAAAAGTGTCTTCCAAGTCCAAATAACTACCAGTCCTTAATAATAACCTGAACTTGCCTATAGCCTCAACTTCAACCGATTTGCCATCGCCCACATAGATGAATCTTTCAGCATCATTTGGCGTTCGGCAACTCAGGCAACCCTGCATAGACACACTTATGTGAGTAGTAGCACCAGAATCTATCCACCAAGTGTGTCCAGGTACAGAGGTCAAATTAACCTCAGAACAAACAAAAGTGAGAGGTGTACCTTTCTTTGCACGCCAAGCGTGATACCCGGTACAATCCTTCTTCACATGTCCACCTTTCTTGCAGAAGAAACAGGCTGAAGCCTTATCCTCTTCCTTCTGCTGCTTTTTCTGTTGTGGAGCACCCGCAGCTTCCTTATTCTTGGGCCTTTTCTTTCCTTTACCCTTACTCTTGGAGGTCGATGCCAGATGAGCACTTTGTGTCTTGTCCTGCTTCAATCTCTCCTCCTCTTGCACACAGTGAGAAATGAGCTCATTAAGGCTCCACTTCTCCTTTTGACAGTTATAACTGACAGTGAATTGACTGAATTGTGCTGGAAGAGAGATCAAAACCAAATGCACGAGCAAGTCCTCGGACAGCTCTAACTTAAGTGCCTTAAGCTTTGAAGCAAGATTAGACATCTCCATGATGTACTCCCGAATGTTCCCTTTGCCCGTATACCTCATCGAGACAAGCTTTGATAAATGTGTGCTTGTCTCAGCCTTTTCGTTTCTTTCGAAACGCTTCTCAATGGCTTCAAGGAACAGCCTGGCATCTGTCTCCTCAGAGATAGCGCCCCTGAAGGTTTCTGGAATTGCACGCTTCATGATCATCAGGCTCATCCTGTTAGAACGTTCCCACCGCTCAAAGTCCCTCTTTGCCTCAGTGGAACTATCAGCCGTAAGAGCGGGTGGTTGTTCTATCCGAAGAGCCAAATCCAAGTCCATGCAACCGAGAACAATCATAATGTTCTCTTTCCAGGCTTTAAAGTTTGTGCCCGTAAGCACAGGGATGGAATTAATTGTAGCAGAAATTGTAGTAGCAGAATTATTAACTGAATCAGAGAACAAACAAAAAAAATGGGAATTTAATTAGCTCACATATTTAAGTAACAAAATGAATAAAATAACAGCATATCCCATTACGAGATACCCAGCACAACATTGACGTTTCATCTTTGGACGAAAAGGCCAACTTGTAAGTGGTACTCTCGGTGCAGTAATCAAATACTGACAATCAATCCGGCCAAACAGTGAGCCTTCCTTTGGGCTGACTCATGTTCGCATGGAAACCTAAGGATCATCACGTATTTATTACCGCAGGCATATATGAAATTCGGCCAAACAGTGACCTTCCTTTGGGCCGATCACTGCTCGCATGAAATTCCACACATGCAAACATCTTATATATCCCAAAATTAGATCAATCTACACAAGAGAGCTCACTTTGGCGAGATGTTGCTTCGATCAATCCATCTTAGAATATTAGACATACACAAGCCATTATTCTATTCAAGAAATCGAAATTAATTCGAATTGGGTTATAATTAGGCCTAAACTAAATTGAATTAAATAGTCTTGAGCTTAAAATAGACTTAATAAGCCTAAACCCATGAATTAAATCAAATAAAAATTAAATCATTACTTAATCTTAAATTTCCTTTATTAAATTAAAAGATGAAATTTAATTCCCCTAAAAGCATGCAATACATGCACTATAATTATATATATCATATATCATATATCTTTATGTGGGCCCATTCTGAATTTATTTAACTTAAAAAGAATTACACGGGCCCCATGTTTAATGAATGCCCAGAATATTATATATTATATATCTATATAAAATTTGTGCCCTTTTCAGAGGAAGCAAAAGTTGCCTACAATACATGTTTATATATGTGTATGGGTCCCACCAATTTAAAAGGTAGTCTTCATCTGAATCCCGAACAGAAAAGGGTTTATTATTAGGAATTGTTAATTACAAAATATCCTTTGTACTGTTGATCTTCTTCCCTAAAAAAATTATTTCCTTTCAGAGAAGAAAAATAAAGAAAACCCTAATCTTGATTTTCCAGCCGCCACCCCACTATTCTGAACCTATAGGGAAAAACCCTAATTCTGGCTTTAACGACCACGGTGCAAACCGTACTCGTGATCTTTGGCTCGTGTTTGGCAAGAGTGCCGCCACGGAAAAACCCGGAGCAGCGACCCTATTGGTTTCGCTCATCCTAGTTGTGGGTGGTTGCTGACGGTGGCGATGGCTTTGCTTTGCCGATCGAGATCTTAGACATAATGGTCTCCATCCCTAACACAAGGATAGCGCTCGATCGGCAACAACACGTTTCTGATCATTGGGTTAATAATCCGATGGTGGTTGGTCGAGGTTATCCTCATGACCCCTAATGGAAAAAGACACGGAGACGAAACTCGTTCTTCCTCCCCACGATTTGCAATTTGATTCCTTTAATTAATTAATTAATTAAAATTTTAGAGTAAACCCATGCTTTCGTAAGGGATGCAGAGACATGAGTGAGCACAGGAAAGAAAAATTCCATCAAAGAAACAATTCATTCGACACAGAATGCCGGAGACAGTAAAACAAATCAAACCCTAAATCACGAATCCTCAACGATTCAACACGAATGGCTCTGATACCAATTGAAAGGATTTCGTAACCGAATAAATCCAATAATCCCAAGAACATACATGTTGAAATCGTTAAGAGATCGTGCATAAAACATAAAGCGGAAGCGTACCCGGATCCATAGCGGCAGTCGTAGAACTTGATTCCGGGTCTGGATCTTCTGGGTCTGCACGGTACCGCTCAGAGGATGTGGGGTCTCTCTGTTCTCTCACACTGACCAATGGGATATCAGAGGAGACGGTTTTATAACGTGTGACCCAGGGACCATAACCCCTTAATTGCACATTAGTGCCTGATGATTTAGTAATTTCTAATTCCGCCCATCATAGAATTAGAAATTTACTTTTGGTATCTGCACATTAGTTCCCACACTTTTACAAGATGTCATTAAGGCCCATTAATAAATTCAATTAGATCACTTAATCGGGCCAACTATTGGGATAACATAGATACTCGGTCAATGATATGTTGTTGGACCATATTAGTCGGATTAAAAATCCAACACTTTGTAGACCGGCCCAACTAGAACCGAAGTTAGTAATTCATGTTGAAGATATGCTATCTCTTTCCCTAAACAATTTCTTGGGCTCAAATCTTGTAAATAAAAAAATTATATTAAGAGAGTTTTACCCAACCCAAATCGAACGTGGATTAGTAAGGGTCCATTGAACTTCTGGATAGCAGCTGGTATTAAAAAAAAATTAAATATGCTGTCTATGTTAACGACTAGTGTTCACACCATAACTCCAGAGCAGGTACACATCTTTGTGTTGCGAGGGATTCATTCGAAACGTCTTTATAAGTGACGGCATGGGGTGGATGGAGTCGGTCGCTTTACTTAGTTTGCCTGGCTCTTCATCCGGATCTCGTTTCTCTCATCGGTCACTCTCCACTAAAAGCTTCTAGCCCATTGGGTTCGGACGAAGGCATCCTCAAATTACAGGAGCTCCTTTTCTTTTTTGTGGGAATAGTTGGAAATTGCGGCACAGGTTAATTTTTAAAATTTTTAAAAAATTTCATTCCCAATCGCAAAGTCGTTTTGAGATAATTTGGAATTCACATAATTAATGAGAGTGTTTATATGTCATACCTACAAGGGCTCTGACTTGATCTTTGTGTTGTATTACTTGGGTTGATGCTGTTTGATGTCAAACTAATTTTCTTGATCACAAATACTTACTCCTAGGAATTGAGAAACTTTTTCTCAATACGATCCCATCAAAACGTAGTATATTTTCTGATAATATTTTGAGACTCTCGGTAAAGACTTTCTCTCACGGCCAAAACAAAAGAATTCTTTCACTCACTTTCTGCCCATCATTACTCAAGTAGCGTAAACCATCGAAATATATATATATAACTGCCTTTCATACGTACCAACAGGCACTTACCAATTGCACTCTTTGATTATTTTATTTATATTTATATATTACTAGAGAAAATGCCCGCGCTTTGTGGCAGGAAATACGAGATGTGACTGGAAGAAATAAAATAAAAGATTTATCTCACGTTACATGATCATTTGACAAAAGCTTGTCCCTTCCAGCGGCGGGAAATACAAGATGAGACTCGAAGAAATAAACTAAAGGATAAATAACACTTTTGGTCTTTAACCTTTTACGTTTTTATCATTTTAATCCTAAACCTTTATTTTTTGTCATTCACGTCTTTAACCTTTTGAGTTTTTACCACTTTGGTCCTACTGTTACTTTTTCCATCCAAAAAAAGCATATTCCATCAAAAAAGAATGTTCCATCCAAAAAATATTTTTTAACAAAAAATATTTTTTAAAAAATAAAGAAAAAAGGAAAAAAGCTAACGGAAGTAAAAAATATCTATAAAGTTTTATAGGTGAGTACATCCCCTTCAAAATTGAGACACATTCCTGATTGAAAATTGATTGATGACTATTATCATTATAAAATCACGACTTATTATAAGAAAAATGGATTCTAATTTTAGATGAAACACCTATTATTAATCAATATTTCCTTAATTATGGACTGAATATGATTTTTTAAAAAAACTATTTTGCTGAAAAATAATTTTTGGATGAAATGTGTTTTTTTGGATGGAATATTTTTTTTTGGATGGAAAAAGTAACGGTAGGACCAAAGTGACAAAAAATCAAAAGGTTGAGGACGTGAATGATAAAAAATAAAGGTTTAAGACTGAAATGGTAAAAAGACAAGAGGTTAAGGACCAAAAGCATTTTTTCCCTAAACTAAAAGACTTATTTCTCCTTACATAATCATTTGACAGAAGCTCGTCCCTTCCCTCTATTGGAAAATGGTAATTAAGTTGTGAATGAGAAATTGCTTCTCAAGGAAATTAATCAAGGCGGCATAATGACCGCATTAATCAAATGTGATTAATATTTTAATGTCTGTATTAACTCAATCGTAACGGTCATATTAATGCGGTAACGGTTGTATTAATTGAAGTGTAACAGTCGAATTAATACTGTACAGTCGTATTAATGTAGTGTAACCGACAATACAATATTAATGTGGTATAATAGCCGAATTAATTACTATTAAATGACAGACCCCTTATAAATTGAGTCATTTGCTCAAAGCCAAAAACACAGTTTTTCAAACTAAAAATACAAACTCTCTCTTTGGTTTTTGTGCATAGTTTTCCAATAATGTTCAGACTCTGTTCAGTTTGCCTAGAGCTTCAAGTTTCGTGCTACTTACAGCTCTGTTGTCGTTGTATCTTAGGAGACTGACATCCACGTATCCTCAACACGACCGAGAGGGGGCGAATTAGTCTTAAGGAAACTGTAATTGTCACAGGCCTCGACAATCAGTAATAGTTTCAATTGCACTACTTTTATTCAATTATTGTTTATTGATATTCGTTGCTTATGTTGACAGTTGACTATATATGCAGATAGTCGATTGTTTGACTTCTCAAATCAATATATCGCTGCTTATACTAACAATAGGTTGTTTATGTAGATAGTCGACTGTCTTTCTTTCTAAATCAATATATTTTTTCAATCAATTTTTTTTATGTTAAAGTCTTTCTAGCACGAATCCGTGCCAAAAGAAAGAAACAAAATATCTATACTTATATTTTCATCTAGTAATAGTAGTCATTGAGATTATTTTATTATATTCGAACAACAATCTTAAGATTAACCATCCTGTCTTTTGATCTTAGATGGCTACTGAAAGTAATCCAATTGCTAATGCTACTGTTGATGCTGCCACTATTGTGGCTAGAGTCACACCAAGCTTGGGATCTGTCCCAGCCATGCCTCTGGGAGGCAAAGGCTCTCTGCCTACTGGCTCGATGCCTACTGTGGTTCCTGTGAACCACAGTGAAAAATCTGAGAAGTTCAATGGGTTGAACTTCAAAAGGTGACAGCAGAATATACTCTTCTACTTGACCGCCCTGAACCTTGCTCGATTTTTGACTGACGAGGCTCCCAAGCTTCCTGAAGGACAATCATATGTCCAGACTGCTCAAGCTATTGATGCTTGGAATCACGCTGATTTTCTATGTAGAAATTACTTTTTGAATGGGCTGCATGATTCGCTGTACAACATGTATTGTACACTGAAGACGACGAAGACACTATGGGATTCCCTAGGCTGCAAATATAGGACAGAGGATACCGGCACAAAGAAGTTTGTGGTCGGACGGTTACTCGACTATAAAATGGTGGATTCCAAAACAGTGATTAGTCAAGTGCAAGAGATTCAGATAATCTTGCATGAGATTCGTGCTGAAGGGATGATTCTAAGTGAAACCTTTTAGGTCGCTGCAATAATCGAGAAGTTGCCACCGGCTTGGAAGGATTTCAAGAACTATTTGAAGCCCAAGCGAAAGGAAATGTCACTTGAAGACCTCATCGTTAGACTTCGAATTGAAGAAGACAACAGGGGGTCCGAGAAGAACATTCCTGTAGCTGCTGCCAAAGCCAATGTGGTGGAGTATGGGCAAAGCTCAAAGCCCAAGAAAACCAAGGCCAAGAGTGGGCCTAAGGGAGGCGTTTCCAAGCCGAAGTTCCAGGGAAAATGCTTCAACTGTGGCAAGAAGGACCACAAGTTTGTTGATTGCCAACCTCCAAAGAAGAAGCCCGAAGCCAACATGGTTGATGCTCAAGATGTTCCTGACATCAAATTTTTAGCTGTGGTATTATAGATAAACCTCGTTGGGTGAAATCCGAAGGAATGGTGGATTGACACTGGAGCCACCCGGCACATTTGCTCCAACATATATTTCTTCACAGCCTTTGAACCAATCAATGGAGAGAAACTATACATGGGGAACTCTGTCTCGTCTGAAGTTGAAGGCAAAGGCAAAGTGGTACTGAAAATGACCTCCGGGAAGATGCCGACTCTCAACAACGTGTTGTATGTCCCAGAGATTTGGAAGAATCTGGTTTCCGGTTCCTTATTGAATAAACATGGGTTTCATATGGAATTTGAGTCAGACAAAGTTACATTGTCTAAGTCCGGAATGCATGTGGGGAAAGGATATGAAAGTAATGGGCTGTTCAAGCTCAATGCAATGATTATGGTCAATAAAGGAAATTCCTCTTCCTCTTACTTGATTGAATCTTCCATTTATGGCATGGTAGATTAGGACATGTTAATTAATTAACATGGAACACATACCAACATTCCAGATTGCCTCTAAACACAACTGCAAGATTTGTGTAGAAGTGAAATTAACGAGGTCATCATTTCAAACCGTTGAAAGAAATACTGAACCACTTGACCTAATTCATAGTAATGTTTGTGACTTAAAGTCTGTACAAACAAGAGGCGGTAATAAGTATTTTATTACTTTTATCGACGATAGCACAAAGTATTGCTATATGTATTTGCTTAAGAGCAAAGATGAAGCCTTAGAAAAATTTATTCTCTATAAGAGTGAAATCGAGAATCAACTCAATAAGAAAATAAAAAGGATAAAAAGTGATAGAGACAGTGAATATGAAGCACAATTTGGTGACTTTTGTGCACAACATGGAGTAGTCCATGAAGTAACTACGCCCTACTCACCTCCATCAAACGATGTTGCTGAACGGAAAAATCGCACACTAAAAGAAATAATGAATTCGATGCTTCTAAGTTCAGGGTTATCTCAGAGTATGTGGGGGGAAGCTATTTTGACAACTAATTACCTTTTAAATAAGGTACATCGAAAGAAAGAGGAAAAGACGCCATATGAACTATGGTATGGTGGGAGACCATCCTGCAAACACTTACGAGTATGGGGGTGTCTTGCAAAAGTAGCAATATCAACACTGAAAAAGGTAGAAATAGGTCATAAAACAGTGGACTGTATTTTCATAGGCTTGCACATAACAGTAATGTATATTGATTCCTTGTGTATGAATCAAAGATTTATGATATACACAAAAATACGATAATAGAATCGAAAATTGCATTGTATTTTGAAGATGTATTTCTGTATAGATCAAACGAAGGATCTAGTTCGTCAAAACGAACTGCTGAAGTTATGAATGATAAAAGTCATGAATTAGATTATGATTCTGATCATGAATATGAGCTAGACGTGGGAAAAGGGCGAGAATGGAAAAATCATTTGAAGATGATTTTATAACATATTTGTTGGAAAAAGAACCACAAACATATAAAGAAGCCATGACTTCTTTAGAGGGATCTCTTTGGAAAAAGGCAATCGACAATGAAATTGATTCTATTTTACAGAATCATACATGGGAGTTAGTCGATCTTCCTCCTGGTTGTAAACCTTTAGGATCTAAGTGGATTTTTAAAAGGAAAAAGAGAGCAGATGGCTCCATAGATAAATACAAGGCTAAACTTGCTATCAAGGGATACAAGTAAAGGGAAGACCTTGATTATTTTGATACTTATTCTTCTGTGACGAGAATAAATTTCATTGGGATGATACTTGCAATTGTGGCATTACGTAATTTAGAGGTACATCAAATGGATGTGAAAACGGCATTCCTAAATGGAGATTTAGATGAAGAAATCTACATGGAACAACCCGAGGGGTTTGTGTCTCTAGGAAAGGAAAAGAAAGTTTGCAAATTGGTAAAATCATTGTACGGCTTAAAGCAAGCGCTAAAACAATTGCATGAAAACTTTGATAATATAATGATTACCAATGGCTACAAAATTAATGAGTGTAATAAATATATTTACATAAAAGAGATGGAAAATAGTTATGTCATTTTATGTTTATAGGTAGATGACATACTCATTGTCGGTCGTAATGAGAAAATTGTCAAATCTACCAAGAGCATGTTGAATGCAAAATTCGACATGAAAGATATAAGCCTTACTGATGTGATTTTAGGAATTAAGATCACGAGAACATCAGAAGGATTCATCTTAAACCAGTCGCACTATGTGAATAAAATTCTTGAAAAGTTTAACAAGAATGATTTTGGTGTTACTAGAACACCATTAGACACAAGTCTCCATCTATCAAAAAATAGAGGGGAGAGAGCATTTCACAGGTGGAATATTCAAGAGTTATTGATAGCTTGATGTATTTATAAGCTGTAATAGACCAGATATAGCCTACACGGTTAATAGGCTGAGTAGATATACGAGTAACTCGAGTGCCGACCATTGGAAGGCAATTATGAGGGTGTTACAGTACCTAAGATATACTCGAGATTATGGCCTACATTATACTAGATATCCAGCCGTACTTGAAGGGTACAATGATGCAAACTGAATATTTGATATAAAAGACTCGAAATCTACAAGTGGATATGTGTTCACATTAGCGGGAGCAGCCATATCATGGAAATCCTCAAAACAAACAGTGATAGCTCAATCCACAATTGAATCTGAGTTTATAACCTTAGATAAATGTAGAGAAGAGGCTAAATGGCTACGCCATTTTCTTGAGAATATCTCAAAATGGGAAAAATTGATGCCACCAATATATATACATTATGACAGTCAGTCTGCTATTGAAGGGCATAAAGTCAAATGTATAATGGTAAGTCTAGACATATACTTCATAGACACAATACCATTAAACAACTACTCTTAACTGAAATTATCACAATTGACTATGTGAAGTCAAAGGATAATTTAGCGGATTAGCTAACCAAAAGGTTAAATAAAGAACTAGTTGAGAAAATATCTAAAGGAATGGGACCGAAGGCCATGAAAGAAAAGGTTTTATGAAGGAAAACCCTACCTTGTTGACTGGAGATCCCAAGATCTAGGTTTAAAAGAACAATCTACTCATAAGACTTGATGAAATTACTATAGGGGGATTATTTCTCAACTCGTTCCTTGACAAGAAACAGTGACATTATAAGGATGAGATTATCACTTTAGATGATTTAATGATTTATAAAAGAGTAAGCCGAATACTCTTGAGATTATAAATCACCTATGTGAGAAAGAAGCGGGGCCGCTTCAAAGGAGAATAAAGGGTTTAATTCTTTAGAAATTCTCATAGAACCAGGACGGTGTTCATGGCCAAATGAGCACAAACATAAGAACTAAAAAAAGTGTTGTGGACTCCTGTGTGAGCTATATGATCTTTTACACACGAAAGCAAGGCATTTCAAGGACGGCATTTCAAGGACATCGTGTCTACTAGACAGCTAGTAAAGTAAGTATATCTTTACAAGGGAAGGTTCAAAGGTGGAGACACCTACCTATCCTATGCAGGATTCATGTGGTGAACACTATCATAGAGTCAAAGCAAAACAATTTATATTCATGTGGGGGATTGTTGGAAAATGGCAATTAAGTTGTGAATGAGAAATTGCTTCTCAAGAAAATTAATCAAGGCAGCATAATGATCGTATTAATCAAATGTGATTAATATCTTAATGACCGTATTAACTCAATCGTAACAGTCATATTAATACAATAATGGCCGTATTAATTCACATGTAACAGTTGAATTAATCATGTAATAGTCGTATTAATGCAATGTGACTGATAGTATAGTATTAATGTGGTATAATAATCGGATTAATTGCCATTAGATGACATACCCCTTATAAATTGAGTCATTTGCTCAAAGCTAAAAACACAGTTTTTCAAACTAAAAACACAAACTCTCTCTTTGGTTTTCGTGCATAGTTTTTCAATAATGTTCAGACTCTGTTCAGTTTTCCTTAGAATTTCAAGTTCGGTGCTGCTTACGGCTCTGTTGTCATTGTATCCTAGGAGATTGACGTCCACGTATCCTCAGCACGATCGAGAGGGAGCGAATTAGTCTTAAGAAAATTGTGACTGTCATATGCCTCGACAATCAATAAAAGTTTCAATTGCATTACTTTTATTGTTTATTGATATTCGCTGTTTATGTTGATAGTTAACTGTACATGTAGATAGTCAATTGTATGACTTCTCAAATCAATATATCACTACTTATATTAACAGTGGGTTGTTTATGTAGATAGTTGATTGTCTTTCTTTCCAAATCAATATATTGTTTCAATCAATTCTTTTATTTTAAAATCTTTCTAGCACGAATACGTGCCGAAACAAAATATCTGTACTTATATTTTCATCCAATAATAGTGGCCATTGAAATTATTTTATTATATTCGAATTACAGCCTCCAGGCCGTTCGGGCCGGATACATATCCAACCAGGCTACTCCCCCCAACGAATTCCCGAGTATGACAGCTATATACAGATTCGACCAGGTTAACTTTCTCAATGAATCCATGGGTGTGACAGCCTTTAAAATTATGAACGTGTCCCTCCTAATTAGTACAATTGACCCACCTTAAAATCATAAGTCTGTTTACTTGCTAAAAAAACCTTTAAAAACGGGATGTCCGCTCTCGTGCGTGCGTGTACATGCATGTCATCTGAAATTCGAAATGAACAAAAGGAAATTTATTTGAATGGCAATGAAATAATTTAGGTAAAACCATTTTTCTATTCGTTTATTTTCATTTATTAATTTTTCTTTTTTAAATTTGGAGATGTAGAAAATAAAATTATTTATTTGAAATAGGACTGAAATTTTTTAGAAAACCATTTTTTTCATTCGTCTGTTTTTTATTTATTATTTATTTCCTTTTGCTATTTTTTTTATACATGTAGAATTTATATTATTAAAATTGTAGTCACTATTTTCGACTCATCACTTTCTATTTTTTCTTACCAATACACATTGGTAAACACGTTATTTCAACCACAAATGAGATACCAAAAAGGCAAGGAAAAGGTACAGAAGAAAGTAAGGAAAAATTTTCTAAGACACTACATATTTCCATATTCCTTGCAAATGCATCTTTTCATACAATTCAATCTCCCTCAATCTTTCCATTCTCAAAAAAAAAATAAAACTCAGTTGGCAGAGCTACTGCTTCATCCTCAACACAAGGAGTAAGATACTCTCCCATGAGAAGCAGCTCGCCAACGTCAGTGTTAACAGCCACCAGACAGCACTTGGTCTCAAGCTCGTTCACGTGATATGAGGGACATCTTCCCAGCCCGCATACATGGCTTCCAACTCCGCGTGGTCTATTAGGGCGTCCCTACTGTGTATTCCGATGCAGCTAAAGGAAAGGCCTAGCCTACCCGGACTGCGAGGTCATCTCGTGCAACCAGTTTGATGTTGCCCTTTGAATACGCTGCCAACAACTTCTCCGGGCACTAACAATGCTGGCAGGGGAATCACAAGCTTTGCCATCAACGCAGCTTGTATAAAATGATGGAAATCATGGTTTGCTGCAGTTTGGGGCCAGGGAAATTAAAGGGTGGTGAGGTCCGTGCATGGGGAGTACGTGGCAGAAAACATGCACCATTTTCGTGACTCTGGAGAATTTGGCCTTCTATTGCTGAGACTCTGCATGAAACCGGTTCGCCACATGCTCACCTGGAAAGGGGAATGCCAGCTGTAATGCATGCAATGCCGAGGAAAACATGCACTTTCTTTTACTTCATAAAATAAAATATATATGTGGCTGAGGCGGTGGCCAGTGGAGAAGAAAAGGATAATGGGCTGTTGGACCGAGGTGAAGCTGAAGAGTATTATTATAAGACTCAATGAAAGAACGGAGGAGAAAAAGTAGAATGCCGGAGAGAAAGGAGTAGGGCTGAAGATTCGAACCAGGGTCTCATGTGTGGCGAACATGTCAGAAAGCCCATGAGCCGAGCACCCATATCCTTCAATATTATACAAAGAACTTAAAGGAGGACACGCGCCAGCACAAGCTTGATGTGCTTAGGAGAAAAAGTAGAACGCTGGAGAGAAAAAGGAGGAAAGGGGCAGTGCTGAAGATTGGGACCAGGATCTCACCTGGTGAACATGTCAGAAAGCCACTGAGTCAAGCACCCATAATCCTTTCGGCTATAAGAGTGACAAGAACTCTGAGGTAACACGTATCCCAACTTTCTTTTCCCTATAGATATATTTTCAGCCAACATTAAGCAAATGATCCAATTTGGCTTAGTGGTTAGACTATAGTGCTAACAGTGAAGTGGTCTAGAGTTCAAGTCTCCTCATGCACTTTTTCCCCCTTGAGTAGCATATTAAGTTTTTTTCTATCTTGAGTAAGTTTAAGATAAAATAATAATATAATTATTATCTTGAGTAGTTTTAAATCCTTATTATTATTTGTTTACAATTTCAAATATTTATGATTAACATGGCATAAGAATTATTTATTTATTGTTTTCCTTGAGTAGCATATTATTTTTTTTTTGTCTTGAGTATGTTTAAGATAAAATAATAATATAATTATTATCTTGAGTAGATTTAAATCCTTATTATTATTTGTTTACAATTTCAAATATTTATGATTAATATGGCATAAAAATTATTTATAAAACAATCACAATTTTTGCACTTTATATTTTTCTATAATTACGTTAGTTCATATTTAATCTGTAAATTTAATAATATTAATATATCATAGATTATATTATCGAAAAATAAATAAATAAATATCATTCATAAATATATGTCAATATTTATCTAAAAATATAAATATATGAATATATAATTTATATTAAAAAAATTTTATTTTGAGTATAAGAATAGAACTTATGCATTTTATTTTTATTACGGATTTGATTTTGTTGGTATATCAAGAGAATAAGCTTCCTTCATTTAGGGGAATTTAATCCCCCATTTAAGAGAAATGGAATGAAATTATTTATTAACAAAGGGAATTAGAATTTCTAATTCTCTTCCCTGTTTACTTCTATACAAAATAAACGATCTCTTAATATAATTGACTAGACTTAAATACAATAGATTATAATATATTGTTTTATAGAGAAAAATATTATATTTATATCCTAATTTTTAATGTATATTATTTCTACACTGGTAAATAAAAAATCGTAAAATATTCACTTCATAAAAATACGAATAAACATATTTCTTTCTAAATAAATGACCTTTTTTTGTGAAAATGAGATTTGATTGTGAGTTGAACACAATAATGTTTTTAAATATTTCTATACTTTAATATAATTCATTTACTTTTTTTTAAAAAGATACATTATATTTATTACCTTAATCCACAGTATAGTGTGGGCCTCTAAACTAGTATAGAGATAAAGAACTTAAAGGAGGACACATGTCAGCACAAGCTCGATGAGCTTCAGCTTTCATATATATAATAGACTTTTTTTTTTTTATAAAAGATACCATTATATTTATTACCTTAATCCACATTATAGTGCGGGCCTCTAAACTAGTATAAAGATAAAGAACTTAAAGGAGGACACATGTCAGCACAAGCTCAATGTGCTTCCGCTTTCATATATAATAGATAGATAGATAGATTGTCCTTTTGCTTTAATGATTGAATTACAATTCATATTTCACATCTGTAAATTAAAATACACTTAATCGAATCTCATTCGATGAAAATTGTGTACACATAACCGAGAATATTTATTAATTGGATTTCACAGATCCAATCACAAATTATGTTCGTAACAATTTCTCTAATAAGGATGTGGCTGTGAGCTTATTTCACACTAGTAAAATTCAATAGCCCACTCCAAAACTTAATTCTATTAAATTTTGGTTACGAATAAAACATGTATTATGTGTGACCCATTGGGTTCCACACTAAGCCGACAGTGAATCTAATAATTATATTCTAATTAATCTCATTAAACTCTTTAATAAGATAATTTTAATCAACTCTTAATCAAATAGACCTACAATTAAAATTAATGTCTAACAATGTGTTGACTACTTGGATAGTGAGGATTTCAATAAAAGTCAAACACCTTTCGGTGATCAGTTATTGTATAATTAAATCCTTCAATTATACCCTATTGCAAATAAGCTAAGATTTGGATAAAAATTTCAAACCCTAATACTCATTCATATGTTTCCAATTCTCAAGTATCTGAGTCAATTATGAAATATTGGAAATTCATTTCCAATTTTTCATACTGTTCTGACCAAAGATTTACTGAATCGATACTAAGTAAAATGTATATGACATTCTCTCCTATCATTCAAAGCAACTGATTTCTTATTAATTACCCATCACCTCTACAAAAGTTAGATTGAGTTCAGAATGCCCTACACATGTCTCAAAAAGTCATGCGAAGGAATAGACCAAACCAAAATTAACAATTATAAGGTACTATGTTAATCTTAGGTCTAAGGATTACTTATACCTACTATCACCCGAGGATTAGCCTATTGATATTTATTTCAGAATCCATTAGGTATTCTTCTAGTGAGTCGGTTCAATGGACTCATTACATAATGAGCACCTACATTCTTACATCAGTGACTCTCCACAAGTAATGTAAGATCAGTTACTCTCTACTTTAGGGCATGTAACGAAATACTAGTCTTATCAGGTAACAAATCCCCTACTCAATGATACTATGATTAGGAACGTTTTTAAATTAAAGTTTCTGAGATTTTAGGTCTCACTGATATTATCTTATCACAACCCTAAAATCAACATCAATTATAGTTTTTATCATAGTAATATAAAATAAGCAGCATATGATGATAATAAATGTATCATTTATATTCTCGAATAAAGATTGCTCTAATTACATCACATGTGATTGGATGTAGGACAATATTCTAACAAGATTGTCGTACATTAAACTGGGTGTTCAAGGATCTGAAAATAAAAGAAACAATTGGAAGTCGAATCCAGAGAAAGATAACTTGTTAATTTGGTAACCTTGTTGCCCTGTGACCTAGAAATATTGGGTTCAATCTCACCAGCCCTTTTAATTTCATCTTCCTTCTATCACTTCTATGTAAATGTGCCTCATTTATACATTAAAAAATGGAAGTCGAATCCCACGTACAGGGAAAGTGTTGCTGTAAAATAATAATAAACGGTATCATCTTAGATGGCCATAGCTACAAGTGGAATAGAGAAAGTTCACAACTCAAAGTCGTGTCACAACATATGGAATAAAATCAAACTACAAAATCATAAAGTTTACTAAATATTGAGATATGTGGAAGTTACAATTTTTTTAAGACTAATTCGACCCCTCAC